>OV884018.1:20408774-21658774 GCA_930367235.1 Sarcophaga rosellei
GTGCCATCCATATACAAGTTTTTTGTTGTTATTTGTTGTTGCAATAACAACAAAAGTTTCTGTCGTTTGTCATGTAACCATAGCAAAAATTTAAAATGATTTTTATGCTGTCATCTTTGTGCTGTGTTTTATTTTTATTTTTATTTTTATTATTTTTTTTTTATTATTTTTTTTTATCCATTCAACCAACCAACTAAACAGACTGTCAATGCCAAAATAATATTATTTATGAAAGAAGCAGAAGTACAGAAGTAATATTGTTGGATTCCTTGTTAATAAATACAAATATACTTTTCAATAGTAATGAATTTTTCTTTGGATAAACCAAATTTTTATTTTTCAATCAAAAGAATACAATTTTTTCAGGATTTAAAAAGTAAAAAGATTTAAACGAATTTCGAAATTCTAACGAATTTTCACTGGAAGAATTGTCCTCAGGTTGCTTCTGACACTATGCTCTGTCTGCCTGACTCTGCTTGATTTATATATCAAGCACTGTGCAGCATGAAGTGCCAAACGTCTGAGGGATTCGGGGTGCTGGAAACAGCGCTCGATAGGTTACTCCAGAGTTCTGAACATCGTCTTTCCTGAGAGGAGGTACACATACATACATAATTGGCCATTACAACCCTTCGTCAGGCTTACGGCCTAGCATCTCAACACCACTCATGTTGTGTGCGTTAATTTTATACATGAGTGGCGGGACCTACAGTTTAAAGTCGACTCCGAACGACAGATTTTTTGAGAAGCTTTTCATGGCAATTTTTACTCTCAGAGTTTTTGCCAGAAATCTGCTGAGAGGAAGTCGCCGAAGAAATACTTTTTTTGTATTTTGTTTTTGATGTCTGGCCTGGGATTCGAACTCGGGCCTTTCGTCTAATAAGCCAACACACTACCTACTAGACCACGGCGACTTCGAGAGAGGAGGTACGCACTTTCGAAAAAAAACACCGACTATATTGTGCCTGAGGCTATGCTCCTGTCTGGTTTGAGGACACTCATACCGGATAGGGTACAATGGAATGGTGGGGTACTCCAAGGGGCAGGAATTTATACTCATCTTCACAAGTTAGTTGGAGGTACAGGTGCTGGGGTTTTCTGTAGGGAACTCGGTCTTGAACTTCACTTCACTGTAGCCGAGATCTTTCAGGCAGAGATTTTCGCAATATTGAAGGCTGCTGGAGCCATAGGTGGTGGGTCCGCTTCATTCGCGAGTGCAAGGAGTCATTGAGGACTTTTGGACTGGACCGAATCCGTCTATGCTGCGTTCCGGGTCGTAACGGAATACTCGGTCAGGGGAGAAGATCAGAGGGGTTGGGAGAATGTATCGGGTTGTTATGATTCTAGGTGTCTGTGGACTATTGCATTGTATGTTGCGATGAGGAGGAGCTGGAGACTATTTAACACCTCCCCTATAACTGTCCTGCCCTTAGAAGGTTGGGATTGAAGACCCTTGGCAGGGGCTTCTCAATCACCAAGGCTCTCCATATAGTCATTATTAGCTTGGGATGGTTGATTTGGTCTTGTGTATTTGAGTTGGTGTTTGCTTATTATTGTTGGTGTTGGTGTTTGTGTTTGTTGGTCTGTGTAATTCTTCCGCTTCCTTATTCTCCCTTTCCTACTTCCTATCCTTTTTTCCCATCCTCTCTATTATCCTCTCACTTTAAGGGCGTTTTGTACAATAAGTCAACTTGACCTCCGGGTACTGTACTTGTCTCATTTGATAAGTACACGTCCTCTAACCTACAGCTAACGAAATGAAAAATTGTTCTCTATAAATTGTTTCATAACACTGTAACGGCTCCATCAAACACTGTAGGATTTCAATAGTGTACACCCAGACATGAATGAAGTGTATGCCTTAGTTGCGTTCATATTGAAACTTTTGGGATAATTTATAAATATAATTAATGAGTCAAACTGTAGTTGAACTATTCGTATTTGCGAAAATCAATACCGCAATTAAGGACAGAGTCTTTGCATGACTCTCACCAAGATGTGGCTGCATCCAATCGATGTCTCATTAGATGTCTGATTAAAGCTCATGAATTATTTTTGATTTATTCGCAAAAATTCTCGTAGTCTAGTACCTTGTGTGTTGGCTTCTTAGACCTGAGGCTACGGTTCAAACCCCAGATCAGTCATCACCAAAAAAACCAAATACGACAAAAAAAAACACTTTTCTTCGGCGACTTCCTCTCAGCAGCCTCCAGGCAACAACATTGAGAGGAAATAAAATTATATCGAAAAGTTTCGCAAAAATCTGTTGTTTAAGTCCCGCCACTCTTGTGTGCTGTGAGAAGCTATGTTGTAATCCTGACTGAAGGGTTTTAATGACCAATGTGGATTGTGGGTATTAAACAAGATTAATGTTTTTAATTTATTCATCCTGCAAAATCATTATTTTGTATAAAATTGCTACAACTAGATACGTTTGACTATGGCTTTTTGGAATATTTAGACAAAATTAGGCCATTGTTGCCTAAACATTTTAAATTTTTTCTTGCCTTATCTTTCATCTTATTCTTATTATTCCTTCTTTTCCTTATTTAACTTATTTTTCTGCACTTTACTTTATCCCCATCTTTCTTTTTTGTTTAATTTTTTATAACACATTTGGCAGCTAATGGCCGCCAAAAAACATTTATTAAACCATCAACCAGCTGTTGGCAACTTTCGGTTTTCTTATTCATGCTGGGTTTTGGCTTTTAAATCATTCAAAAAAATGTTGAAATACTGCTAAAAGCTAAACAAATACAAGAACGAAAAACATTGGAAAACTCTTGTGAATGTGAAATGAAGAGTTTTAAAAAATTTAATTTTTTTTTGGTGTAAAATGCTTGGGGTTTTAATATTTTTCCGTCAATTTACAAAGCAAATTGAGAGAAATTTTTTTTTTCATTTTTTATGATTGGTTGAGGCATACTGTATATACAGACTGTAAGTGTTTTATGTACAAGATATACCAGTAAAAACCTCAAAGTCGACTTAGTATGATTGAACCTTAGCAGTGTGGCATCAGGTCTGTTAAGTCCACCATCAACCATATCTTCACATTACGTTAAATCCTGGTCTCCTTGAGCATAGTTTCAACGAAAAATCATTTGCAGTGGATACGTGAATAAACATACATAATACATAATTGGCCATTACAATCCTTCAGTCAGGATAACGGCCACACCACTAATGTTGTGTGCGTTAATTGTACACGTGAGTGGCGGGACATAGAGTTTAACGTCGACTCCGAACGACAGATTTTTGAGAAACTTTTCATAGCAACTTTATTTACTCTCAGAGTTTTTGCCAGAAATCTGCTGAGAGGAAGTTGCCGAAGAAATATTTTTCCATATTTCGTTTTGATGTCTGACCTTCTGTTCGAACCCGGACTTTACGTTTAATAAGCGCACATACTACCTACTAGACTATGGCGACTTGAATAAACATAAGTTTGGAACGATCCAAGAACGTCAAATGGAAGTGGATTTTAGGCTGGAAACTTTAGCAGTATGACGTTGGTCAACGGCGAGCACATTAAGCCGATGATTATCAAATTCTTTTGACTAGAATTGAATGATATGTACACCAACAGCATGTGATTTTAATAGGACTGTGCTATGTATCACAGATATGCAATGAGCATTCAAAAAGATGAGTACATTCGAATCATATTCATTATTTCTGATACTTATACGCATTCATACTTATTTTAATATCATACTCGTACTACTCATATTCAAAATTTGAAGTACTCATAGTACTCACATTTAACAATACGCATGATGTTATTGATTCCGACTCACCATGACTCAACATTTACTAGAATCACAAAATAAGTATGATTAGCGTACGAATACTACAATACTAACTAGAAGATTGTGTGTCTTTGTCTTTGTCTTTTTCCTTCTTCTTTTTTTTTTGGAAATGCAACAACAACTAAGACAGTAAATTTTCGAATCACTCGAACCATTTAATAGTATTATAAGTATTTTTCTAAATTTATGAATTTGAATGAGTAAGCGTATGAATCAAACATGTTTCGAATGTTATGAGTTTGATGTTAATATTGTACTCATACTCATTGCAACCTGTACTTATAAATCAATGCTGTAGTGAGTACGAATGAATCAGAGTAGTTCAATTTCAATAGTATTGACTCACTCATACTCAAAATTTCTTGAGTATGTATTTATGAGAAGCGAAAAAACGATTCATTTCTGATCTCTATGAGTACCACACAGCTCATGACAACTTGGAAATCGGCAAGAGCGATTTGAGAGCATGCTCAGCTCACGAAAATAATTTGTGCCATTTTTCTTGTGGGGTTTGCTTAAGATGCTGGTATATAACAGCAAAAGTGGTCCTCAAAAGCACGATTTTTTAGCTTATCAACTCATCATAGGATAATGCCTGTAAAACATTCATTATAAATCTGTTCATCTCCTGTATGTTGTATAACGATAATGAAAAAATACTTTTTAATAATCAAAAAATTAAGGAATTGAAATTCGTACACAAGTTTATAAATATTTTATCAGGCAACTCCTTAAAACTTTAAGTAACCATTCACAAGTACTTCTATACTGTATAACTTGTCTGAAATACTCAACCGAAATTAATTTTTCGACATTAAAACTGTAAACATATTAATAACAGAAGCATGACGGTTTTTTTTTTTTTTTGTTTTGAAAATACATTATATTTTGGCTTAAAAAAACAAACCCAACATCAAAAACGTCTTATGGATTTAAGATTTTATAAGTAATCTTAACGAAAAGGGGAAAAGAAAAATATGCTTAAGAAAGATATTGAAAACCGAAGAATAAGTTAAAAATAAACATAAATCGAAGTAAATGTGTTGCATTAACTTTAAATAATGTTAATGGAATAGAATTTAAGGGATTTAAAAAATAACGTGGCCACTTAGCATTAAACAAAGCTGACGTGGCGTAGAGTAGTGTTAAAATATTTCAAACAACTGTAGTCATGGTTAAAAGTCCATAAAAGTTCAAAAATTTTTTCTAGTTGTCAATTTTAAAAAATTAATGTAAAAATACAACCAAATAAAACTTTTTGGCATTTAAAAAGTTTTTAATTTAAATTTGACACTCGATTTTAACACGGTTAAAAGCCTTATTAACTTAATAGGCCATTAGAACTCTTTATCAGGACTATAACCCAGCTTCTCACAACATCCCTGTTGTGTGTGCTAATTTTATCTAAGAGTGAGAGGACCTACAGTTTAAGGTCGATTTTGATTGACAGATTTTCGAGAAACGTTTCATCGAAATTTGTTTCATTCTTAGAATTTTTGGTTGCCGTAAAGCGTTATTTTTTTATATTTCGATTTGTTCTAGATGCCGATCAGGGGTTAGAACCACAGGCTCTCATTTGATAAGCCAATACATTAACTACTAGCCTACGGGAACTTCAATATCCAGTTAGATTAGGCTAAATTGTCAACCGTAACGAATAGTTTTGCAATTACAACTCTAGCACATTGAGTGCCACGTCGTACGTTTTCGTACGACACCTAACCCGTCGTGGGGTGCCACGTCGTACGGTTCCGTACGACACTGATTGGTTTCACTTAGAGCCTGTAGTTCATTTATATACGGCACAGAGTTAAATTTAATGTGATTTTAAAATAAAGAATACTCTGCTGAATATTTTTGCAAAGCATGGATGGTTTTTTGAGGTATTATGAAGTGAAAAATATGTGAAATGTATTTCAACATTTCCGCGTCTGCTGTTGAACTATTTTCTTCAGCTTCCTCTTCCGTATTGATGCCATCTTCAAACAACATGTCATCGATTTCCACTGGATCTATGTCAGATCCAGAAACCTCCGGTATCCAATCAAAATCAACATCATTTGAAAAATCTTCATCACTCTCCGTCAATTCCAATATTTCCTTTTCGCTTAACTTTCGTTTCGTAATTTTAGGTATTTACATGTTCTACAAATGAGAAATGATTGCAAACTACAAAAGAAACTAAGTAAAACTAAAATATAAAAAATTATCAATAAAATACAAGAAAAAGCGTAGTACGTTTTTGTACGACAGCGACCTTTACAAATGCATACCCGTCATGCAGTGCCACGTCGTACAGAAACGTACGTCACAAAAAAGCCTATATAAAATAAAAAGCAATGGGCAGAAAGGACTAGGGATTTCTCAGAAATCGAGTTTTATCACTAATACACTCAATTAACAAATAAAAAATGTTTGGCCTCCTGGGAAGGTTTTCGTCAAAATGGCTTGGCACTCAGTGTGCTAGACAGGCATTTCTCAACCATGGCCATAGTTTTATAAAGTTGTGGATCCTGTCCAAATCTCCTTGGCTAGATAGGTTTCCAATTGCCAGATAACAGCAGAGAAGATTTTCTGCCTCCTCTTTTCCTCATCATTTCAGCTTCCGCAGAAGTCGCTGTGAGGCATTCCCTTCCTCCGAATGTGTACATTCGTAGTACTCTTCTTCAGTAGTTTCTACATTGAACTCTAATAGAGTTTGGGGCCATAAAAGGGTCGAATTAAATTTTGATATAAATCAACCATTGCAAGTGCGAGGGCTTTGTTGTTATGTTCAATATCTCCGTATTCTGGAACTCATATGTGCCTTACTATCTCACCTCGGGGTACCCGAGGTGAACTGCGCGCCCTCCAAATATCGGAAAATATTCGATGTTCGATATATTCGAAAGCCGTAGGCGCACAGCTTCAATATTTACACTCATTACTTAATCTTGAAAAGTACTTCAGTAATCGAACAGTTCAGGATACAATCCAACTTTGTCGATTGATCGAGATCTGGCAGTGAGTACTTGATGGACGTTCTCTGGCGGTTGTAGAACATTATTCTAATAGAAGGTATTCGGTACTTTTATTTAAGAGTAAATAAAATTATCATGAAAAGTTTCTCAAAAAATCTGTCGTTCGGAGTCGACTTTAAACTGTAGTCATAGGTCCCGACAATTAAACACCCACAACACAAGTGGTGTGAGAGGTAGATTGTAATCCTGATTGGTAATCCTCATTCAGACATGCACTTTTATTGAGTCAATATTCGGTTATTTGAGTACAATATTTTAAGTGTTCAACAACAGCTGGTTGTTTCAGCCACATTGTTTTTATTTTGGTTTGTTGTTTTTTTTTGTCTTTTTTTGTTTGTTGTTGTTGACATTTGAGTTGTCAAATATCAACAGAAAGTGTTCGAAAAATTGTAATATGCTAACTAAACGCACTTATGACAGTGCTGTATTTTAAGGTTTATTCAATATTATAACAATTTGGTAACTTATTGCGCAATAATTAATTGAAACTTTATATGAAATATTAAGCTTAATAATAGCGTTTATTGCGATTTACGCAATAAAAGTGTCTGAACATAGTATAAGGAACTGTAATGACCAATTATGTATGTATGTATGTAAATGCTACTATCGAACATCTGTTGCAATTATCGGAACTATCGTCATATAATGCCTAAATCAGATTTTAAAATTTCTTTTCTATTAATTCGACCACTAATTTCTACCACCAAATTGACTTCTAGCAATATTTTTATTGCAGTTAAAATAAAAAGTTGCACAGATAGGGTAGGTAAATCTTAAAATTAAACCCCCCATGTAGTTTGCAGCCAAATACTATATTTTCTTACTGCTTTATTTTAAAACAAATTATTTCTCCAGTTAATCCTTAAATCGACCAAAAAGTCTTAATAGCTTGTACTACTTTTGTTGTTATTTTCTTAGAGTAAATCTTGTAATGTCACAAATTTTAAAATTTTCTGTTCGATATGTGTTTGAATATCATTTCCTTCTGTGGTATTATGCTGGACTTTATAAGCGACATGTTTTCTTTTCAGTTTTTCTGTGTGTGAGTCTTTCTTGCTTTGATTAAAAGATAATAATTAGTTCTGTATTACAAACCCCTTCCCCCCATTAGAATTACTACAAATTCTACAAAACCGAAACCTCAAAGTTATGCAATCCTCATTCGTTTATTTGACCAAGAAAATAAAGAATGAATATGAATTTCTAAAGTAACGAAGGTTGAGTGAGAATTTTTGAAATGTTTAAAGAAATTTGTTAGAAGTAAAACAATTGCAAAGAAATACTTCAGGCAAAGAAATATATTAGGAGAAATTTACTTTGTTAGCAGCTCACCAATTGAAGACTTAACTTTTAATTAAAGTCTGTTCCCATCGTCTCTCAAGCTTTAAATATTTCTATTACAGGTCTTTGCAAATATGTACAATTCGATGCTAATTTAGAACCTAATAATGCGTAGATCCATTTAAATGATTGAAGCATTCATTTGTTTGATAAAAAGTTCTATCTCTGCATTCTAAAAAATTTTTAAAATTTCTATTCTATCTCTATTGCTAGGCGGCAAAATTTCAGGCTAGCGTAGGCCCTACTCTAACAAACTGATGCTAAATCTTACAGAAAACATACACGGTATACCATAAGAAGGATGTCGCCGTGGTCTAGTAGGTAGTGTGTTGGCTTATTAGACCAAAGGCCCGAGTTCGAATCCCAGGCCAGACATCAAAAACAAAATACAAAAAGTATTTCTTCGGCGACTTCCTCTCAGCAGATTTCTGGGAAAAACTCTGAGAGTAAAAATTGCCATGAAAAGCTTCTCAAAAAATCGGTCGTTCGGAGTCGACTTTAAACTGTAGGTCCCGTCACTCATGTATAAAATTAACGCACACAACATGAGTGGTGTTGAGAAGCTAGGCCGTAATCCTGACGAAGGGTTGTAATGGCCAATTATGTATGTATACCATAAGAAGAATTGAGTTAAATTTACGGTCACAGGCCATTCTGCTTAAATTGTTCTGTAAGCGCCCACTGGATATGTACCACTTACGAACTGTGTTACACGGTGTGAAATAAGCCCCCTTGTCATTGATCCGTTAGTGTTGGGTTTGAACCACCCCATGCTCTGGACGGAATCGGCCAGTTCCCGTAGCGGTACGTTCGCCACCATGCCCAGATCTGTCAATGTTCTGTCAGTCAAAAAGTGCCGGGCACTAACTTAAAAGGTATAGTACCGATCTCATTTCCTCCACATCATGGCAGATGGTGGGGAAGACCAGCCGAGCTAATCAGCGTCATCAGTTATCTTGACTAACTCAAATAGTTCCTTGTTTTTCCTGCTACCCAGTGCTAAACAAAGCAGTTTTGACATTCGGCAACCAGATATGTTGGACCACCTGCTGCCTTTTCCAATTTCGAAAAGTATTTTTGTCTTCTCCTCAGATATCCCCGATACCTTCCGTGCCAGTTTTTCGGCCTTATCGTTTCCATTACTGCCCGGAACCCAGTAGTAGCCGGTATTGAGTCGATGTATACGCTGTAGAGAGTGCATGCAGCTCCTGATGCGCTTTTTAATTTGATGAGTTGGGCTTCCAGCGCATTTGTTCCAGATTACCGTAAGATTCAGTGATTAAGTTAGACTAAGTCAGTGCCAGTTTATCGGAATAGACTTCAGATCCAGTTTCACATTCCATTTTTGAGTCATCGGTGAAGATCATTATATCACTATCCCCGATGACAGCTGAACCCATTCTTCCTGTGTGGGAGTGTAAGTTTTGTATGTTCGTTCGAAAACAGTCTCTGATACCATGCAGTCGCATTTAAAACCTGGGTGATTTGGTTCTACATCAAGCAGTATTGAAGCGTGACCCACCGTACATTACCTAAACTTATCTCAGGATTTAAGCTTCGGTGCAGTTTGGAGGAAAATGTCTAATGGTTTTAGATACAAGAAGGCCTCTATGCAATCGTCCTTTGAGACTTCAGTTCAAGTTGAATTGTCCACATCTGTCTATCACATAGACCAGTACTAGTTAGAATCCCGCGAGTTCTTGGCTGTTATTGAGTCATCGGTCCCTATATTAAGGGCATGTAGCGTCTAGGTGACTTTTTGCAGTCTCGTTGCAAAGAATTCTCAATCTTAACGCTTATTGGTTCTTTACAGTTAAGGGTGGAACTATCAACCACCAGATTCATTAAATCATTAAGCCTTTAGATGAAAATCGTGTTAGACTTGTTTTCCACTGCCCATTAATTGGTTTGACCATCATGGTTTCATGTATTCAGTATATAATAATTGGCATATGGTGTCTATATTTGGTATTTTATTCTTCATACAAGTAGGCCTTCTAAATAAATTTGCTTTTTAAACGAGTCTTTAAATTTTTCATGTCAAAGAATAGAAATGATATGGTTTCTTTCCTCAAACACTCTTCTTCTGTCCTCAAACACTCCATGCATACGAGTGCCTTAGCATAGCCACAGAGCCATAACGTTGGCATGCTAATACGGTCAGATGAATATGAATATTTTATAATAAGTTTACAAAGAAATTTCATTAGATCTTCTAAAAGCCTTCCAAAAGGGAAAGAACGTTATAACGGTTTCGGTATGAATGTATGTACGTACATGTATAAGTATGTCGTATACCTATAGGGATGAATATGGTAAATAAAGTAATTAAAATGCTGCAATCCAAAACCGCAATGAATTCTAAACGATTCATAGTTTTAATGGTCAAACGAAATTAAATGCAAAAGGAAAGGAGAAAAAATAGAAACAGTTCTACGAGAGTCTATGTATGTATGCTCCCACAATACATATCTTAACAAGCATTTTTTAACGCTCCCCTTTGTGCAAGCATAGGGTCATTTTACAAAGTGAAGTTTTATTTTCTTTAATACGTATTGGTGGATATAAAAGGTGAGCCATTTAAAAGTTTAAATTTAAAAATTAAATAAAACACAAACGGTTCAAAATTTTGCAAAATAAATTCTTTCGTTGTGAAGTCCAATTGTTCCTGTTAGAAACGGAATATTTTTCATTCATATAGCTGCCGCGCCTGGCCTCTCAGTAGCTCATTAGTTCGAATCAATTTTTGTGCACTTTTTCGAGTGTGTGGGTTCATATCTTGGCAACGCAATCACGAATGTTGGCCTTGAAATGTTCAATTGTCGCTGGCTTGTCGGCATAACACTTTTCGCAAATTCTTGGCGGCGAATTGACATCACCGTTTCGGCTAATTAAACGGCCATCAAACGTTTAATGTACCAATAATCAATCAATAAACCGATTATGGTATGAGATGTGTGGCAAGTTGCTCAATCCTGTTGAATCAACAATGCAACCACTTTCATAAATAAATAATTTTCAATAAATTCCAACGTTGCTCAAGCGTAAATCGATTCATTCTGTTCAGTGGAGATAATATACTGAATTTTGTGAAATAATAATGTGACGGTAATAAGTAATGCCAGATTCGAAATAACTAATGGTTCCAATGTAAACAGATAGACGGCCCACCCGATAGTTCTAAAACATATGTATATATATTCCCATATTGCATACTTATTTCTAAACATTTCTAAATACCACTGCGATCGCCATGCTGTGTATGAAAAAGAAATGTATTTGAGTGTTTGCACGTATCTATGAAAATACATGTGTTTTGCTAGAGTATACATAAGTATGTGTGTTAAGTTTCTGCACATTGTTAGACATGTTACATTAATTTGGTAACTTTATTGGCATTTAATTTTTACTCTTTTTTCTAGAAGTTGTATTTTTGTCATCTATTTTTTATTCTCTATTTTAACTTATTGGTTGGCTGCTTGTTTGGGTTTCTGGTCAAGAGGTCAGTGTGATGTATGGTTTTTTTTCAGTATTTCTCAATTTTGGCTCGTACTCTGACTTTTTTTTATGGAAAATTATAAAACAAAGGAAGAGCGAAGATATAATTTTTGCATATTAAATGCATATATATAAATAAATAAAAGAAGGAAGCAAATAAAATTTTGTATAATAAAAATAATCCTTATGGCTTAAAAAATTAAACATTTGAGTTTTTGTTTTCAAAAAAAAAATTGATATTTATTGAATTAATAAAATATTTTAAAAAGAATATCCTTTTATTTATTCAAGTAAAAACAAATATATACTGTTTATGTTGGACAATAAAATCCGAAAAATTTGTGTGTAATAATGTCGTAAAATTAAAAAAAAAAAAATTAGATAATTTGTAGATAATACATTTAAAATATTTGTTGATTTTTTTTTTTTATTTTTTTAGTACGACCAACAGCCAGGGGATGGACCTTACTTATCTAGTGCATATGTTATAGGAAAGAGAAAAGGGGGAGTAGTGTTTGTGGACACTAGATTTGAATCTCTTTATATTATAAATGACAGGAAAGACCTCCGCATTAAGGCAGTCCCACATACGAAACGTGCGATCCACTATCCAATCGACCTAGGTCCTAGACCTGTTAAAAACTACCAATTGCCTTTGTAGCTATAGAATATTGGTAACAGAAGCCACATAAAACAAAAAAAAGTGAAAAAGAATGGAGAGATACCTTATGACAGCTTTGTCTTCCATAGAAGAACATTATTGCATGGTAGGGTATATAGTATATAGCCTGATTTATCCATTGTATGTATGTATGTAATCTGTGCAACTTTTCTACTTAATGGTTTCTATACTTCTTTTTTCTTCGTCTTCTTTCCTTTTCTGTATGAATTGCAGATGCAAATATGTATGTACATGTAATACATGGAATAATACTCTGGTCATAAGAACTTTATTTGAAAATATTTCGAAATATATACGAGACATTTAGTATGTCCTTGTGAGAGACCTTGCAATTCTGTAAATGTCAGGATAATATCCTTAAATTTCTCAAAATATAAAGACATTTCAAATAATATGAATCCATAGTTGGTTTCTGTAAAATTTCGTGTACTTAACTTGTTCTTTCAAACAAACAGTCTTAATGGAACACATTGAAGAAAAGCTTTTCTCGTTTTCACTTTTCTTAAATGCAATTTTCTATAAGTACTGATATATTCAACCAACATATGTACAGGAACATAATGGAAAAACTTTTGATTTTCTCAAAGAGCAACTAAAAAGAGACCAAACTCTTGACAAGACAAGCAAGATAGGACATGAGGAGACCAATTCAAAGGAAACTTTGTAAAAAAGTTTCATTGTTTAATTATAAAATTACTTGAAAAACTTCTCTATACTGGCACAACATGGTCATTGAGATAAGAGTTCTATTCGTTAAACGAAACTGAAATGTGTGTGCAACATACGAATAATTGTTGTGGTTCCAACATAAACTGGATGCACTCGCACACACGTACAGTATCCAAAACTTAAAACTTTATTTACTTACGAAATTTTTAGAACAGGACACTGTTTCTATAAAGGAGCAAAATAGATGTTGAAAAAAGAGAAGAACTTTGGAAAGAATTTGGCATATATGAAGAAGAGAATTTAAAAAGATGTAAGTAAAAGTATTATGATTGATAGGAAAAATTTTATTTTTTGAGTTTGGTTTGTCTCTTAAATAAATTCTTAGATAAAGTAAAGTCTTCCAACATGGAATTCTGAATTTTGGCGGTTATGTGAAGCTGCATCTCTCAAAGTAGTTGTTATTTATTCAGACGGACAACATCAGATAAAGCAGTTAGCAATTGATCTTAATTTTCATCGAAAAATCATTTTATAAGGATGATTGGGTGCATAGTAGCACTTGTCGGTGATCCTATGCTTGATTTTCAGACTGACATAATTTTTGCTGTTAATAAGCATAATCTTACCTTTATTGAAAATAGTGCCATTGCTATGCCCTACTGCCTTCCGCAGAACACTCTCCATGACGAAGTTGAAGGGCAAGGATGATAAGGGATCGCCTTTTTTGAAACCCAGAACGGTACTAACGGAGCACCAGGAATTGCTCAACTTAGACATCAAACTCATAGCATTCGAAATATGTTTGATTAATACGCCTACTCATTCAGATTCATAAATTTAGAAAATTACTTATAATACTCGTAAATGATTCGAGTGATTCGAATCATTCATTAAAATGGACAGTCTTAGTTGTTGTTGTTGCATTTACAAAACAGGAAGAAAGAAAAAGACAAAGACAGCAAGCAAAGCAAACACATAACCTTCTAGTGGGAACTGTAGTGTAGGTACGCGAATCATACTTATTTTGTGATTCTTGTTAATGTTGAGTAAAGGAGAGTCGAAATCAATAACATCATACATATTGTTAACTATGAGTACGATGAAATCTTCAAACTTTGAATATTAGTAGTATGCGTATGATATTAAAATAAGTATGAATGCGTATAAGTATCAGAAATTATGAATATGATTCGAATCTACTTATCTCTTTGAATACTCATTGCTGAACGACAAATTTTTGAGAAACTTTTCATGGCAATTTTTTGTTTGCTCTCAAAGTTTTTGCCAGAAATCTGCTGAGAGGCAGTCGCCAATGAAATATTGTTTTATATTTTGTTTTGTTTGAGATGTGGGATTTGAACCGTGGCCTTACGTCTAATAAGCCATCACACTACCTACTATACTACGACAACTTTTATGAGTGTTAGCAGCAAATAACAACTGTTGCGCTCTTCAATTTAATGTTTGTATTGCACATAAACTGCAACCTTAATGGTCTAAACACTTTAATTGTTATGAGAGAAAAATAACCTTGAACTAAATTTCTTAACAGTCGTGGATATGATTTAAAAATAATTCGAATAATTTCGGCATGGGTGATAGAATGAAGGCGGGTATGTTCACATTAGCTGCAACATGATTTTAGTTTTTTCCCTTTTCTTTTCACTTTCACCAAAAAATAGAATCAACACTTTGTAAAAGCATACCATAATGGCGACAGTTGATTAAGGTTTTCACCTTACTTAACATATTTCCAAGAATTTTACGTCATAAAAAACCAAATTCAGATTAAATTTAGAAAACGTACAAGAATATTTGAACAAAATATCAAATTCACTTTATTCTGCCATACAGTGAAAGAAAAAAGTCTTCATACACCGGTGCACACTGTATATTGTACATATATATCTTTTGAGTTTTAATGGTAGACGAATTCTATTTTTAAAGAAAATTTTTGAATAAAAAAAACAAAAAACCAACACAACATACGAAGCACACGAAGTTTTCGCATCTCAACCAGCACATTGTAGTTTTTGTGGCAAAAAATAAATAACAGATTCAAGAAAAGTTTAGAGCTAAAACTGGGCGTATCATTGATCGCCCGAAGATCGTGTTTGGAAATTCCAATGACGGGAACACAGTTAGTCGTTTTTTTTCAAAATGCATCTCTTTCATCAGAAACTTCAAAAGTATATGAGAAACTGATAAAACGAATGCATACAATTATGATTACCGTATCTAGTGGCCTACAAATTAATACTGAAGCGTTTCGAGATTTTACTCTAGATACCGCAAAATATATTGTAAAATTATATCCTTGGTATTATATGTCCCCAACCATACGCAAATATCTAATTCACAGACCAGAAGTAATAAACCCCTCTTTAATACCAATAGGACAGTTAACTGAAGAAGCCCGAAACAAAGAAAAAAGTTAAAAAAAGCAACCAGGAAAGCACCCACGAATAATTGTTCAGTGTTTTAAACAATTTAAAAAAATATTTTTCTATAAAAGTGTAGGAAAAAAACTTAACAAAAACGCAATATCGTAGATATTTCTAATACAGTCTAATTGTGCCAAGTGTACCGGTATGTTGTGAGTGTTTACATACATATGTCCCATAGGGAACATTTATTAGGATCGATCCTTAATTTTGCACACGTATGTATATGTGCAGCATTCTTATGCATATGTGAATCAAACTAAAAAAATAATATATGTATGTGCTATTGAATACAGGCTTGGATATATGAACACAAATTGAAAGAGTTTTTCTTCAGCAGGCAGCCAAATTTTCCACGGCTATACTCAATACCTTAACTGGTCATTCATTTATTTTGGAGGTTGATCCTGGGCTCCACTAAACATCGACAATTTCCATGCGGAGTATTATTTTGACAGGGCTTTTCTTTTTCTCATTCCGAGCAGTTACGACTTAGATTCTGACCTCCTGGATACATGCACTGATGGCTCTAAACTTGATAATGGGGTTGGTAGCGGAATCTAGTCTGGGAAACTGGAGCTGTATATTTCTCTCCGACTGCAGGTTACTGCAGCGTGTTTCAAGCGAAAGTAATAGCCATCTACCGGGTGGCTCTATGGATCCTCATCAACGATGCTCCTTTCACCCGTGTCTCAATCTTCTGTGATAGCCAGTCAGCTATAAGATCTCTATCGAGCGTTATGGTTAACTCTATGCTCGTTAGGGAGTGTCGCTGCTGTCTAGACGGTCTCTCTTGGCAGAAAATTAAATTTTTTTGAGACGCCAACCTGGGTTAATGAGGAATCCTGTTTCACTGCCAAACTCACTTGGCACTTGATGGATAGAAGGTCACCAACCAGTTACTCGGACTTGATCGTAACTTCATCTAGATCACAGTGGCTATGCTTACATGTGTTATGCGAAGACAATTGGAAAAATTGCAGCTCAAATTTAACGACTTCTGCCATGAATGTAGTTCTGCTGAAGGAGAGGAAACTGTTACCCCTTTTTTTGTTAAAGCCCATCTCTTACGAGGTGCAAATATTGTTTATTTCGCTCTTTAAAATCCTTGTCAGCATAGCGGAGTTATGATGCCTTGATAACAAGTTCATTGACTAAACTTTCAGGGTGTTTTCCAGCGTAGGGTAGTCATGCTTTTAAGCACTTGAACAGACCAATTTCTTCCTTACATTGGTGGAACTCGGACAGTACAGGGACTTCTTTAACATATGGTGTTACAACGGTCCGCTATGCGTGTTCAAGTGAGATTTAGCAATCAAAACTACCACTTTGATAGACCGGTTACCATACAGTGCGAGACAAAAATAGATGTATAATTCACATTAAAAATCGCAGAATGGCAAATTTCATAGGATTTCAATAAACAATTTCGAATTTGTTATGACAGGAAAGAGTTTTATCTTATGAATCATTTGAATGAAAAAGTTACCCAAACTTCAGAAGACAAATCTTAAAATTCTGTTAAGTATAGTAAAGAATCTACTGCAATGTAAAACCAGTTCGAAATATGGACAGATAACGCCGCCAGCCCAAAATTCACACCGAACAGTAAATTCTAGGGGATGCATTAGATGCTCTCAGATCTCATGTGGATTGTTATCTTGCCAAATTCGACAACTTGATTGTTCATGTACCCATTCATTCTGTCTACACCTCTAAAAGCTTCATTTTAAAATATAGTTACGAAAATGGAAAAATCTAGATACAGGTGTTTTGCTTTTACATCGTTTAGTATTAAAATTATAAAAAAAAATCTACAAAAACAAAAACAATGAACTTGTTTACAAATTAACGCACTGCGTAATGCAACAACAAACACCAGCATAAAAAGTGATAAACAAGTAAACAAAAATATACCAATAAACACCAGCATAAAAATAATGCAAACAAGTAAAGAAAAATACAACAACAAACACTACAAGAATAAATGTAAACAAAATAGACAAACAACAATAATGAAACAACGATGTTTATATTTATAGAGATCTCGAGAAAGCCAAGAATATTCGCCTTCAAGAACATTCATCAGACTATTTACGTTGCCATATAATAGTTCAGTCAGCCTTGTGTGAAGACGCAGTGCGTTTGAAGAGAGTAATCGTGGTTTGAAGATCTCCGTTGCAAAGATCGGTCGAATAATTGTTATTCTTTATGCAAAGGGTATAAAAAGAGGCATCAAGTTGTGAACAATGTGCGAATAATAACGAATTTTCATTAAAACTAAACACAAATTTATTTTTATTTTATTTACAATCTACGAGTTCATATTTTAAAGGCTTTTAAAAAATTAAATAAATGAAATTTTTATGTAATGAAATTCCTCTGTAACTCAATTTTGTTTATAATTTAAGCTGAATTTTATAAAAATCACCATCTGTTCGGATTCTTAAAATTTAATTGATTTTTTAAGGGCACGTATTTTTCTTCTACGTAATACCAACATATCGTGTTTTTCTGTTATTACCTTCAAAATTCGTGTAAAAAACAAACCGTTTTAATAAAAAAAGAGAAAATTTTCCACTAAATATTCTTTCATTTGTGTTGTTTACTCCATCCACAGTTTATTTCTAGCACATCAGCTAGAAGCCAACAGAGTAACAATCATAACAAAACAAGCAAAAGGAAACCAAAACTATCATTGGGATGAGAAAGAAGAGAAATTCCAAAGTAAATACAATCAACTTCAAAAGGCAACAACAACTTCATCTTGGTAAACATCATTTATAGAGTGGTTTCGTTTCGATACGATTTTTTCCACGGGTTTTGAAATTTTTTGTTGGTACGCGACCAGTATCAACAAAACCTCAATAAAGGATGCTAAATATAAAAAGAAAACAAATAACTTCAATGTGCAGTATTTTTTAAAACACTCAACTGCAAAGATAAACTATTTTTGTAAATGAAAATGAAAAATCTAGCAATTGAACCGGGTATTTTTTTAAGCTGCTTGAGAAATATCAACATCGATAACTACAGTTTGACAGCTGGATTTGCAAGTCATAATGAATCAGAACTTACTTACTTAATAAATCATTCATACATACATAATTGGTCATTACAACCCTTCAGAAAGGATTACGAACTAGTTTCTCACACCATTTATGTTGTGTGTGTTAATTTTATACATGAGTAGCGGGACCTACAGATTAACATCGATTCCGAACAACAGATTTTTGAGAAACTTTACTCGCAGAGTTTTTGCCAGAAATCTGCTGAGAGGAAGTCGCCGAAGAAATATTTTTTTTTTTTCGTATTTCGTTTTGATGTCTGACCTGGGATACGAACCCGGGCTTTAGGTCTAATAAGCGAACACACTACCTACTAGACTACAGAGACTACAACGTTCTTTAAAATTGACTGTTTGCTGCCTTTTACCCGTTGATAGGACCACCGGTTCTTATTTCAAACTGAACGAGTAGCCTCATTTATTTTAATTGGCAAATACTATTGGGTCATGATATTAAAGTTGTGTTTCGAAAAATGTTTCCGTACAAGGTGAAAGAAATTGGTTGATGCGAAAATCTATTAGGTGATAACTGTTTTACCAGAAAAAGTTCTGGAAGTCGCCGAAGAAATATTTTTTGAGCCGAAGAATAATTATTAAATAATGACCTGGAGTTCGATTCATGGCGTCACATCTAATAAACTACCTTCTACTTACGACGTATGTAAACAACAACAATTGCTTTGTTTGTTCTCCTTTGTTTACACCCTTTACGTAAACAATAACAATTGTTCGACAGATCTTTGTAACGGAGATCTTTAAACCACGATTGCTCTCTTCAAACACACCGCGTCTTCACACAAGACTGACTGAATTTTTACTGACTCCGTTGCCTGCTTTGTCTCTCCTTTTATATGGCAACATAAACATGTTGTTTACTTTATTGTTGTTTGTGTATTTTGTTTACATTTTTCTTGCAGTGTTTGTAGTTGGATTTTTGTTTACTTGCTTATCACTTTTCTATGCTGGTATTTTGTTGGTATATTTTTGTTTAATTGTTTATCATGTAAACAAGTTCAGTGTTTCTGTTTTTGTAGCTTTTGTTTATAATTTTAATGTTAAATGATGTATTCTGTATTCTAAGGAATCCGTTAAAACAAAAAATAAAAAATTACATTTTTCAAACCATTAATTAACAGACCATTTGGCTACAAATTATTTTTTAATTTCCACGTTTTAAATTGTGCTCCCTTTACTCTTTATCACAGTTTACAGCATAAACCTCAAAAGTATTTCTACGTTTTTGGTATGAATTGCTAAAAAATGAAAGAGAAAACTAACACAAACAAAACTGTGGCTAACCAGTAATTTTCTCCGCGGGCTAAGCCAACCCAAGTGCCTAAGGCACATACCATAAACATTTAACCACAAGGACGGTAAACTATTGAGGCCTATGTAAATAAGAGTAAAAATTATACTCCGGAGACTACACAAGAATAATTGCTGAAATGGCAATGAATGGAAACTCATTGTTGGTAGATGGAAAATGAAAATTAAAATAAAAATGAACGACTCTGCAATAATTGCATCAGCTGGACATCAGTAGCAGCGGGAGTAAATTACAAAAATATTTCGCTGTGAAAATGCTAAATCCTTAAAAAAAATTGCATTTTCCAACGTGGTGCTTACTCTTTACACTAAATCTTCAAATACAAGATAAAAAAATACTCTCGTGCTTAATAAAAATTGTTCCCTGAAACTTGAAAATGCATTGAAAGCATATTGCAGTGGGAAGTGCATTATGAAACTCACTTGGGTTAGGTTAAGTGATGTAGCCGACCTCTCTTGAGTGAAGAGGTTCCACTTTGGCCAGCATTTAAGCCCAATGGGCTACCACAATCAATTCTACCCGGTGATCAAACATACCCTAGAGTAAACCAACTCGAATCGATAATAAATCTTGTTATTGCAGCATACCTTATGGTATGGAGAGTTCGGTCAAGTAGGTTGTCTCTTTGTTATAATAGCAGGACATTGACTTATGAGGTAAAATACAGTCACTTCTTTCTCTTCAAATTGACAACTCTTGCAGAAATCAATTGCCTGAATGCCAAGTCTTTCGGAATGCATACCAAAATGATAGCGGCCTGCAGAAAACGCTCCCGAACTGTTTCTCAAAAGTCTGTAGTTCGAAGAAGACTTCAAAGTTTAAACTATAGTTTAAACTCATCGATAAATATTAGGACACACAACAAAAGATGGTGTGAGAAGCCAGCTTGTAATCCCGACTAAAGCCTTGTAATGACCAGTACTGCATGCATATATTCACTATATTCTACATTTTTAAAATAAGTCTGATTCTATTTTAAGATTAAATCATAATTCTCATCGTGAGGCTTTTTCAAATTTTATTGTACTGCATCTGAATATCTAAGTATGTCGGAAGACATTACTTCAAGGAAAAAATGCATATTATTATCCAGGCTTTGTTGTTGTTACTACGTTATGCAGAAGTTTAGTACGTTCAGATTGTTGAAGTTTTCATAAATTGTAAGGAGGGAAAAACTATTGTTAAGCTAAACATATGAAGGGTCCGCCACCTAACGTTTTTTTTCAGCTAGTGCTTATTTCGTGAATGGTAACACTTAACTCATGTCTGATTTGACAGATAATTAGTTTTATCCTTCCGCTGAACGAATATTGACCATCCAATGCGTTTTCGCTTCGCTAAGTGGGCCTGCGATCGACTTACGGAAGCTGCCGATTTGGGCAAAAAAATCATCTTTTCAGATGAAGCTCATTTTGATCTTGGCGGGTATGTAAACAAGCAAAATTGTCGCTTTTGGGGCACAGAAAACCCACACGCATACATTGACGCACCCAAAACGAGTCACTGTTTGGTGCGGATTTTGGGTGCTATTGAACGGGAGTCTCCTATGATGGGTCTGGCAGTAAATGAGGGCAAAACAAAGTATATGCTATCGACAAGTAGAGACGTGGGGCGCATAAGATCCCTGCTTACGGCCGATAATTATACTTCGATATTGTCAAGGAATTTATTTATCTTGGATCCTCCGTTACCACCAAAAGTGATGTCAATATGGATATCAAGCTTAGGATCAGTCTTGTCAACAGGTTCTTCTACGGTCTCAATAGCCAATCGAGTAGTATAGAGCTCTCTCGCATGACGAAACTAATACTCTAGAAGTCGCTCATCCTACCTGTGTTTCTCAATGGCGCAGGAGCATGGATGCTATTAAGTAACAATGCAGCGACTTACGTAAAATCTTCGATCCAGTGCGAGTTGGCGACGACATAGACATTGTGCAGTGTATTAACATCCAGCGGCAGCGCTAATTCGGAGCTGTCGTTTGAATGGAGAAGGATGCCCCGACCAGACGGGTACTTGATGCGGAGATCTGCGGAAGTTGGCGAAGAGTACGACCTTGTTTGCGGAGTAAGGACAAAACCGAGGAAGCTCTGTCATCGATTGGTGTGACCAATTGGCGTAGGCGTGCAAGAAGCAGATGCACCTGGAAGAATGTGTTGCGGCAGGCCGAAATCTCTTAATCTTGTTGTTAATGGCCAATTAAGTAAGTAAATAAGTATATTTAGGAACGCTGTAATCTAACATTCATTATTAATTTAACAGTTTTTTTACAATATCATCCCCAATTTCTCTTATACATTCCCATACTAGTCGAGAATAAAACTCAGTAGGAAAACGTAGAGTGTAGCACTCTATTTTGCAATTCTGATGACAGCTGCTTTAATCCTGCTCCTGGAACATGCGACTAAGCGTTGTATTGTCTCTAATCTGTATATTACTTATACTGAAGTATAAAAAGTTCCCCTGGTAGCTCGTTATGGGCAGTAATGTTGTAAGAAAATTGACAAGGACGTTGTCCATCACGGATTAGATAAGAAAAAGTAGAGTGAACGTGTGATAAGGTGTCTAAAGAGTTTCATTCATACTTTTAAAATATTATTGTCATCAACGTATGAAACATTGAAAATAGTTGTTTGCAGATATTGTTGTGTTCTTACATTTCTGACCATATGTTTTATTTACATAAACAGAAACCACACATACACATGTGGAATTCATGTAAGAAACTTTGTCTGCTACACAGCATGACATATATATTTGGTTTTAAGTTATTAAGTTCAATGATAGCAGTAGTCGTACTTATACACAAGTATTCCGGCACACATGAAATGCTTCTTAAATTTCGTTACTCACTACAGCACTACGCATAAAACATGGTAGGAGAGAATACTGAAATCTCTTTGTTAATGTCAAAACATGATGACTACTTATAAATGTGTGTTTCTGTACATAATGAGAATTTCCTATGGATGTGGCAATGATATGAAAGCTTGTCTGCATACATACACTAATTAAAAAAAATGTTTTTCCATTAAATGCATATTCATTGTCCATATCATTCCTATCTATTGTGTTGACACACTATGAATGTGATTAATATTCATTTTGAACTCCCATGGGTGATGTTGTTTTATATGGAATGATGAAAGGTGGTCATTTAAAATGCTTGCGTTCTTGTAATGCTTTTGCATACCGTTACTGGCAACTTAGGTTTTTTAATACACTTACAAAAAAGTGGGCCTTCAAATGGTGACACTTTCTAATTTATACCGCTAGCTTAGATCCTAATGTAAAAACCTTTAACAAAAATTTTATTAAAATAATTACGTATGCCTTTCATAAGGAATTATAATAAAATTGTTAAGTAAATAACATCTAAAATGTTTGTTTTTTTAACTATTGGAGGAAGGTATGAAAAAGGATATATGGCTGGCTTCCGTAATACTAAGTTAATTTGACAAATTTTTTTGCTGAAATATTAACAGGCCTTGACCACATTCATATATATAATTTCAAGTTAATTGACAAAGATTTTAAGATTTTATAGATTTTTAAAAACAAATAATTTTTTTTTAATATTTTTTTTTTTTTTTTTCAATTATTTGTCATAATTTATTTTTCTTAATTTCGAGTTTTATGTACATATTTAATCATTATTTAGTTTTAATTTAAAACCGTTAAAACGAAATTTATTTTCCAACAATTTTTTTTAATTTTTTCATCAATTTTTTTAAATTTTTTCGATCGTTCAGAGTCGGCTTTAAACTGTAGGTCCCACCATTCATATAAAAAATTAACGTTCACAATACAAGAAGATTGTTCGTAATCCTTACTGAAGGATTGTAATGGCCGAGTATGTAAGTTAACACATCACTTACTTAAAATACTAAATTACTTTACACGTGCTACTCCAACCTGCGAGAAAGTGTCGAGTCAACAATCCTGGTGCACACCTGCATACCAGACGTAACACGACACTTGTTTTTAATAATTTCATAACAACATAAATGTGCCAACTCGTGGGAAACTGCTTAACAACATAAATGTGCCAACTCGTGGGAAACTGCTGAGACAACAATTTCGGTGTGCAGAATAAGTTAAGCTAAGACAAATATTTTTGTAAAAGTTTAGTTCTAAGTTTGAAGTTGACAATAAAAGAGCTCAAGCTCTAAAAAAATTATTTTTTTTTTAAATAAATTCTATAAACGAATTTATAATTGGCGCCCGAGCAGGGACCAACAGGTCGGTCGTGGAAAAAAAACCTGAAAAGCAAAAAGTAAGGATACGCGATCGGAAAAAGTTAAAAGTAAAAATTAAATAATAATAAACTGAAGCCTGAAAAGTAAAAAGTAAGGCCATACAAATTATCCTGTTGGTCCCCAACCGAACCCCTGTAGCGATAGCTACTATCGTAAAAAATATAAAGTCTGAAAGAAAAAAAAAGTAAGACTACGCGAAAAATATAATAGTGAACAATTTATGATAAAAGTGATCTATTTTAAATAAATTCGAAACATTATAAATAGTTTAAGCAGTGCTTGTGTCCTTTTAAAATATAATCATTTGAAAAAAATATGCAATAACAAAAATGTGTTTTAATTACAAAAGAAATTAACAACGCAAAAGAGAAAAAATATTAGAGTGAAAAAAATTTTTTAAGGATGCTATTAATAAGAAAATATAATAAAAAAGCAAATCAATAAACTTTTAGCAAAGTGTTTTAACAAAAAGGTGTAGAAACGGGACGACAGAAAGCGAAATTGAAAGTCTGAAAATAAAAAGTAAGGCTTCGCTTCCGTCTACCAAAAATAAATTTAAAAAAAAACAAAAACGGGACAGACAGTAAGTGAGATTGTGAGCCTGAAAATAAAAAGTAAGGTTTCGCTTCTGTCTACCAAAAAAATATAACTAAACAAACAGAAAAAAAGGAAAAAAAGTGTCTACTCTAGAAAGCAGAAAGAAATAAATAACTTCCAGTAACTAAAGAAAGAATATATTAAAAAGATATTTTCCAAAGAAAACTAAAAAAAAAAAAAGAAAAAAAAAACAGTTTTGTGCCTGTATAAAATAAAAAAGAAACCTTCAGAAGATAGCAGCTGACTGCCGTGCCCTAGTACGCGAGGAAGAGGACAACACGGAGGGCTCAACGACCCTGAAGAAAGAATGACAGGAATATTTTTAATGTAAGAAGTTTTAAATTTTTGTATAAATTAAGAGAAATATCATTGCTCTTTTTATTAAATTAAAAAAATATATATTGATAAATTAAAAAAGTACTAAAATTGAATGCTGTAAAGAAGAAAATAAAAAGAAAATAATTAAAGAAATAAATAAAAAAGAAATATTAAAGAATTAAAAGATAATTTTAAATTTGAAAGAAAAAGAATTATTGAAAAGAAAATATAAATTTTTGAAATAATTAAAGAATTAAATAAATAAAAAAGAAATATTAAAGAATTAAAGATAATTATAAATTTAAAAGAAAAGGATTATTGAAAAGAAAATATTAAATTTTGAATTAATTAAACAATCAAATGGAAAAGAAATATTAAAGAATTAATTCTACTTATAAGAAAAAGAATGATTATTATTATTATATTAATATTATTAAAAGAAAAATATTAGATATTGAATTTAAGAAAATAAAAGGAAAAAGAAATTGTATAAAAAATTTAGAGAATTGAAGAAAATTCTAAATTTAAACCTTGTATAAAAGAAAAAGAAATATTGAAAGGAGAAAATACTAAAGAACCAAAGGAAATCTTATAGTGAAAGAAATAATTTTTGAGAAAAGAGGAAAAATTTAAAAAAAAATTAATCGAATAAAAAGGAAATCCCTTTTCATTAATTTCAATTTCGTGGAAAGAATAGATCACCATGCCAGACGATAATATCGAAGCTGTTCGGTAAGGAGCTTTTTCCTACCGGTGGCTATACAGAATATTTTGTGGTTCAAAATTGTCTTCTGTATGCCACTGAATAAATTCTTAAGAGCAATTAAATCTGGCGACAAACAAATTAAATAGAAACGTGATGTTGCTCTTTCGGTTTCCAATGTTACAATAATTCTTTATTTCTATTTCAAAAGATCTTAAGCTTAAGAATTCAGGTTGTTGTTGTATTGTTATTTGTTTCTCACTTCAATGTGCCATTTCAACTCATTCCTATATGTATTCATATGCATTTTACAACAATATAATTTTGAGTGAAACGCAAATAACAAAAAAAACTAACGGTTTACTTTTAAAATATAATACAGTGGTTTGTTTATAAATATAAAATTTATAAATATTATGCGGTGACCTAACATACCGGCCCCATTGAAAGTATGCTTTCAAGAAGAAGGTAGCAACGCTAGTTTATGGATAGGGCGACGTATATTTCCTTTTTTAGTTTGGATATCGACGACTCTGACTCGATTATCTCTACCTCGTACAATATTGGTAATTTTTCCCATTAGCCATCGCTGTGGTGGTAAATTATCCTCCTGGATAATAGGTCTTGAGTTCAAAATGGCTTCTATCTCTATCATTGCAGTTGCAAGCTCCTCGAATGTAAGCCTTGTGTTGGAGAGTGTTTTGGTTAAATGACCCTTAGCTGACTTTTCGGCCGCCTCCCACAATCCGCCAAAATGTGGTGCCCTAGGAGGAATAAAGCGAAAATTAATGAATTGATTTGAACAATAATTTGAGATTGAATTTGAGTTATTTTTATCAAAAAGGAACGACTTCAGTTGAGATAACTTAGAGTTTGCACCCACAAAATTAGTGGCATTATCACAGAATATGTCCGTCGGCAAACCTCTTCGTCCAATCATCCTCTTTAGAGCTGCAATAAATGCGTCAGTTGATAAGTCGGATACAACTTCAATGTGAACTGCCTTGGTTGCTAGGCAAATAAAAACTGCAATATACGTTTTGTATGGAACCTTTCCTCTGATTCGTAGGTAAGTGTTTACCGGACCACAGAAATCGACTGCACATCTAGCAAAGGGCCTTGACGGGTTAAGGCGTTCCACAGGTAAATTTCCCATCACTTGTTGTAGTAACTTAGGGCGATAGCGAATGCATTGAGGGCAGGAATTTACAATGCGACGGCAAAGATTTCTTGCATTGATGACCCAAAATCTTTGGCGGATGAGAGAAATTAACGCTTTAGGTCCGGCATGATAATTGCTGATGTGTAGGTGGCGCACATAGCAGTTCACGAAGTGATTCTTGCTGGGCAAGATTATGGGGTGCTTTTGACCCTCAGAAATCGCTGCAAATTCCAAACGACCACCAACTTTGAGCAAGTTAAATCCTTTTGAAGCATCTAGGAATGGGTTAAGACACTTTAAAGCACCATGGGGATCTTTTTTCATCAGAATCCGTTTTATATCTTCTTGATAATAGTTATTTTGGATATTAAAAACGATTCGGAGTAATGCTTCTTCTAGTTCTTGAGGCTGTAAAGGATCAGACTTTGAAAGATTAGTGTAGGATCAAAAATGGCTTAATTTATATTTGATGATATAAATGTTTTTTCTTGAAATAAATTTATTAAATTAGAACAAACGTTTTTTTTTAAAAGAATAATTTAAAACAATTATATTTTATTTTATTTATATTCAAAATTGAACTGCTTGGCTTGGCTGCCAAATATATAATAATTTTATTAGCCTGTTTTTTTTATTGAAAAACTATTTTTTCAAACTCGATCAAGTATTTAAGTTTTATTATGTTTATGTTTTTCAGTCCGCTTACTATAATTATTTCAGTTCAGTTTTTCTTTAACCCTACGGGATCGCCTTAATCCTTTCGGGTGCGATCCCACATTAGTTTTTGATATATGAGTAAAACGAAGCATCCAAGCGACGATGCGAATCATTTTTAAAAACGAGCTATAATTTTCTAATGATTTTAATAAGTAATTGGATTTCATCCTCAGGCAAAGAGCAGTTTTTCGTTTTTCTCTATCGAATTCTTCTTGTCTTTCCTGGGATAGTTTATCCATTTTATTGGCTGGCCATTGAAAAGGATCAAGACTGAGATAAGCTGGTCCAGTAAACCAGATGGATGAGGTGAGTTCCTTGACCGTTGCACCACGGGTGACGATGTCTGCAGGATTGAAATGTGTTGGTACATGACGCCAAGTACAGTTATTAGTGAGATCCTGAATATCCGATACCCTGTTGCCAACAAAAACAGATAATGTAGACGAATGTTGCCTTAACCAATGTAATACAATTTCAGAATCTGTCCATAATATCACTTGAAGATTAGGTATTTCAAAAAGATTTTTGATTTTAGCATACACTTTTGCCAATAGCAACGCACCACATAGTTCTAGTTTAGGTAACGATTTTCTTTTTGTAGGAGCAACTCTCGATTTGGCAGTAAAAAATCGGACAGTAACTCTGTTGTGATAGTTGTGTATTTTTGGAAGTGCTCCTCTTAAAATTTTATTTTTTTGATTTTTTAAGTGTTTTAATAAGTTTAGAATTTTTCATAAGTGTTTTAAAAGTTGTTTTTATTATTTTCTTTTGTTTTGCTTGAAATTTTATCTTAAAATTGTAAGTTTTATTTGTTAATTTTGATAATAATTGTTTCATTTTAACAAAACAAAAACAAAAATTGCTTTTTGTTCTAATTATTTTTTTGTTTTTGTAAGCTTGTTACAGTTTTTTATTATTTTCTTTCTATCTGTATTCCTTTTTTTACTTTTTTCTTTTTATTTTTGCTACTGTCTTGTGTATACTGCTTTGCTTGCAATTCTTGTTTATTTATTATTATTTTTGTTTTTTGTTATTACATATCTTTTATTTTCTTTTTTATATATAAATAATTTACTCAGTTAGTCTATTTATTTATTTAATTTATTAAAATGAATATTTGTAGTGCCTCGAAGTGTATTGCAAAGAAAGAGGGGGAACGCCAGATTTCTTGCTGGTTGTGTGACGGTTTGTTTCATATCAAATGTATTGGGTTGCAGCCTCGCACCACGGACCAATTGATGGATAGTTCATTGGGTCTGCGTTGGTGCTGCCCTAAGTGTAAGGTGGTGGACGTCCAGTTTTATAAGTTTTTTGTAGGAACTCGTCGTGAGTTTGCTGAGATGCACGCTGAGTTTGCATCTCTTTCTGCTAAATTTCGGCGATTTGAGCAGTTGTTTTCGGGGTATGGCCTGTTGGATAAATTGCTTGAATCTGAAAAGGTTCCTGTCCCTCTTTCATCGGGGGCTCCTGGGCATGTGGCGCAGGTTTCTGTACCAGGGGAGACTGCGACAATAAATGAATTGACAAATGCTACTCCTATTGTTGACATTTGTCCACCTACTGCTGATAAGTCAGCTAGCAGTGCCATACCGAAGTCTGCAAATTCGGTTGAATTGAGTCCTAAGTTTACTCCGTCTCCTTCACCTTTGCCTCTGGATGATGTCACTTCTCGTGCATCTTCCAAATCGCCTTCTATTTCGCATTCAGGTGTAGTGTCCGCTAGTTTATCTACTTCTGCTCCAAGGGACTTGGTTGTAGTTAAACCTAAGAAGACTATTTTTGTGTCCCGGCTTTCTTGTAACACTTCAGTCGAGGATATAAAATGTTTCGTTAAATCGAAGATTGGGGTACCTTTTGAGTTTGGTTGCTATAAGATGAGGCCATCTTTGGATAGCAGTATGTCTTCGTTTAAATTATATGTTGCCGATGAAAGATTTGATGAAATTGTTAATCCTGCGTTTTGGCCACAGGGTGTATTGGTACGGGAATTCGTACTCAGGCTGGGCCATCGTAGGAATGGTGCTAACTTGCCTGGTCCTATTTCTCAAAAAAACTAACTTCGAAATCGTCTATTAATTTCCAAATTGCTTATCAGAATGTTCGCGGACTTAGGTCTAAACTTTCTTCACTTTATAATAGTAGCTTTGATTTTGAATTCGATGGAATTGCTCTTACTGAGACTTGGCTAAATTGCAATATTTTTGATTCTGAGATTATGTCTAGTAATTTTAACATTTATAGACGGGATAGGAAGTCTAGAAATGGTGGTGGTGTTCTTATTTCCATTTGCTCTGAATATACCTCTGAATTGATTAACTTGTGTCCTTCTGAGGATATTGAGTTCATTTGCGTTAAGGTCAATGACCGTGGAAAGTCTATATACATTACCTGCTCGTATATTCCTCCCTGTTCTGACATTCATATCTATAGGGCTCACTTCGATTTGATTTCTGGAGTAATTGAATTAATGGGGCAAGAGGGAATTTTAGTGGTTCTTGGTGATTTTAATCTTCCGCATACAACTTGGAATTTTTCACCTGAGACTGGCTCATTGGTGCCATGTTCTTCAGTTCCATTCTATGATGAAATTCTGTCCGCTATGTGTGATCTAGGTCTTTTCCAGGTTAACGGTGTATTGAATTCAATGGGTAGAATTTTGGATCTTGTATTTTTAGAGGATCCAAGTATTTCTTCTTTATTTCGCATTGATCCTATATCTATTCCTGAGGATGGTTATCATCCTACGTTGTTACTTTCTATCGAAGTTGATCTTTGTTTACCTCCTGTAATTGATCGCTCATTTGGTGTAAAGGGGCGTTTTAATTTCCATCGTACGGATTTTAGTCGTTTGAATACACTACTATCCTCTGTAGATTGGTCGTCTGTACTTATTTCACCACCATATGACTCTTTTTCACTTGATAGGATCTTAGATGGTTTTTATGAGGTATTATTTAAATGTTTTAGGGAGTGTGTTCCGTTTGTAAATAGTCGTTTGGAGCGTTCTGGTCCTCCGTGGAATTCGGCTAGATTGTCCAAGTTGAGGAACAGAAAATCGAGGTTATTTAAAAAGTTTGTTAGATCGGGTACTGATATTGATTATGCTCTTTACTCTAGGGCGCGTGCGGATTATCGTAGAATGAATCATTATTGTTATGAGGAATATTTGACTAGAGTCAGGTCGAACTTCGCTAGTGATCCTAAGTCGTTTTACGACTTCGTTCGAGCTAAACGTAAATCATCTTTGTTTCCCTCTGAGATGTTTTACGGTGGCGTATCATCCTCTAGTTACCTTGATATTTCGAATATGTTTGCTGACTTTTTTCAGTCTACTTATAGGCAGTTGGACTTGGGCCATGATCAGGGCAGCAGCTTTTCGTATCCTTATTCAGTGGGAAGTGTCTCTATTTCTAATATATACTCATTTGATGAGAAGTCTGTTCTTGAGTCTTTGTCTGGACTTAAACTTACATACTTGCCTGGCCCTGACGGGGTACCGGCCTGTATTTTAAAAAAGTGCGCTATTGTCTTGAGTGGTCCTTTGACCTTTATATTCAATGGGCTTCTGAGGGCTGGTCATTTTCCATCTGTTTGGAAGAGTTCGTTTATAATTCCTCTGTATAAGTCGGGTAATAAGTCCAATATTTCCAATTACAGGGGTATTGCCAAACTCAGTGCTATTCCCAAGTTGATGGAGAAACTCGTGACGGATTATCTCTTTTTTAATACGAAATCTTTAATATCCCCTTTCCAGCATGGTTTTTTAAAAGGTAGGTCGACTGTCACTAATCTTCTTGAATTTACTACACGTGTTTTCAGGGGTTTTCTTGCAGGCGCTCGGACTGATGTGATTTATACTGATTTCAGTAAGGCTTTTGATAGGGTTGACCATAGTATTTTGCTTCTTAAACTGTCATTAATCGGTATTCCCGATATTATTCATCGTTGGCTAGGCTCCTACCTCTCCCTTAGGACTCAGAGGGTATTGTTTAGGAATGTATTGTCTAAGACTGTATATGTTACTTCTGGTGTTCCGCAGGGTAGCCATTTGGGTCCTTTACTGTTTTTATTGTTTCTTAATGATCTTCCTTGTGCTATTTCTGATTGTAATATTCTAATGTATGCTGATGACGTTAAATTATTTTATACTTTTGATGATGATCATGGTCAGGTTGTTCTTCAGCGGAATATTGATTTGTTTGTAACTTGGTGCAGAGTTAATTTAATGGATCTTAACTTAAAAAAATGCAAATGCATGGTTTTCTCTCGTGGTGGTGTGATTTCGCCCACTTATGTGATAAATTTTTGTCCTTTGGAGACTGTGGCTACATTTCTTGATTTGGGAGTATTATTGGATATGAAACTCTCTTTTGTTGATCATATTAGTATGATGATTGGCAAGGCTCGGGCTGTTCTTGGTTTTGTGAAAAGATGGGCTAGGGAATTCATTGATCCTTATATAACTAAATTGCTATACATTTCACTTGTTAGACCTATTTTGGAGTATGCGTCTATTGTTTGGAATCCATACTATCGTTGTCATAGTGATTCAATAGAGTCTGTGCAGAGGCAGTTTTTATTATTCTGTTTACGTGGCTTAGGATGGGATTATGCCAATGGATTTCCGCCATATGAGGATAGATTAGGTTTGATAAAACTTCCAACTTTGGAACGTAGAAGAACTGTTTTAGGTGTTTGTTTTGTTTTTAATCTGGTTAGAGGTGATATCGATTCTGAGTTTTTGCTTCGTAACCTGAATTTCAGTATTCCTGCAAGATTTTCACGGCACTATCGTCCTCTTTCCTTAGATTTCTATAGAACTAACTACGGATGTAATTTTCCTTTTCGTAGATTATGCAATGATTTTAACGTATATTACGATTTGATTGATTTTAATAGTAGTGTTTGTAATTTAAAACGTAGCTTATATGCTAGCGTTAATTTGTAAATTATTATATAAAAATGTATTTTCATTATAGTTATAGGTAGTTCATGTTTATTAATAGTTTATTCAGCTTGTGATTAAGTTCTGTAGCTGATTTATGTTCTTGTTGCCATTACTTTTTCCATACCCGCTACAGTCCGGACTGTAGTGTGTACGTGTCCCTACGTAATGGGGACGAGCCCTCCGCGGTCGGGTGAGGGTGGGTTAGTGTGTGGCCGGGGACGTTCGAACATTTCCAGAATTGGTCTTACTCCGAATGTAAAAGCAGCATCCATACGCGCGAATTGATGAGTCACAAAATCCATGAAGTTGATATGATTCGAATTCAGCAACGAGACAAAAACGTGGTATTTGAAGCGAAGTTAACAGTTTGATATCCAAGACAAATTTTTCCCATGCTGAATGTAGTTCCTGGGGTATAGATTCGTCCCAACCAACTTTAAGTATCCATAACTCTTGCATAATTATTTTGGCCTTTATAATAAGCGGAGCTAAAAAACCAAGAGGATCAAAAAGCGACGACGAAAGTGATAAAATTGTTCGTTTGGTGAATTTTTTATAAATTTGAACCTTTGGTGACAACGAGAAAAGAAAGACATCCCTTTGTTGGTCCCAAGTGATGCCAAGAGCGCTGGTTACGGCAGAGTCGCCAAGGTTCATATCCTTAACAGTTTTGTCATCTTGAAACTCTTTATGATTTGAGTGCCATTTGTCCAATTGAAAGCCACCTCGAATTAAAATATCATTGACCTCCTTCTTAATTCTTGCTAACTCTTCTAAAGTATTTGAACCACATAGAAAATCATCGACATAGAATGATGACTTTATAATATTTGCGCCGAGCTCAAATTCGTCTGTGTATTGGTCTGCGAGGTAGTGAAGACTTTTTATAGCAAGATAGGGGGCAGCTGACATCCCATAAGTAACTGTGTTCAGCTGATATGTTCGCACTTCTTCTTCTTCAGAGTTCCTCCACAAAATGTATTGATATTTTCTATCGCTATAGTCCACAAGGACCTGTCGATACATTTTTACTATATCAGCTGTAATAGCGTAACGATATAACCGAAACCGAAGTAGGAGTTGGTAAAGCTCAACTTGAATCGTTGGTCCAACCATAAGAATGTCATTAAGAGACTTTTGGGATGATGAAGGACATGAGGCATCGAAGACAACCCTTAACTTTGTGGATGTACTATTCAATTTAAATACGCAATGGTGGGGAATGAAGTAATGAGGTTCATCCAAACGCGGGTTTTGAACTAGACTCATATGTCCACAATCTTCATACTCTTTCATGAATGCGACGTATTGTGACTTAAGATTGCTATCACGAGCAAATCGTCTCTCTTGAGACATAAATCTTCGTAAAGCCATGTTTCGCGAGAGACCTAAAACATCAGCCGAGTCTTTAAAGGGTAATTTAACAACGATTCTACCTGAAGATTCGCGATGAACAGTATTATTGTAAAATGTTTCACAATCAGATTGTTCCGGCGTTAAAATATCTGAATCAAGCCGAACATCGTCGATCTCCCATAAGTGTTGTAAGTTGAGATCGATTTCCTCCTCTGTTGAGAGCATGCAGGAAGACTTTGAAACGTTAGATTGATCCGATAAATATCGACCTGCCACAATCCATCCGAAAAGAGTTTTTTGTAACTTAGGCAAATTAGGGCCTAGTTTAGTTTGACCGACAGATAAAATGTCAAAAAAGGTTTCTGTGCCAATAAGTAAGTCGATTCGTTTTGATTTAAAAAAGTTTTCATCAGCAAGTTGTATATTTTGAGGCAAGTTCCACGATGAAACATCTAACTCAGAATCAGGTTGATATGATATATGAGCCATTATACAAAACGACAGAGGTACTTCAAAATCATTAAAACGAGATTTAATATTTGTTGAGGACCTGTATTGACTCTTACTGTGAGTATTTCCTATACTAGCGACTTCGGTTGTTTGTTTCCTACGAGGCAAATTTAATTTTCTAGAGAATTCGTCGGTAATAAAATTTAGTTGAGAGCAAGAGTCTAGTAAAGCTCTTCCCAATTGATAGCATCCTGAAGCGTCACGTACAAGAACCATTGCAGTAGCAAGAAGAATTTGTTCAGGTGAAGATTTTTTTATATGCGTATGTACAGAGGCAGGAGATTCATTCAAGGCAGTAGGAGAAAAAGATGGTTCAGCAGCCGGTGACGAGGGCTCCGAAGCTGACTGAGACCGATGCAAAAGACTATGATGCGAGCGAGAACAAAACTTGCACTTGAATGTAGAGGAGCAGCTGTTGACTTGATGCCCCTTTGACAAACAATTGAGGCAAAGCCCTAGACGTTTAACATTTTCGAAACGTTGAATGACATCCATGTCTTTAAACCGAGAGCAACGACTAATAGAATGATCAGTTTTTGAACAGAGTGAGCATACGCGTTTTGAAACCGAAAAGGCATAACCAGAGTTAGAATTTTTGTTCTTAGACTTACCAGTTGATGTTCAAGCTTACGTTGAGCCCCAACACAATGACCGTTGTCGATAGATTCCAAGAATTGGCAGCGCCTTTCAAGAATTTTGGAGCAATCATCCCATGATGGCAATTTAGTAAAATCTAAATGGTCTTTCCAGTTTCTTTTAGTGTCATCATCAACCTTTTCCATTATTATGTATATTAACATAGAATTAGCAATATCACTATGTGAACCAAGAGAAAGTAAGGAGCTGTATAGTGCAGTAACATTGTCGACAAGACTTCTTAATTGTGTGCAATTGGATTTGGACATGGTTGGAAGTTGAAAAAGTGTGGTTATATTCTCCATAAAAATAAGTGTGCTGTTATCGTAACGCGTTTTTAACCTTGCCAGAGCCTTCGGGTAATTTTCATTCGTGATCTGGAATGCTTTCACAGTCTCGAGTGCTTGGCCCTGGAGGCAGTTTAGCAAGTGGTTGAACTTTTCGATATTTGATAGACCGAACTCCCGATCAATGACTTGATTGAATGATGTCATAAAGTTTTTGAATTCGCTGTACCTTCCACTGAATGTGGGTAGCTTGAGCTGAGGCAATTTATGATTAGGAACTGGAACACAAATAGTAGACTCACCCATTGTTGCATTATGTACATCCTCACCAAGCTGCGTTTGTATATTCATTTTTGCTGCTATGTATAAATCTTCGATTTCGGGCCTTCCATTGTCTTCTGGGTCATGTTTTTCAATCTGGGTCTGGTATGTTAATATTTGTTTAAAATAGGATTCTAAAATCCCCAATCGGCACTTTAATTCTGCTGAAGAAAGTCTCTTCCCTTCGCCTCTTCCATTGGCTTCAACTTGATTTTTGATGCGGGTAATACTTTTCTTAGTATTAGCCCGTTGTTGTTTAGCCTCTTCCAGTGACATTTTATTTTTTTTTTTTTAATTTCGATGATGATCCACAAAAATTAAAACGTGTATGTATAAAAAATTTGAACCGCTTTTCCGTTAGAAGGCTTAGGTTTAGATTATTGAATTGTGCGAAAAAATTTGATGTAGAGAAAATTTTATTATGTACTGAATTATAACGGGATTGAAAACGTTATGTATATAGATGGTAACTGTAATCTTCAGCAAAAAAATTTTGTATGTTTCTAATTTTGTAAAACGAAATTTATTATATTCAAAACTTAATCACTTTAATTTGTTTGCCCCACGTTGGGCGCCAAAATGTTCGGTAAGGAGCTTTTTCCTACCGGTGGCTATACAGAATATTTTGTGGTTCAAAATTGTCTTCTGTATGCCACTGAATAAATTCTTAAGAGCAATTAAATCTGGCGACAAACAAATTAAATAGAAACGTGATGTTGCTCTTTCGGTTTCCAATGTTACAATAATTCTTTATTTCTATTTCAAAAGATCTTAAGCTTAAGAATTCAGGTTGTTGTTGTATTGTTATTTGTTTCTCACTTCAATGTGCCATTTCAACTCATTCCTATATGTATTCATATGCATTTTACAACAATATAATTTTGAGTGAAACGCAAATAACAAAAAAAAACTAACGGTTTACTTTTAAAATATAATACAGTGGTTTGTTTATAAATATAAAATTTATAAATATTATGCGGTGACCTAACAGAAGCGATAACAGAAAGATTAAATAGATCTCTCTCGATAGCTGCAAATAGTAGACGATCTGCTACAGCTACAACTAGTACAACAGAGGGATTCTCCCAAACGCAAAAGGACCAAATAAAGGCCATAATTGGTGAATTTTTAGGTCAGGATTCGTTAGAAGAAGACACAGACCAACCGATAGGAGAAGTAAGGGTAGATGAACTGGATAAGATTCCAGATATAGTGAAAACCATTAGGGAATTCTCCGGAAAAGCAGGAGAATTCGGATCATGGAGAAAGTCAGTTGAAAGGGTTTTAGAACTTTATGAAAGCATTAAGGGTACTAGCAAATACTTTGCAATTTTACATACCATTCGTACTAAGATTATAGGAGAAGCAGATACTGCTCTCGATTCATATAGGACTCCTTTAGATTGGGCGAAAATTAAAAAGTGCTTAATGATGCACTACTCCGACAAGCGTGATCTCGGTACGCTCGAATACCAAATGACCACGATGTGTCAAGGTGGTAGGACAATCACCGAATTTTACCAGATGATTTACCAACATCTGTCATTAATTCTTGACAAGGTAACATGTTTGGAGTTGGACGCAGCAAGTCTGTGTGCAATGACAAACTCCTACAGGGAGAAAGCCCTGAACACTTTTATTCGCGGACTCAGGGGCGACCTACCGAGACTGCTGAGTGTAAGAGAGCCTTCTTCACTCCCGCAGGCACTACATATGTGTCTCAAATTGGAAAATATGAATTTCAGGCTCAATTATGCGCAAGACGCAAACAGAGCAAATATCCAATCAAAGACCCCACGGCAGCGATTTTATCCTGAGTTGGCTCACATGAAACCACATTTTAACAGACATAGTCTACCATCGCCTTTTAAACAAAACTTCGGCGGATACACTCAACCATTTTATCATCAAAATGGGCAATTTCAGTCCCATCAGAATAGGTTTAATCAACCGCATAATTCGGTGACCCAGACAAGACCATTTTATCAACAATTTGCAGGACCTAACCGACCCCAACCAACTCAACAAAATCTTAATAGGTTTGGACACAACACTACGACCTTTTTTCCAAAACCAGTCCCCATGGAGGTAGACAATTCCGCACAATTTAGACAAAACAACAACCATCAAAATTTCAAACGTCCACTGCAAAGCCAAATGGCGCATCCTCCAAATAAAATACAACGCAATTTTCATTTAAAAGCAGAGTATCCTAGCCAATATCATAATGATATTACTGACTCATTGATAGATTTCTCAGACAATAATGAAGCTATCCCCAACAATAATATGTCTAGCGAAGACAGAATGTTGGAGGAAACTGACAACATTAATTTTTTAGATTAATGCCTTCTTCTCTTCCATACATGGAATATACCACAAGAAGAGGAGACAAAATTGATTTTCTAATAGATACAGGTTCTAACAAAAATTATATTCAATCTACTCGCATAAGAAATCCACTTAAGAACGAAAAACCATTTAAAGTTAGCTCAGTCGCGGGTGACATAGAAATAACCCACCACACTTATGTTGACATTTTTGGCCCACCAAGGGAAAAGATAAAATTCTACATTTTACCTACTTTAACTTCCTTTCATGGAATCATAGGTAATGATACATTAAAACCCCTAAAAGCAACTATCCATACAGATCGGAATTTCATGACCATATTTCCCAATACAAAAATTCCCCTAAAACAAAAAATATCCCGAGAGGTTAATAAAATAAAAGTACAAGTACCATATCTAGCACAGGACTTACAAATAGAATTAGATAAAATAATAAAGAAATGTCCTAATTTGTTCTCGGATCCAGATGAGAAGTTAACCTTTACTACTTTAGTAAAGGGTGAGATACGTACTACCACAGATACCCCGGTTTACTCAAAGGCATATCCGTATCCGATGGCATTGAAAGGAGAAGTTGAACGACAAATAGAAGAACTTCTCGATAATGGAATTATAAGGAAATCCAAGTCCCCATATAACTCACCAGTCTGGATAGTCGATAAAAAACGGACAGTTCCGGCGAAAAAAAATACCGCATGGTTATCGATTATCGCAAGCTCAATTCAGTGACCATACCAGACAGGTACCCTATCCCAGAAATAAATGAGGTACTTTCCAACCTCGGTAAGAACAAATTATTCACCGTTATCGACTTGAAAAGTGGCTTTCACCAAATACCCCTTCGCGAATCAGATATAGAAAAAACAGCGTTCTCTGTGAATAATGGGAAGTACGAATTTTTACGTCTTCCTTTTGGACTTAAAAATGCACCATCAACCTTTCAAAGAGCGCTAGATGATATTCTGCGGCAACATATTGGTAAAAGGTGCTATGTTTACATCGACGATGTGATAATTTTCGGTAGAAATGAAGAAGAACATTTACATAATTTAGAAGTAGTATTTAAAACTCTAGAAAGTGCTAACATGAAAGTGCAGATAGATAAATGCACATTTTTAAAAGATGAAGTAGAATTTTTGGGATATGTCGTAGGTGCCGAAGGAATTAAAACAAACCCTCGTAAAGTAGAATCAATAGCAAAAATGCCGGCTCCAAAAAACGTAAAAGAGCTTCGATCATTCCTTGGAATGGCTGGTTATTATCGTAGGTTCATCAAAGACTACGCTGAAATAGCAAAACCACTCACTAGTATGTTAAGAGGTGAATGTGGTAATATTTCTAAAAATGCATCAAGAAATAAATTAATTACTTTAGACCAAGAGGCTCTGGACTCATTCAAAAAAATAAAAAATATCTTAATATCACGGGATATTACGCTTTCCCATCCCAATTTCGAAAAAGACTTTGAACTCACCACTGATGCGTCTGATTTTGCAATCGGTGCCGTACTGTCACAAGATAATAAACCTATTACATTTATAGCCAGAACTCTCAATAAAACAGAGGAAGGATATGCAACGAATGAAAAAGAAATGCTCGCCATTATATGGTCTCTTAACACTCTCAGGAATTATCTGTACGGCTCAAAAAAGATTATAATTTACACCGATCACCAACCACTCACTTACGCCCTGAGTTCAAAAAATACAAATTCCAAAATGAAACGATGGAAATCAATCTTCGAAGAATATAACTATGAACTGAAATATAAACCCGGATACTCTAATGTGGTAGCAGACGCGTTATCGAGACTACCACCACAAATAAATACTCTCACATCCACAGTCCATAGTGATGACAGTTCTTCACATGATCTTATACCATGTGCCGAAGTGCCGATTAACGTTTTTAAGAATCAAATATTCCTTCAACAAGCTGACATTTCATCGTATCAGTTTAAAATTGTATTTCCCACAATTCACAGACATATTATTACCGAATCGTCATACGATGAACAAAAGCTTATATCACTTTTAAAGAGATATCTTAACCCATCCGTAATAAACGGAATACACACAGAGGAAAGGATACTTGGCATGATTCAGAATATTTATCCCCAGCACTTTGGCAATTACAAAAGCCGTTTTACACGGAAAATTGTTGACGACATTGTAAGTGATCAGGAACAAGAAACCATTATTCTGGAAACTCATTTGCATGCTTATAGGAACCCTACAGAAAATAAGGCTCAAATATTGGAAAAGGCATACTTTCCAGGCATGCTCAGTAAAATTAAGAATCTAGTAGCAAACTGTACAACATGCAAGGAAAATAAATATGAACGTCATCCTAATCGACCAAAATTGAGTGAAACTCCAATGCCAACCTTCCCAGGTCATACAGTCCATATGGACATCTTTCTAACGGAATGCAAAGCCGTTTTGACAGCCCTAGACAAATTTACAAAATACGCCCAAACTAGGATACTGAAGAGCAGATCGATTGAAGATATTAGGAGACCGCTAAGAGATCTAATATTTAGTTTCGGCATTCCAAAATTCATAGTTATTGATAACGAACCATCCCTAAACTCAGCTTCAATCAAATTTATGTTAGAAGACGAATTGAGAATAGATATTTTTACAACGCCCCCATACAATAGTCAAGCTAACGGCCAAGTTGAAAGATTCCACTCTACCTTAGTGGAAATAATGAGGTGCATTAAGGAGAATGGAGGACATAGGAACTTTGAAGAATTATTGGAAATAGCAGTCTCTGAATATAACCACAGCATTCATTCAGTTACAGGAAAAAAACCAGTAGACTTATTTTTTGGCAGGAATGTTAATTTTACACCAGACGATATAGAAAAGACCAGACATGACAATTTAGAAAAACTGACAAGAAAACAACAGAAAGACATCCAGTATCATAATCAGAATAGACATGAATTTAAGTCATATGTACCAGGACAAATAATTTTTGTAAAAAAGAATAAAAGACTAGGAACAAAACTTTCCAAACCTTATTCTAAGGAAATTGTTCGAGAAAATAGAAATAGCACAGTTCTAACAGAAAAGGGACAGACAATACATAAAAGCAGAATACGTAACTAAAACGAGATATAATTTATTTACAGGCTACTCGTAACGCTCTGCAATGCGGACATACAAATTCTGGATTATTCTAATGCTCAACTAATCACAGTTGAAAAAGGAGTTGCTAGAATACAGACAGGAAATTTCAAAATTATCCATGAAATGGACCTCGAAAAATACACCGACATAGTAGACAGCATAGATCGCTTGGCAAAAACATCAGAAATACAAAATAGTCCTCACTACCCATTCATAACTTTATTAATATCTCAGATTAAAGCCCACTTAGGCAATTTGCAGGTTTATAAAAGGAAAAGATCTTTAGATTTCCTTGGAAGTGCGTGGAAATGGTTAGCGGGCAGCCCCGATCGCCATGACCATGAAATAGTTTTGAATAAATTAAATAATGTTTTGGAGAATAATAATAATCAAATGTTAATTAATAAACTAACAATTGAAAAAGTTAATGAAATTACAAATATAACCAATAAAATTGTAAAAGCTATGGAAAGTGATGAACATAGCAGAAATGACCTAATTTTAAAATTGAAGTTTAAATTAGAAATAATTAAGGACGAAATTGTAAACATAGCATATGCCATACATTGGGCGAAAGCTAATATAATAAATTCCTATATTTTATCTACTGAAGAAATTGAGTTAGCCAAAAACATTGTAAACAGAGAAAATTTGCCATTCATTAACTTAGACGAAGCTTTCGAATTTTCCGAAATAAAAATTGCATCTAACGGAAAATCAATTATTTATATTATAAGGCTACCAACTGTTAAAAATTATATTTGTAAAGTAATAGAAGTACGAGCTGTCAAGCAAAAAGATAGAATTAATAAAATAAATTTTAATGAAATATTAAATTGTGAGAAAGAAATATACGGAATCAAAAATAAATGTAAAAGTTATAATAATTTAGAAATATGCTTAAGTAATAATATAATAGAGTTAAACAATGATACTTGCATTAGCAATCTACTTAAGAGTCGCTTACCAAACTGCACCGAAATAAATAATCAACACATCCCAACAATAGAGGAGATTACACCCGGTATATTATTCCTGAACAGATTCAATGGAGATATTACAATTAGAAATGAAACATCTTTCCTAAGTGGAACATTTTTGGTACATTTCCGGAACACTACGATTGAGATCCAGGGTAAAAGCTATTACAATGAAGAAAAAATAACAAGCAAACCATTACCAGCGATACTTCAGCCATTATCCAAATCTAATACCGTTGAAGAAATACTATCGTTACAAATGCTACACCAATTGAATACTAATAACACTAAATACATCAATAAAGTAGAAAAAGAGGATAAAATAAAATATGGTATTAGCTTTTCCTTTACCGTATTAGCGATAATCGTTGTCATAGCTGTAGGAAAATTTGTTCTCATCAGAAGAAAAAAGAAATTACCCCAGTTAACACCCACAGCAATAGAAGGGTTAAATCAAGTATTTAATAATCCCAAATCTTCAAACGAGGACGTTCGAAATTTAGGGGGGGAGTAGTTAACAAATCACTTACTTAAAATACTAAATTACTTTACACGTGCTACTCCAACCTGCGAGAAAGTGTCGAGTCAACAATCCTGGTGCACACCTGCATACCAGACGTAACACGACATTTGTTTTTAATAATTTCATAACAACATAAATGTGCCAACTCGTGGGAAACTGCTTAACAACATAAATGTGCCAACTCGTGGGAAACTGCTGAGACAACAATTTCGGTGTGCAGAATAAGTTAAGCTAAGACAAATATTTTTGTAAAAGTTTAGTTCTAAGTTTAAGGTTGACAATAAAAGAGCTCAAGCTCTAAAAAAATTATTTTTTTTTAAATAAATTCTATAAACGAATTTATAATTTGTATGTATGTATGTATGTATGTATGTTCAACCTAAAATTATCCTTTGCACTACCTGATCAGCTTGAAATAATGACTATAACGCCAGCGGTTATGTGAAAACTGTATCAGAGAATATCGCATAAAAATATATGCATTCTTACTGACAGTACGTGTGCATCCAACAAACCTCAAAATGTTTGTGGAGAAAATAGCGATACGTTGCTCTCATATTATTTTCTGGACACGGGCCAAGATTACAATCTAGCTTCTTACACTACCTATGTTGCGTGTGTAAATTTTAGTCATGAGCAGCGGAACCTACAGTTTAAGGTTGACTCTGAGCGATAGATATCTGGAGAAACCTTACATAGCAATTTTTATTTATTCTCAAAGGTTTTACCAGAAGACTGCTGACAGGAAGCCGCCGAAGAACGTTTTTTTCTTGTGTCTCTCTATTTGAGATATCAAGGCTGAAGTTGAACCACGGCTTCAGGTCTAAAAAGTCAACACAATATCGACTAGACTACTGATCACGAGAACATTGAAAGTAAGAACAATGCTATCGAACAGGCAAAGTATGGTACAATGAAAAATTCATTTGAATTGATTCGTGAGTATGAATTCCTCTGCAGACCAACCAATAGATGGTCTCACACGATATTCAGTCATTTACAAAAGAAAAATGGAATAATATGAATATATGCAGAACAATGCTTGAGTTAAATCTGATCTGAGGTTATCTCTCTCGTTTGACTCGCAATTAACTTACAGGATGCCCAACATATCAAGAGCAACCAACTGCATCACTGCACGCTAATACCAGATCGACTTTTTTGGTCAAATGGATCCACGCCATGAATGAATGTCTGGATTAGATGCTACACAGATGGCTTTAAACATAGAGATAAGAGAGGACTGGATCTTTATATAGAAGAACCCGAATACAAACTTTATCTCCGACAACAGGATGGGTATGCGCGATCAGAAAATCTGGGCTAGTAATCATATTGTAAACTCTACATATAAAGATAACATCCAGGAATACGGAATCAAGGACCATCCTGTAGTGTTAAAAGACAATTAACAATTACTACCGACATGGAACGATAGGCATAATATTGGTACGTAGTCATCAGGGATTAATTGTTAATGAAAAAGCGAATATTCTGTCTGATAGAGCAGAGTGGTAATGGGAGAAGAACCATGATGATTTTAAAACTAAATTCGTACGCTAATGAGCGTAGGCGATCCTAACATGGGTATTTTAAAACTAAATAATGATGACCTGAGTATGTTAATGAGCGGGACACTCCGCTCTACATGCACCTGAACCGTATGGAAAATACTGAATGCCGGGAATATGGTGAAGACCGAGAAACGATAGAACAGTTTTTGTATCATTGCCCGGCTATTGTAAGGAAGTTTGTACAACATAAATAGTTCCTGTAGAAAATATGGTGATATTCCCATTAGTGAGCGAATTACAAGCCTATGATGGCTTAAGTGTATATCGATAAGCATGAGATCCTTGGTTGGTCTCTCCATCAACATATCAGTTTACAAATTATTTTATTTATATTATTGGTCTCTCTGAAATACACTTTTATACATTCAAACGTTACTCTTTACTCTTTATTTTTTTTTTTTTTGTCTCTTGGTTGTATTTTTAATGCTACATTCGGTTTACCATGCATGTGTGTATGCTTTCAAAAGCAAACAATGAACACCTATTCGTTTCTTATTTATATGTGCGCATACAACAAATGCTACTGCAGTCATTCCTTCATTAACTAACCTGACTTTAGAAAACAAAAGAGTCAAACGATCATAGAAATTTTAATTAACCTGGTGGTTTTCAATCTCTCTCTATTGTACCGATTTTCACATCCTTGTGCTCTCAAAGAGAAGGTTCAAAGGCCATTAAAATTGCCACAATGATTAGAATGAATGTATAGTATGTATCAGATTTCCTATTTTTTAGTTACATTGTATCAAACGTTGTAATATATGAATCTTAACTCAAGTGAGATTAAACAAATGCTGCACAAGGCATATCGTTCATATTCACTTGTTTCGTAACAGAAGAGGTTACAATTTTTTTGTTTATGGTTCAACGCACGATGTTAATTGTAAATGAAACAAAAAGGTTTCAGAGAATTATTTCAATATTTTTTATTATGATGTAAGGATCATTGAAGATGATGTGTGGGGAACAAAAATTTCAGCCAAATTCTCGCCACTGAAAAGCTTCTCAAAAAATCTGTCATTCAGAGTCGACTTTAAATTGCAGGTCCCGCCACTCATGTATAAAATTAACGTACACAACATGAGTGGTGTTGAGAAGCTAGGCCATAATCCTGACTGAAGGGTTGTAATGGCCAATTATGTTATGTATGTATGTAAATGCTCGCCACGGCCTCTTTGCCGTACCTTTATCCGATGTTTCATATTTCAAATGACTCTCAGATGTATTTGATGTTCAAAGTCGTTAATATACATACATTTATCATCATTTAGCTCTTGAATTGTTTTTGGCTTATTGACGTGTACTTTTTTTCTGAAAGAAGTTCAATTGTTTTAAACCTGATGATCGTTAGGGCCAATTAACATTGACACTGCATGGTATTGCACGTCCATTGAATTTCGCGAGCAAAATATCCATTGCTACAGTGGCTTCGTGACAAGTGGCATCATTTTGTTGGAACCACATGTTGTCTAGGCGAATATCCGCAATTTCTTGGTCGATCTACTTTCAGATAAATACGGTCCGAGTGCGTATAAACCGTAAACCATAAACCGTACCGTATTTTTTAAATCTGGCAGAGCCAGATTTCGACTTTTCCACACTCACACGGCAAGTCCGTTTCTCAACGAGGTGACAGTGTGCCTTGTTGGTGAAGATGATTCTACATTAAAGTTTAGATGATCGTCTGAAATGTAGGCATTTTAATAAATATTTCAAAGAAAATTTATTAACTTCAGAATAATTTCGGCAAGGTTTGTTTAAGAAAACTAATTTTCGAAATTTTTTGAACTTCATTAGATCTTGTTCTATCGATTACTATGCACTAACATTTCTGTGAAGTAAGGTTCGGTAAGACGTCGTGAGTCTTTTAACACCAAGGGAACGCTGCCAAGCTGTAAACATTTCCTTTTAGGAACACACTAATTAGTTGGCTTATTATACTTGAGGCTATGACAGCAGATTTTCGGCAAGCTGAGAATAAATTAAAATTGCCACGAAAAGTTTCTCCTAAAAATCTTTCGTTCGGAATCGACTGCTATATTCCGCCCGCCAATCATGTATAATATTTTTTTTAATTCGTTTTATTTTCCTCTTAATTTATACGTAAGTATGTATGTTACATTTTATTTAAACATCCCCAAGAATACCTGTATTTTTCTGCCAAGTGAATTCATAAGTTTTTCTTTACTACAGCTAAAGTTCTTATAAAAGCTTTGAATTTTTACTAGAGCGGAAGAATTAAAAGGATGTGTGTTATGGTTATTAATTTTTTTATATCGACAATAATGAATAAGTTTATATGTACCACAACACATTGTTCTTATGTATGCCTGCTTTTGTTATGAAAAGTAAAACTTTTAGTTGGATTCGCTTAACCATTTAGCCATCGAGTTTCCGTGCCAATCGTCTGTTGGCTTTAATTAAAGTGTTTAAAAAGTTTAACATTGTTTTAAATTTACTACCTGTTCTCTTTTATAGCCACATCTTAAATAATATATTGGTATCTCAAAGCAATGTTGCAAAATTGATATGGTACTGAACTGTACCTGAAAGAGTACTTTTTTGCATCAAGTGGTACTTTTAAAAAAAATATTTATTTAAAGGGGTGGCCTGGTAGTCTAGTGGGTACTAGAATATTAGCGTGAGGGTCGTGTCTTCGATTCCCACCAGAGGCTCTGGTCTGTTACACTACACCGAGCACAGGGTCTAAATTACTCAGCTCATAATAATCTTATATATAAAAATGAGTGTGTGTTTGATTGTATGTTTGTATGTTTGTATGTTTGAAGTTTATAGACGACTAAACGGCTGAACCGATTTTCTTGAAATTTTCACAGTATCTTCCTGTATGTCTGGAAGGAGTTATAGGCTACTTTTTATGTTGATATTCCAAATGAGCTAGGGGCCATGCCCACATATACTATATACATACATGGGCATACTGCATTATAATTCTAATGCATTAAGCTTTTCAGTATTCAGTACTGAAATGAAATTTAGATTGCATTACCAGTAAAATTTTACTGATTACTGAAAAAAAAATCAGTATTCAGTAAATTTTACTGGTTACTGAAAGACAAAAACAGTATTCAGTAAATTTTACTGGTTACTGAGAAAAAAATCAGTATTCAGTAAATTTTACTGGTTACTGAAAAAAATTCAGTAAGTCAGTAAATTTTTACTGATTACTTAAAAAAATCAGTATCAGTAAAATTTATTAATGACATGTTAGTGGAATTATTTTCTGGAAAAATTGCCTACAGTTCAAGGATTCGAATAAAATTTGCTCTGTTCAATAAGCTGAATTATTAACAATTGTTACTGGAAAAGCATTCATTAACTCAAAAAACTTGCAAGAAGAAAAAAAACTAAATTTGTCAACATTTTTTATCGTTGCAAATTATTACAAGTTCTATTTTGAATTACCTTTTGTTTACGTTATTGTCAGAACAATTTAAAACCAAAATAGTTTACAATATCGACTAATCTAAAATTATATAGGTTTTTAATCTCAAATTCACGATTTTTCGACTAATATTAAATGTTTTTCAAATTAAATTAAATTTTATTCGAAACAAATTAAATTATTTTTAACACAAATTAATTAATTTCTATAACAAATTCATTGTTTTTCATTTGAAATTAATTTTTTTCATTTATATTTAAATTTATTTCTTTTCAATTTCAATTTATATCATTTCAAATTAATTTTTTATTATTTTAAATGAGGGAATATCTTAATCTTTGTACAAAATTAAAAGGTGACTAAATAATTTTTGCCATTCATCAGTATGTTTAAAAAAGGTTCAACCGATAACCCTACAAACATTGTTACCAACGCATAGTTTCAGTATTTCTTGAACATAGAATCTACATTTTGATGTTGTTGGTAATGAGTTCAACAACACAAGTAGGGAAAGATAAGATTGCCGAATTTGAGCATACATTAGTTTTTCTTCCTCCATACTCCCCCATGCTAAACCCAAAAGAAAAAGTATTCTCAAAAAATAAACTGTGTGCACGCAATTTGCTAGCTGATCCTGATATTAATATGTAATTAAAAACTCCGTCGAATCGGTAACACCGTCTGATTGTAATAATTACTATATTACAATGTCATTATCATTAGCTGCATCTGGAGAACAGTTACAATGAATATTTTATATTAAATTTATAACTACATATATTACTATTTATAATCTTAATTCAAGGTATAAAAAGTTTGGGCCTGTTCGTAAATGCATCACTGCGCTGCATAATATGATTATTTTGCGCTCACACTGCTAATCACATGTTGCTGATGCTTCTTTTTGCTGATTTATTTGTTTGCATTTACAAACGAACAAACACTGCAGAAATGGAAAAATTATTAATAAATTTGATTTTTGAACTGGACGATAAAACAAATGCCAAAATGTTGTTAAATGCACAAAAAAGTGTACTTTGTGAAAAAATAAGACATTTAAGGAAGAAAAAAAGAAACTTATTGTTAAAACTCTCATTCTCTCTCTCACTCATTCAATGCATCAGCCATTTTTATGATTAGTGTTTTGGGTTTATTTGCGCATAATATGATTTAATGTTGCATTTACGAACATTTGAAAGCTACAGTACTGCCAAGATTTGCATTTACGAACATGATGCGCATAATATGCAGCGCAGTAATGCATTTACGAACAGGCCCTTTTATATATTTTTAACTATTTTGCGTTAACTAAAAAATGAATTTGAAGTTAAAATAAGTTAATTAAAAATTAAAAAAAATTAATTTAAAATTAAATATATTTAATATGACACACAAAAAGTTTAATTTGTGTTGAAGATAATTTAATTTCATTCTAATAAAATTTATTTGATTTTAAAAAAATTGAATTTGTGTCCAAAAATCTTTAATTTGATACTAAAAACCTATACATGTACCTTTTTTTTATAAGTTTTTACTATAAAGTTTTCATTTACTATATAGTTTTTGATGATTTAAAATAGAAATTTTCCATATTTTTTACTTTCACTCTCTTAATAGGAATTTAATGAACATACTTAAAAAAAAATTTCAAATACACTAAATTATTATTAGTGTCCACCGTTAGCTTTTCTTTCAACATTTGCATCGCTGTGTTTCTGCCTTCTTGAACGATTTACAATTCCAGCGAATGAAAATAATCGCTCTACAGGGCCGGACGAGGGCAATGGGGTATTGTATTTAGGAAACAAATTTTTTATTGCAACGTGAGTCTTGAAGCACTTGGTCGTCGTGTCTTGTTCGGCCAGGTAAAGAATGGTTTCTTGTAGATAAATTGAACAGTTACTTTTTGTCAATTTGCCTATTTATTTATATAGGTTTTTACTCTCAAATTAACGATTTTTGTATTCAAATTAAATTTTTTTAAAGTTAAAACCAACTTTTTATTTAAAGTTTTTGTATTTCCAATTAAATTATTTTTATTTCAAATTAAATTATTTTTTTTTTCAAATTAAATTTATTAACTTCGAATTAAATTTTTTGTTTATTTGACTAAAAATTTACTAAATAAAATAAAAACTTATTGCTCAATTCACTTTTTTTAATATTTGGACGGGTTTTATTGCAACAAATTTTTTTGGATTTTTCAACACTGTCTCAAAGTGTAATTATCCGTGCAACACATATTGTAAGGCAAAGGATAAACTCATGAAGTAAGGGAAAGTTTTATACATACTTAAAACTTTTCATTAATTGTTAATTTACGGTATCATTTATTATTCCAATAGAGTACTTAGCATTTGAGTAATTCATAACGTTAAAGGAATAACAAAATAATCAGGAATTAAATTTATTCAGTTTGTTTTCCCAATCGTAATGGATAGATTGACAACACCGTGTGTTCGCCCGATGGTGTCTTGACCCTAAAAAATATCGTCAAATTTAAAACAACACTAATTCACAAAATATCCAAGAGCATATAATATAGAAATACATAATTACATACAAACATAATTACATACATACATACATAATTGGCCATTACAACCCTTCAGTCAGGATTACGGCCTCATGTTGTTGCTTTAATTTTATACTTGAGTGGCGGGACCTACAGTTTAACGTGGACAGATGACATATTTTTTTTAGGAGCATTTTGCCAGAAATCTGTTGAGAGGTAGTCGCCGAACATATATTTTTTTCATATTTCGTTTTGATGTCTGCCCTGGGGCTAGAACCCGATCTTTACGTCTAGTAAGCGAACAAACTACCTACCAGACTACGGCGACTACAGATACATAATTGGTCCTTACAACCTTTTAGTCAGGATTACGACCTAGTTTCTCACACCACTTATGTTGTGTGTGTTAATTTTTATGTATGAATGGCAGGACCTTCAATTTAAAGTCGTCTCCGAACGACTGATTTTTGAGAAAGTTTTCATGGCAATTTTATTTACTCTCAGAATTTTTTCCACAAATCTGCTCCCCGAAGAAATATATTTTGATATTTCGTTGAGTTGGAGATGTCTAATAAGCCAACTACTAGACCACGGCGGCTTCAGCGTATAATACATCCCGAAAAAGTCATTGGCGGCGTCATCTGTCCGTATTTCCTTCAAAACGACGTTTATTTAAACTGATAAATCCAACAAAACAAAAGCAAATAATTTAATTTTAAATTTCCTTCCCTGTAAACAATAGATTTAATCGAAAAAACATTCTTTAAACAAAATATCACAAAACACATGAAATTAGTATAAAAAAGAGAACTAAAATGAAAAGCAACATTTTCTGTGTGATTTATGTGCAAAATAGCACATGTTGTGGATACTTTTTGTAACATTTTACATAAACTTTTAATTTATTTTAAAAAAAATTTGATGCTCAGGATAAATGAAGTAGAGAACATCCAAAACATCCTCTTTCTAAAAGCACTCCCATTCGAAAGGATAAACTATTAAATGCCCATAAATTATATTTGATATTCAGCCATTGGTTGGTAAAGTTTTTCATAAGATCGAAAACAGCAAGATAAATAAAACACATAAAGCAGACATAGACTTTTATAGACAGTATGCTCTACATTAAATAAAAACAATACTGTTTATTAAATCAAAAATGCGGTAAGCTTCCAATTGTAGTCAACACGGCCCAATAATGATTCTTACGTCTTGTTGTATCCAAGTTGATACATAGCCTCCAAGTGGTTCATCATGGATGGCAGGTGTGTGTGGTAACTAAAGAGTTTAGCACAAAGAAATCTCGTAGATTTTAAATGTATCTTATGCGTAGAATTTGGAACCGACAACGTAAAAACTGAAATAATTGGAAGTAATATTTGAAAGCAGCCTCAAGCTTACGCACCAGAAAAACCATGCAGTTAATAAAGTTAGGAGAACAATTGGAATACTAAGCAGACTTACGGCAAATGAGGGAGGCCCAAAACAAATCAAGCGATAACTGTTAATGGTCACCACAAATTATATGTCAGAAAAGTGTGGGGAGTGTATATTGGAGTGCAAAGTATATGAGATTTACTACTGAAAGTACAGAGAACACCAGCGCTAACAGTAGCATCCGCATTTAGAACAGTCACACGTGAAGATGTTTTTATAAGCAGGAATACGTGTAGAACGAATTGAAAATTTAAGGAAACTGCAGGAGAAATAAAGCAATTTCATAAAAGAAAAGTGCATAAGAAGAGAGGGAGAAGTAAATTATTTTATACGATGCAGAAAAGAAATTTTTTGAATATAGAAGATGGGAAAATGAGAGCGGAAAATAAAATTACGAAATTCGTCCCCATAACAATTCAAAACATAGTAAACAATGTGCTGTAAGGAGAACTGGCCAAGTTTAAGTTAACTGTAACATATCATAGGGTGCGAGCTATGTACTGTCCATATGTCCCGGAATCCATTACCATTGAATGATCCAAAATTTACCTAAGGAATCATCGGCATTCATTAACAAGGATAGACGTTGAAACTAAGTTCGTTAGGGACTTGCTTGAACTTAATGATCATTTAAAATCCCGACATATAACATGCATTGCACTGCTTTCAAAAGGGTCCCACTGGGGACCTCCGAATGGTCAAACCAGAAGTCCTAGTTAGAATTCGAAAAATCAAATTTTCTCTTCAGAAAACTGTAACGGCTTACTCCTCTGTCATAACAGGAGCTCAGAGTAAAGCCAGTTGAGTATATCAAATAATGCCTTACCTATAGAGAAACATAACGTGTACAGTAGAGCAGGGTTAACTTCACCACTACCCGATAGAGCCAGTATATGGAGATTGGACTGAAACCCGAGATACTTTAACAAACGCCATCATAGAGCAGGGTTGAGTACACCACGACTCCATAGAGCCAGTATGTGATGATGATGACTTCGCCTACGGTCATTCTGCAGGTGTACAGCGATATTGCTGCTTTCTCATTCGATTGTGTTAGTGTCAACCTTTTTTTTTATGATTTTCCGACGGCAATATACCATAGCAAAGTAATTTTGAAATATAATACGTACTTCAGTTACGTACTTAATAATCTAATCTTCCATAAATTGTATACATTTTCTTGAAAAACAGAAACAGTGATTATTACGAGTCAAACATTATAAATCATGTATTTTGTGACAGTGTTTTTACTTAAATAACCTCGTAAAACAATCAAAATAGCAGACAACAGAAAATAAATATGTACATACGTATACACATAATTTAGTAGAGGCAATACTAATATGTACCCAAATAATATCCTCTTTAAATACATAAAATAAACATGAATTAGACAATACATCAAAATCATCAATCATTAGAGTAGAAATCATCATCAGAAAATAATCATGTCTCATGATATTGATTTTATTTTTCCACTTTTATTCAATTTTATTTGATGCACAACATTGCTATTTTTGATAGAATAGAAAATAATAAAAATTGTTTTTACGCTATGGACTAAAATCCATTTATATGCTTAAATCGTAGGATAAACACTATCAGAAAATGACTAGAAAGAGCGAAAAAAAAGTAGAAATCAATTCAACATCTAATTTCCATTTAACCTCCTATTCATCTATCATGTTGCCAAAAGCCAATATATTTTTAACCAAAAAATGCCAAAAGAAGAAGAATAAGTTAAAAAAGAAATGATATTTTGAAATCAATAACAAAGAGCAGCGTTACGTAGCTTATATTTTTTAATTCCTTTCTTGGTTTTTTTTTACTGTTTAAATATAATATTTGGATTAACGTATGGAAATTTTTAATTTTAAATTTTTTAAAAGCAATTTTATAACGTGTAGAAAAATTAGTTCATTCTTTATTCGATTACATTACATAAAACTGCTGCTTTCGAAGCAAATAGACACGCCCAAAGCTCCAATTTTTTAATACTTCTGTCCTATAAACTTTTTGATGAAAAAAAAGAAAAATAAATAAATAACCTGGAAAAACTTATTAGCATTCAGTAGAATTTCTGCAACAAAAGCAGATCAAAGTTGTTTGTTAATGATATGGTATGGGGCCTACACGTTGGTCACAATTAACGGCGAGCACTAAGATAGACGATTATCAACTTCCTCTGGCCTAAACTGATTGATCTAGATACGTGTCACAGATCGCAGGAACCATTGGAAAGTGCTCAAGAGCCTTTTGAGAGTATCGTCATCTTACGTGGAGATGATGTTAACTGGCCAGCGAAATAGTACCGTTTGATCTCGTTAGGTTTATCATATGGGTTTTCTTAAATTGCAAGAAAAGCCACAAATCACAGCGATCTGCATGGCCATCAGATAAATTATGCCTTGTTTATGCGCAGATTTATGCAATGTTGGACACTTCGAATGTACTCCCCCCAGAGAGTCATCGACAATCATAGCTCGTTCAGCATTTCTTGTTCTACCTGTGCTACCATTCAAACATTTTTCTTCACAATTTCCCATTCATTTCTAACAGGTAACATTTCTCACATACACACATAATTGGACATTATGACATAATTTCTCACAGCACTTATGTTATATGTGGGTAGCGGGACCTACAGCTTAAAGTTTACTTCAAAAGACAGATTTCTGAAAAACTTTTAATCATAATTTTTTACTTGCTACCATAGTTTTTGGCCGAAACCTGCTGAGCGTAAGTCGATGAAGAAATATTTTCCTTATATTCTGTTTTGTTGAATATGTCTGACCTGAGGTTTGAACTGTGACCTCAAATCTAATAAGCCAACCCACTACCTACTAGATGACGGCGAGTAGGCGACTTTAAACTGTGGATTCCGCACAACATAAGTGGTGTTAAGAAGTTTCATCGTAATACTGAGTGAAGATTGTAATGACCAATTATGTGTTATGTTATGCATAACTGTCTTAAATAATAAGTAGTTAGCGGCATGAATGAAGTATAAATGAAAGTAATTGCTATTGTTTATTTCTTCTATTGAAATAAAAGTGTGCTAAGCCTCCACGAGCATACATAATATGAGGGGTGCGGAAACAAAGGAAACAAAGAAAAACTTGTATTTTTAAAGACAATTGTATGTTATAATGAATTTTTTTGTTAATTAGTATAGAAGAAAAAGATAAATATGCCGACCAAGTTTGATCCATATCCTCACTGAAGTTTCTGGGAAGATGCGAACTGAAATTTGGAGATTGAGTTTGTTTCAACAAAGTGGAGATTGCTGCCTTTGTTTCCACACCCCTCATATATACTTGTCTACATTTTTTCGCATCCATTGTGTTGGAACAAAATAAACTTCATTATTTTCATATCCTTTCCTGTAGGGTTTTTGTGTGGATTGTTGAAAGGAGATCATTTAAGGAGCTTCTGCTTCTAAAATGGATTTGTGTTGTCATTTTCTGGCTAACAGCAAAACTGAATAAGTGTCCATGGAATACACTCATAGAAATACATTAACGATAATGAACAAATATAGAACTTAGAAAACTTTATTCTATAAACACAATAAACGCAATGCAACAAGCATAACAATTTTGTAATTGCAGGCTAAGGCAGCAGCAGAAAAGGGTAATCGAAACAAGTAAAAACAAAACGCTGCATTAATTCTTAATCAATAGTGCCACTTTCCTTAAAACCTCTATTTCAGGTATGTTATTATATTGACAGCATTAATCATCAAATTCTCTCACTGTTAGTACTAATTTCCTCATTGCTGTGTGTAAAAATAGAAATTAGGCCAAAAGCAAAGCAGTGATGGCTTTCATATAATTAAATTACACTAACTTTCATTTCCATTTTCAGCATATTGATATAAATTTGCTGCTACTCTTGTCGGCATTGACGTGAAAATATGACGAACTAAAATCAACAAATTTTGAAAGCGAGATTTTAAAAAATTTGTCTTTGATATGACAACTACGTATTCGAGAAACATGTTGTTCGATAATCTATTTTCTTTTTAAATTTTTATTCTTTGTAATTATGAAATTTAATTAATTCGTATAAATTTTTTTATGATAGTTTTTATTTTCTATGCCTACATTGTCTGCTCGTAGGAATACCTTCCAGCCTTAGAACTAACTAAACCGTTTGGATTTATGTGGATAGTAAATAATGGTATTAATCCTTGAAAATGTAACATACTATAAATGTTATGGTTGTGTGTTGTGGTTGTGTATATAACAGCACCCCTGTGACTCAATAGTATCGTATTTGTGATTGCGATAGATAGTTGTAGACCTCTTTTTTTTCTAGGTTGTGTGGCAAACTAATCTTACACAATACTAGGAAAATTTTATTGCCGCCATATAGATTCATCACAATGCTTATAGAAATTGAGCAAATAAATTTCATTAAGCATTTTTCAATATAAATTCTGCCATTTAGAACACGTGCATAAAACTTTAATAATTTTTAATTGAATTTATAATAACGAGAACAGAAAAGTGCTACTAAAATTGCAAAACAAAACGAATACTGGCACACTGAAACTGAAATGAAGTTTATTTCATTACAATGCTCATGTGCAAATCGTACTACATAGACTTGGACAGCCTTTATGAACCTACATATGTCATATGCTATATTATATATTTAGCTAGTTTCGTCAAATCAGCCAGGAAAAGTCATATTCCATAGTTTTGATTCAAAGTGTCATCTTCATCCAATATAGTTTGCATTTGGCGTTTTTAAACTTTTTTCATGATATTCTACGTTCTTCAATTCTCACATCAAAATCGTAAAAGCCATCTTCTGCATGTTGTTTCTGATAGACCATGATTATGATTTGATGTATATTAAATAAGTTTGGCAGATTTAATCGTTGAAAGAAAACCTTTGTATTTGGACACCAACTTCATACTGGTTGGACCGCTGCTTTATGGTTATCCATTTTTCGGACCGTCTTAGTACGAGCATAACTTTGTTAGCAATTTTGATCAAATTAAAAGAAATAAAATATCGAAAAGTTTGGCTAAAAATTTTTTCATGTATGACTGAAAGAATTATTCAGCACACCCTACCACTACTGTCCGAATTAGCATTCTGTTAATGATTTAGTATTTATGTCGTCTTTGTAGGCACTAGTTTGGAGATAAAGCTCAGGCAGTCTTGTGCGAAGACGAGGTGCGTTTCAATGGAGTAATCGTGGTTTGAAGGTCTCCATGACAAAGTAATTGGAATTGATACTGTTCATGAAAAAGAGTTCAAAGAGGAATAACAAACATAGCATGTTGTTGTTTATGTGAAGTTGTGAACAGTGGCACACAGAATTGCGTGAAATATAAAAAATTTAATTAAAATTAAACACAAATTTGTAGTTGCCGTAGTCTAGTAAGTAGTGTGTTCGCTTATTAGACGAAAAGCCCGGATTCGAGCCCCAGGCCAGACATCAAAACAAAATATGAAAAAAAAAAATATTGCTTCGCCGACTTCCTCTCAGCAGATTTCTGGCAAAAACTCTGAGAGTAAATAAACCTGCAATGAAAAATTTTCTCAAAATCTGGCTGTTTCTGTAAAATTAAGGCACACAACATGAGTAGTGTGAGAAGCTAGGCCATAATCCTGACTGAAGGGATGTAATGGCCAATTATGTATGTAAACACAAACTTATTTTTATTTTATTTGCAATCTACGAGCTCATATTTTAAACGTTTTTGAAAGATAAAGACGTAAGAGTATTTTTAGTATCATCTTATACAGAAAGTTTTTAAGTCAGTCTGCTGCCTTAGCTGTTTCAGAAAGAATACTTATCGATCGGTTCATTACTAACTTTTTACAATGTTATGCTCACTCTTTATTATAAATTTCTAACGTAATTTTAAAATTCTATTCTTATATTTTTTGAGTCGATGCTAACAACAGAACAACATAAAGTACAAAAATGTTCATCTCCTTGGCTTAATCTTATGTTTTTTGTGTCCATTCCTTCCGAAATTGCTATTTAAACCTCAATCATCAATTGTTTGATTTCATTTTAAATTTTTGTCACGTTTTCCAATTGCCATGTTGTTTATGATTTTTACTATTTACTCATGCAGATAATTGGCATGATTGAGAACAAAACGTTCAGTTAGAGATTGTTAAACAAGAATTATATGAAAACGCAATTGTTTGAAGACAAAGTATACTTTAATCGTTCTCTTTTTACTACCAAGGTAAATAACATAGAAAGAATGAATAAATGTCAAATGATTAGACACAGAATGATGCTACACAGAAAATAAAGAAAAAGAAATAAAAACAATGACAATGAAATAATGAAACATAGTAGCATGAGTAAAAGCTGTGGTACATAAAGTTAACTGGAAAGAGAGGAGAAATATTCAGCTTTAAGGTAAAACAAAAAAAGGAATTAAAAATAGTTTTAGACGTCTATTATGGATGGCTAAGTTGTGATTTATCAAAACAGGTCTTAATTGGACATTTAGATGGCAATTGATAACCAACGAACACTTTAAAATTTGACTTGTAAAAATAAATAAAGTCTACACACAATATCATTTTGTCCGTCATCTCTGTCCTGCCCTAAAGAAGAGAGTCCCTACAATATGCCCCAACTATCGGGATGTAAGCCTTTCACAATAGCATATAAGATTCTTACGGGCATATTGTGTAAAGGACTGAAGCCACTCGTCGAAACATTGATTGAACCTTATCAGTGCGGTTTCAGACCTGACAAGTCCATCATCGACCAGATCTTCATTTTACGCTAAATCCTGAAGAAGACCCGCGAAAAACAAGTCGACACACACCGTTTCTTTATCGACTTTAAGGCAGCCTTTGACAGCCCCATTAAGCAATCGTGTTTTTGCCGCAATGTCTGACCTCGGTATACTTACGTAGCTGATAGGGCTATGCAGAATAATGTTGAGCAAATCCTGAAGCTCCGTCAAAGTACGAATGAACCTCTCCGTACCTTTTGATACCGATCGAGTTAAGTGCAATATCTTATCATGCGACCTCTTCAACTTCGCCATGGAGAGTGTTCCTAGAAAGGCGGGAGTGCATTGCAATAGCACTATTTTTCAAAAAAGCGTCCAGCTGCTTGCGTATGCTGACGACATTGACATCATAGAGCTGCCTTTAGTGCTATGGAACGGGAGTCTATTAAAATTAGTCTGGCTATAAATAACGGCAAAACGAGTATTTGTTGTCGACAAGTAGAGACATGAGACGTATTGGATCTCAGACTACCGCCGATAACTATACTTTCGGTATACATAGTCAAGGAATTTATTTATCTTGGCTCCGCCGGTACCATCAAAAATGATGTCAGTTTGGAGATCAAGCGCAGTATCACTCTTGCCAACAGCCGCTACTACTGGAGTAGCAGAGACCTCTTTCTCGACAAAAAACTAATACTCGACAAGACGCTGAACCTCCCCGTGCTTCTTTATGACGCAGAAGTATGTACACTATCAAGTAAAGTTATACATAAGATCTTCGATCCAGTGCGGAGTTGCGATGATTTCCACATTCGATCCAACAATAAGCTGTATGAGCTCCTCAACGACGTAGACGTTTTGCAGCGTATTAGCACTATGTTCAGATAAGGACTTTTATTGAGTCAGTATTTGCTTTATTGAGTACAATATTTTAAGTGTTCAGACATAACAATATATGCAGTTTAACTGGTTATTCAATATTCGGCTATTCAGCTGGCTGTTTCAACATCATTGTTTTTATTTTGTTGGTTTTTGTTTTTTTTTTTTTTCGTTGTTGACATTTGAGTTGTCAAATAACAACAGAAAGTGTTCGGATAATTGTAATATGCGAACTGAAGACTCTTATGACAGTGCTGCAGTTTAAGTTCTAGTAAATATTATAACAAATTGCGTATTTATTGCGCAATAATTAATTGAAACTTTGTATGATATATTGAGCTCAATAATGGCGTTTATTGCGATTTACGCAATAAAGGTGCATATCCCGTATTAGGAAATAATAAAAAATTTAGATAGAATTTTATAAGAATATTAATGAATATAACAATTTTATGAAAATTGAAATTAATGAATAAAATGAATCGTAGCTGCACGAAATATGAGCTGCCAGTTGCAAGAATTTAAATCGAAGAAATTCTAATGTCAACAGGCAACAAATACTACGCGATTTAATTTCCTTGGATTTTTTTCCTTAAGGTTTTGTGCAATTTGCAGTTCACAACGAATAAACCTGGATGAGGGTGAACATTATATTTTCTAAACCAAAGGACCAAATAATATGGAAGACAGGGATACAGCTCGCTATGATTAGCATTTGCCTATCACTATGAAGCATGGAGGTAATGCTGTTAGTGAATATATTGCAGAATGCAAATTGGACCAGCTACGTTGAGTAGTGTTGCAGTGATACTGTGATTATAAGTGCAGCATTTATAGTGGATCTGTTTTAAATTATTGATGTATGTGTGGAGAATTTGTTTCTTTAAAAAACCATTTTCATTTATATACTAGATGTAATCAGCGCGAGTTGCTGTGACAACCACAAATATCAAATTAATTTCGAATTGCAGTCATAATGGAATGCAGCAAGATTTGAATCAGCGTGCAGTGTTCGTCTCAATGCTCGTTACTCGTCTGATTTTGAGGCCCGTAATGCCCTTTTCTTCCGTGCTTGATGTGTAGGACAACCAATTGCTTGTCGCTTTGGAGGCATGATTGCACGGGAACGACGTGAAAAATGTATTTAAATTTATTACAATCTCACAATGTACACAATCCAATTGAACCGGATGTTCAGACATGGATAGAAATGTTAATATTGACGGTAGTCACCAATTCGTTGAGGGAAATAAGTACGATTCAATTCATTTCGAATAATTTTCAGTGGAGTCATCTATCGGAAATTGGTCATACCAATTTAGAAACCTTCGTCGGCTTATGCCCAACAACTTTGCTAAAGATCATAGCATGATCAAATGCATAATTTAAGATTCAATTAATTTTGAATAATTTTCAGTGGCGCCACCTGTGGAAAATTAATCGCACCAACTTAGAAACCTCCGTCGGCTCATGCCCACCAACTTTATTAAAGATCAAAGCATGATCAAATGCATAGTTTAAGATTCAATGAATTTTGAATAATTTTCAGTGGCGCCACCTGTCGGAAATTAGTCATACTAACTTAGAAACCTTCGTCGACTCATGCGCAACAACTTTTCTAAAGATTATAGCATATCAAATGCATAGTTTACTATTCTATAAAGAACATACATACAAACATTCATTTTTATATACAGATTTATATCCACTGATACGTATGAGCAACATATTGTCTCTTTCCACAATATAACATCACGTATACGTAACAGTGATTCAAATTTTTCTTTCATATTTATTTTACTTAAGTTGAATGTAAAATTGGTTTTTGGTCTCTTATTGCTTCATTGTAATGTATGTGCAGCAGTACATTTGATATGATGTATTGGTATTTTCAGATTTTATTTGTTAATTGAATCAAAAAGCATCACGATTTTGTAATAAAAAAGATCCATAACATGATCATAATTTAATTTTGAATATGAATCACTTTTCACAATTTTGCCATTCAACGCTGTGGATTTATATTCAACGATTCCGATGACTTTTCTAAAGTGGTCTTTCAAACAATTTCAAAAGTTTTTTCATTTATATCTAATGGTGATGGATACGTGAAATGTAATTATTTCCAATCATATTTGTTACAAAATTCTATAAGAGACACAAACATCCATAAAAATATTTTAAAAACAATAATAAACAGAATTTATTATGATTTGTTTGTAACTTAATGAACATCGAAAAATACATAAATGGTGAAGCGTAAAAAGGATAAAATTGATAAAATTGATTAATGGATTAAAGCAAACAGAAAATTATGGAATACATTTGAAAAGTAGCAGAATAAAAACCAAGTGCCCTTATAAAGGGTAACTTTTTAGCTATTATCTTTTTGTCAACACTGGTTTAAACAGCTCACGCACGTTTCGTGTTTTGTTTCACTGTCAAACATCTTCAGTTTGGTCTATAATTTAAACATGAATCATCTTACAAACGAACAACGCTTGCAAATCATTGAATTTTATTATAAAAATGCGTGCTCTGTTAAGAAAGTTCATCGCGCGCTTCTTCCATTTTATGGTCAGTTTAATCGACCCACTGAAGCGGTCGATTTGGAATGAATTGTCGATTTTGGAGTGAAGATCAGCCAGAACCATTGCAAAAGCTACCAATGCATCCAGAAAAAGTCACAGTTTGGTGCGATTTATGGGCTGGTGGCATCATTTGACCGTACTTCTTCAAAGATGCTGCGAATCGTAACGTAACTGTGAATGGTGAGCGCTACCGTGAGATGATATCCAACTTTTTTTTGGCCAAAATGCAAGAGCTTGACTTGCATGACATGTGGTTTCAACAAGACGGTGCCACATGCCACACAGGAAGCGTAACAATAGACTTATTGAGAGGCGAGTACGGTGAACATTTTATTTCACGTTCGGGACCGGTCAATTGGCGGCCTAGATCGTGCGACTTAACGCCTTTAGACTATTTTTTGTGGGGCTATGTTAAAGCTCATGTCTATACAGACAAGCCCGCTTCAATTGACGCATTGGAAGACAACATTGAAGCATTTATTCGTGAGATACCGGCCGAAATGTTGGAAAGAGTATGCCAAAATTGGACTAAGCGGATGGGACATTTGAGGCGCAGTGGCGGTCAACATTTGCATGAAATAATCTTCAAACATTAAATTATATGGACCGTACTATCGATTCAAATAAAGATTTCATGCATTTGTCTGAATTTGATGTGTTTTTTTTTTGATTTTCCTATAGCTCATAAAAAATCACCCGATATAAGGTGAGCGTCGAGATAGAAATGTCTTCATAGCGAACATTTAATGTCAGCGATCTTTAATTTTTTTGTGTTGTCAAATACATACTACTGTATACACCAAATCAGTGAACAGGCAGCATCAACTTTTTTATTGTGTTAAGGATAATGAATTGTGTACCAGTGAATTAAGTATTCTATACTCATAATTTTGTATTCATACATATTTTAATATCATACTCATACTACTCATATTTAAAGTTTAAAGTACTCATCATACTCATACTCTAAAATACTCACTATATAAACGTTTCTTTATTCACAAAATTCTTACTAAAGCAATCTGCAACAATAGAAAAGGAAACTAGAGAGAGTCACAAAAATTCCAAGTATTTGCGGCCACCATCGCGACCAACATCTGCTTAGGATTTGTCAACCAACTGCATATACAAAATAAGCAATGACAACCATCGCTGCCACGAAGCTTATAGTGCACTTGCAATTGGTTGTGCGACCACTCTCACTAACCTGCAATAATAGAAAAGACTGACTCCGTTGAGTGCACTGCTTTTATACCCTTTTCAATATGGGTTTTTCTAATATTAATCACAGCAAGCGCTGCTATTTCAAATTCAGTTTCAAATTCAACGAAACAGTATTCCTCTATTGCAGCGTTGTATTAAACTATTTACAGGGTTGTATCTTAAGAAAGTCACACATGCTAGTGACGTACAATTTATATTACAAAATAATCGGTACACTACATAAGATTTTACTTATCTAAAATATGCTACGCTACAACTAGAAGATTGTGTGTTTGCTTTGCTTGCTGTTCTTGTCTTTTTCTTTCTTCTTCTTTTGTAAAGCATTAATTTTTTTCTTACAATCATTTAAATTTAAAGGAAAGTGACAGAGATTCTCATGCAAAGCTTGTAGAGGCATATGGTGATCATGCTCTATCAGAAGCAATATGCAGAAGAAGATTTCGAAAGTTCAGAGATAATGAATATGATGTGAGAAGTGAAGAACATAGAAGCCCATCAAAAGTTTGAAGATGCCGCTTGCTTGTTCGCAATTATTCTTTGCTTAGAACGTACATCTTTTCAACGAGGATCTTCAAACCATGACTGTTTTCTTCACACGTAACGCGTCTTCACACAAAACTGACTGGTTTCTTGAAGTTGAACGTTCGCGTTTTCGCTTTCTAGAGGCCTCTGTCGCGACTTCATTGTTGTTTGTGTATTTTGTTCTCATTGCTTGTTGTTGCGTTCGCTTACTTGTCTATCCCCTCTTCTTCCATACCGATGTTGTTGGTTTACTTATAACAAGTTCGTTGTATGTGTTTTTGTAGCTTTTGTTTATCGTTTTAATGTTAAACGATGGTACACCGTTTCCATTTTCGTAACAATGTTGAATAAATATGGCACTTTCTGTCAGAAAAAACTCCAAAAATGTTAACTGTTGCACAACAAACAATTTCTGAGTGTTTAGAAGCTACGAAGTTGTGGTATATAAAGTTTACTAGAAAGAAATGAGCAATATTCAGCTTTAAGTAAAAAAAAATTAAAAATTGGTTTAGGAGTCGATTATGGATGGCAATCGAACACCGGCGGAGTTGTCAGTTATCAAAACTGTTATAAATTGACAATTTAGATGGCAACTAACAACCAACAAACACTTTAAAATTTTGCTTGAAGGAATACATAAAGTCGACACACAATATCCTTTTATCTGTCATCTCTGCCCTGTCCTAAAAAAGAGAGTTCCTACAATATGCGCCTACTACAGGGGTATAAACCTTCTCCCTATTGTATATAAGTTTCCTACGGGTGTATTGTGTCGACGACTGAAGACACTCGTCAAAACACTGATTGGACCTTATCAGTGCGGCTTCAGACGTGGCAAGTCCATCATCGACCAGATATTCACACTACGTCAAATCCTGAAGAAGATACACGAAAAACAAGTCAATACACGCCATCTTTTTGTTGACTATAAAGCAGCTTTCGATAGCCCCATTAAGGAATAATGTTTTTGCCGCAGTGACTGAGCTAGGTATTTTTGCGAAGCTGATAAGGCTATACAAAATGACGTTGACCAAATCCTAAAGCTCCGTCAAAGAACGAATGAATCCCTCCGTACCTTTTGATGCTGAACGAGGTCAATGCAATATCTTATCGTGCGAACTCTTCAACTTCGTCATGGAGAGAGTTCTGTGAAAGACGGCAGTGCATCGCAATGGCACTATTTTCAAAAAAGTGTCCAGTTGTTTATGTACGCTGTCCACATTGACATCATAGGGTGTACCAAGCTACGTGAAAAATGCGTTTAAATCTATTAGAATCACACAATGTACCCAATCCAATTGAATCGGATGTTCAGTCATGGCTGGAAATGTTAATAATGACGGGAATCAGGATTCAATTCATTTTGAATTGCCTTCTTCTGCTCATGCCCAAACAACTTTGCTAAAGATCATAACATGATCAAGTGCACAGTTTACGATTCAATTCATTTTAAATAATTTTCAGGGGCGCCATCTATCGGATATTAATCGCAACAACTTAGAAACCTCCGTCGACTCATGCCCAACAACTTTGCTAAAGATCATAACATGATAAAATGCACAATTTACGATTTAATTCATTTTGAGTAATTTTCAGTGGCGCCACCTGTCGGAAATTGGTGATACCAACATAGAAACCTTCGTCGACTCATGCGCAACAACTTTGCTAAAGATCAAAGCATATCAAATGCATAGTTTACTATTCTATAAAGAACTTACAGACATTCATTTTTATATATATAGATTTACATCCACTGATACGTATGAGCAACATATTGTCTCTTTCCACAATATAGCATCACGTATACGTAACAGTGATCCACATTTTTCTCCCATATTTATTTTACTTAAGTTGAATATTAATACAGATTGGTAAAGTGCAAATAATTAAAAAAAAATGTCAAAGAGTAATGTATGTGCAGCAGCCCATCTGCTATGTTGTATTGGTATTTTAAGATTTTATTTGTAAATTGAATCAAAAACACCAAGATTTTGTAATAAAAAACGATCCATAATATGATCATATTTTAATTTTGAATATATAATTTTGCCATTCAACGCTGTGGATTTATATTCAACGATTCCGATGACTTTTCTAAAGTGGTCTTTCAAACAATTTCAAAAGTTTTTTCATTTATATCTAATGGTGATGGATACGTGAAATGTAATTATTTCCAATCATATTTGTTACAAAATTCTATAAGAGACACAAACATCCATAAAAATATTTTGAAAACAATAATAAACAGAATTTATTATGATTTGTTTGTAACTTAATGAACATCGAAAAATACATAAATGGTGAAGCGTAAAAAGGATAAAATTGATAAAATTGATTAATGGATTAAAGCAAACAGAAAATTATGGAATACATTTGAAAAGTAGCAGAATAAAAACCAAGTGCCCTTATAAAGGGTAACTTTTTAGCTATTATCTTTTTGTCAACACTGGTTTAAACAGCTCACGCACGTTTCGTGTTTTATTTCACTGTCAAACATCTTCAGTTTGGTCTATAATTTAACCATGAATCATCTTACAAACGAACAACGCTTGCAAATCATTGAATTTTATTATTAAAATACGTGCTCTGTTAAGAAAGTTCATCGTGCGCTTCTTCCATTTTATGGTCAGTTTAATTGACCCACTGAAGCGGCTATTCGGGATACGTAAATAAGCAGAATTGTCGATTTTGGAGTGAAGATCAGCCAGAAGCATTGTAAAAGCTACCAATGCATCCAGAAAAAGTCACAGTTTGGTGCGGCTTATGGGCTGGTGGCATCATTGGACCGTACTTCTTGCGTACTTGCGAATCGTAACGTAACTGTGAATGGTGAGCGCTACCGTGAGATTACTTTTTTTTTGCCCAAAATGCAAGAGCTTGACTTGCATGACAGGTGGTTTCAACAAGACGGTGCCACATGTTACACAGCACGTGTAACAATGGACTTATTGAGAGGCGAGTTCGGTGAACATTTTATTTCACGATCGGGACCGGTTAATTGGTCGCCTAGATCGTGCGATTTAACGCCTTTAGACTATTTTTTGTGGGGCTATGTTAAAGCTCATGTCTATACAGACAAGCCCGCTTCAATTGACGTATTGGAAGACAACATTGAAGCATTTATTCGAGAGACCGGCCGAAATGTTGGAAAGAGTATGCCAAAATTGGACTAAGCGGATGGACCATTTGAGGCGCAGTCGCGATCAACATTTGCATGAAATAATCTTCAAACATTACATTATATGACCGTACTATCGATTTTTCTGAATTTTATGTGTTTTTTTTTAAATTTTCGTATAGGTCTTAAAAAATCACCCGATATAAGGTGAGCGTCGAAATAGAAATGTCTTCATAGCGAACATTTAGTGTCAGCGATCTTTAATTTTTTTGTGTTGTCAAACATATACTACTGTATACACCAGATCAGTGAACAGGCAGCATCAACTTTTTTATTGTGTTAAGGATAATGAATTGTGTACCAGTGAATTGAGTATTCTATACTCATAATTTTGTATTCATACATATTTTAATATCATATTCATACTACTCATATTCGAGTACTCATCATACTCATACACTAAAATACTCACTAGAAGATTGTGTGTTTGCTTTGCTTGCTGTTTTTGTCTTTTTCTTCCTTCTTCTTTTGTAAAGCATTATGCAGAAGAAGATTTCGAAAGTTTAGAGATAATGAATATGATGTGAGAAATGAAGAACATAGAAGACCACCGAAAAAGTTCGAAGACGCCGAATAGCCAACAAAATTGTTACGTTTTTACCTTTTTAAAAGTGTTTAAAATATGAGTTAATTGATTGCAAACAAAATAGAAATAAATTAGTGTTTAGTTTCAATTAAACACTTTATTGTTCGTACTACTTTTGTGTGCCACCGTATAAAATTTGAATACAACAATAATTGCATGTTCGCTATTATTATTTGCTTACAACATAGATCTTTTCAACTACGATCTTCAAACCATGACTGTTTTCTTCACACGCAATGCGTCTTCACGCAAGACTGACTGTATTCTTACAACTCGTTGCCTGCTTTGTCTTGCCTTTTTATATGCCCACGTCTGATGAAGATACTTGAAGTGGAACGTTCGCGTTTTGGCTTTCGCGTGGGTTCTATCGCGACTTTATTATTGTTTGTGTATTTTGTTCTCTTTGCTTGTTATTGCGTTCGCTTACTTGTCTATCCAATGTTCTTGCATACCAATGTTGTTGGTTAGTTGTAACAAGTACGTTATATGTGGTTGTGTGGCTTTTGTTTATCGTTTTAATGTTAAACGATGGTACATCGTTTCCATTTTCGTAACAATGTTGAACAAATATGGCACTTTCTGTCAAAAAAACCTCCAAAAATGTTAACTGTTGCACAACAAACAATTTCAGAGTGTTTAGAGGCTATGAAAAAGATCTAAATGTTTGGAAAATGATTGGCTCTTGAATTTAATTATCAGAAGGAAAAGAGAAAAATCTCTTGTGAATTTTATTTCAAAGACACGATAGTAAATCAATGTTGCATCAAAATGTTACTAGCAATGAAAAGTGGATTTAGTTTCAGTTTCATTTCAGTAGTTTAGTTTTAAAAATTAAATTTTATTTTCCTTTTCTGGGTTAAAGAGGATGTTGTTAAGTTTATTTGTGTAGACGTTTTCATAAATCTTCTATTTGTATGTGTAGATGTGGTGGTAGCTTGTGAAGCCTAGATTAGAATGATTTTTTAGTTGTTGATGTTTTTTTGGAATTGTACTCATACTGAAATTTCAAAACAACTTTATTTTTTGTTAGTCCGTTGAGTAGTTGTTTACCGTTTCACTGAATTTTTTTTTTTGTTTCAGTTGTCTATTGTTTCTATACAACAGTTGGTGTTTAGGTTTTTTGTGAAAGTTTCTGAAAATAAAAATAAACAACACGAGTATAATTGAAAAGCTGACGCTACCATTTAATTTAAAAGTTTTTTATTTTTTTCTCTTTACAATAAAAGTAATACATTTTTTGATATTTTCTAGTGGCTTATTTGTTTGTAAACGAAAATAATTTTCATTTCATTGTTTCATTTCTTTGTATGCATTTTATAATAAATCAAATGTTTTCTGAAAATTTTTTTAATTTGTAGAAAACTCTTTTATTATAACAAAAAAAAATATAAATTTACAAAAAAAAGTTTATAACTTTATAATAAAAAGTTAAATGCTATTTAATGCTTACATATTTTCGTTTTTATTTAACCCTTTGCAATCGACTGTCCCCTCTGAGAAGACCAACGTATGTCTAGCATATCACTGACATGACAGTTTGTTAGCTATTACGGACAATGAAATTATTTCTTCGCAATTTTTTAAGAAATATAGCACAAAAAACTAATCGAAATATGATAAAATTAACAAGATGCATGATAAATAAATCAATCGTTTTATAGTGTTTTCACACCAAAAGTTAAAACGTGATTTTAGCATTAAACCCATAATCAGCTGATTTTGCGTTCACACTGCAAGTTTTCTAAAACAGGTTTTAACTTTCATACATTCATGACGGAACAGAAATGTTTTTGTTTAAGAAAAAACAAAAAATATGAAAAATTAAGAAATAATATTAATATTATTAATATTATTGTTAAAATATTGTTATTTATTATTGTTGTAGCATTCATTATTTGAAATTTCACATTTTTATACAACCGGCTTCGATATTTTTACATTTGTTTTGTTTTTATTTAATTTTTATCAGCTGTTTTTACCATTTCAGAGCTGGTAGCTCTGATTTAGTACATAAAACAAGGTTGTATTTCATAAAATCAACTTAAAACCAATTCAAAAAAGGTTTTAAGTTGATTTTAACACAATAATTTTGTATGGTAAAAGCAGGTTTTATTTTTGATTTTAACGTTAAAACCAACTTTTGCGTTAAAACCACTCGGTGTGAAAACAATATTACACTTCGAAAAACAACGTGCGAACTGCGTTCACGATGGACTGTACACTTCTCTGATCCATTGCACAAATTGTAGATATAGTGGATTGTATGTAATATTTAGTAATGAATGTGTAGAAAACATGGATTAAAAACATCCACATACATATATATACATAAGAACATACATACAAAACAATCATTACAATCCTTTAGTCAGGATTACGACTTAGCTTCTCTGACTACCCGTTAGTCAGGATTACGACTTAGCTTCTCTGACTACCCTTTAGTCAGGATTACGACCTAGCTTCCTAGACTACCCATATTGTGTATGTTAATTTGATACATAGTGGCGGTACCTACAGTTTTAAGTCGACTCCGAACGACAGATTTTTAAGCACCTTTTCATGGCAATTTTTATTTACTCTCAGAGTTTTTCCCATCTGCTGAGAGGCAGTCACCGAAGAAATACTTTGCACATTTTCGATTTGATGTCTGACCTGGGATTTGAACTCGGGCCTTTCGTCTAATAAGCCGACACTACCTACTAGACCACGGCGACTTCTTGTCTCTTCATAAATTCGATTTAAAATAAATTATAAATTTTCATCAAATATGTTTGTTTAATTAGTTAGTATTAATGGACATAAATTAATGGACAAAATATAAATAAATGCATAAATAAACTATAAATTAAAATATTAATAATAAATTAATACTTTGTGTTAAAAGCTACTTATCATTTCATTTTTCTCTTGGTTTTTGAGAGTTTATAGAATTATTACAATATTGTATTAAAACAAAAGAATTGTAATAATTTTTTTTTATATACTAATTAATAATAAATTATACATTATTAAACCATATAAAAACTTTTTGAATAAATCGTGATGAGTTGGAATGTCCTTTTAAATGAATTTCATGTTTTTTGTCAATATAATGATATTAAATTGATTTCCTTTTTTTATTTTTCGCTTTTAAAATGTAAATTATTCTACGGTAAATGTATTAGTTATAAATAAGAAATAAAAACTTTTAAACAAATCAATTATTAATGAAACAAACTATTAAATTTGTGCTGACTAGCTTAGTGGGGAAATTCAAAAATACAAAAAAAAAAAAATAAATAAATAAATTGATACAGTATTCCTTGGATATGCTCGAAATCCTGAGCTTGAGGACAAATAGCCAAGTGTTCTTCAATCTGATAGAATTCTAATTGTATTATTGACAGCAATAGCTTCGTATTCGACGGAAGAGACATAGACATAGTCTAGAGTCCTATTGTTGGATTAACTAGGCAGAGAATTAGGTCGTTGACTCGTTCGAGATCTGCACCAATTAGGACGAAAAGCGAACATCGGCGGATTGTAAGTTTTCTATCAAGAATCAATTATCTGCGAATGCGTTGCCTCAGTCGGTTATGCCTTCCAGATGGGGCAGAGTGTAGCCTCTGCCTCAAGGAGAATGAAACATTAAGTTATTTAACGTGTTACTTACTTACTTAATTGGCCATAAACAACCGGATTAACGGACTTCGGTCCGCCGTAACACATCTTTCCAGGCGCATCTACTTCCTGCGCGGCTACACTAGCTAGTCACACCTATCGATGATAGGGCTTCCTCGATTTGGTCCATCCAACGCAAACAAGGTTATTCTCTTCGCCGACTTCCGTAGATTCCCGCATCAAATACCCGTCTCGCCGGAGCACCTTCATACATTCGAACGGCGTGGCCGAGTGCAGCCGCTGGATATTAATACACTGCACAACGTCTTTATTGTTGAGAAACTCATACAGCTCACTGTTGGATCGGATGCGGAAGTCATTGCCAACACACAGTGGACCGAAGATCTTACGCAGGACTTTTCTCTCGAATACTCACAAGGCTGATACATCAGAGCTTAAAAGTGTCCATGCTTCTGTGCCATAAAGAAGCATGGGGAGGATGAACGTCTTGTAGAGTGTTAGTTTTGTTGCACGAGAGAGGTCTCTGCTATTCAATTGCCTTCTGAGACCATAGGTGCACCTATTGACAAGAGTAATCCTGTGCTTGATCTCCAGACTGACAACATTTTTGGTGATAACGGCGGAGCCTAGATAAATAAATTCCTTGACATACCGAAAATATAGTTATCGGCCATTATCAGAGATCCAATACGCCGCACGTCTCTACTTGTCGATAACATATACTTTGTTTTGCCCTCATTTATTGCCAGATCCATCTTAGTAGACTTTTGTTCGATAGCACTGAAGGCCTGTTACTGCTGCCTTTAGTCTTATCTAATAGTCTTATCTTATATAAAATAATTTCTCAGTAAATAGATTATGTTTTCAAAGCCTGAAAATTAGGAAGATCCCTGTATAGAATTCTATTAATTCAACAAGGATATTGAAGAATCTTGCCAACCGGCTTAACGTACATAATTGGTCATTACCACCCTTCAATCATATGACGATCTAGCTTCTCACACGACTTTTGTAGTGTGTGTTTATTTTATCCATGAGTGCCGGTACCTACAATTTAAAGTCGACTTCGAACAACAAATTTTTTAAAAACTTTACATGTCAATTTTATTTACTATCAGAGTTTTTGCCAGAAATCTGCTGAGAGGAAGTCGCCGAAGAAATATTTTTTTTCATATTTCGTTTTGATGTCTGGCCTGGGGCTTGAACCCGCACTACCTACTAGACTACGGCGACTACTACTAGAGAATTACATATCACTCATACGTATATCTTATATAGAATACTATACGCAGCCATACTGCTGGTATGTCCATAATTGCTACAAAAAGTATGCAAAATAATGAAAATAGAAATTTAATATCACTCATACGTTACATGTACTAGCTAATTATGAATTTTTTGAAAAATTTATTCTCGTATGTACATACATACAGTACACAGCAAAAGTCTTAGTACTGCAATATATTTTAGCAATTTCATGAATTTTAGCCAAAAGTTTGTATAAAAATTTATTGTTTTTATATTTATTTCATTAATTTATTTCTATTTTATTATAAAACAAAAAAAATTTTGTGTTTTTCACAAAACAAAACAAAAGAAAAATAAGGAAAATATTCGGGTGACTCTACATTTTCGTATCGCAAAAGCGTAAGTACGGCTTGCAATACTTAACGAAAAACGATTACCAACTCCAAAATTTTTGTTAAATATCGTTACATTCGTAACGGTGTTTTAAAAACGTGTCTAATAGTATTTGTTATTTGCGCGGGTAAAATATAGGGACATCAGAATGTTTTCCTTGTTTTTTGTTGTAGTACAACGGCTTTGGAATAAATTCTAAATCATGTAGTTCGACTGGTCAAAGCTTTAAATGGAGTATAGTGCAACTAAAATATTTCCGTATTTAGTCCTCAATTAAGCTACAGTTAATGGGTCAGGGTTATATATTTATATAAGGGGTTCATAATTTATGGTCAATACAATTCCAATACCGTCGATATGTGTTTGTACTGTTCCTACTGCTAAAAAAAAAGAAAAAAATTATGCACCGACAAAATACATACATAGTTCACCAGACCACTACTGCTACTTTGCAATTGTTTTAACCGTTTGATTGCTACGCGGCGCAAAAGCGCTGCGTTCATTTGTTACGAAAATCGCGACGATTTTCAGTGTAAAAATATGTTAGTGTCAAAATATGTCCCGCAGTTTTCAACCGTCTTCACCAGAAGAGCTTAGCAGTCAAACGGTTAATATTAAATTTAAAATTTTTAAGTTAGGTATGATAGTCTGTTTGTCTTTTTCCTACAACAAAATTTTTTTTCTCCAAATCATCGTCTGCTTAGATGCAATATAAATTTTCATCACGTTCTTCCATGGCGTTAAAGATTTCTGCTTTGATTTTTGGATGACGATGATCGTGACAATGGTAATGTGAAACATGACTCGTAAAAATAGCTCTAAAGAGTAAGATTAAGTACATAAACAATCATCAAGGAATGTAAAAAACCAAATATTGTGAAATAAATCTAAAAACGTTTTTCAAATTACACTAAGAACGAAGACAATGAGAGAACAGTGCCATTACGTATTCAATTCGTATAAGGAAATTTGACAGTTGATGACGGCCATCTTGTTGAAGATAAATCTATTAAATTAGTTGACATTTATTCCTTCTATTGTGCAAAATTACTGTGAACGATATCAGCCAACAACGCGTTTTCGGTAAAAGGGGCTCTGCAGTAGCATTAGTAGTAATTTTCATCGAAAATTCATGTTTAACAATGAGTCCCATTTCTTGATAAATGTACACATGCTATAGAAGTCGGCGTTATCTAGTAGGCAGTGTGTTCGATTCAAGCCTCAGGTCAAACATTTCGAACGAAATATGAAGAAATATTTCTTAGGCGGCCTTCTCTCAGAAGATTTCTGGCAGAAATTCTGAGAGTAAATTAATATAGGTTCCGCCAAATAATTTTTTTTTTTAAATGCTTAAAAAAACTACTGAATACTTTCTCAAATTTCTTTTTTATTTGAAAGTACAATCCTTCCCGTTAATAATTTAAAATAATTTCATTCAAATGGCTGCCTCGGCTGGCCATGTAGCAGCCTACACGATCGGTCCAATTTTTAAGCACATTATCCATTGTGTGCAGCTGTATTTCACCAATGACTTCACGAATATTGTCCTTTAAAGCGTCAATTCCCTCTGGCTTATCGGCGTAACACTTATCTTTGACAGCGCCCCGCAAATAATAGTCCAACGGTGTCAAATCGCAGCTCTTAAGTGGCCAAACGACATCAGCTCTGCGGCTGATTATGAGATCTTCAAAAAACAGGGCGCAAAACATCAAGTATAGTTTCGGCTGTGTGGCACGTAGCGCCGTCCTGTTGAAACCAAATGTTGGCAATATCCTCCTCTTAAATTTTTGTGAACAAAAATTCATCCAACATGGCCCGATAACGATCGCCATTGACTCCTTGCTCATTTTCAACTATTGATGATTTGAAATTGTGGTGAAAATGAAAGAGATTATGTTTCGCTACACAGTAATTCTCTGTTTAACTTATATGATTTGACTTGTTTAGACTTAAACAACCATTATTAAACCACAACATCTATAAAATCAGAAAATGACTACAAAGCAAGAGATAATCTCAAATCCAAATCTAATTTTCTTTTAACGTCTAGTTATCTACCATCTGACGAAAGTCAAAATGTTTTCGACCTTTAACTGGCAAGAAGAAAAGAAAAAGAAAATATAAGCGGAGAAAAATAAAAGAAAAAAATGTATATGTATCCTCAAAAGCAAACCACCATTCGACAGTTTCACTGATTAAAAAGAGCAAAAAATCTATATTGTGTTGTATTGTTACGAAAATGAAATGTCAAGATACCGGTGTTTTGCTTAACATTAAAATTCTAAGCAAAGCTACAAAAACAAAACAATGCAGTAAACAAACATGTTTACAAATTATCGTACTGCTTAATATAACAACAAACACCAGCATAAAAGGAATGGTAAACAAGTAAACATCAATGCAACAACAAACACTGCTAGAATAAATGTGAACAAACATACAACAACACACGCTACAATAAATGCAAATAACATGTTTACGTAAATAAATAAATGTAAACAACATTTTTACCCTGCCATATGAAAGCCAAGGCAAAGCAGCGAACCGAGTCAGTAAAAGTTCAGCCGGTCTTGTCAGTCTCCGTTACAAAGAGCTAACGAATAATTGTTTTTCTGTACGTTAAAGAGCGTAAAGAAGAATAACAAATAAAGCAAATTGTTGTTGCTTAAATCAAGTTGCGCACGGTGTCACACAGAATTGTGCGAACAATAAAGAATTTTAATTAAAACTAAACACAAATTTATTTTTATTTGCAATCTACGAACTCATATTTTAAACGTTTTTAAAAGGGTAAAAAGGTAACAATATACTTTTCTCATAGAAACTCTCCGACCTCTATTGCTGAAACCAAACCACTTGTGGGCGATTACTTTATTTAGCCACTGGTATAAATGATGATAACCACTTGCTGTAAATGTGTTTCTTTAATATTTGCATTGAGTGACAATCTAAATAAAATAAATCTCCTGTGCGAGATTTAATCAGCTAAAATTTCTTAAAATTTTGATTTTAAATAATTACATTTTAAATGAATATCAAGCTAGGTTCAAAACGGAATACTCAAAAATAAAAATTTTTTGTTTAAGAACACATTGTGAATATAAAATTTTAGTTCCTATTCCAGTTTACTAATGATTAATTTCAAACTGAGAGATAGGTGAAAATGTCAATCAAGATTAGTTGCTTGTGGAGCTTCTGTTTCTTTAGATTGGCCTATTTTTTTTTTACAAAGGAAAGTCAGGTGGTGATTGCCGCCGTTGTCCGTGGTACACCCTCATGAGAGTACAACTACTCTCACTTTCGAAATGATCATCACCGCTATTTAACCGCGTTCAAGAGTGGTTCAATTTCTTTTTAAATTGAATATCTACAAAAGACTCTCCAGGATATTTCCGGCGCAGATGTTACGTTCATAATTTAATCGTAACGACAGGTTGATTAAGAACACACACACTTAAGAATGCACCGTTGTCTGTTAGGTAGTGTGCTGGCTTTTTAGATGCGAACCCGTGGTTCAAAGCCCATCTCAGATATCTCCTACAAAACGAGATATGAAAAAATATTTCTTTAACGATTTCCTATCGGCAGTCTTCTGGCATAGAATGCCATGAATCTGTCGTTCGAGCGGAGGGACCTACAGTCTAAAGTAGACTCAGAGTTTCTATCAGAAATCTGCTGAAAGGAAGTCCCCGAAGAAATATTTTTTGTATTTCGTTTTGTTCGAGATGTCTGACCTGGAGTTTTAAACGTGGCCTTATAAGCCATATTGTTTACATTTATTTATGTTTAGATTTATTCTTGTTTGTTGTTGTATTCCTGTTTATATTTATTCTTGCAATTGTTGTTGCATTTTTGCCTACTTGTTTATCACTTTCTAATACTGGTGTTTTGTTGGTATATTTTTGGTTTACTTGCTTATCACGTAAACAAGTTAATTGTTTTAGTTTTTGTAGCTTTTGTTTATCATATTAATGTTAAACGATGTAATACCATTTCCATTTTCGTAACTAGAACAATAACAGATATAACGTACAAGTGTTATTACTTACAAAAAGGTTGTAAGCAGAGAATAACAACAATCAGGCAAGTTGTTGTTGTATCGTGAAGTTGTATACGGTGGCACACAAAAGTAGTGTGAATAATAAAGTGTTTAATTGAAACAAAACACATATTTGTTTTTATTTTGGTTTGCAATCAACGAACTCATATTCTAAACGTTTTTAAAATGGTACAAAACGTAACAATATGTTATCACTTCATAATCACCATTGATCGTTAAAAAAGTAATAAAATATTGTAGAAATTATTTTGCAGAAATTTACATGTTAGTTATGTTTAATCTCCCGTCATATAATTTTTAAACTCAATTTCAATATAAAAATATTGCATAGACTGCCCGTTGCGTAAAATTTCTATGTATTTTTACTAAAGTATACAAAAATTTCCTAAAAATAATTCAGAAAAATATTTTTTAAGCTCTTTCTTCCAAAATGTTTCTGAATGCATTGCATTTAAATGAATAATATTTTGATAGTGGTCCATTTGATGTCTATGAGATTGTATAACTGGTGGTTGTGGTGGTTTGACTTGGAATTTTATTATAATATTTTCCCAAAGTATACAAAATTCAAATATTATTTTCATATTTTCCTTCGCCAGCAAGTTAGATGATTTGACGTTTGTTTGATGTATTATATGGTTGTAGACCGATGCATTCATTCATTCGTTCATTCATCCATTCATTTATTCATATATTTGTCCGTTTATTCTTTCATGGCCAAAATATATGTGTTGAATATTAAATATGTTTTCCTTTTAGTACTAAAACACGATAATACTCTACTGTACAATGTATAGTTGGTTGTATAACATCCAGGTCTTATAGACTCGCTCATCACGCTACAAGGATATTAAAGTGAAGCCACAACGGAGCTAAGAATAATAGAGACATTGAACATTGTCATTACCGTCAACGTACCTGAACTTCAACCACATAAGGTTTCAAATAGATGTTTTCATGTGACACACAGCTCATGCTACATTGGGTATTTTGCACGAGCGATTTAAGGGCATTTGTCAACTAAACTAGTAATATGAACTAGCCACCGAAATCGTGTGATTTGACCCACTTAGGATTTTAACGGAAAGATAAATTATTTTTCATTATTAAAAGTTACCAATAAGCCAGAAGTGAGCGTTTAGCTAAAGGGAGGATCATCATACCGTTAACTTTTAAAGTTAAGTATAAGTTCGAACTTGCCATCTAATATATAAAATTCTCATGTCACCGTGATCGACCGATTTTCATGAAATTTTGTGTGCATATTGGGTAGGTCTGAGAATCGGACAACATCTATTTTTCATATCCCTAAATGAATATTTAGGTACATATTGATTGTAGACGAATAAAATTTGGTGGGTAAGTTCGTGGAGTCGATATCGTCAATCCCACCAAAAATAGTCGTGACAACCCTCCCGCTTCAAGTGATACCTATAACTCTTAAACTACTGAACCGATTTTAACCATTCTTTTTTTGTTTGAAAGCTTATCAGGTTTACATGGTTTAACAAAATTCGATATAGCAAAAAGTAGGCGTGGCAAACTTTTAAAATTGAATATTTAGGGACATAGTAATCGTAGACGAATGCAATTTGGTGGGTAAGTTCGTAGAGTCGATATCGACAAACTCACCAAAAATGGACGTGGCAACCGTCCACCTTTAAGAGTATTACCCTAAATGAAGCATACTTTCATTGTCTGCAAAGCTTTCGATTATAAGTGCATCCCCATACACTTATAGTAAAATAGTTATTTTTATATAACTGTTTTATGCAGCGTATTACAATAAATATATAATGTGACCTGTTTTGGCCAAGAAAAAATCAATATTGGTTAGGACGAAGTTCGCCGGGCCAGCTAGTATTATATAATATTTTCAATATGACAACTTCAAATATAAACAAAATGAGTAAATACAACAAAAAAATTAAGCCTGTCGTTGCCACTGGCTTTAAACAAATTTTTTTTAATTGAGCAGTTTTATCGACATTGTTCCGGCACTGCCATATTTTCGAAAAAATTAACTTTATTTTATCTGTTGGTTGTAATAACGAAAAGAAGTTAATGGTGACTTTAAAGTTCACTTTAGCTAAAGCTACCTTTAATTAAATCGAACTTTAACGGCAAGTTATAATAATGGCCCTAAATGTAATATATATGCCCTGATATTGAATTTAACTTAGATATAATTAAAGTTTTCATCATACATGACTGGCAGTTGTAAACAGTTTAATGTCAAATGTACAGTCAGGCACTTCTGAAAAACTGGTGGATAATTATTATTCGGTAGTCCACATTTGCAGTGATTCTAAGAGATTATTGAGATTCAGTGCCTTTAATATGCCGAATGATCCATTCCTGTAGCTATTAAATCGTTCTTGAATTATTGCAGTACAATTTTTCTTTCACTAATCTCCAAAGAAAGAATTCTAATGGTGTCAAATCACATGATCATGGCGGTTAATTAACATTGCCATGATTGAATTTCTTGTTCAAAAGGACCATTGCATTATTGGCTGTGTGGGAAGTATCTCCATCCTTTTCGAACCACATATTGTCCATGTTCATATCCCGAATTTTTCGCTACAAGAATTTTGTTATCATTTTGTGATAAAGAACATTGTTTATGGTAACTGCTTCGTCGAACTAATTTTCCAAGAAATAAGGCCGATGACGTCTTCACACCCTAAACCGCACCAAACAGTCACCCTTTGTGGTTCGGAGATCAGCAAAGAGTATTCAAAAAGATGAGTATCATCATATCGAATCAGACTCATAATTTCTGATATTTATACGCATTCATATTTATTTTAATATCATACTCATACCATTAATATTCAGAGTTGAAGTACTCATCGTACTCATACTTAACAATACGCATGATGTTGTTCATTTCGACTCTCCTTTACTCAACATTTACAAGAATCACAAAATAAGTATGATTCGCGTACGAACACTACAATACTCACTAAAAGGTTGTGTGCTTGCTTTGCTTGCTGTCTTTATCTTTTTCTTCCTTCTTTTTTTTTTGTAAATGCAACAACAACTAAGAGTGTAAATTTTGATGACTGTATCGAATCACTCGAAACATTTATGTGTATTATAAGTATTTTACTAAATTTAAGAAGCTAAATGAGTAAGCGTATGAATCAAACATATTTCGAATGTTATAAGTTTGATGTCAACGCTGTACTCATACTCATTGCAACCTCTACTTATAAATCAATGCTGTAGTGAGTATGAATGAATCAGATTAGTTGAATTTCAATACTGTAGGCTAGGTAGGTAGGTAGGTAGAGGTGGCTGCCCATCCAAGAACGTTTCTTGGATGGACTCACTTAGGCCGCATTGGGCCCATTGTGCTACCACAGTTAACTATTATCCCCTAATCTCGAAACCATTCGGAGCTCCTGATGAAGCGATTCAGGCTGCCAATGTCAATCCTTGACAGTTCCTCCAGATCATCCATATAGTAAGTGCCCAAGTACTTCCTTCTTCTTTGGCAAAGAGCCGGGCATGTACCCAGCATGTGAGGGACAGTCTCCTCTTCCTCCTCATCCCTGCAGCTTCTGCAGAAGTCGTTAGCAAGGTGTCCAAGACCAATGCGCCTCGCATGTGTACCCATAATGCAATGCCCCGTAATGACGCCGACAACCACACTGAGCGCGCCTCTTTGGAGTTTAAGTAGACTCATTGTGCGCTCCTCATCCAGCCTTGGCCAGATTTTACGAGCCGTTCTACCCGTGTCCGAGGCCGCCCACCTGTCGTTGACGGAATCGACGATCGCATTATCAATTATGAGCTTGCAGGTCCTCATAGGTATGCCCAGATTCGAGAACTCATCGGAGAGTTCGATGGTTGTGCCCCGCCTGGCAAGTTCATCTGCTCTGCAGTTACCCGGAATTCCACTGTGCCCGGGTACCCATATGATATGGATATCATATCGTTCCGCTATCTCGTCGAGATATCTGCGACAGCCGTACACCGTCTTGGAGTTAATCACGTTAGAACTTAGAGCCTTGATAGCCGCCTGGCTATCAGAAAGTATGGTGACGTTCCGCTCGGAGACCCTTGCGTCTCCAATGATACTCGCCGCAGCCTGTATTGCCACCACCTCCGCCTGAAAGACACTACAGTGGCTGGCAGTCTTATAGACTGAGCTATTCCAACCGATTCCGAAAAAATTCCACTGCCAACAGCTCCATTCAGCTTAGAACCGTCGGTGTAGATTTGTATGGAGTCCCTTATCAGGTGGTCCCAATCACCCTTCCAGGCCCCGTTGTCCGGAACCGATGTCCTGAATCTCCTCGTGAAGTCGTACCTCGGTGTCATGTAGTCACATCTCCCGACAGCTCCAACTTCCCTCAGGATCCTTGCGTGGCCGATATCCGAGTCCTGCCACTGTCCAGTCGCCCAGAGACGTTTACTTATTTTAGCAGCCACTCCCCTACAGAAAAGGTCGAGCGGAAAGAGGCCCAAAATTATCTCCAGTGCCGACGTAGGTGTAGTGCGCAAGGCACCACTAATGATAATACAGGCAGATCTCTGCAGTCGCTGTATTAGTTTCGAATTTTTCGCCTTTTCAAGGGATTCCCACCAAACTAGGCATCCATAGGTCAAGATAGGTCTGACCACCGCTGTGTAGATCCAGTGAGTCATCCTAGGTCCTAGGCCCCATTTTCTCCCCAACACTCTGTTACAAGCATATAGGGCAATGGAAGCCTTTTTAATCCTGTTAATGATGTTCGATTTCCAGGACAGCTTCCTATCCAGAATGAGTCCTAGAAAGTGTGCCTCCTGTTTGAGTTTCAGTTCCGTCCCGTTCAGTTTCAGTGGACGAAAAGTCGGTGGCTTGTACCTTCTCGTGAAGAGTACTACTTCCGTTTTCACCGGGTTAACACCCAATCCACGATCAGATGCCCATACGCAGACACTTTTCAGAGCCAGTTGCATCCTATCCCTGATAGTATCGACAAACCTTCCGGAGATCACAAGAACAATGTCGTCCGCATAGGCAATTGCCTCACATCCATTTTGTTCCAGTATCACTAGTAGCTCATTCATCACCAGATTCCACAAAAGAGGAGAGAGTACTCCACCTTGTGGAGTTCCCCTCCCTATAGCCCTGGTTGTTTTTGAGCTCCCAAGTGCGGGGTAGATCGTTCTCCCACAAAGTAGCTTAGATATCCAGTTCACCACGGTGGTCTGTACACCCAGCCTTATCAGCGCCCCGGATATAGCGCAAAGTTCCACATTATTGAAGGCTCCTTCGATATCAAGGAAAGTAGCCAGAGTGTATTCCTTCTGTGACAGCGATTTCTCTACTCTGCACACCAGGCTATGTAGGGCAGTCTCAACAGACCTTCCCCTATTGTATGCGTGTTGTCCCCTGGAAAGGAGATTTCCATCTAGGTTTTGTCGCAGATTCACGTCCACGAGTCTCTCCATGGTCTTCAATAAGAAGGAGGACAGACTAATGGGTCTGAAGTCCTTGGGTGTAGTATGAGAGTTTCTTCCAGCCTTTGGTATGAAGACTACCCCCACTTTACACCATTCCGACGGTATATGACTCATCCGAATACTGGCGACAAACATCGCCCCAAGCGTTCCGATGTGTTCCATTTTCAGACGTTGCAAGAGGGCCGGATATATTCCGTCCGGTCCCGGAGATTTAAACGGCTTAAATCCGTCTATTGCCCATTTTATTGCGTCCGCAGACATGATCGAACAGTAGTCCCACTGTGATTCACTCCCCGAAACAGTTGTCCGCGTATCCGAACCCTGTCCCGGTGGAAAGTGGGTGTCCACAAGAAGATCTAAAGTCTCCTTCTCAGAGTTGGTCCATGTGCCATCCTCTCTTTGCAGCACACTAGGTATAAAGGATGTTGTCGAGAGAATTCTCCTTAGCCTAGAAGTTTCGTTGATAGTTTCCATGTTACCACAGAAATTTCTCCACGAGTCCCTCTTAGCTCGTCTTAGAACTCTCTTGTAATTTCCAAGAGACACTTTATAGTCTCTCCACTGATCCGCGTTACCAGATTTCCTCGCCATATTGAAAAGTCGCCGTGACTCCTTTCTGAGCATGTCTAGATCCCGGTCCCACCAGGGTGGTTTTCTTCCACCCCTGTTGACCCTTTCCGGACATGCTTTGTTAAAAGCCCCTACTATGACCTTTGTGAATTTAGCCACTGTAGCCTCAAGTTCAGAAATACTATCTATTCTACAGCGCGTGAGTGGCTCCAAGTCCAGGTTGACAAGGCGATCATAAAGTTCCCAATTCGTGTTCCTGGGATTCCTAATCGCCCTTACAGTATTGTTCCCCCTACCAAGGGAAAATTCAATAAACCTATGATCAGAAAAGGAGTGCTCCTCCGAGACCCTCCAATCTCTGACGTTGTCATAAATATTGCCGGAGGTAAGGGTTATGTCCAAAACCTCTCTTCTGTTCTTTGTTATAAATGTGGGCTTATTGCCCGTGTTACAAACCATTAAGTTATTAGAGATAATAAAATCAAAAAGTGACTCACCCCGTTCATTGACGTCCGTGCTGCCCCATATAGTGTGATGAGAGTTGGCATCACAGCCGATAAGCACGCCAACATTTGCGCATTTAGCTTCCATAACCAGTCTCTTCACTGGATCTGGTGGTGGGTGACTGCTTAGGTCATGCGGCATGTAACTGGAGGAGATCCAATGTTGTTTGCCATTGATCTCCGCCGTTACTGTGGTTAGGTCTTCATTGCTGAAATTAGGAAGCAAATATGCCATTAAGTTGTTCTTGATAAGTATACAGGATCTGGGCCTACCTACGCATTTGGCATGGACCAGCCTATAATTTTTGTGCCCTAATCCACAAACCTTGTTGGCTATCGACCATGGTTCTTGGATTAGGGCTATGTCTTCTCCTCTGTTCGCCAGTCGGAGAAGTAGTGCGGCAGACGCCGCTTTAGAGTGGTGGAGATTTATCTGGATTACTCGGACCATGGTCTTTTTCATCCATATTTCCCTCCACCATCGTCTTGTCTAGACCTTGGTCGTCTAGCTCTTCTTTTTCCTCTTCTAGGAGCTCGGATTCCCTAAGCAACATCCCAAAAACCGATGCCATATCCGATCCAGTGGAAGAAAAAGAACTGGCTCTGGATCGGGTATGGATCTGTGTCGAGGTTGTCGATAGGTCCTCCTTATCCTTTTCCTCATCCGTGACGTCCATATGTTCGTCCTGCGATATTTCCCCCTGGGGGGCACTATCACCGGACTCTATGGGACGGTTGTCTTTCTTGTAGACTTTTAGGATGATATGTCCAAATCCGAAGGCCAAAACACCATTGGATTTCGCCAGGTGCTCCAGGGATTCCTGATTGACTATAATAGTCGCACAACGAGATCCATGGCGCTCCTCCAATTTGGCAATTTTCCAATTGTGAGTTGGTACCTTCGGATTACACATTTTGATCATCCTTAAGATTTTTTCCGGCTCCTTTGGATTCAGTGGTATCCAAGAGCGCGTTTGCGGTCGGCTTGGGATGGCGTCTTTCGATACCACCTCTAATTTGGCGCCCGGCCAGATTTCTCCCATCCTTGATATAGCGATGGAGAAAAGATCCAGAGCTCGCTGGTCGGCACACGTTACCAGCTTAACGTGTCCTTGGTGCCAGCCACACATTTGGTAGACTGGTACTGGCCCGGGATGTTCCTCCATCACATCTAGGAAGATATCTGCCAGGGCGTCTTCCACTAGCCTCCAATTTGACGGTGTGATGCTACCATCTGGGTCTGAGCGATCGACCACCGCCATCTCCATGCTATCTTTTAATACATCGCTGTATGTTATGGTGGTGCGGTGAGAGCTTCTTTGCTTCTTCGCATCAGGTGTGTCACTTTCTGCAGACCGCTGTCTTTTCACAGCCGTCTCGTTTGTCAACTTATCCAAGTCGGCCAGTTTCTCCTTAGCCCAGGCTAGCGATTGCGTATCACGCGGCGTTCGGCTGCCCTCTGGGATCTTTGAAATCCGTTCGAGGACCCGCTTAGCACTTAATCGCTCCCTGTATTTTTGTTTGGAGTCCTTTTACATGTTTTGATGCCGCGTCAACCTTTACATTTCCAAGGCCGCTTTTGCTGGATGTGGATCCGGCTTTTGCAGCAACCTCGGTTTTGGTAAGGCCAACGCTTTTGGCTAGTAGTAATCTTGCATTTTTCGAGGTTTCAGGTTTTTGGCCTGTCATTGCATTAACCACTTCCTTTACCTCTTTTGTTGAGACGGACGTCGGTTTAACACCCGTACGCGGATTTTTACGAGTTCCGTTCTCGGCCTCCTGAGAGGACTTTTTGTCATTTTCCTTATTTATAATTTTTTCATTTTCTTTCATATTTTGGTCCCACGAGTTGCGGATAAGGGGATGGTCCACCTGAGCAGGGATCCGCTGTGCTCAGGTAAGGCTGGTTAATCCTGGAGGTCGCCAGGTATCCAGGATACTCCGTTAGCGACTGGGATATTTTTGATGGGCCCCCAGCAAGGCTGACTCTCGGCACGGGTCGTGTAACACCTTAGTCCAGCCCATACCTCTATCCTATGGTGAGAGCCACAATCCATCCGATCCTAGGATCAAATAAGTGTGGACTCCCCCCTTAGCTGGTGGACGCCCTATCGGGCAACCGCCATTACCAGCCGACACCCACGTGGAGGGTTCGGTAGAGGATTTTCGTCGGCCATATACTCATACTGTAGGCTAACTCATACTCAAAATTTCTTAAGTACTTATTAGTAGCGAAAAAACGATTTATTGCTGATGTCTGTTATGGATGTATCGTCTTTTCAAAAAACAGTCGTGAGGTGAAAGCGTGGCTTGCCGCTGAAAATGATTTTCTTTGTAAAGTTGCCATTCACTTCTGCCTGAAATGACCATGACTGAATTTGTCAATAACCGAAACAAAGAAATGTCGAATTAAGTTGCTTAAAAACTTAACGTTAAAGTGTGACTCGCCAGAAATCTGTCGCGTTCTGGTTCTTACATCCCTTCAGTCAGGATTACAACCTAGCTTCTGACACCACTCTTGTTGTGTGTGTTAATTTTATATATGAGTGGCTGGATCTACTGTTTAAAGTTGACTCCGAACGACAGTATTTTGAGAAATTTCCATGACAATTTTATTTGCTCTCAGAGTTTTTGTCAGAAGACTGTTGGGAGGAAACCACCGAAAAAAATTTTTCTTAAACCGTTTTAATCAAGATGTCTGGACTGCTACGCGTCTTATAAGGCGATACACTACCTACCAAATTATGGCAGTGTTACTCTTGAAAATAATAGTGCCACCTACAATAATATAGGGTGTACAAATATAACGAATTCCAAATATTTTTTAGCGTGTTGCATAGTGGGAGACAGCCATGAATTAAATATTCTCTTTGGTATTAAAATAAAAACTAACAACAACTAAAACAACTGAATTCTTAACACATAACAAAAATCTAATTTACAAATAAACCAAAACAAAATATTTATAACGTGTACGTACGTGTGTGCTATTGTTAAACTATAATACTGCACTATTGTAAAATTTTAATTTCGTATTTTGCCTAAAATTGTCACTGAATTTTCAATTATACGCAATTTTAAAAATACGCTTTCGGTCGACAAGATTAAATGGATTACATTTTAAAAATATACACTAGGAAGATTTTAAATTTACAGAATAATTTAAAAATTATTATTTTTTTTCAATATTTTCGATACAAAGTGTCCTTTTAAAAAGTTACATACGTACATACATACATAATTTGCCATTACAACCATTCAGTCAGGATTATGGCCTAGCTTCTCACACCATTAATGTTGTGTGCCTTAAATGTATACCTGAGTGGCGGGACCTGCAGTTTAACGTCGATTCCGAAGACAGATTTTGAGAAACTTTTTCATGGCAGGTTTATTTACAATCAGGGTTTTTGCCAGAAATCTACTGAGAGGAAGTCGTCGAAGAAATATTTTTTTTTCATATTTCGTTTTGATGTCTGGCTTGTGACTCGAACTCGGGCATTAGGTCTAATAAGCGAACGCACTACCTACTAGAATACGGCGACTTACAATATGCACCCTTTGCATAACTTTTGAAATACATGCATTTATAAACCAAACTAATCCGAAATGACGTGAACTGCACTTTACTGAACTAAAATAAACTTATCTAAAAAATAGTAATACAGTGGACAGCAAAAGCCTATGCACCCCAATATGTTTCAGCGAATAATTCACGTTTTTTATAAAGTTCCAACCAGGGGTCAGCAATGAATCGTTTTTTCGCCACTCATAAGTACTCATGAAATTTCGAGTATGAGTAAGTCAACAGTATTGAAATTTAACTACACTGATTCATTCATACTCACTACAACATTGATTTCTAAGTACAAATTGAAAAGAGTATGAATACAAACTCATAACAGTCGAAATATGTTCGATTCATAAATTTAAAAAAATGCTTACAAGTGGTTCGAATTATTCATCAAAATTTACATGTTTACTTGTTGTTGCATCTACAAAAAAAGAAGAAAGAAAAAGACAAAGACAGGAAGAAAAGCAAACACACAATCTTCTAGTGAGTATTGTAGTATTCATATGCGATTCATACCTATTTTGTGGTTCTTGTACCTGTTGATTAAAGGAGAGTCGAAATCAACAACATCATGTATAAGTACGATGAGTACTTCAAACTTTGTATATGAGTAGTATGAGTATGATATTAAAATAGGTATGACTGCGTATAAGCATCAGAATTTATGAGTATGATTCGAATCTACCCATCATTTTGAATACTCATTGCTAATCTCTGGTCCCAACAGAATTGCAGAAAGTTCCAAAATATGATTCCAAAAGATTGTTATAAGATCATTTGGAAGGACGGTTAAGTCGTCGCTAAACCTCAAACAAAAGTTAACTGAAAAACTTGCTCCTGAGTGCATGGTGGAAAATATCAACAGAAAACGGCGAAAACTAGTACATTCAAAGCCAAATGGGTGAAATGGATTGATCTTACAGACACAACTAGTACATTCAAAGCCAAATGGGTCAAATGGATTGATATTGATAAATATTAAGGAATATCCTACTTAATATAACGACTAATATTTCAATATGTATTGGGCCTTTGAATTTTAAATTTAATCTGAGTTCTTCGTGGGGTAGCTACACTATTGCGATGGTAAAATGTGGAGTTATTAGAAATAGTTCTTTATTTTTCCTTTGGCTTGTGAAAAACATTAAAATTTATTTTGCTTTATAATAAAATGCAAATAAATAAATAAAATAAATATAAAAACTATCAGTTATTTGTAAATGGTGGGCCATTTAAAAGTTTAATTTTAAAAGCACAATAAAACAGAAACTTTTCGAAATTTGGCTAAATTTATTCCTTTGTTGTGATGTGCAAGAAATGGAATATTATTTTATTCATATGGCTGTCGTGGCTGGTCTCACAGTACCTCATTCATTTACTTTTAGGTTAGGTCGAAAAATTTAAAATCTTTCAAAATCCATTAGAATTTTCATATCATATATTTTCAAATTATTCGTCGTATACTTTCTACTGACTTGCATTTGCAATATACATATTACTGATACGCACCACATTACATTGGTTTAGTTACTTTGAAAAGTATGCAATAAAAATTCTTTGATTTTGTCATATATGAAACTAATGGAATTAAATATCACTCATACGTCACATATGTGTGTACTTGTCATAAATTAATTTTACATATTAAATATGAATGTGAGCATAATGTGAGTGGTGCGTAAATATAATGGGCGGGTCATTTAAAAGTTTAAACTTAAAAATGCAACACAACAAAAAAGGGGTTGAAATTTTGAAAAATTCTTTTTTTTTTTTTCTTTGTTAAGTGTAAGTTTTCCGGTTAGATGTGAAATATTATTTCATTCACTGGCTGGCTTCACAGTACTTCTTTCAGTCGGACCAATTTTCGTGCACTTTTTAGAGTTTATGTGGTCGTATCTCGCCAATGGCGTCATGAGAATGGCAACCTTAACGGCACCTCACAGAAAATAGTACAACGGTGTTATATCGCAGCTTCTTGGCAGCAAATTGACATCATCATTTTGACACTTATTAAACGTGTATCAATAAATCTATTGTGGCATGAGATGTGTGGCAAGTTGCACTATCCTGTTCAAACTAAACATCGTTCACAGCAATACAGCAGGTACAACAAAAAAATCAGTTATAATGATGAGATAGGTATCGCCATTCACCGTAATGATTGCCCGTACTCATTTTCTAAGAAATATGGACCTATGATGCCTCCCCTACACAAGCCGTACCAAACAATCACTCTTAATATATGCATTGGCTTCCGTAAGACCACGTATGGGTTTTTTGAGTCCAAAATTCGAAACTTTTGCTTATTAACGTACATACCAAGATGAAAATGAGCGTCTTCTGAAAAGCTGATTTTTTTTTTGGGCAAAATCAACATCATCATGCAGTTGTCCGTTGGCTTATATAGCGAAGCTCGGGGTCAAACCAAGATCAATGTTTGAGAACGATGACTACTTGATGTTGGTTGATTCTTACGCACACTCTCAGATACAGTTTCGATATTTTCGGGTACACGCACTATACGAGCACTCTCATGTCTTGACGCAGCAGCAATGCAACCAGTTTCACGAACTTTAGCAATAAACTTGCGTATCCCGCTCACTATTGGTCCTTCTCTGCGACCAAATTTTGTACGACATTTTCGTACAAATTTCTATCAATTGTCTTTGTTTTGGAAATAAATTTCTAATAAATCCCAACGTTGCTCAAGCGTAAATCGATTCGTTATGTTCAGTGGAGATCGACAGAATCGAAATAACCGATGGTTCAAATTTAAACCGATAGATGATGGCCCACCCGATACATATTATTCCTTAACGTTTATGAACTTTTTAACACATATTGGAATACCTAGACTTTTTCTGTCCACTGTATGTATGAAGCAAGATACGAATTAATTCTTTTCCCATATTATGACGTAAATTTATAATTCCTCTGTGTTTAGTTTTCAATTCTTTACTACATTTTCTTTTGTATATTTGCTTTGGACATACATTTTTGCATTTTTATGATCTCCTGAGGAAGCAAAAATAAATCGATAAGTTGAAGTAATATATAGTTTTATCAAGACATGCCATAAGACAATAGTCCATACAATAGTCCAAAAGCTAAGCAAACAGTGAAACCATCATACTGTACCTCGAATGAAGAAATATATGAAATTGAAGAGTTGTAATTGAAAGGCTTTAGCTCAATGCTAAGCTTATTATTGGCTACCTTTTAAATATAAATTACATAGGAGAGGATAGATGAGTTTAGTTAAATCAAGGCATACTTGAGCACGGATGATTCCGTCATATTGAGATACCACATGAAGCGACGCAGCAAAGCTAACTAACAAGTCCTGATTAACTGCTCTCAAGAATTAGCATTAAATGTCTATAAGATAATGATTATTTTCACGACTACATGATTACACTACATCCATTGTAATTGCGGATAGCTCATCCTAATGTCAATCAACATTGGCAACTACGAAAATGTTAGTGTGGCTAACATTATCAGAAGCATAAAACAGAGAATTTAAAATTTCTGTAAATTAAAGTCGCCATTATCAGTATGTAGACTGCTGCCCAACTCAGTCGAATAAAACAAAGTATGAAAAAGGATATTCACCATAGTCTAGTAACTAGAGTGTTGGCTTATTAGACTTGAGGCCACGGTTCAAACCCCAGGTCATATATTTCTAAGAAAAGGAAATTTGAAAAAATATTTCTTCGGCGACTTCCTTTCACAAGATTTCTGGCAAAAAATTTGAGAGTAAATGAAGAATTAATTGCCACGAAAAACTTCTCAAAAATTTGTCGTACAGAGTCGATTTTAAACTGTAGGTCCCTCCACTCATGTATAAAATTAATACACACTTCATCTGTCACTTTTCCATGGTCATGTTTTTCAGTCTGTTGTGATGTAGGGCTGCAAAAGTTCTGTTGTGTTTCCTTCGTTGTCAATCCTTATGCTATAAACACAAACACAGTAATCTCTTAAAAATTAGAATACATGGGTGTATATGGAAGTAATTATTTTAAAGACACCATAGCAACAAGCTGCTGCTACTTTCCTTTAAGTCTCAATTGTATTTTAATTCTCAACAATGAGACAATTACTGACTAACAGTGAGAGGATTTGTCCTGTCAATGCGAGGATTAATGCTCTCAATATTGTTACGAAAATGGAAAAATCTAGATACTGATATTTTGCTTTTACATCGTTTAACAATAAAATTATAAACAAAACCTACAAAAACAATGAACTTGTTTACAAATTATCTCACTGCGTAATATACCAACAAACACTAGCATAAAAATGATAAACAAGTTAACAAAAATACAACAACAAACACCAGCATAAAGAAATGGCATACAAGAAAACAAAAATACAACAACAAACACTACAAGAATAAATGTAAACAAAATACACAAACAATAATAATGAAATAACGATGTTTACATTTATAGTGATCTCGAGAAGGCGATGCCACGAACATTCGACTTCAAGAACATTAATCACACTGTTTACATTGCCATATAAAAGGCAAGGCAAAGCAGACAACTGGGTTAGTAAAATTTCAGTCAGTCTTGTGTGCAGACGCAGTGTGTTTGAAGAGAGTAATCGTGTTTTGATCTGCGTTACAAAGATCAGTCGAACAATTGTCTAGTAATTGTTACTGTTTATGCAAAAGGGTGTAAACAGAGGAATAACAAACAAAGCAATTGTTGTTGTTTACATCAAGTTTTGAATTGGGCGAATAATAAAGAAGTTTAATTAAAACTAAACGCAATTTAATTGTTATATGTTTTTCAATTTACGTAACTATCTAAAAACGTAACAATATAATAGCATTCATGAAATGGAGGCCTTAAAAACGCCGTGTATGAAATATAATGCGAGAAAATGTTTTAGCGGCACCACTGATAAAGAATAAATGAGGTATTTATTTTTTAATCGGTTTGCTTATGCTTTGCTGCTGCTGCCTTTATTAGAGTGAAGGCGCATGCAGCTTGCCTTAGGCTGCAATTACAAAGTTGTTGTACTTGCTGTGTTACGTTTATTGTGTTTGTAGTATAACATACATACGTACATACGTAATTGGCCATTACAACCCTTCAGTCATGATTACGGCCTAGCTTCTCACACAACTCATGTTGTGTGCCTTAATTTTATACTAAATTGGCGGGACCTTCAGTTTATCGTCGACCAGGAACGACAGATTTTGCGAAACTTTTTCATGGCAGGTTTATTTTACTCTCAGAGTTTTTGCCAGAAATCTGCTGAGAGGAAGTCGCCGAGGAAATATTTTCTTTTTCTCATATTTCGGTTTGTAGTCTGGCCTGGGGCTGGAATCAGGGCTTTACGTCTAATAAGTGAACACACTACCTACTAGACTACGGCTATTACTTTATAGTATAAGGGAATAGAAATTATTGTGTTTATAGCATCAGAATTGCGGCCCTATGCTCCCTAGAGGAGTAAGAGGAACAAATATATATAGTATCAGAATTACAGCTGCTCTCCTTACATCCTGCTGATGTGTTATTATTGAATTATTAAAGAAATTAAACTAGCATTCTTTGTGCGATAATAACTCTTTTTCTTTAGAATTTATTCCAGTGCGTTTTTGTCATTTTATGGTATCAGCATTAGGCATTGACTAAATTACTATTGCATCACTGGCATAATGATATATTCTTTTTTAAGGTTTTACTGTGTTTCCCAATTTCAATTTTACTGCTTGCTATCTAGAGAAAATTTTTATTCACTATTTGTTTTTCTCTTTTTATCACTTTTTGTATCCCCCAAATTCATCTTAAAATTTTTTGGTTAAATTGTTTACAACACATACTTACATTTCGGGTAACGGCAGCCAAAAAATATTCACAGCTGTTGGCAACGTTTCTTCTTTCTATTCATACTGTGTATGGCTTTTACTGCATTTAACAAGAAAATTTTTAAGTTTTCTAAAAAGGAGTATAAGAAATGGAATCCAAAGAGAAAGAATTCTGAATGTAAAATAATGGAAATCTAAATATTTAAATTCTCTTCTTTTGCTTTCTTGAATTTATTTGTGGGTAAAAGCTTAAGGGAATACTTTTATCTGCCACTATATTCTACATTTTGGCTGTTGAGATGTTATGAAAAGTTTTGTGTTTACTTTGCAAACTGAAGATGATTAAATTTGAAATAAAGAAAGAAAATACTTTTAAAATTTTGAGTTACGTAAATACATTAGAGCTGGAACGGTGGCTGAATTGACCCTGTATGGGAAAATCTTCTACGGTGTTCAGATATGCACCTTTATTACGTAAATCGCAATAAACGCCATTACTGAGCGCAATAGTTGTTTTTTTTTACCAGCTGTCGAATGAATATTGAATAAGCAGCTGAACTGCGTATATTGTTATGTCTGAACACTTAAAATATTGTACTCAATAAACCGACCAAATTTCACCAAACCTTACTTGAGGAAGATGGAGCAGGAGCTACACATTTAAAGCACTAATACTCTATGCTGGAAACATACTTAATTGACTATTACAACCCTTCAGTCAGGATTACAATCTAGCTTCTCACACCACTTATGCTGTGTGTGTTATTTTTATATTTGACTGACGAGAATTACAGTTCAATGTAGGCACCGAACGGCAATTTTTCATGGCGATTTTATGTTTGCTTTCATAGTTTTCGCCAGAAATCTGATGACAGGAAGTCACACTGTAGAAATATTTTTCGTATTCCATTTTGTTGAAAATTTCTGACCTGGGATTTGAACCGAGGCCTCATGTCTAATAGCCAACACACTACGTTGACTTCAATTTAATGAACACGCTACATTGACTTCAATTTAATAAACGAGTATATATCCCTGATATTAATGGATGATAACTCCATCAAGCTGACAGGGAATGGAGAACCAAATAATCTAAATTTGCATTTCGCAAGAGATGGACATTGAAAAAGAAAGTGAATAACATTTTCCTCCTCCTGAGCAGAACCACAAACACGCAAAAAAAAAGCTTGCGGTTGCTACTGCGTTTAAAAAGAACTTGTTTAATTGAACAGTGTTATCGACATTGCTCAGGCATACATGGTGTTTTATCTTTCCAAAGGCCAATGTTGTAAGTGAATTTAAAAAATGCTCAGTCAGGAAATATTAAATTTTACATTAAGGGTTTGCATCAAATTTTTCTTGATTTATTTTGTGTAAATGACAGAATTCTGTCCTTTAAAATGGCTCTTAATTCCTATTTAAGAACATTTTTTTTATTTTAATTTAGACGTTGGTGTAAAGCATACATTTTTCTCTCCCAGTCAGACACTCACTTAGAAAAGATACCAACACGTAAGTATAGTGACAAACAGTTTCGTTTAAGAGAAAGCAGCAACTTTAATTCTTTAACCCATTTCCGCCCGCTGTACTATATATAGTACACAACTTAAAATCGAAGTAAAAATTACAAAATGTAGTTTTTTATTCTGGCAACGATTGCTACCAGTTAATAAGAGTACATGCAACATCCACGTAGCTGTTGTAAATCATAGTTCAAAAATATTAATGAGGAAAATCCCCAATTTGGCTAGCGATTTATTTCTTGTGGGATTGTGAGTGGTTATTTAGTTTATTTTTCATCAGTTAACTTTGAAGAACGTTGAAAAGCAGTTTATTTACTGGATAACATCACATTCTAATAAAAGCAATATAAAACGGTTTAGTTCGTATAAAATTTATTGAGCTATAGCATATTAAGTGTTGCTGTACTAAGTTTAGTACACTGGGCGTTCAAGGTAAGATAAAATAGTACAGTGAAGGCGTTTTCATTCCGGCATTGTGCTTTAGAATAAAAGTTTTTCCTGGGTTTTTGGAATGTTACATGAAAATTGATCAATTGACGAATCAATGGTTAAATATTTTGGTCACCACTCAGCCAAACAATTTATAATGGGAAAACCTGTACGATACGGTTATCGTACTTGGGCGTTGACCAGATGGTTATTGTTATACATTCGATGTATATTATGGAAATACTTCCGTGAGAAACTTGGCTCTCGTGTTGTAAAGAATTTGCTATCAAAAGCGCCAACAAAACCCGAAGAACATGCAGTTTACTTTGATAACTTTTTTACAAATTACGATCTTCTTGTAGACCTGAAGAGCCTTGGATACAGAGCTACTGGAACCTTGCGCGAAAACAGGACTAAGCAATGTCCATTGATTTCATCAAAAGATATGCGTAAAAAGCCTAGAGCTGAATATGACCATATGGGAGGAGCTATGGGAGGGGTAGATCAGATGGACCAGTCTATAGGAATGTACCGAATTCCTGTAAAAGGTAAAAAGTGGTGGTGGGTCTTGTTGTGAGTGGACTTGACTGTTTCAAATGCATGGAGACTATATTGCATTGCAAACCCTAATAATCGTGTGGATCAGTTATGGTTTCGCAGACATATAGCACGAACATATCTCAGTGACAAAAAGGACAATAAATGTAGGCAAACATCTTCCAGAATTGAAGGAGAAGAAAAAAAATAATGGTCACAACCCCCAAAAAATTCCAAATCAACTTCGATGTGTCATATGCTCAAATCGAGTTAAAACATCATGTTGTAAGTGCCTGAAAACACTTTGTTTGGAAAGAGGATGTTTTGCAAAATACCACACGTAACCGCCCATTGTACTAAACTTAGTACGCCTCAAAAAACACAACTTAGAATATTATTTTTGTTTTTTTTCTTTTATAGTACTATAAAAAATGTTATTTAAATCTAAAAATAAAGATTGAATTTTAAAAATTGTTTGTGGTTCTCATTTGGGCGTTAATGGGTTAAAAACACTTTGGCTACATTTTTTAGGGTACTTAAGGGAATTTCATAGTAATTTAGTTTAATTTTGGAAACTGTGAGCAGTTAAGCAATTATTTAACTCGAGTTGTTCTGCTCTCATATGAAATTCCAAAATTTTTCCAATTCCAATTTTTAGTTCTTGCTGCTTACCAGCGCGTGTTTAACGTTAATGAAAATATTCTTTAATATTATATGCCAGAGAATTTATGTTTTTTCATACACTTCCTTAAATAAAAATATATCAACTATAAATTGTAAGTTGTATGTATATAGGAAATTTAGTGGTAAAAATAAAAAATATTTTTAAGATTTTTTTATAATTTTTAGGAAGTCTTTATTTAAGAAGAGAATTTTAATTCGTTTCTAATAATAAGCTGTAAATTTAATTGTAAAAATATTTTTTTTTATATTCTTTTATATTTATATTTTTTAGGTTTGAGGACGTGTACTTGTCAACTGTGACAAGTTAAAATTGTAAACAAAAGCTACAAATACAAATGCGATAAACAAGTAAACAAGAATGCAACAACAACAAGTAAACAAAAATGTGAACAAAAATAGAACAACACACGCTACAAGAATAAATGTTTTTACATGAATAAATAAATGTAAACAACATGCTTACATTACTAATAAATGTAAACGACATGTTATCATTTATAGAGATTCGCCTTCAAGACCATTCATCAGACTGTTTACCTTGCCGTATAAAAGGTAAGGCAAAGAAGGCAACGGAGAAGCAGAAACACAGCAGTAAGCCAAAGTGAGTGGAAATGTTTTAAACTTTTACAAAGAATTTTTTTACGTCACACCATTTGACCAATTGACTTGAAATGCGATTAATAAAACTTGTCGGTAAACCTTTCTCATAATAAAGCTTATGGAGCTAAGGAGCTACAGCCAACAGATAATGAATAGGAAAAGCTCGTTAGGCTCTCTATCTCAGTTATTGCTGCCAGACTGCATATGATAACAGCTACGTGGCTCATAGTGTCATTCTCCAGAGTAAATTGGGTTGATAAAATCAAAGCCCGAATCACTGACTTTATTGTTACAGAGATCAATTTTATTCCTGGTTTAAGAATGGAATCTCTGGTACTGGTACCTGCTGGATCATTACCTAAGATTGCTGAATGGCAGACATTCTTAATTGATTTTCGTTGACAGTCAACTGAAAGACTTGAAGATAATTACATCGGTTTGGTATAAGTCGCCAGCGGTTCATTTCGTCTATATCCACCGAATTAAAGTTTTGATCTTTTTGCAATTTTTTTGTCCTAAAAACATTTTTTTTTCTACAACAAAACTAATGAAAACAATTCAATTTTACATGCTTTTCCTATATCTCACTTGTATTCAAAAAACTGTAATAAATTTTCTTTAAAAAATGTACCAAATAAGGAAACATCACACGCAATTGAAAGGGAAACATAAATTCGAAAATGGAAAACAATACTGCGCAGTGATTTATTTGAATAAATGGCACATATTGTGGATGTTTTTGTATAATTTTAAATAAAATGTTTTTCCATTTTAGAAACTTACAACATGACTGAGATAACAATACTAAACATCCTTTTGCTAGAAACCCTTCCATTTAAAAGGATAAACCATAAAATGGTCATAAATTATTTTGAATTTTCAAACACTGTACGACAGCATTGTTACACTCAAGCACAGCAGTTTTATTTTCAGCTTTAAAGTAAAAGAAAAAAAAACATCCATAAAATTAAATGAGATATCAAGGGCATGTACACAATGTTCCACATAATGTATGTTCTACAGTAAAAAAAATTTAAATATGTTTTGTTAAATAAAATAATATATATTAAATATTAAAATTCTTGAATATTACAGAATATAATTGTCACTGTTAAATAATTAATTAGTTTTTTTTATTAATTTTTTTTTATCCAATATTTTACATATTTTCATTCATGCGTTAGTCAGCAAAACTATAAAACATTTAGCATTTTTAGTAATTGAATTATTATTTAATTTTTTTTTTTTTTAATTTAAAGTAAATTATATTTTAATTACGCAAAATAACAATTTTTTACTATTACAAATCCAATTATTTAAATAAAAAAAAAGTATAAACAATTTATATACAGCTGAAATTAAAATAATAGCATCATTAGTAAAAATTTTGGAAGTTTAGGTCAGAGATCAGATTTAAGCATCAGAGATCATACCCATAATTTCTGATATTTATACTCATTCAGACTTATTTCAAAATCGTACTCATACCACTGATAATTAAAGTTTGAAGTAATCATCGTACTTATACTTAGAAATACGCATGCTGTTGTTGATTTCGACTCTCCTTTACGCAACATATACAAGAATCACAAAACATGTATGATTCTGTCAAATTAATTCGCAAAAAATAAGATACGTCAACACGTGCCCAAAATTAAAATTATTTTTTTAAGATGGGTATCTTGTTCGAAGTCGCCGTAGTCTAGTAGGTAGTGTGTTCGCTTATTCGAGCTCAAGGCCAGACATCAAAACGAAATGTGAAAACAAAAATATTTCTTCGACGATTTCCTCTCAGCAGATTTCTGGCATAAACCTGCAATGAAAAAGTTTCTTAAAATCTGTCGTTCGGAGTCGACGTTAAACTGTAAGTCCCACCATTCAAGTATGAAATTAAGGCACACAACATGAGTGGTGTAGAAGCTAGGCCGTAATCCTGACTGAAGGATTCGAGCAACGTCCCTCATTCTTCCTGCATTTAATGATATCAATAATCATTCTACCGTTAAGACTACTTCCGCCGTGGTGGATAACTTCGCTTCCACTAGTTCATCGACCAATACATCGACCGTACATCGTACAAAACGCAAATCGTGCCGAAAACATCTCGACTGTCCTTGAGAATATGCAGAATAATCCAGAGCAGTCCTTTTCATACACCAGACCATATTTGCATTGTGACTTGGATGCTTAATTCTTTTCTTAGCTTCTCACACCACCCACGTTGTAGGTATTAAATGTATCCGTAATTAGCTGAACTTACAGTCTAAATTCGATTCCGAAAGACAGCCTTTTGAGAAAATTTTCAGGAAAATAAATCTGAGTTTTTTTTTCAGAAGACTGCTGAGTGGAAGACTACGAAGAAATATTTGTTCATAGTAAGTCTTATTCTATTCTAATTAGCCAAAACACTACTTACTACGGCCTGCACCCGTACAAAATTCTATTGACAGAGGACATAAACTAACGACCATAGACAATAATTTCTGTTCACTTGATGGGCTCTAGGAATTTGGCAACTAACCCGGATTTTCTTCGTAAAATCGCAATGAGCCACATTTCCCAGTAAGTGTAAAATCCGATAAACAAAATTGATATCAATCACATCCAAAAGCGTTCAACGCAAAAAGTCACACTTTAATGTGGATAGCATATTCCTTTGGGAACGACAATTGTCTCAACAGCTGAGCCTACTGCACTACTGAATGTTCGGTTGAACAGACAGAAGTGAATTGTGATTTTACATAGAAAATCATCATCGGCGACGAGACTCATTTTCATCACATTAGATTGAAATGAAAATTCACGAGTGATTGTTGAAATTTCTATACATTTACAAAGAGTGACTGTTTGGCGCTGGTAATGCGCTGATGGCGTCATCGGGCCGTACTGCTTTGAAAATGAGATCGATGAAGCAGTTACAGTAACTGGTGTTCGCTATCGTGAGATGATAACGGACTTCTTGTGGCCTGAGATTGGACAATATGTAATTCAAATGGGGTGGTGCCACTTGCAACAATGCCAAGAAACAATGGGTGTTATGCACTAGAAGTTCAATTGGCATATTACCCCGCGTCATGAAGACGTTAATTGGCAGCCACGATCGGGGGACTTTACACGAATAGACTTGTTTCTTTGGGGATATTTAAAAGAAAAAGTGTACGTCAATAAGCCAAGAACAATTTAAGAGCTAAAGTATGAGATCAATCGGCATATTCAGGGCATTGAACTTCAATTATGTCTCGGAGTCACTACAAATATGTCAAATTAGCTAAAGGACCGCGACCAAAGCCGCTGCGAGCATTTATCCAATATTTTTTTTCACATGTAATTGTCGTAGACCCTTCTATATTAAATATTAAGAAAATTATATGAAATTTGGTTGGACCATCCTTTATTTATCCAAAAATATGTTGTCCTATGTCCCTCATTTTATAACTCGAGAACCAGAAACCGATTTACGAAACAATACATACTTTGGAAAGTTCTTCTTTTATTGATGATCGAAATATCTAAAAATGTCTGCAGTGTTGCGATGTTCCCGTATAAAATGCTAATGCTTATGTTATATCTGGTCTGTTGTCGTCGTAGACTGGTAGATAGTGTGTTAGCTTCTTAGACGTAAGGTCACGATTCAAACTAGGTCAGACATATTCAATAAAACGAAATATAAAATATTTCTTTGAGAACTTCCTCTCAGCAGATTTATGACCAACACTCTGTTGTTCTAAGTTGACTATAAACTATAGGTCCCGCCTCTCTTGTATAAAACTAACACACAATATAAGTGGCGCGATAAGCTAGGTAGTAATCCTGATGGATTGTTTATATGTCGCTTGGTATTGATCAATCTTTCTACGGAATTGTTTGTTTTTATTTTTGATTTTTGTTTTGTTCCTAGTCATGCAAACTCGTACGTGTTAGGGTAATTCTTAGTACCGTACGGTGTGTATATTTTGTTTTTGTCTTGTTTGTCTTGTGGTTGTTTTGTTTATGATCGTCGTTCCAATTTGTTAAAAAAGTCTGACAATAATTTCAATCCGGAGACAGACAGCAAAATAACTTTGACTGAATTAAACACATCTAACATAATTTAAGCATTATCTGATTACGAATATAATTTTCGTAATGATTTGTTTACTATAAAATAAAATAAAAAAATTAAATGACCAAATAACATCGCAGTTTATTCAGTGGTTTATTTTTTATTTTTATTACATCTATTACTTGACTGCTTTCAAAGAGATCTTTTAATATTATTACAGATTTCTCTATTCTCTCTCATCCGTTTATTTGTTGCCCTCTTCTCTTCCACCCTTCTGTAATATTGATAGAAAAACTTGCTGCGGGCAATGCAAATAGAACTTTAATGGTTTTCTAATGGTTTGCTTGATACTGCACAGCATAGCAAATAGTTACAACGAAAGCATTAAAAGGCAATGAAAAAAGAAGGGAGAAAAACTGATAAATGAATGCGGTTAAATAAATGCAGACAATCAAAATAAATTTATGAAAATGAATTGTATTTTGAAAATATACGGAAGAAGAAAATCAACTAATAATAAGAACTAATAAGGAACTAAATGAGTTCTTGAATATAAATAAGAGTTAAATGAAATTAAAAAAAAAATGCAAGGATTGTGTGAGATATCATAGTTTCTTCTCATAGACCAACTATTTAAAAAAACCCCTCGATAAATGTCTTACGAGGCTAAATTGCATGATCTTGGTGGCTAGTTCACATCTTCGTGGTAAGATGACCATGCCCCCAAATCGCTCGTATAGAATGAGTTATGTAAACATAGTACCGTCTCGTTAAAACCACATTGATATCCAGATCATTCAATTCAGTCCAAAGAAAATGGTTGTCGTGGAGCTATATCATTCTCCGATCACAGTGACGGCCTTGCCAAAATCATTTTCAAAGAAACACGAACTGATGGCGCCGGGAGCTAAAAAACCACATCAAACAGTGACTTTTAGCGATTCACTGACACCACTGCGATACCGCGTGGAGTGGTATAATCGCTAATTTGACAATTGTGTGTGTTAAATGATCCGTTCTTTCAAACATACCAGAGATCAGCAATGAGTATTCAAAGAGATGAGTAGATTCGAATCATACTCATAATTTTTAATAATTACACGCATTCATACTTATGTTAGTATCGTACTACTCTTATTCAAAATTTTAAGTACTCTTCGTACTCATACATAACAACATGTTGTTGACTTCGACTCTCCTTTACTCAAAATTTACAAGAATCGCAAAATAAGTATGATTCGCGTACGAGCACTACAATACTCACTAGAAGGTTGTGTGTTTGCTTTGCTTGCTGCCTTTGTCTTTTTCTTTCTTGTTTTTTTGTAAATGCAACAACAACTAAGACTGTAAATTTCGATGAATGATTCGAATCACTCGAATCTGAATGAGTAGGGTTATGTATGAATCAAACATATTTCGAATGGTGTGAGTTCGGGTCAATCTTGTACTCATACTTATTGTACTCATACTTATAAATTAATGTTGTAGTGAGTACGAATGAATCAGAGTAGTTGAATTTCAATACTTTGATTCACTCATACTCGAAATTTCATGAGTAGTTATTACTCATTGCTGATCTCTGATACATACAACTCTATACATTAGTAGTGGGATCCATAATTTAAAGTCGGCTCCGAACGACAGATTTTTGAGAAACTTTTTATTGGAATTTTATTTTACTCGCAGAAAAATTATTTTTTTAACTCGTTTTATTGGAGTTGTTTGACCAATAAGTCATCCTACTGTACTACGGCGACTACAAAAAAGGTTTCATCGTTGGAAATGATTTTTCAATGAAAACTAGTGATCCCATTCAGCGAACACACGTCGTTGTCTATGTTTTAAGCGTCAATGGTGATTTGGTGGACGAGTAGTTTTAAAAAGATGGCTGTTGTAAGGCTCTATATATACATACACACACTTAGAATTACTTTTTTTCCAAGTCAATGTACAACTGATACATATGACGTATGAGTAATATTTAATTCAACTTAATTCGCAAATATTACTCATGTGACAACAGCGCTTCTTTTATATATGGTGTGGAAGCATATCTGCCAGATTTGAAGATTTTGTGCCCCAAAAATATCATAATGATGATTTGACGATTTATACCCTTATTTTTGCGATTTTTGGAAATTAAAAATTTACATTATATTCTTTACTTTAGTACATTAAAATCCTCCTTTGCTTTGTATTTGCTTTGCAATTGTTACTACTGCAAATTTAGGTTAGTAATAACGAGGAGTGAAGTATTATATTTTTAAGTTATTTTCAAGCACCTGTGATGATTTTTCTGTTTCTTAAGCCTTTTTCATCCCTTAAAAGCCAACAAATTACAACCTCTGCACGAAAGGAGCTCCACATACGAATAGTCCGACTAAAGAACGAATTTTGTCTGTAATGCAGTGTGCGATCCACTGGCCAATCGACCGCATACGTATGTGCTCGTCGAAAAAGGTGAGTGTTACGTAGGAATACATGATTCTCGGAAACCAGTTTTATTATTTCGCTCGAGCAAAATTCATTGTAATAGCAATAGAAGACGTTGTAACAGCGATAGAACACGTTGTGACATGCCACATTGCAAAGATGCTCCAATGAATCAAACGAGTTCTATACCCTAACGTCATTAACGAGCAACTTCGCCCTCTTCTGTAGGCGGTCGAGAAATCTGAAAATAGACGTTAAGGAACCGGGCTATACATGAGAGTTGTATTTCTTTCTCTTTCGGTAATGTAAACAGTAAGAAGATCAAATGAAGTGAGGTATTTCTTGCACCGTCTTAAGAACCTGGAATTGGCTCTGAAAAATATGTCGGTTCTAGAGAACATTACATTGAATTTTGATGTTCAGAACCTCAAGAGCTTCTGACTCCCTAATATCTATACCACCCATAGATTTATATGATGCACTATTATTGATACGGTTATGTGCCAATAAGCAACACTGTCCATAAACAATTTTTTCCTGAAAATGATATGAAACTTCTCTAATTTTGGAAAAAAAAATCAGAAATTGACATGAGGGATGGTAGCTTCTAATTTCCAGCCTTGACTAAATTTATTAAAAAAATATTAGTATTATCACATTCATCAGCTAATGTAGAGAGCGTATTAAAATAAGTTAATTTAATTTAAACTAAATTCTTTACAAGCAAAATAATATAAAAAAATTATTTACAACTTAGCAATCGTAACTGCTTCGAATTTAATATTGTATCTGATTTGATTAAAATGGTTATTTCAAATAATAATAAAATATATATACATATATATACTATATAACTATGTACCTATATGACTTTAACATACAAATATATTGTATAAAACACTTGTTTAAATTTGACCTAAAATGTGTAGATTGACTTAACTTTATATGTTTCCCAAAATTTTTTTTAATTTAAGTATTTATTTTTTCTGACGATTTTTTACGATTTCTATTAACGTCTTTCCCGATTTTGACGATTTATTTTTCTAATATTAGACAATTTGATGCTTTATTTATCTGGCACCTATTGTTGTGTGGCCAGCACAACATTGACGTATGAGTAATATTTAATTCAATTTAATTCGAAAATATTACTCATACGCCTGTAGCACTTCTTTTGTCAGTGAAAGAAATTGAATTTTCTAAATTTAAATCTTCATTCATTAAGTATTTAAATTGATCAGCATTTAAGACTATTTATTATAGTTTAATATTCTGCAAGGAAACTGTATCTTTTTTATGTATTTAAAGACTTCATTGAGATGAAATTTAAAAAATATTTTTAACAAATTGTTTAAACATATGTATTACTTTTCATACACAGGCGTTGTAGATTTCGATTTAAAGTTCTTGTTTATTAAATTGAATGAATTTATGGAATAAAAAAAACAAAGTTTCTTAAAATTACATTTTCTGGATATAAATTTCAATTTTACAAAAGATAAGGTCTAGGATTCATATAGAGGGTGGACCATTTAAAAGTTTAAATTGAAAAATCTAATAAAACCCAAAAAAAACTTTGTAATGACGTATAATTGTTTCAGTTAGAAAAGGAATATTATTTCATTCACACGGATGCCGCTGTTGGCCTCACAGTACCTCATTCAATTTCGTGCACTTTTTCGAATGTACGGAGTTGTATTTCGGCATGGCCCCACAGTAAATAGTCCAATAGTGTCAAATCGCAGATTCTTGGCGATCAATTAACATCACCATTTCGGCTTCAAACGTTTGATGCAATAAATCGTTTGTGGCAAGAGATGTGCAGCAAGTTGCACTATCTTGTTGACACAAAAATCGTTCACATCAATACCATGAATTAAGGAGCGATAGGTGTCTCCATTGACCAATGATTGCGCTGTCCCATTTTAAAAGATATACGGGCCATTGTGCCTCCGCACCAAACAGTCACTCGTAATTGGTGCATTCGATTCTCCAAGACTGTGGGTTTTCGGAGCCTCAAATACCACAAGTTTGCTTATAAATGTACGCACAAAGATGAAAATGAGTTTCATCCGAAAAGACGATTTTTTTGGCAATATTGACATCAGCAAGCCGTTTCTGGTTGGCTCAATAATCCCGACATTTCTCAACCCTAAATCGATTCCTTACATTCAATGGAGATATTATACTGAATTTTGTGACAGAAAAGAATTACATAAGTATTGCCAGATTCGAAATAAGCGATTGTTCAAATTTAAATCGATAGATCAACCACCCTATACAATAATTCTTAAACTTTCTTGGTAGCAGTTTTCTTCTTTTTTACTCTTAAGAGAATGATTGAGAGAGAAAGAGATACGCAATACAAACAACATTTTATATTAAATTGTAACAACATTGTATCTGCTATCCATTCAAGGCTATCAAAGCTATTTGCTGTTTCAGTTAGACTATGTATACATACATATATTGGCACTGCTATCTTCCCTTCTCCCCATACGAGTATAAGTTTGTGTACCAATCTTAAGAATTTATTTAAACTACAAACTTAAAGCAAGAATGTTTACTTGTGTACAATGTTTACTTGTGTACAATGTTTACTTATGTACGTATGTGTTAATATTTATGACCACTTGACATCAGTTTTATTACACCCAACATTTACACATTCCATGTCCTGGATAGACAGTTAAGATAAAGAGCAACACTAAACAGTATCTTCAATCAATCGTTTGAATGACATGGTTATTGTTGTGGCATACTGTAGACTAGAATCACAATATTTTCGTCTGTATATACCGATATTAACACTTGAAAGTATAAAGTACATTATAGTATAAGATTTATGCAGTAAAACTACAGAAATTGTTATTGAAAATGTATTATTTTCTTAATGATTTAAATGCATATGAAGAAAAAGTTGCAGCATCATTTTTAAAGGGTTTATAGAGTTGCTGATACAAGCGCTTTGTACACTGTCAATTACAACTTGGATACTTATACTACTTAATCACTCTTTTGTGGACTGATATTGCATTCAACAACACGTGCAAATAATGGAATTATTTTATTAAAATAGCCCCTCTTTTTGGGCAACATAACGCCTTAAGTGTCCTACTGAAAGGACAATTCGCAATGCTGTGAATAAATTCCATTTTACTGGTTCAGTAAACGATGTACAGGCACACGAACGTCCAGGGAACACAAGATGTGTCGAAAACTTCGCTAATTTGCATGAGAGAGTGCAGGAGAATTCGAGACCAAAAACTCGGCCTAAAGCAGGATACAACCATAGAAAAGAGCATGTGTTCACTGAATGGGCTGTAGAGTAGTTGGCAACTGATGTTAATTTTCATTAACATGATTTGATATGGGCTCCCATATATAAGAACGATGTCAGCCAGATCGTCACTTTCAAAGGCCAGTACTTTATGCCGGCGATTACCAACTTCTTCTTCTGAACTGTATGAACTGGACATCAACGATATGCGCTTTCAACAGGACGGTGCTACGTGTCACATTGCAACTGCTTTGCACTGCAAGGACAAACATAAACAAAATACACAAACAACAATAACGTAAACAACATGTTTACATTTATAGACATTTCGCGAAGGCAAAGTCATTCTCCTTCAAGAGCATTCATCAGATTGTTTACCCTGCAATATAAAAGGAAAGACAAAGCAAGCAACGGAGTCAGAAAGAATTCAGTCAGTCTTGCGAGTGAAGAGAATAATCATGATTTGAGGATCTCCGTTGTAAAGATCTATCGAACAATTGTTAGTGTTTACGCAAAAGAGTGTGAAGAAGAATAACAAGCAAAGCAAATTGCTGTTGGTTACATCAGGTTGCGAACAGTGGCACAGGGAATTGTGCGAATAATGAAGAGTTTATCTGAAACTAAACACAAATTTATTTTTATTTTATTTGCAATCTACGAACTCATATTCTAAACGTTTTTAAAATTGTAAAAACGTAACAACATTGTATATTGCCCTGATGACCTAGTTAGTAGTGTATTAAACCTTAAAATACCGAGACCGTGTATTCGATTCCCACCAAAGACTATGGTTATTTGTAATTTCCTGATTGTTTGTCTAATATTATGTGTGATCACTTACATAAGAAAAAATAAAGTGAGAATTGTTACTAAAAAGCACTTCACGAAAAAAAAAACAAATGATTGAGGTGTATATATGCACTGCATGCACAGAGGTCATCTCTTGGTCTCAGTAGTACAACTGTGTGGAGGTGTGCATCAGCGACAGATGTTGGCAGTTTGAGAAAAATAATAAATAAGGCCGAGTATTTAAACATTCTGAAGAAAAAATGCACCTAAAGTTTGGAAGAATTAAGAATTTGTAGTGATTATTACTTCCAACAAGTCAATGAGCACAACCATATTGCTGTTAATGTGAAAATAAGATTTGCCCACCAAAGTCCCCAATAGAGTATTTCGGAAACAATTTGTAAGAACGACTATGTAACAGCTAAACCTGAAACAAAATCTCGTAGAAAAATTTGTTCATGAGTTCATGGCTGCCGAACACGGCAAGCACAAAAAAAATTGATACATTCAATGCCAAAAACGGTAAATAGATTGTTTACAATTAAGAATTTTAAATTTACACCGAGTTCTTCTTGCGGGCACCTAAACTTTTGCGGTGTAAATATATGGAGACACCTTCCTTTTGTGAAAAACTTAAAATTCTTTTATAATAAAATAGAAATAATTTAATAAAACAAATATGAACAATATCAATTATTTATACATATTATTGCTCAACAATTCATTAAATTATGAAAAATATAAGGGTACCCTCTCCACTGATCAGAGATCAGCAATGAGTATTCAAAAATATTCGAATCATACTCATAATTTCTGATACTTATGCGCATTCATACTTATTTTAAAATCATACTCATACTACTCATATTCAAAGTTTGAAGTACTCATCGTACTCATATTTCACAACATTCATAATGTTGTTGATTTCGACTCTCCTTTACGCAATATTACACTCGAATCATTTATGAGTATTATAAGTATTTTTCTAAATTTATGAATCTGAATGAATAGGCTTATGAATCAAACATATTTCGAATGTTATGGGGTTGATGTCAACGTTGTAATCATACTCATTGCAACCTGTACTTATAAATATAGTTGAATTTCAATTCTGTTGAATCACCCATACTAAAAATGTCATGAGTATTTATGAGTAGCGAAAAACGATTCGTTGCCGATCTCTGATATGTATGGTTCATATGATGCTATACTATAGTTAAAATGGGTTTTATTACTAGTTAAAACGAATTGAGTATAACATTCGTAGCTTTGCTTAAAATGATATTTGCTTTTATGCTAAAAGGATCGGATTGGTCTGCACTAAGGAGACATTCCCATATTTTTTTCGAACGTCCCCGGCCACACACTAACCCACCCTCACCCGACCGCGGAGGGCTCGTCCCCATTACGTAGGGACACGTACACACTACAGTCCGGACTGTAGCGGGTATGGGAAAAGTAATGGCAACAAGAACATAAATCAGCTACAGAACTTAATCACAAGCTGAATAAACAATTAATAAACATGAACTACCTATAACTATAATGAAAATACATTATTATATAATAATTTACAAATTAATGCTAGCATATAAGCTACGTTTTAAATTACAAACACTACAATTAAAATCAATCAAATCGTAATATACGTTAAAATCATAGCATAATCTACGAAAAGGAAAATTACATCCGTAGTTAGTTCTATAGAAATCTAAGGAAAGAGGACGATAGTGCCGTGAAAATCTTGCAGGAATACTGAAATTCAGGTTACGAAGCAAAAACTCAGAATCGATATCACCTCTAACCAGATTAAAAACAAAACAAACACCTAAAACAGTTCTTCTACGTTCCAAAGTTGGAAGTTTTTCAAACCTAATCTATCCTCATATGGCGGAAATCCATTGGCATAATCCCATCCTAAGCCACGTAAACAGAATAATAAAAACTGCCTCTGCACAGACTCTATTGAATCACTATGACAACGATAGTATGGATTCCAAACAATAGACGCATACTCCAAAATAGGTCTAACAAGTGAAATGTATAGCAGTTTAGTTATATAAGGATCAATGAATTCCCTAGCCCATCTTTTCACAAAACCAAGAACAGCCCGAGCCTTGCCAATCATCATACTAATATGATCAACAAAAGAGAGTTTCATATCCAATAATACTCCCAAATCAAGAAATGTAGCCACAGTCTCCAAAGGACAAGAATTTATCACATAAGTGGGCGAAATCACACCACCGCGAGAGAAAACCATGCATTTGCATTTTTTTAATTTAAGATCCATTAAATTAACTCTGCACCAAGTTACAAACAAATTAATATTCCGCTGAAGAACAACCTGACCATGATCATCATCAAAAGTATAAAATAATTTAACGTCATCAGCATACATTAGAATATTACAATCAGAAATAGCACAAGGAAGATCACTAAGAAACAATAAAAACAGTAACCCAAATGGCTACCCTGCGGAACACCAGAAGTAACATATACAGTCTTAGACAATACATTCCTAAACAATGCCCTCTGAGTCCTAAGGGAGAGGTAGGAGCCTAGCCAACGATGAATAATATCGGGAATACCGATTAATGACAGTTTAAGAAGCAAAATACTATGGTCAACCCTATCAAAAGCCTTACTGAAATCAGTATAAATCACATCACCATATAATTGAACAATCAACGTCTTCTTAAGAAAACACAGTTTACTTGTCACAGATTGAGCAAAACAATGATTATAGAGGGTGAAATGAAAAGACTCGTTGCTTACATTGCACATATGTGTTCTTTTCTGGCACAGTGATGGTCATTTTGTTAACTACCAACCGTCTATACATTCGTTGCATACAATGTAATTGCAATGGCTTTTACATTGAAATCTTATGCTCCTGCCTTTAACCAATGCAATTTATGAAATTTAAATTTCATATACAAGTATACATTGTACAATAGAACTACTAACAATTGGGCATACATATGGTACATACATACATTTGTAGAAAATTGTTAGGCTACACTTACAATTTGAAAATAGACTTTCAAAGTGTAATTAAAGTTCCCAATGAAAGTCAAATTAACAAATGCCCTCAAATATAAATCTGTAATCAAATACAAAGTTGTATGTAATTAATGTAACATCAGGTAAAGTCAAGCAGCAAAGTTCACATAGCTCAATATATAATTATTACAAATTAACTCATTGAGGAATAAAAACTGCATGTACTAAAATGTTTAAGAAACAAAGAACAATAATAAACGAAGTCATCGAAAGCGTAATAAAAAAAATATTTCTTCGTCGACTTCTGGCAGAAACTCTGAGAGCAAATAAAGTTGCAATGAAATGTTTCTCAAAAATCTGTCGTTCGGAGTCGAACAGTAGGTAAAATTAATACTCAACATAAGGGCCATGAGAAGCTAGGACATAATCCTAATTGAATGGTTATCTTATGTTGTGTTATGCAAGGATTGCGTATAATCGAACCTTTAAAGCATTGGTACTACACATATGTCCTATTGAAACCACATATCGTTGGTGTTCAGATCAATCCCTTCAGGTCAAAAGTATTCATCGATCTATATAGCTCGCTGTTGACAATCATGGTTCTGCTCAAAGAAATATTTACCGATGACGCTGTCAACCCAAATTCGACACCAAGCAGTAACTTTTTTGGTATGCATTGGAGGCTCATTTATGTCGTGAGGATTGGAATCGCTCACATTCGACAATTTCGTTTGTTCGCCTGCCTATTCGATCAGAAATACATTTCATCGTTAAAAAGGATTTTTTTGTAAGAAAATTAGTTATTTGCTGCTAAGCTTAGTTAGATAGGGTCAGCCTGAGATTATTTATTGTTTTTTTACAGTCCACTAAGCACTGGTGCAGCAGCCTTGAGAGTATTCGAGAGAAAAGTCTTACGTAAGATCTTCGGTTCAGTGCGAGTTGGCGATGATTTCCATATCCGATCCAACAGTGAGGTGTATGAGCTCCTCAACAACATAGACTTTTTGCAGCATATTAATATCCAGTGGCTGCTCTGGCTCGGCCATGTCATTCGAATGGAGGAGGATGCTCCTTCAAAACGGGTATTTGATGCGGAGAAACGACCAAATCGGGGAAGCCCTGTCATCGATTGGCGTGATCAATTAACGTAGGCGTGAAAGAAGCAGAGACGCCTGGAAGGTGTTGCTGCAGGCCGAAATCAGTTAATCGGGTTGTTAATGGCGAATTAAGTAAGTAAGTGACATAAGATCGCCAAAAAGGATCTGGAACAGATCCCAGCCGAACTATTGCAGGCTTTGTCGGGCAGAGTCGAAAACTGTCGCACACCTACTATGTAACTGTTCAGCCCTTAGTAGGTGGTGGTAGAGTTTGAGGGCTGAGGGTGAATGTTAAGGCTTAAAATTATGGACTCTCTGTCGGGAGCCTACATTAGAGCTCTCCATAGATTCATAATTATATTGAGCTGTTTGAGAAGTATTAGGGCATCAAGATTATAATGGCGCTCTCCTGTGTGTTTGATGTTCATATTTTTGCCTCCATTTCAAACATTCTCCCATTCTCATTTCCCTATCATTTCCCTATCGCCACACTGTCCTCTTTCAATCACTCTCTCTCTCTCTCTCTTTTTCAGGACGTATTTACAATGGGTCTTTTTGACCTCTATGTATCGTACTTGTCCCAATACCAATTACAAGCCCTTAAACATAATCTAACCTAGGATTTTGTTGCCAAATATTTCAGAGCTAGTTTAGCTAACAGAAGTTGTTGTCTATAGTCATCCAGGGTGATTTGGGAAAACAGATGGAACAAATGAAAATAAATTTTAGGGATGCAGCATTAACAAGATGACCCTTATTAACATCTCTTTTTTATTCCCGTTATAGTTTTTATTTTTTGCAAGTTTAATTCCTTTTATTTGCTCAAACATTCACATCATTAAGTTTATTGTCCATCATCAAAATTTAACTGTCAACTTGTGAAATAGTTTTAGAATTTGTGGTAACTGACATTATGTTGTAAGAAATGCAGAAAGTTGCACTTGACATATATATGGTGTATGTACGTATGTGTATTGATTATAATTCATATATTCCATTATATTTTCACAAATAATGAAATTATATTTTCACTGTCTGTTAAACCGAAATGTATTGCAAAATGCTGGAAAACGCAACACAAAATATTTTCATATGCAGCAAATACACATTCTAACACACACGCAAGTATATTCAATGAAAGCTTGCCGCAAATAACAAGATATTATACATGACTGTGTAGAAAATTTGGGTACTTACTTGAATGTGTGCACATGTGGTATGGGTTTTGCAGTGTTGTTTTATAGTATGTTCAGCCATTTCACTCTCAAAAGCCAAGAGCTTATTCAAATGTTTTCCACCTCTTTAGAAGGCGTCCAACTCTTATTAGTTTCATATACTGTATTAAATTACGCATCGTATCTACTAATTTTAAATATATTTGCGGAAAATAAATGAAGTTTAAATAGAGTAATGCTAATATATGAAGTCGCTGTACCGTAGTAGTTAATGTGTTAGACGTTTGGCCACGATTAAATACAATATGTACTAAGAAATCTTTTTTCAGTGAATTCAAACTCTTGCTATGAAAAGTTTCTCAAAACTCTCTCATTGCGGGTCAACTTTAAACTGCAGGTCCCGCCTTTCATTTCGAAAATTACCACACACAGCATAAGTTGTTTGAAAAATGCTAAGTAGTAAACCAGAGTGAAGGGTTTTAATGGCCAATTTTGTAAGTGTATTTAAATTAAAAAAAAAAAAATATTAATTTAATTTAAGACAAGTGCTCAGTGTTTCAAGCTTCAGAAACTTGAATAAGCTGACGTTAGAAGATTGAAGTTTTTTAAAGAATTAATAGAAATTAAAGTTCAATAAAATTAATTTGTTTAGATGCAATAGAAAATCTTATGTACAACGCCTGAAAAATAAAATTAATGAAAAATAGAAACGGATTGTTAATCATTTTTTTGTGTTCAGGGAATACTGGCCTCTGATGATTATCTCGATATTCCTTAGCTTTCAACTAAATGTTATTTCCTTAGACAGGAAAACCATCTCAAACATTTTTCTAGAACTGCAACACGTTAAGTTCAGTAATATAAAGCACCCATAATCGTTCAATCTAAACGTTATCTAGGGAATCATCAAGAATTCTAACTAATTTCCTTCGCTCTATCAATTTTGAAGTCCGTTCTGATATTGAGCTGTTTAACTAACTTTCGACGGAGTTTGGCATGCTTGGGCAGGCTGCAGACTGGACTCAACCTGTTTTCCCAATAACCATTGGACAAGTTTCTCCGAAACTTGGCTGCTAGAACTACACTGCGGCTAAGTTCTCATATGTATTCAGCCATATATGGTGGACCACGCTTCAATACTGCATTAACTAGAACAGTAGATCATCTAAACCCTCAGGTTTTAGATGCGAATACAAGCTACCAGAGCCTGTTTTCGGACGTACATATAAAAGCCACACTCCCATATGGGAAGAATGGGGTAGCTGGCACCACTTATGGTGATATACAATACTTATGGTGATATACAATACCGATGGCTTAAAAATGGAATGTGGAACTGTATCTATTCCGACAAAAGTAGAGATTTTTGCTATTCCATAAGCTGCACGTATGATTGAAACCTAGAACCTAACTCTTCGATCTTGATCATATGTGGTAATAGTGAAGTAGTAATCAAAGCACTGAGACCCCATATAGTTCAATTGCCGTCTGGAGTTGTATAGAATTTCTACCCCGTATACGTCGATGGAAAATCAGACTCTAATGAATTCCGGGCCACAGTTTTTGCACGAATTTTGCTGAGAGGATGTCGGAGAAAAAAAAAAATTTGCTTTAGTATTTCGATATTTTAAAGATGTCTGGGATAGAGTTTGAACCACAGGCTCCCGCCTAATAGTCCAATACACTATCTACTAGACTATGCCATTCTTTATGGCTTTTTTTTCATTGTGACTTTTTTTAAAGTTCAGTCCTCTTTCCTTAATTGTATTCCTAGATTTTTTCTTTTTCAGAATTTGTAATAACTAACGTAACGAAATACAAACTTAGTTGCACCACCCGTATTCCCAAGCTCTTAACCATGCCGTCCAACATTAATACTATTTTACCGTTCGTTTTAATGTTGACAATAATTAATGAGATTAAGATTAAAAATTTCACAAACAATTAGTGTTGTTAGGGTAAAATGCAAAAAAGCAACGTTTTTAGTGTGGCAGATGGTGTAGGTGGACTGGTAATGGTGATGGTATTATGACTAAACCAGCTGTTGGTTTTCTTAGTTAAATTAAAGTCTTAACCAGTAGAGCTAGTATACGAGTGTACGTTTAAGAAAATAATGAATTGATACTAAAATTTTATTTAATCTAATCATATAGACAGACATTTTGTATCAGAGAAATTTATAACAGAGGCATTTAAATACAACAAAAATAATATAACGCTCGTTACTTTTTAAAATAAATAAATTCATTATAAACTAGGTCACCCGGTGAACCGCCACATATTTCATTTACTCTCAGATATTTTGTCAAAAATTTGCTAAATGGAACTCGCCGAAAAAAATATTTTTCATGTTTCGTTTTATGGGAGATGTCTAACCAGGGGTATGAAGCATGGCCTCACGTCAAATTAGCCAACAAAATACCTACTAGGCTATGGCGAATTTTAACCCGCCAATGGTGACGCAAATTTGACTTTGATTAATGGTGACGCCGGTCTCATGCACCGGGGTTTTCAACTGAAGATATTTCGAAACGTGTTACTAATAGTTAATGTTTTTTTTTTTTATTTATGCACTTTGACAATAAAACAAAGATATTTAATCATTTTAAGCTCTTTTATTTCAATACTAAAATTCACAAATGTTTTTAAATAGAGCATTAAAAATAACAATGTTTTAACAATACATTTTTTAAAATTAAGAAAAAATAAAAAATCACATATTCATTAAGGAAAATAATGTTAATTAGTCTTTCGACAATAGGAACTTTAATAAAAGAGCAAAAAAAACAAATAAAATAAGCGAATAATAAAAAATTCATTCTTGATTATTTCACTTACATACACGGTGACTCACGGTCTCATACACCAGTTTAGAAGAAAAAATACAGAAGTTGTACTCACGAAGAAGTTTCGTCATGAACTGATGGTGGTAGATGTGGAATGTTGCAGCTACTCGAAATCGCAACAAAAAACAATAACGGAGAATAAAGTTACACGAATTTTTTAACACAACCGGTCTCACAGACCAACACGTCACCATTGGCGGGTTAAGGTAGATAACATTGTTCAAATGTTCACCACAATTTCTCTAGTTGAAGTGATTTCGAATTGTATAATTTCCCGCAACTCTGACACATAAATCATGCCGAGCTTGACTCATAACATGGTTTAAGTTGGCTTTCAGAACTCTTGTGGCTTGCAGCTGAATCGCATACAGCTGCGACTTAAAGAAACCCCACAAGAAAAATGTTCACATCGCTACTAGAGATGGCCGTGAATATATAGTGTAGCATGAGCTGTATGTCACGCCGCGGAGTCCTATTGAAATCACGTATTGTTGGGGTCCTGACCACTCAATTCAGGTTTGCCGTTGACAGTGATTACCTGGCCAGTTCAGTTGTTCTCAAAGAAATAAATAAACAATGGCACTGAAAGCTCAAAATCTACACCAAATAGTGACCTTTTCGGGATGCATTGGGGTTCGTATAAAATTTGGAAATTTTCTTTGTTCAAGTGGACATTTATCCAGAAATGAGCTTCATCACCGAAGATGATTTTTTTATTCTTAATTAATGTTAGTTGTACTAGACGGTTTTTTTTATTTTTGAACCAATAGTCCACAGGAAATGACTCCTACTCATGCAGTGCATTGTGTAGGAATACAGGAAATCTAGTTTATAGGAAAAAGTAAGGAGGGAGTAGTGTGCGATAATTTTTTTAGACGGTGTTTCAGAAGGAGCAACAATTTTAAATTTTGTTCCAGTTTTTTGTGCAAATGCAACTGTGAAATTTGACAGCCGTGGCACATGTTTACTCCGAGTATTAAATATAGAGAGCATTACGAAAGAACATTGTTTTATAACAGTAAAAATTTATTGCAAGAATGTGAGGAATTAGTCTGGGACTGCTTCCAAAGTTTGAAATATTTTCAGTAGAGAAATATACCAATCATTCGAAGACTGGTCAAAAAATGACGTTATTGACAGTAAGACTCCTGTGCGTATTACAGGAGTAATGGTCGATCTCTTGAAAAAATTGCTGCTGTAAACGAGAGTGTCCCCAAAAATATCTGAAAATATTTTAATTCGCCATTGTCTTCAAAACTTCAAATATTTCACAAAGCCCTAAACAGCTCATTTCCCATTCATACATAAAAAATTTTGTTCTTATGGGGATTGCAGCAAACAAAATTAAAAATGAATGGCTTAGTGAACACACAAAATTGTCAAATCGTCGTGCAATCTATGAGAAATAAATACATTCACAAAGTAAAACTGTAGCAAAGTAAAAGTGTAGTAGAACAATTATAATATTGTTACGTTTTCACCCTTTTAAAAACGTTTAACATATGAGTTCGTTGATTGCAAATAAAATAAAATAAATCGGTGTCTACTTTTAAATCAATTCATTATTATTATTATATTTGGCAACTTGATTTAAACAACAACAATTTGCTTTATTTGTTATTCTTCTTTACACTCGTTCGTTAGATCTTTACAACGGAGATCTTCAAACCGCTATTATTCTCTTCAGACGCAACACATCTTCACACAAGACTGACTGAATTCTTCCTGACTCCGTTGCCTGCTTTGTTTTGCATTTTATATCGCTGGATAAACAGTCTGATGAATGTTCTCGAAGGAGAATGACTTTGCGTTCGCGAAATCTCTATAAATGTAAACATGTTGTTTACGTTTGTCCTTGCAGTGTTGTTGTTGCCTGTTTGTTTACTTTGCTTATCCCCTTTTTTATACTGATGTTTTTGCTAAATTTTTGTTTATTCGTTGATCATGTAAACAAGTCCATTGTTTTGTTTTTGTAGCTTTTGTTTATCATTTCAAAAACACCATATCCATTTTCGTAACAATATTAATATGCCACCAAGATCATCTTTATGCGTATGCGTAACATTATGTTCAGAAGCGCAAATACGGCACCCAATACTATTAGATACTGACATATGTCTGCAAAAAAACTCATGTAAAATTTCATGGAAAGTGTAAAAACTTGTCATCAGAGCCATGGCGGCCACTTGACAGATATTTTACTACATATTTAATCTACACATGTCTTCTTTACAAATCAATTAAACAACTGTCGCCGAAGAAATATTTTTTTTTTCATAATTCGTTTTGATGTCTGACCTAGGGTACGAACCCTTGCTTTACGTCTAATAAGCGAACACACTACCTACTAGACTACGGCGACTACTAACACAACCTCTATGTAAATATATTCCAGCGCGCATACGATGTAAATCTTTGTTTTCTTAAACTCATGCATAAAAGTAAGCCACATACATACGAATAAAACCTCAGCTGCCAAAAAGCGCAAAACCATTCTTTTAAATACGCATTTAGGGGGCACATACCACCAGATAAGCATTTAACATTTTCTATGCTTCCTAACTCCGTGTCAGGTAGAATATATGACAATTCATTCATAATTTATGACACAAGTACAGAAGGCCTTTTAAATAGATGGCCTACTGTGCTGTTTTGTTTCAAACTATCGCATACACAGAGAACAACAAAATTGTTAAGCACGTGGCATACTACGTTATTGCGGTACTTTCTAAATTGGCCCCGCAGCGGTAGGTACCTTTTGAATTACTGTCTCCATTTTGTAACTGAAATCTGCTTGCATATGAATACCGCATACCTAAATGTATACAAAAAACAAATGCATAAACATGCATAATATCCTGTTTTATGTGCCATGAAAACTTTTCAGTGAATGCGCTCATTTTGTTGAGTACTAGACGCATACATATCCGCGTAGAATGTAAGGTTTTGCTGCTTCTTTACTCTTTAAAACATTTTTGTTTCTTCTTACTTGCCATAGAATTGAAAGTGACATGACAATGTGAACGTGCTTGTGTTATTAATCAAAATAACATTGACATCGAGTAATAAGTGTTTAAATTCCTTTTCTACAACAACAATAACAAAAAATAATATTTTATATTCACGGCGTAATGAGATAGTAAGTTTGTCAGCTGCATATGGTTTTAAAAGATGGACTATTTCGTGGTATACAGATGAATGTCACAGATTTTGTCACAGAAGCAGGGGATTTTGTTCCCAGAATGAAATATTCCATATGCAAGGGAAACCGTGCAGATATCTCCCAACCGGAAGTCTATGTCATTGAAAGATGTCTTCAATTCAACTTGGATGGGGGGACTTAAGAAATGCAGAACATAGCAATACAATACGGCCGCCATTCGAACGCTCGGCTGTTACATACATTCATATAAAAAGCTTCCCACACAACTTATATTACTTGTGTTAATTTTACAAATACGTGGCGGACCCTACAGTTTAGCGTCGACTCCGAACGACAGATTTTTGAGAAACTTTTTCATGGCAATTTTATTTACTCTCAGAGTTTTGCCAGAATCAACTCTATTCACATGACCATGTAGGATAGATGCTTGTAGATCGAATGTGAGTCAATCATGCTATAAACACAATAGACGCGTCGCAGCAAATACACCAATCTGTGAAAAACGTCTGATGGAAGCCCTATGCTCCAATGAAATTTAAAGGAAATACATATAATAATATAAATCACAAAATGTGAAAAATTAAATTAAAATTTTTATTTTATATCATATGTTCTAAAATTATTTAAAATCTTTCTGAGCCTAATACTAAGGGGTGATTTTTTAAGAGCTGTAGGAAAATTTAAAAAAAAAACACATAAAATTCAGAAAAATGCATGAAATCTTTATTTGAATCGATAGTACGGTCCACATAATTTTATGTTTGAAGATTATTTCATGCAAATGTTGACTGCGACTGCGCCTACATTTCGGTCGGTATCTCACGAATAAATGTTTCAATGTTGTCTTCCAATGCGTCAATTGAACCGGGCTTGTCTGTATAGACATGAGCTTTAACATAGCCCCACAAAAAATAGTCTAAAGGCGTTAAATCGCGCGATCTAGGCCGCTAATTGACCGGTCCCGAACGAGAAATAAAATGTTCACTGAACTCGCCCCTCTATAAGTCCATTGTTACGAGTGCTGTGTGGCATGTGGCACCATCTTGTTGAAACCACATGTCATGCAAGTCGAGCTCTTGCATTTTGGGCAAAACAAAGTTGGATATCATCTCACGGTAGCGCTCACCATTCCCAATTACGTTACGATTCGCAGCATCTTTGAAGAAGTACGGTCCAATGATGCCACCAGCCCATAAACCGCACCAAACTGTGACTTTTTCTGGATGCATTGGTAGCCTTTGCAATGCTTCTGGCTGATCTTCACTCCAAAATCGACAATTCTGCTTATTGACGTATCCATTGAGCCAAAAATGAGCTTCGTCGCTGAACACAATTTTTCGATAAAGAAGTAGATCTTCGGAGCACGCATTTTGATAATAAAATTCAATGATTTGCAAGCGTTGTTCGTTTGTAAGACGATTCAAGGTTAAATTATAGATCAAACTGAAGATGTTTGACAGTGAAACAAAACACGAAACGTGCGTGAGCTGTTTGAACCAGTGTTGCCAAAAATATAAAAGCTAAAAAAATCACTCTTTAGTTTAGCTAAACTGCATTTTTACAGTTCTCTACATATATACATACCTAATACCTATACGAAATATAATGTTTTTGATTATTTATTAAATTTCTCCATTTAGCGTTGAACATTTTATTTGCAATGAAATTTTATTTCAAATATTCAAACGAGAATATTCACTTAGTTTTTCTTTCTCTCTGTAGAAATATTTGGTGCTGATTGTATTTTTTATCATATAAATATAAAAACAACAACTGAATACAAGATTACATATTCAACACACGTATTTAGTCATGAAAATATAAACCTACAACCTTTATGAATAAATGTATGAACATTTGTATAAAAAAGGCCAAAAGCTGTTTATATTTATATCACTCAACCACTCAAATTGACAAGTCAGTGTCGACAATATCATGTGAACTTGTATGTCAGTTCCATCTATCTGCCCAACCATTGTATAAATAATCTGCCACGCAACCAACGAATATAGCCAGTGCCCAAATACTCAAACATGGAATATTAAACTGAATTATTAAACTAAATATTCCCTTTAGAAATGTACAAATAAGTCCAAAAAATACTGAAACAGCAACATAATTAATACTTTTTTATTTTTATACATTCAAAGAAAAAAGTCTACATACATATGTATGAACATAAATATCAGCAGCAAAAAAGTATACTTCATCCGTTGTATGTAGAATTTTCTCTTTGACTGTATGGCGAATGAGTTTCTATGACAAATTATAAATATTATATTATGGTCAGATATGAACTTTTATTGAGTCAATATTCGGTTTATTGAGTACAATATTTTAAGTGTTCAGACATAGCAATATACGTAGTTCAGCTGCTTATTCAATATTCATTTGACAGCTAGTAAACGAAACAGCTGATTGTTTCAACAACATTGTTTTTATTTTTTTTTTTTTATTTTTTTTTTTTTGCTTTTCGTTGACATTTCAGTTGTCAAATATCAACAGAAAGTGATATACTTACTTATGACAGTACTGCATTTTAAATTTTACTCAATATTATAAAAATTTGCGTATATATTACGCAATAATTAATTGAAACTTTATATGAAATATTGAGCTCAATAATGGCGTTTATTGTGATTTACGCAATAATTACCGTATTAGGTCATTCAACAGGGTCTTTGAAATTTTTTTGAGCAATATCCGCCAAATAAGTCATCATTTATTCAGTCTGTTTTGTCAAATGGCCACGGACGACCATAGACATCAACAAGTTTTACCCGGAAGTCCCTGGAGCAGTTGGACACTGACCTTAATTTTTATCGAAAAATTATTTACAGCAATGAGCCACATTTCTAGATCAATGGACGTGAAGAAACAAAATTGTTGATAAGAGATCCAACAGCATCACTGTTTGGTGTGGATTTTAGGATGGCAACATCATCCATCCATATTTCTGTGAGAACAAAGATATCAACAACATCACTAAAGGTCGATGATTACTAACTTTTTTGGGCCTGAATTCGATGATCTGGATACCATAGATATGTGGTGGGTTACTGGCTACACAGTTCACCCTAGATTATAAATTCTGCACAAGCAATTTGAAGACAATATCATCTCACATGGAGGTGATCTGAACTGGTCAACGAAATCGCAAGATTTGATCCTTTAGACTCTTTCTTATCTGGTTTGCTAAAGTTGCAGGAGAATACAAATAAACTACAAATCATAAGGTTCTCAATATAGGTTATTTGGCTCTCCATTTCTTGTCATCTATTGATGTCAAGGATATAGCTTCATTTATCAAATCGTGCTTTTGATGTGCAGCCCTTGCGCTGAGCAACTTCTTCTTCTTCCCTAGTTTGGTAGAACTTGGTCAGTACAGGGACAACTTAAGTGAGCCTTTCATATCACAGCTAATACTCCGACCTAACCTAACCTAATGATTCTCAAAAAGACCACACCTGTCATCGGTCAAATTTATTTTGATTTATATGCCAGAGAAATAATTTTGAACGTTGGCAAGAGAACAAGGGTCTAATGTCTATCCAAATACGCAAACATATTAGGATCTTGAATTTACGAAAGTTCTCTACTATTTCAATTCTCTGCATTTATCACTTTCCACCGCGCTCATACGGTTTATGATTTAAATTTTTAATAAAATAAAGTGTGTATAAGCTACCATCGAAATTTTTCCATTCATTCAAAAGAATTTTTAAAGGCATTATGAGTGGAAAATATCCACTTCCGTTACAACTTCTCTGCATGGGAATCGTATTAAATACGACAATTTTGTATGTTTCAGAAATTATTTTATCCAAAAGTGTGCTTTATCGCTGAAGTTGCGTTTTAAAACTTTCGTGTATGTCATACAACACCATCAAGTGGGAAATAGTCTATTATGCCGAAATCTTTGTGTAGAAGTGACTCCCTTCTTATTTTCATATCATTTTGTATCATTATATGTGGAATGTCAGGATTTATGATAGCCAGATATGTTATAAAATTAAGTAAAGGCTGAAAAAAATTAATAAAAATTTAAACAAAATTTAAATATTTTAATAGCAGTTTTAAAGTGTTGCTACTTATTTACCTTTTAAAAACGTTTAAAATATGAGATTGCAAATAAAAATAAAACTGGGTTTTGTTTTAATTAAAAATCTTTTTTATTATTCCCACAATTCTGTGCGCCTCTGTTCACGACTTTATGTAAACAACAACAATTGCTTTATCTACTACTCCCTTATTTATACCATATATATATATATATACTAAATAATTATTCAGCAGGTCTTCTTCAAACCCCGATTACTCTCTTCAAACACAACGCGTCTTCACACAAAACTGACTGAACTTTTACTAACTCACTAGTCTGCTTTGCCTTGCCTTTTATATGGCAGAGTAAACAGTCTGATGAATGTTCTTGAAGGCGAACGTTCGTGGCTTTGCCTTCTCGAGATGTCTATAAATGTAAACATCATTCATTACTGTTGTTTGTGGATTTTTGTTTACTTGTTAACCATGTTTTTATGCTAGTGTTTGTTGTTGTATTTTTGTTTACTTGTTTAAAATTTTTTTATGCCGGTGTTTCTTGTTATATTTTTGAACCTTCTGTTTATAATTTTAATGTTAAAGTGGGTATCACACGACATGTATTTTACATATGTACTGTCACTTTCTTTATCCATATGTAATTCCGTATGTATGTCAAAGTTGTCATTTTATAATTTTCGCTATCACACCTGCGTATGTTTTCCGTATGACATTACCTAAAAATGTAAACAATAGACTGACTTTTTATTGTGTATAAATTGTTAAAAATAATTAAAAAAGTGAAATGGATGTAAAAACCGCTCAAAAACAATTGTAGTGTCCAGCATTATTGCAATAATATCAGCAATAAAAATTAAAAATAGAAAAGAAAAAAAAAAATTAAAAAAGAATTTTTTAATTCATTAAAATATGGAACAATACTTACTTTTTCATGTTCTTTACTCATTTTCTTTAAATATGTTCACAATTATTTTTTTCGAAAAAATTTTCTAAAAAACAAACACCTGTTTTGTTTATCCCAGATATGCCGACGGGCAAACTAGTGGACCAATCTTCGTAGTTTTCTAAAATAGATTTATTCGGACAGATTATATTACAAAACTGAAGAGAAATTAAAAAAAAATATTTTGTAAATTGGATTTTGAGCCCGTACTACATGTAGTACGCTCGGCACATATGGAAGCAAAATACATTTCATGCAGCGTATAGTGGTCTTATTATGGCAATGATTACAACGTAGCTGTTTACATTTTCCATCGGCTTGACGTGTGTTCTCAGTAAATAAATTATATTTTCGATCAAATCTGATGTCGCATGATAATCCTTATGGAAGCGTACCTGAGCGTTTCCCATAAATATATATTAGCAATGAGGCAATGCGCCGACGAAAAGGTAAATGGTCGATTTTACCTCCCATATGTCTATGCAGTTGCCACGCATTGTGCTCTGTAAGATCAATGAGGTGTGTGAATGTTGGGAAATACTATTTTTCACCCCGTCCAGATACAAGCTGCCCCTTTCCTACTTCCTCTCCTTTTTCCTCATTCCCTTATTTTCCTCTCACTCAAAGGACTTGACCTCCGGGTACTGTACATGTCAAGTACACGTCCTCTAACCTAAACCTAAACCTATAGATACGCGGTACAAGCTGATATTTTGATCTGATCGATCAACGCCACCAATCTAGCGATTATATTCATGAACAAGCCGTGCTTGTTGTATATACACATATATACATATAAAAGTTTTTTATGTTTTCGAGACCAACGTGAAATATTTTTCCCTGGTTCAACTGGATGGACGTTTGCTGTACCCCTAACTTTTTCGAACTTTTCTGTTTTATCAAGACTGTTGTTATTCACAAAGTGCATCCTTTCTCATTGCGTTCGACACAAAAGAATGATGAATAACCCTATCTTTTGGCAATACGTTCGGCGTCTCGAAAGAGTATTGTAGACACCCAGTAGCATAATTCCAATAAGGATGTCGCAATAATTTTGCGAAAAGTCTTCATCACTTTCCTCTAAGGCATTTATTACCTCATTTAGTGTTAAAAATCTGAGTAAAAAAAATTTTCGCTTTCACCATTTTTACACACTAATGCCGAACGTACTACATGTAGTACGTCATCAAATACATCAGCTAAAATCACATATATATATATTTTTTACATATAATTTTGTTACGTATTTGTTTTTACATCTATTCTAATTAAAAAAACATAGAAGCGAGACAACAATAAAATATGCATATGCAACTTTTTCTTACAAATTATGTGACATCTTCGGACTTTTGCCAATTTCATAAAACTGAAATCTCTGGTCTAAAAAAATACTCATAAGCAATTACTCTAGACAAAATTTATCTAGGCATGATTTGTTGACTGTTATATTCTGTAGAACAACAACAAGTAGTTTTGAAAATTTAAAACACAGTAAACTCAGAAACCTGAACTTAACAGGTGTACTACATGTAGTACGGTCGGCATATCTGGGTTATGTTTGTCACAGAAAAATAGAGCAAGCTCTAATTGAAAAAATTACATATGTATTTTCATGTGTATTTTACATACGCAATGTTTCATATGTATCAGACGATGTGTACAACTTTTGCATATGGAAAATTTGACAGTACATATGTAAAATACATGTCGTGTGATAATAGCTTAAGTTATGTAAAAGCAAAACACCAGTATCTTGATCTTTTCATATTCGTAACAGTATTTTCTTACTGTCTATATTTTTTTATTTCTGTCAATTTTTAGTATTTAATAGCGTTTTACTGGTTAATCTTTCTTGGTTCTTTTTTCAAATGTATGACAAAAAATTCCATTTACTATTTTCTTTTACGCTGCTAATCCTACCTAGTTTGTTTTGACCACATCAATTGAATAAAAGATATGGGGAAAAATACTAAATGTTGCCAAATACTAGCAAAATATGTATAATTTGTCTACCTTTTTGCAGTAATTCCTATAATACATACATATGCGCATAATTGGCCATTACAACTCTTCAGTCAGGATTACGACCCAGCTTCTCACACCACTTATGTAGCTTCTCACACCACTTATGTTTGATGTTGAGACCGGACGGAAAGATTCTTGAGTAAATCTTTATGACAATTTTATTAACTCTTAGAATTTTTTGCCAGAAATCTGCCGAGAGAAAGTTGCCGAAGAAATATTTCTTCATATTTCGTTTTTTTTTGGCGATGTCTTACCTAACGTTTGAACGGATGCCTCATATCTAATGAGCCATCAGACTTACTAGACTACAGCTACTTCTATAAGAAAATTAAGAAATCTGATGATTGCATTAACATTAAATTATACTTAATAAGTGACAGTAAACAGTAAACAACAAATATAAAAAAAATATATAAAAAAATCACAAACAAATTATTTAAAACATAGAAATTATAATTAATTGACGTTAATTTTTCTCCTAGGATACTGTTTTCTGCTATTTTCAATTTTAATTAAAAACTTTTGTTTTTTACATTTTTTTTCACCTCGCGTTTCCATTGCCATTAGTTAACAACTTTTCGAACTTTTGAGAAAACTAGAAATGAACAATTTCCCCCCTCAGTTACTCTTTTCCGTGTTTACTTCATTGAACATTAAGTTGTGAAAAACTCATTGAGAACTCATTGATTGATACTTCAATTGAAGGTGGCAAGTCAAATTATTCAATTTATAATTCAATTGTATGTTTCACTTTATTGAATGATTTGAGATTGAAGACAAAACTACGACTATACTTACATAAATTTAAAGTAAACTTTGTAACTTAAAGAGAGTAAAGTTTAAGCAAAGAAATAATCAGAAAGAAGTTAAAAAAATTTATGAAAGAAAGAAATTTTTAAATTAAATTTGAAATGAAAAAGAAGAAAAGAAAGATATGAAAAAAAAGAAAATAAATTAAATTTGTTGTTGTTGTTTTATTTAATTAACTCGTTTTTTAACAGGTGTACTGGTATAAAAACCGAGCCTGGTGGACTACTTCCGGAATCCTCTTCAGTCGACTTGGTAATGCCACTTACCTCGTTCAAGTTGGCTATTGCACGGAAAATCTTTCGAGACGCCAACCTATCCTGGGTCAAGAGGAGTACTCTTCCTTTGTCAATGCCATTCTCTTGCGAGGTGCAGATATAGGTTATCTGGCTCCCCAATCCTTTTCAGCTTGATGAAGCTATCGTCCATTGATGTCAAGGGTATAGCTTCGTTAATCAAATCTTCGGCCTGTCGTGCTTTAGAATGGGGCTGCAAATTGCGCCTACCAATTTCTTTTCCCCTGATTTCGTGAACTCAGTCTGTACAGAGACTGAGGCAACGGGATTGTCCCTGGAAAACACTTGATTTACTTGACCACCTAGGCTATGATTAAGACCCTAACATTCTTTGTCCATGAATGCCGAGGATTTCTCAAGAAAATTTTGAATCATTCCAATAAATGATTCCTGATGAATTGGTCAGAGACTGTACGAAGCTAACAATCTGCGACATGTTACAGGGCATAGGCATTGTGATTGCCTCAGTTAATTTGAATATTAATTCCACTTATTAAAGGGAAGCTCAAAATCGTTGGCAACCAGAAGATACTTAAAATTTTGATAGACTCATGGATAAGGAGAGGACTGACTCACTTTTGTCTTTAGGTTGCATGGCCCTCCACTGCACTCTTTTTGTCATAAAGAAACGAAGAGTTTTAATTTCTCATTTTCTGACTTTTCAGACTTAGACCTCTTGTACAAAGACTAACTTAAACTAAGCAGGTTCATTACAGAGGTCAGCAATGAATAGTTTTTTCACTACTCATAAGTATTCATGAAATTTTGAGTATGATTGAGTCAACAGTATTGAAATTCAACTACTCTGATTTTTTCGTACTCACTACAACATTGATTTATAAGTACAGGTTGCAATGAGTATGAGCGCAACATTGACATCAAACTCATAACATTCGAAATATGTTTGATTCATACGCCTACTCATTTAGATTCATAAATTAAGAAAAATACTTATAATACTCATAAATGATTGGAGTGATTCGAATCACTCATTTTTAGTTGTTGTTGCATTTACAAAACAAGAAGAGAGAAAAGGACAAAGACAACAAGCAAAGCAAACACGCAACCTTCTTGTGAGTATTGTAGTGTTCGTACGCGAATCATACTCATTTTGTGATTCTTGTAAATGTTGAGTAAAGGAACGTATGAATGCGTATAAGTATCAGAAATTATGAGTATGATTCGAATCTACTCTGGTTCACAAGTCCTTGTTAAAATGTTCTTTTTTCTTTTTGGATCTTTAAGCACTGGTTTCGAAGTTATTCGAAAAAATATTAAAATTTTTTATTCACATTGTAAAAACCAGCTAGAATGAAAGAAGAGCAAAAAATTGATGATGCAATTGAGACATTCTATTTAATTTTCCAGTCTGTGCTTCGTACAGCAGAAATGGTCATTATGATTAAAACGTCTATCAATGAAGTCAATACAAAACGTTCAACCAAGTGGAAAAATATAAAAAAACGTGACCAAAATAGAACATGTCTGGTTATTCTGTTAGCTTCCAATACGAACGTTAAAAATAGCATGAGAAAAATATGTAACCGGTGAAGATATAAATGCCATATGTCGAGGGAGACACGAGTTTATTATATTGATTTTCGTAACACAATATTTTTGTCTGCTTTAAAAAATCACAAAACTTAAAGAAAAAATTTAATCTATCATAATTTTATATAAAAAAGAAGGATGCCAAATGCATTTTGGCTTTTCCATGAATGAATTTAGCAAACACGAAAACAGAGAAGTATTAAATGAAGTTGTGTAAAAAATTGACGTTGAGGTGTGAGTCACAACCCCGAGTTTCTATGCCCTTTAGACTTTGTGCGAAAAGTCTATATTTTAAGTTGAAATTTTAAGAATTCAAATGTTATCACCATCTTTGGCTCTTTTGATACAACAAGAAGTAAAACGAAGTTATTTTAAATAAATTTAACTGCCAAATATGCATGCCATGGAGACTACATACACTTCATCATTTCATGTTCTAAGCACTTCTAAGCCCAAAGTCTTTTTTTTTAGGATACTCTTTGGTGTACAAAAATTTTTTATTGCCTAAGCAAGGATAATAAAAATTACTGAAAGTAAACTGTAAACATTGTCATAATCACTTTACGGAAATATTTTTTATTGTTATTGCCTTTTGAACAATAAAATATTTCACGGAAGACATTCCTTTAAGTGCCCTAATCTCATTTTAAATGTAGGCCACAGCAATGATTCATTTATTTCATAGCCTATGTAGATACAAAGATGGAAAGTAAAAAGAAAACATAAAATTTGATCAACTGTTTGAATATGAATCATCCTAACCTGTTAATGTAAAATTGTTATAATAGCAGACAGAATAAAGAAAAAAAAAACACAAACACGCACAGATTAAATCAAACTCAACATACAGGCTGCAGTCACACAAATTCGTGCTCCACTGTTGACTTCAGTGGGTTAGGAAAGTCAAGAAAATCAAAAAAAAAGTATATAAGCCTGTGTTAGCTTCAGTTGCTCTCCGAGCATTAACGTAGACAGTCTTCGCAAAGTTGGAAAAAATTAAAAAAAATTTTTGAATATTTCATTCCTATGAAAATAACTTTTTTAAGAGTTAAAAACGTGAAAGAGTTCGAAAGTATAAAAAATACATTTCAATTGAACAAAATTATCAGCAAAAAAAGGACCAGTTAACGGTTAATTGGAGGCCATAGTGAGAATGTGCAGTCACCGAAGTTTAGTAAATAGTATGCTGCCGTATTAGACGTGAGGCGAACGTAAAACGTATTTTTTCTGTAATGCAGCGTGCGATCAATTGGCCAAACGACCACATACAGATGCGCTGGCCGTGAAAGACGAGCATTACGTCGGAATATATGAGTTTCGATAGCGATAGAACAGTGAAACACAAACCACATTGCAACGATGTTCCAATGATTTAATGGAGTTGGATACACTACCGTCATTAACAACCTACTACGGCCTCACCTGTACGCGGTCGAGTAACCTCAAAATTGACGTTGAGGCCCCGACCCATACATGAGAGTTGTATTCAATTATCGATCGGTGCAAATAGTAAGATCAGATGATAAGATCTCAATATGGAACTGAAAAATCTGTTCCAGCCAACATTACACTGAATTTTCATGCTCAGAATGTCAAGCGCTTCTGACTCCTTAATATTTACAACACCCATAGATTAAGTTGATGTAATATTATTGCTGCGCTTATGTGTCAATAAGCTACACTGGGATATATTGTTTAAACCTTAAACAATTTTTTCCTGAAAATGAAAATTTCTCACTTTTTGGAAAAAAAAAATTTTTAAATGAAGATGAGGGACACTAGCTTTTAATTTCTAACAAATTTGAAGATGGAAGAGATAACCACTATATTGCTAATATTTTCCTATCACTTAAGTGTAAGAGAAATGGCAAACAACATTCACTACCAAAAACCTTTTCCCAAGCATTTTAAAAGATAAATACACTTTTGTATGCTTGAATGCACTCAAAAGTACTTAAAGACAGTAAAACACGGGAGAGGCCAAAACAATTTTCTACAAAAGATATAGTAGAGTACAGCTTGGAAGCACAGGGTGTATTCGAACAATATCAACAAGGTTACTCCTACTCTTAACAGTATAAACCTCACCACTATTATAATATATGCAATAAAATACAGTCTTAGAAAAAAAAAACCGTAATTGTAGTTCATGCCAACACTGTTGTGACACAAATACGTACACCAGCAGTGTACAAACAACACTTTAGAAGAGCACCACACTTCTTTTCTGCAAATAAAGTAAATCATGCCCATGGAAGTAAATATGCAAATACTATTCCACACACACACATACAAAGGAATTTAAGACACAAAATTTGTTAATTTAAAAAAAATCAAAAACAAGTGTGAATAAATTCCATATACGATACAAATATGTACGTATGTATGTGTATAATTTAGAAGTATGTATTACAAGTTACAGTCTGGTTTGTCAATGGCTTTCTTCTATTATACCATGATGTGAACGTCAGCAGGAAAACAATATGAAAGAGACACAAATAATAAAATATTGTTACGTTTTTACCTTTTAAAAATGTTTAAAATATGAGCGCGTAGATTGTAAATAAAATAAAATAAATTTGTGTTTAGTGTTAATTAAAATTCTTTATTATTCGTACATGTCCATATGCCACTTGTTCACAACTTTGCGTATATAACAGCAATTGCTTTGTTTGTTATTGCTCTGTTTACATCATTCGCATAAACAATAACAATTACTAGACAATTGTTCGACTGATCTTTGTAACGGACATGTACAAACCCCGATTACTCTCTCAAACACACAGCGTCTTTACACAAGACTGACTGAACTTTTATGCACCCAGTTGCCTGCTTTGTCTTGCTTTTTATATGACAGAGTAAATAGTCTGATGACTGTTCTTAAAGGCATTCGCCTTCAGAAAATCACTATAAGTGTAAACATCGTTGTTTCATTATTGTCGTTTGTGTATTTTGCTTACATTTATTCTTGTAGTGTTTGTTGTTGTATTTTTATTTACTTGGTTATCATTTTTTTCATGTTGGTGTTTGTTGTTGTATTTTTGTTTACTTGTTTACCATTTTTAATGCTAGTGTTTGTTGTTATATTACGCAGTGTGATAATTTGTAAGCAAATTCATTGTTTTTGTTTTTGTAGCTTTTGTTTATAATTTTAATGCTGAACGATGTAAAATCAAACGACCAGTATTTTGATTTTTTTTTTTCATTTTCATTTCATTCTCGTAAAAATGAATATGACCCATACATACATACATAATTGGGCATTACAAACCTCCAGTCAGGATGAAGATCTAGCTTTTCACGCCACTTAAGTTAAGCGTGTTAATTTTATACATGGGTAGCGGGACCTACAGTTTAACGTCGACTCCGAACGACAGATTTTGAGAAACTTTTTCATGGCAAGAAATCTTTTTAGAGGAAGTCGCCAAAGAAACATTTTTTTTTTCATATTTCGTTTTGATGTCTAGACTGGGGCTCGAACCCGGGCTTTACGTCTAATAAGCGAACACTCCCTACTAGACTACGGCGACTACGCATTAAAGCGTCACTAGTTCCAAAAATTTGTTCTAAACATTCTTTCTCATCCCCACAGAATCTACAATTGGGGTTCGATACTATTTCCACGCTGAACAAGTGTACTGAGGGTGCCGTACAGTTCCCTTTAAAAAGCTGGGTTTTTAATCCCAAGCTATTCCTGGATAGTATTATGCTTGAATGTTCTTATTCTAAATTCCTAACAAAATGTTTCGATTGCCTTAAGCCCACTTAATTGCAAAAGGGTATTTTCTGCTCTTTACTCTTTTATTGAGTACACCTTTCCAAATATTTGCCCCCACTCAAAAAATTCTGGCCTCAGTAGAGGCGTGGAAGCTTCCCTCTTTGCAAGCTTATCTACTTGCTAAACTAACTGCGATTTATCCAATAATTCTGCTTTTATTAGCTCGAAATGAAGATGGTGAGGTTATGCTTAACTGCCAGATATGTTCTATCCTTTGTATCTGCTGTCAAAGTCGAATTAAGCACATGTTCTGATGCTCTTCGCTGGGAAAATACCCATGACTGTCCACATGCGTTGCTAGTATTTCATTTTAAGACTAAAAACAGACAGGAACCTAGACATTTGCTGCCCAATTTTAGAATTTTTTAATTGTTCTGGTACAATTTCGTAACCAAAGTTTTGAGTCAAGTAGAGAATGGATTGAGGAAATTAAAAGGAGGTCATAATTTAAATCAGTTTCATATGGAGACGAATAATGAAAGCAAAAAGAAAATTTAATGAACAAATAATTTATGTGGCATACTGAAATACAATATCCTAACATGTGTTATTTAAATGTATTTATTAAAATTGTGGAGTCCATAATTTATGCGTGACACTTAGTTTTTTATTTATTTTTTTTTTTCTAAGAATTCAATTACCAAACTCTTTAAAAGTTTAAAAATTCGAAAAGTTCATGTCTATAGCAGATTACTTTTTTTTTTTAAATCAAGTAGTAATTCCTAGAATATTTGATATTGGCTTTGATTTCTCATACCCTCATACGGTACGTATAAGTTACATTGTACTATTCTTCTTGCAATTATCTAATACGTATACGTAGCGGTGACCCAATTATTGTAGTTGAATGCAACAATACATACATACATATGTATATCATGACAAAAGCAAAATATTTTGTTTTTTTTTTCTGTATTTCACTTACAGAATCAATAAAATTTTGATTGTAATACAGAATGATATTTGAAAATAAATTGTTCAACACATAGACAAACAGCTACAATATGGCATAAATATTGAATGTAAATATTCAATCTTACAGATTCCACAATGACATGTTTAAAGAAGAAATGAAATGAATTATTAATACTTAGAATAAAAGCAACAACAACAAAAAGTTAAATAAATAATTCCTAACGAATGTGGTTTAATTTCAATAAGTAGAATTTTATTTACAAAATAGTGCAACAGAAATATCAAAAAAATATGAAATATGAACCGATGACGAATATTAGCATCAAAGACTGTAATTTTTGGAATATATTGTTACATTTTTACTCTTTTAAAAACGTTTAAAATATGAGTTCGTAGATTACAAACAAAAATAAAAATAAATTTGTATTTTGTCTTAATTAAATTTTTTATTGTTCGCACAATTCCGTGTGCCACCTTTGGCAACTTGATTTAAACAACAAGAATTTGCTTTATAAGTTATTCTTCTTTACAATCTTCTGCATATACACTAACAATTGTTCGTTAGATCTTTACAACGGAGATCTTCAAAACACAATTATTCTCTTCACACGCAACGGGACTCCACACAAGACTGACTGAATTCTTTCTGATTCCGTTGCCTGCTTTATCTTGCCTTTTATATCAATGGATAAACAGTCTGAAGAATGCTCTCGGAGGAGAATGACTTTTCCTTCGCGAAATCTCAATAAATGTAAACACGTTGTTTTCGTTATTTTTGTTTGTGTATTTTGTTTACGTTTGTCCTTACACTGTTGTTGTCTGTTTGTTTACTTTGTTCATCCCTTTTTGATACTGATGTTATTGCTATATTTTTGTTTAATTGTTGATCATGTAAACAAGTCCATTGTTTTGTTTTTGTAGCTTTTGTTTATCATTTTAATAACACCATTTCCATTTTAGTAGCAATATTTAGGGTTCTTGGATCTCATGTGGTTTGGTATCGTTCCAACAAGATTTTTGGATTAAAATTAACATTTTAATAAGCGCACATTCAAGTCACCGGTCAAACTCACTTTCTAATCTCTTGTGCATAATATCTAGTATGACATGAGATGTATGCTGTCTTGTTAAAAAAACACATTTTATTGGCATCTAGATCATCTAATTCAGGCCAAAAGAAATTGGTAATCATCCACCTATAGTTCTCACTGTTTACAATGTCGGCCTACGCAACTTTGTTTGCAGAGAAATATAGAACAACGACACTGAAAAAGCAAGATCCACAAAATTGTAGACCTTTAGTTCTCATGTGGCTTGGTAATGTATATGAAAAATTAATGTAGCCAACATGTAAATGAAAGAGCTAGGTCGTAATCCTATCTGAAGGGTTATAATGAACAATTATGTATGTATGGTATTAATATAAAAATAAGACCTTACAGGAGGTCAATACTTCTTTTGCTACTTCAACAAAAAACTTCCAAAAAGTATGGAAAAGAAAAATTATAAAAACCCTCACGTCCCGACACGTACAAGTACGAATAAAAACAAAAACTACAAGTATTATATCTCTGTGTGTTGTGTTATTGTAGTAGTTGTTGAAAATGTTTTGGATATTCTGTGGGAAACATGCTTTCATAAATATATTATTAATACGGTGTACCATAGAGTTAAAAGGATGAATGAAAAAAAACTACAAAATAATAAAACTGACGAGCATGTGAAGTATTGTCCTTATTGTCATTCATTTCGTTTGTCTATGCGACAGTTGCTCAGTCCTCATTCCGGTTGCATAAAAACAATTTTACAGACAGCACATTTCATATCCACATTATGAAGCATGTATGTATGTGTGTTATACATATATGTATGTATGTTCACATAAATATTTGTAAATTGTACATTATTGTGTAAGGTTTTATTAAAGCGTTTATGAAATGGAGAGAAGAGCATAGTGATAGCATACAAGAAATTTTATTTTACTGATATGCCATCACGTGAAATTCTTTAAATACAGTGGTGGCCATATAATTAGAACGTTCGTAATGATTGTAAATAATTCATTGAATTTTAAAAATTAAAGCAAGATAACAAAAACATAAATTATTGAACTCGCTGTAGTCTGGCAGGTAGTGTGTTGGCTTATTAGACGTAAGACCACACTTCAAACCTTAGGTCAGGCATCAAAACGAAAATATAAAAAAATATTTTTGGCAAAAACTCTGACAAAAAATAAAGTTGTCATGAAAAAATTCATCAAAAAAATCTGTCTTTCGTAGTCGACTTTAGAATTAGGTGCCGCCATTCATGTATAAAATTAACACTCGTGACATAAGTGGTGTGAAAATCTAAGTTGTAATCCTGACTAAAGGGTTGTAATCTGAGATCAGCAATGAATCATTTTTTTGCTACCAATAAGTACTCATGAAATTCTGAGCATGAGTGAGTCAACTGAATTCAAAATCCAACTACTCTGATTCATTCGTACTCACTACAACATTGATTTATAAGTACAGGTTGTAATGAATATGAGTACAACGTTGACATCAAACAGATACCATTCGAAATATGTTTGATTCATACACCAAATCATTCAGATTCATAAATTTAGAAAAATACTTATAATACTCATAAATGATTCGAATCATTCATCAAAATTTACAGTCTTAGTTGTGGTTGTTGCATTTACAAACAAAAAAGAAGAAAGAAAACGACAATGCAACAAGCAAAGCAAACATACAACCATCTACTGAGTATCTTAGTGTTCCCATGCATATCATACTTATTTTGTGATTCTTATATATGTTGGGTCAGGGAGAGTCGAAATCAACATCATCATTCGTTTTGTTAAGTATGAATATGATGAATATTACTAACTTTGAATATGAGTGGTATGAGTATGATATTAAAATCAAACTTTGAATATGAGTAGTATGTATAAGTATCATAAATTATAAGTATGATTCGAATCTACTCATCTTTTTGAATACTCAGTGCTGATCTCTGGTTGTAATGACCATTTATGTATATATGTATGATAGTATTTTATAAACTTTTTTTGAATGCTCTTACACAACATACATGTCTGTAGCAATCATTCGAATGCTTTACACATCTTAAATTCTCTTTTTCAGTGCTACATTTTAACCACATAAACCTTAAAAGTTCTTGTGGGGATATGTAACGGTTGGACGTCAAGAAAGAAAAACAAATAAAGTTATAGGCAACCCGTCATTTTCTCTGCAGACCAAGGCATGCCAACTGTTTCCGTTTAACCATACATGAACGATGAAAACCCAAACCAAACAGAAATACAAAGTTGAAGGAAAAATGTGTATGATGTTCACTGAAACGTTCGGTGAGTGGTTGAGGAAATTATACCCCAGAGGCTAGAAAAATAATGGACCGAGTGAAAATAAATGAAAACCTGTTGTTGCTAAATGGGCAAGTAAACCAGAAATAGTAATAACACCATTAAGAATGTCAGTGGAATTGGGTGCAAAACTTTAAAAATAAAACTTGATTGTATTTATAGAAATACGAAAAATATTTAATATTTCGTTCAAACTGACTACATAATACCCTACCTATGTTATATAGTTTGGAAGTGATTTTCAAAAAGCCAAACTATTATATTATTTTGACTCTACCAACATTGACTTCATAGTGATTTACAAATAAACATGATACTGTTGTCAATATACCTGGAAAACGAGGGAAGACAAATGACAGAAGGAAAAAACTCAGTAGAGTAGATGAAACTAGGGTTGTGAGGGGTGTGGGCTATAGTTAGAATAATGGAAGACAAGTACAACTCGCGATTAATACGGTTTTCACATATGCACCTTTATTGCGTAAATCGCAATAAACGCCATTATTGAGCTCAATACTTCATATTAAGTTTCAATAAATTATTGCACAATAAATACGCAAATTGATATAATATATCAATTAAAATACAGCACTGTCATATGTATGTTCAGGCAGATAATAAGACGGAAGCAAGTGTTTTTGATTCCACACTGATTCTCTATGGAAAACTCGTGGGTATCTTCTATGCCGAAGTTTACGCCATCGAAAAATGTGCCCAATTCAAGTTGGAAGGAAAGTACAGAGGTTGGAGTCTTGGCAAAACTTTCCGGGGAGAGGGGACTAAGCTGCTACAAGGGTTGAGTCTGTCTTTGTATACTGAATTTGCTAGAGAAAGTAAAAAAATGCAAAAATGTATCTGTATCTGTTATTTGTAAAACAGTAATTAAATAGCTTGATGAGTCAGAAGCCTTTACATTATTTATTCCTATGATCACCTGTAGTTTATCTGCAACGACTTAAGTAGCATTTTCTTTGCTGTAAGAAAACAAAATTTATTTATATATGTAAGGCAACATATGTTGAAGGCAATATTTCCTTTGCCTCCCCGAAAATCTTCATGCTATAAAAAACCGAACAATTTCACCCTTTTTTCTTTTCTTCTAAAAAAGAGAAGTCTTATGTATACCAAATATTGAAATGTTCGCTTGCGACTACCATGTGGCCTGTTAAAATAAATTTAAAAATTCGAATGCTCAACACCAAAATGTCTGCTATAAAGTTCGGGTTACAAAGAATACAGAAACTGACAGCTAACAACAGAGCAAAAAAATAAAAAAGTCGAAAAAGGAAAAAGTCGATAAATATTCACTTGCCAAAATGTAGACTGCTTTTCTAAAGCAAAGAAAAAAGCCCACGAGATGCTTAATGTTGAAAACCTTTAGTAATGAAAAACAAAAAAAAAAAAACACATTTAGCATGTCATATTAAAATTTTGTTCTACCATTTGAAGTTTAATGGCCAATACTACAATGAACGGAAACTGGTACAGGACGGGCAACTTGTTATTGTCTAAACGGTCAAATTATGAAAATAGGAAACATAATAAATGCTTGCTGCTGTTTCTTCCTTCTTTTACTATGATATATTTATTTTACATTTTTTATTATGTTTTCTAGCAATTTTTCCTACGTCAATTCTAAAATAAGAACCAACACAAAATAGAAATGCTGTTGCGATGTAAATATCATAAAACATTCTTAGCAAAGCAAAATCTCATTCTCTTCTTGAGTTTATTTATTGTTTGGTCTCTATTTGCTTATTTTGTCTTATGCTATAAACACAATAAACGCAACGCAACAAGCACAACAATTTTGGAATGGCTGCCTAAGGTACGCTGTATTTGTATCAGATATCAGCAATGAATCGTTTTTTCGCTACTCAGGAGTACTTATGAAATTTCGAGTATGAGTGAGTCAACAGTATTGAAATTCAACTACTCTTATTCGTTCGTACTCACTACAACATTGACTTATAAGTACAGGTTGCAATGAGTATGAATACAACCTTGACAGCAAACTCATAACATTCGAAATATAATACCCGCGCACGGTCTTTGAGAACGACAATTGTATAGCCTCATATCCATACCTGTTAAATTTCGATTACGATTAGTAATCAATTACATTACTTTTTAAAAAGAATCGTAGTGATTATATAATCCTATGAACAATTTTTTCGAATTACGATTTACCAAATACGATTGATTACGATTACCAAATAATCTAAATATAATCAGGATTACTGTCAAATTACAAAATAATTAAAAAGAATCAAAAGTAATCAAAAAGTAATCAAATTGTTTTCAATGATTATTTTGAATTCTTTTTGAATATTTTTCAGCATTTGTCATTCTTTCCAAAAAAAAATTTTTAAACATTTTAAAAATTCGTCGGAATTAGTTTTTTTTATTCAGTTGTAGTTTCATCCTTGAAAAGATATCTTTCGTAAATCAGTTTCAATACACGAATATAAATGTGATGACCAGACAAACAGCGTCTGAAAAATGAAGGACAAAATACAACATCATAATACAAAATATAAAGAAAAAATATTCTTCTTCCAAATATTTTTGTACTACGGCGGACATTTGGTGTGCAAATCACAGAACTTTTTAGGGTATACACGTCATTGGCATACTGATAATTTTGAATGAAAATCGATAGCTTTAGCATATAAAAGAATCTTTTGAGTACATATAGCTGAAAACATTGCAGAGGTTATAACAGAAATTAACCCTAGTTTCGGTCTAAGCAGCTCAGCCATTGTTCTAACTGTTCCGAATAGCGGTTCAAATTTCCTAAAAGCGTTCCGAGAATACGGAGTGGTAAATTATCTTTTCGAAAATAACATTGATGATGATCTGCCAGTCTTTCATAATGAGATATGGTTGCCTACACATGAAAGATGTTGCATGAATTTTCAATTATTGGAAATAATGAAAAGGAATCAATGAAAACAATTTGATTACTTTGGGATTACTTTTGATTATTTTTGATTACTAGACTAATCGCCAGTAATCCTGATTATTTCTTGATTATTTGGTAATCGTAATCAATTATTAACTATTTTAACCAAAAATAATCGTAATTGTAATCATTATTTTGCCATTCACAAAAAAGTAATCAAATTACTAATCATTACGATTACTAATCATTACTTAACAGGTATGCTCATATCCTTGGTATAATTTCAAACAAAAAAATAATTTGAATCATGTTCAATATTAGAACTGAATGTTCCCAAGTATATACAAAAAAGAAAGTACAGAAAAATGCTTTTTTAATTGAAAAAAAAATCATTTATTTCAGGTATTTTAAAAAAGCACTTTTTCGTAAGGGCTACGAAAACTTGAACAAAAATACACTTATAGTGTTTTCACACCGAGTGGTTTTAACGCAAAAGTTGGTTTTAACGTTAAAATCAAAAATAAAAGCTGCTTTTACCATACAAAATTATTGTGTTAAAATCAACTTAAAACCTTTTTCGAATTGGTTTTAAGTTGATTTTATGAAATACAACCTTGTTTTATGTACTAAATCAGAGCTACCAGCTCTGAAATGGTAAAAACAGCTGATAAAAATTAAATAAAAACAAAATAAAAACAAAACAAATGTAAAAATATAGAAAGCCGGTTGTATAAAAATGTAAAATTTCAAATAATGAGTGCTACAACAATAATAAATAACAATATTTTAACAATAATATTAATATTATTTCTTAATTTTTCATATTTTCGTTTTTTCTTAAACAAAAACATTTCTGTTCCGTCATGAATGTATGAAAGTTAAAACCTGATTTAAGAAAATTTGCAGTGTGAACGCAAAATCAGCTGATTATGGTTTTAATGCTAAAATCAGGTTTTAACTTTTGGTGTGAAAACACTATTATACTCAAAATAAAAAAAATAAAAACTCATAACGTTAAAGATAACAATATATAAAATATAAATAACAAAAAATAACACAAAACACACAAAACAAATAAAAATATTTAAAAAGTTAGGTTAGGTTAGAGGACGCGTACTTGTCGAATTGACAGATTGTACAACATCCTAGCTTCTCACACCACTCGTGTTGTGTGCGTTAATTTTATACATGAGTAGCGTATACATTTAGTAGCAAATAAAAATATTTAAAAAGTTACTTACACCAATACCCGCGTTCGGTCGCACAGACCGACTATCGTTGTGTGTGCATACTCCGGCTTTTCGCATATACTTCGTATTTGCACAAAAACGAAGCTTATTACGAATAATGAAGCTACCAGTAATATCAACTTACTGGCACTATTTTTTTTTTTTCAAAAAAAAAATCGCAATTATAAAAAAATCGGTCTCACAGACCAACGCGCGGTTATAGGAAGGTTAATATTGTATATAATCTTTTGTGAGATTATAAATCTTAAAGAGATAACATGTTTTAATAAGTCAAGCATGGGTTTTAATCCTACAAATCAACAAAAGGAAGCGTATTACTCCATAGAGTATTAAAATAATCTTACTTACTTAAATGGTCATTAGAACTTTTTAGTGAAGATTACAGTCTAGCTTCTCACGCCGTCCAATTTGAACGTGTTTGTTTCATACATAACAGTCGGGATCTACTGTTTAACATAGACTCCGACCGACAAATTTTAGAAACTTTTAATGGCAGTTCTTTGACTCTCAGACTTTTTGCCAGAAAGCTGCTGAGGTTTAGTCACCGAAGAAAATATTTCTAAATAATTCGTTTTGTCCAAAATGTCGGAGGTGGGGTTCGAATCACAGGCTCTCGTTTATTAATCCAAAACGGTAACTCTACACCCTTTAGTTTGTAAAGCAGTCTTTAATATTCCTTATGTATATTGTACTAATTTTTTGTATATAATGTATATAATGTTTGCATTGGTACTAAAGCTGCCGTATTGACTTCGTTTTGTCTTAATTTCGGAAATAAAACTTTATTCTGAATTGTGCAGAAACGCTTGGCTTTCACTATAACTTCAACCCTTGCTTATTTCGAAAGATATAGGGACCGATGATGCTGCTAACGTGTAAACTGAAACAAATTGTAAATTTTAATACATATAGAGATAGTTCATTAAATTCATTAGTCAAAAGATTAATAACTGTACGTTGTTCTTTAGGCCAATTATAATGATCATACAACGGATGAAGTGCTTTATGAACTTCGTCAACAAATTTTATATTTTAAATAAAGCGTTGGAAGCATTGTCTTGTCGTTAAAGGATTACTGACGACTTGCCAGAAACGTCAACACTGTTTGTGATGTGGAACCATTGCAACCATAAATATATATATCGTTTTTAGATTTCTTTAACATTCGTAGATTGGAAATTGATTTTGTCAAAATCGCCTTAATGTTGTCGCCTTAACTCGGGGTCCCTGAGTTCCTGAAACTAATGCAATCAAGTTCAATCACTTTTTATTTCTTACTCTTACTTTTTGGTTTGCCGTACATATAAGAGGTAATATAAATATTACTTTCGAAACTAATATTACTGATGTTGCGCTTAACCTTTTTCTTTTTTAGTAAAAACAAAGGGTTTCTTTTCAATTTCGACTGGAAGTATGCATTAAAATTTATTGTTTCTCTTCTGATTTTTAATTTTTTTCTAAATATGCCAATTCATGCAGTTTAATTTCTTTGAGTCCTTGTTTATCTGAAAGGAAAAAGTTTAAATTTATTTAGAAACAAATTCGTTTTCTCTCATAATTTTTTACTTCCGACGTTAATAAGCTGTTGTATCCTGTTTTTGTTTTCTCTCTTTTAACTCTTTCCCTTTTTTTTTCAATGTTTTCTATTACAATCTCTCATTTGTCAGTTCAGATGAATGTAAAGGAATTTAAAACGGATGAAAATGTTGATGAAGAAGTATTTTTTGTTTTCATATTAACAGAGGAAAGACAGTTTAAAAATGTGAATGAAGATGTGAAAAACTAGACTGAGTAATGAATGGTAATAATAAAATAAGAAATTGCAAATAATGATGATGACAATATTTTCCAGTTAAATTAAGTTTTTAAGTATGGCAATAAATAAAGCTGAGAGGCAGAGAAATATTAGAAATTAAAAAAGATAAGTGAAGTGTAGTCTTAATTGGAATGTATTAAGTTCTTATATTGAATTTCATCCGAATGTTTTTTATTTTTTATAAAATGTTTTCAGACGAGTAGTATTGGTCGCTATTGCACTCATATACGTTTTTAACCCCTTTGAATTATTCTTTATTTGACTATATTAAGCTAGTGGTTTATATTGACAAACCAGCAACTCTTGAAGTATTGGAAGCCAATAATCAAGTCATCAGGAACATCATATGGCCTTTTGACACCTCTTGGCAGGGACAGTATTCAATTTAAAAAACACGCAGTATATGTGAGTCATCATTGAAATTATTCGTTTGAAACGCTTATTGGTGACATTAGCATTTCATCAGCATCTTCAAAATGTCCGACACGGGTTCTGTGAACACATTCAAATTGTCCAATTATCCAATATTCCATAACCATGTTGTATAAACGAGGCTGATTTTAAGCGATGGCATCAGTTACATTAGCTTTTAGTACCGCTATGGTCTGTGGCTTATTCCAATACAACTGTGATCTAAGAAAATACCAAAATATAAAATCCAACAGGGTAAAATCGTAGGATCACAGTTCACATCTCCTCCACTTGAGATGACCATACCCAACAATTGCTTGAGCAGGATATCCAGTGTGTCATGAGTTGTGTGGTACATATCGCCATCCTGTTGTAACCGCATATCATTAGTTTTCAGATCATCTAATTCAGGTCAAAAGAAGTTGGTAATCTAGAAGTTGCCGTAGTCTAGTAAGTAGTGTGTTGGTTAATTAGACGCGAAGGCATGGTTCAAATCCCCGGTCAGACATCAAAACGAAATATGAAAAAATATTTCTACGGCGACTTCCCCTCAGCAAATTTCTGGCAAAAATTATAAGAGTAAATAAAATTGCCATGAAAAGCTTCTCAAAAATCTGCCGTTCGGAGTCGACCTATAGTTCGAGGTTCCGCCACTCATGTATAAAATTAACACACACAACATGAGTGGTGTTGAAGGGTTATAATGGCCAATTATGTAATGTGTATATATATGTAATCTTCGACCCATAGTGCTTACTGTTAATGGCCTGGCTATCATCGTTCTCAAAGATGTATGGGCCAATGAAGCCTCCAACTCCGTAGTACAACATAACTATTTTTTCGGGATGCATTGGAGGCTCTTGTATCAAATGTGGTATCATTTGGTATCCAACGCACCTAACTTCCACCATCGTTTTTTGTTTTTTTTTTATTCATACACAATCACAACCAACCACAAATGGACCTCATCATTGAAGATAATTTTTCGAAAAAAATTAAAGTCTGTTTCCAACTGATAGACACGTCTTCTGTTGAATCTTGTATGGGTATAGACCCAACTAATGACGCAAAATTCTCTACGTTGTGGTCAAAGGTCGAGTTTTAGTGAGCAATGCGAAATCTGCTTCTGCAGATTGTGTTACACACTGTAATGGACAGTGATTATGTTCGCGTCAGACTTTTTGTCTGTTTGAGGTACTGAACTAGTCGATCGTTTAGTGAACCAGTGAACTCGAATTTATTCTTGAATGTATAGTCTTCTAGAGAGGATGATTATGGCGATCGACAAATATGTAAACCGCGGCACAACATTGCTTGAACACAACAATCAATTCGAAAAAGGAATTCCTTTCTTGCACAGGATGTTGAAGGCAAGCTTTGTCGAAAGACCTATTTAATTGCCTGTGTGACCTTGTACAGTTTTCTAAAGCAAAAGTAACAGTCAAATATTGTTAGATTGATACGTAACATATTCAATCTAATACAATCCTATTTTAAATACTTAAAGTTACTTTAAATATTTAAGGTTACGTTTTTACCATTTTAAAAACGTTTAAAATATGAGTTAGTAGATTGCAAATAAAAATAAATTTGTGCTTAGTTTTAAATCAATTCTTTATTGTTCGCACAATTCCGTGTGCCGCTTTTGGCAACTTGATTTAAACAACAACAATTTACTTTAATTGTTATTCTTATTTACACCCTTTCGTTAGATCTTAGTAACGGACATCTTCGAACCACGATTATTCTCTTTACACGCAACGCGTCTTCACACAAGGCTGACTGAATACTTTTTAATCCCGTTGCCTGCTTTGTCTTGCCTTTTATATCGTTGGATAAACAGTCTGATGAATGCTCTCGAAGGAGGATGACTTTGCCTTCGCGAAATATCTATAAATGTAAACATGTTGTTTACATTATTGTTGTTTATGTACTTTGTTTACATTTGTTCTTGCAGTGTTGTTGCATGTTTGTTTACTTTCTTTATTCCCTTTTTTATACTGATGTTGTTGTTATATTTTTGTTTATTCGTTGATCAATACATTAATTTCTGTATGCTTAAATGTAAGTACATTTACAAAGCAATAGAAGAATGAGAACAAAACTTTTGTATGTAGTTGAGCTAGAAAGCACCACCAGTAATACACTTCATATATAAGTTAAAACCTTCATTGTAATTCATATAAATATTTGAGTAACATTGTAGCACAAAACCATTGAACAAATATTCATTTCTTATAGGAGTAACGCTCTTCTTTTCTTAACGTCAACAACTATGCTCATGCAAGTAAATATGTAACACAAGCATGCAAACAAATTTGTTTAAGTCACCAAAATTTATGTGTGTAATGGTTTCGTTTTTAATGGCTTTATACTTCACATGGTTTCATAAATTTTTATATTCTTGTAATCAGAAATGCTATACTACTACACGATGAAGAACACAGAAGAATATAAAAAGGAATAACATAAATGTATCGGGTTATTAATTTCGTGGTTTCAAAAGTAAACGTAAATAAAACACACATAAAATATTTTTTTCATGATATTTCTTTTTTATTGTAAAGTTTGAACGTTGACATTATGTGCGAAACACTACATCATTTAAATGACCTCCACGCGAAGTGTTGCAAGCATTGATTCTTTTGAGGTAATTTTCGAAGACTTTTTGACACATATTGGGCGGTATCTCAACCATAACTTGACGAATGTTGTTTTAAAGTGCTCAAGAGTTGAAGGTTTATCTGCATCTACGCAGTCTTTCGCGTAGCCCCCCAAAAAAAGTCTAATGGTGTCAAATTGCATGATCTTGGTGGCCAGTTGATATCGCCACGACGAGAAATTACGCGGCCAGGAAATGTCTCTTGCAATAAAGCCATATTCGCTCGAGTTGTGTGGCAAGTGGCAGCGTCTTGTTGAAACCACATATTCTCCAAGTCGTATTCTTCAATAGCAGGCAAAAAAAAGTCGGTTATCATATGACCATAACGCTCCGAATTGACGGTGACAGTCGTTCCATCCTCGTTTTCGAAGAAGTAAGGTCCAATCACACCTTCGGACCAAAGAAAAATTGCCGTCCACCGCCTGTTGTTCAAGCAACCATTCCACGTATCTACGACGTTGTGAATGGTCAGCTGGCTTCAGTTGTTGCGTGAGCTGGACTTTATATGGATATAGGTGTAGATCTAAATGCAAAATATGCCATAATGTGCTGTAAGACAGTCCTAATTCCTGAGAACGACGAGGAATCAACACATTCGGGTATTGGCAACACTTTCACTTATAATAGCGACATTTTCAGCGGAACGAGCAAAACGATGATGCACAGGCCTTTCAATATTTGTAACCACTCCAGTCTCTTCAAATTTCTTCACAATTTTGCCAATTGCTTGCGTAGTTGGACGATTATGTAAACCACAATCTCCTCTTAAAACACGATACGTGGCTGTGGCAAAATCACCATTTTTGTAGTAGGTTTTGATAATTTTTATGCGTTGTGTGATAGTTAAGCGATCCATTTTCGTCAACGTCAGACTTTCGACTGAAACAAAAAATTGGTTTCACAACTTAGTTTGACAGATGTCGAATTCCAGTCCCATACTTTTGAAACCATGAATTGGATAGCTCCATATTTTAATTAATTAATTATGGAATAATTATGCAATATTATTTTACTTTTTTTTTGTTTTAAAATACATACATACCAAGATATTCAGAAATTGAAGAAAGGGGTTGGTATGAGAATGATATTTGAGTTTAGATGAAAGGCACTTTTGGAGATACACAGTTTTAGAAATACAAAAGATAATTGTTGACATAAAGGTTAAATAACCGTGCATTGTTTAAATTTTAAATTAAATTTTAAATTTAAAAATAAAAAAAATTATTTATGAAAACTGCAATGAAATATGTTTTTTGTGATATATAATTAATAAATAGTTACCTACCAACAATTTACTCATTTCAACTGCTTCTTCAGCGAATCTTATTCTTATTATTTTTCTCATAGCGTAATATGAGTGCAATAATCCTGACAATTTGTAATTGATTTGATATTAATTTTAAGAAATAAATTATCAAATTGTGCATTTAATTTTTTATTCAACAACTGAGCAATTGTAGGACATACTAGAGATCAGCAATGAGTATTCAAAAAAAATGAGGAGATTCGAATCATACTCATAACTTCAGATACTTATACGCATTCATACTTATTTCAATATCATACTCATACTACTCATATTCAAAGTTTCAAGTACTAATCGTACTCGTACTTAACAATACGCATGATGTTGTTGATTTCGACTCTCCTTTACTCAACATTTACAAGAATCACAACACTGTAATTTTTTATTAATGATTCGAATCACTCAATCAGAGTAGTTAAATTTCAGTACTGTTGAATCACTCATATGCAAAATTTTATGACTACTTATGAAAAGACGATTTTGATTATTGTGGGTGCACCTATACGTATGAGTATTAATTAATAACGTTATTACGTATACAATAATTTTTTTACACACTGTGTGTGAATCGTACTAAACACGCATTGCATTTTTTTTATTATTTAAGATTTGTTGTATATTTATACAGGAAATCACCATAGTCTACTACGTAGTGTATTGTATTTATTCGGCGAAACACAGCATCCTTTTAGCAAAAACTCTGAGAGTAAAATAAAATTGCCATGAAAAGATTCTCAAAAAAAAAAATCTGTTGTTTGGAGTCGACTTCAAACTGTGGTTCCTTCACTCATGTATTAAATCAACACACACAACATAAGTGTGGGGAAAAGCTAGGTCGTAATCCTGACTAAAAGGTTGCATTAACCAATTATGTATGCATGTAACATCGTTTGTGCATACTAAAGTATTAGTAGTTGTCATTGGTTTATAATGTATGTATGGTAAAGTACTCTTTTATCTTTGATTATATGTATATATTTTTTTTATTATATATTTAAATTATCATTTTATTTCTCTTAAATTACCTACCTATTACCTACGTTGTCATTTTATTTGGAATTATAACACATGTTTTACATGTTGTCAACATATCCGTTTCCAGCTGACATAGTAAACATGTTATATTCAAATCGTTTTAATGTACTTTCAGTTGCAATTTAAAATTTGTATTTTATTTTAAAAATAAAAACATATTTTGTATTGTGGTTTAATTACTAAGAGTTGATAGTCGATGTAACTTGAGTTTCTATTGTTAAATTATGAACAATTTTATTATTCGCCGGAACATCCACTTCCACTCGAATGGTAGAGCTGAATCAGCATAGTTGTTTAGTATTTTCTAGCCATATAAGAAAGTACAACATTTTCCCATAAAAATACCTCTTTCTGACTTAAGGAAAGATTGGAATAATTAATATCTCCCCTCAGATGTAAGGTATAGCTCAAAAACGGAATGTGGACCTTGCTCTGGGTTCTATTTCGATAAACTGGCACTGAATAGGTCATGCAGATGATCTAATCAGGCCTGTGTATTTCAGGCGGAGATTTTTGCTAATGAACAAGCTGCATGGATGGTCTAAAGCGAGGATCTGCCTCCTTCGAACTCGATCTTATGTTTATACAGTCCAGTAGCAACCAAAGTAACGGGATCGCATCTCGTTAAATCAAAGGGCGTCAAAAGTTAAAGCGACTCTCGACACTGTATACATCCACTGTGGCGTAGAGGGATATAAAAAGTCGGGCAAGGAATCGGAGATAAGAAGATAAGAAGACGATAGAGGGGATATATGCGCTCCTACAGAAATACTCTTTCAAAATGGAAAAAACAGCTTGGAATTCAACAAACTGTAGACGCGAAGCCACAGTTCAAATCCTCGGTCAGACATCAAAACGAAATATGAAAAATATTTCTTCGGCGACTTCCTCTCAGCAGATTTCTGGTAAAAACTCTTAGAGCAACTAAAATTGCCATGAAAAGTTTCTCAAAAAACTGTCGTTCGGAGTCGACTTTAAACTGTAGGTCCTGCCGCTCATGTATAAAATTAACACATACAACGTGAGCGGTGTTGAGGAGCTTGTCCGTAGGTAATCCTTACTGAAGGGTTGTAATGGCCAATAATTATGTATTTATGGGGGTGGTCCAACATACCTCCAAATTTCAAAACAGTTGTGTCCAGCGGTGCACAACAGGGAAACCAAGAAACTACTTGAGATCGATATGAGAACGATTCGCATTCTAATGGGAATTCTGATGGGACTCTGCCCTATTGGCAGTTTCGCTGATCTGCCTAAACAGGATTACTACAGAAGCTGGCATGGTGTGGAGGAAGCGGAATTGTAACAGAAATCATCGGTTTTTGGGCGACAGAATATCTAGACACAATGGGAACGTGCCACTAAGGGAACTGGTCGGTTTCGTCCGTAACTTCGGGTGGCTCAAAATCACCACTAATGCGTCATGACAAGCGGGCTTCTCTTACACTGACTTGTTTTATTTTCCATAATATGGCAAATGAGTTTGTACGGTCACAATTGTACATTAATTAACTTTCATATTTATATTAACTTTGTCATGAATTCATTACTTTAAATACTATTGATTAATACATTCTTTTAAAGACCGAATCGGTTCTTCAGGAATTTATCGTTTTTGTCATTCTCCTTTTCTTATAATTTATAACTGTTCTTATTTACTTGCAATCATGTTAACTTCTAGTTTAAGAAATTCTTGTAAAATATTCATTCGTGTTACAACCATTAAAGCGAATACAAGCAAATAAAAAAGTCTTTTTTTTTCTTTTCGATTATTCATTGGCGACCGTGACAGGACAGTTAAAATTATAAGAAAAGTTCTTCGTTGTTTTAAAAAGTTTAAATTTATACCTTAATTGAATCATCATACACATATTTGTTTACTAAAAATTAAAATAATATATAATAATAATCATTCTTCGACAAAATAAAAAAATATTCAACAAATCAGAATTATAAAGGAGACAGCAAGCAGCTCTTTATCATCATCATCATCGTCATCGTCGTTGTCCATACTTCCAACAAGCGGAAGCCATCAGTTATCATCATCATCGTCATCGTCATTGTCTATACGTACTACCTAGCCATCAACATCATTATCGTCAGCAAATTAAGTTGTACATATAAATTCTACTTTCCTTCGCTTTTCGATCATCTTCGTCTGCATACATCAACAACAACAACATCGTAAGTACTCAACGAAACCAACTCTTAAAACAAAACACGTAAGTAAGAGAATTTTATTGCTCTTAATTTCATCGTTCATCGTCATTCTCTTATTCTCTCACAATTTCATAAGCAGACGTGCCAGTGTTGGACTTTACAACCAATTTGACAGTGTTGGCCTGATTTGGTACTTTTGAAATTTACGGTACTTTTTTGAAACTTTTCGTTATTTTTATATTTGAATAATTTCTACATTACACACATATAATCAAAATGCCTAGTGATGATGAAAATGCAATTAAATCAAAATCCGATTTATCAGCATTAAAATTACAAAGATCAACTATGAAACGTACAATAGTAAAATTAAAGACCAAGGTAGAAAAGGAAGGTTCAACTACCGATTACACTATAATTGAATGTCGTTTACAAATGTTAGAATCATATTTTAAACAGGTGAGTCACATACAAACTCAAATTGAAAAATTATGTGCAACTGATGAGGGAAGAAGCGAATTAGAAGAAATTTTTATCTCGGCTAAAAGTTTTATGATTGATCTATTAAATAAAAAGCGTCGCACCAGCGATACTGATCAAAGTTTCTTGAATACATCCAATTTTGTACATCATAGTCGTCTTCCAAAATTAAAGTTACCCAAATTCGATGGGAAATATGCTGAATATTCTCGATTTATTGCCACGTTTCAATTGTTAGTTCATGATGAAGCCTGTATTCCCACCATCGATAAATTTAACTATTTGTTAAATTGCCTTGAAGGTCAAGCGTTAGCTGTAGTAGAGCCATTACAAGTAGTAGAAGAAAACTATAAAAAGGCTCTTGATTGCTTAAAGGATCGCTATGACAAAAAGTCTTTGATATTTATCGATAATGTTAACTCTTTATTCGCTATTCCAGCTGTAAATAAGCCAAATGCTAAAACTTTACGATCTGTATTAGATAACGTTGCAGCACTTCGCAATTCATTGTTATCTTTAGGCTCAGAACGTGATGTCATGAACGCCATAATAATCCACATTGTTCTTTTGAAAATAGATCCCGAATCTAAAGCTGTTTATGACGAGAAGCAGGACTTCAACAAATTACCATCATGGGATGATTGTTACTCGATTCTTAGTCATCGCTGCCAATTTCTCGAAAGCCAAGCAACAGAGGCTGAATCGTTCCATAATCGTGAAAGGAGTTTTAAGCCTACATTTAAACGTACAGGTCTATCATTGATTACGTCAAACATTTTGTGCGAATTCTGCAAAAACAAAGATCATTTCATTGGGAACTGCTCTTCATATCTCACACTACCTACACCGCGTCGCTTTGACTTCATCAAAGAATCTAATCTTTGCATTAATTGTCTTCGAAAGGGTCATATGGTGTCCAACTGCCCTTCAAAATCACGATGCAAAATTTGTCGCGTTTCTCATCACTCATCGCTACACAATCGCATTTCACCTTCAACCACTGACTCACCGCAGTCTCCAAATTCTTCGTTTCAACAACAACACTCTTCTAGTTTGTCGGTTCAACGTAATTTACCTTCAAGTTCGTCGCCTATTTCTCATTCATCGCCATTATCGAGCCAACCTTCGTTTTCATATTCTTATCAATCGAATTATAGCCCACAATCATCGTCAAAACCATCTACTAGTACAGCAAATATTCATTTTACGCAGAATTCAAAGTTTACCGACTGCAGTTATCGAAGAATATTACTTCCTACAGCAATAGTTTTGATAAAAGACAATTTTGGAACATGGCAACCTCACAGAGCGCTTTTAGATTCATGCTCAGAAATCAATTTAATTACCCAAGATGCAGCTAATCGTCTTCGCCTTCAACAATCGAAATTTCTGCAAGAAATAGCTGGCGTTGCCGAAATTCGTTCTCAATTAAAACACAAGGTTACTGCTACAGTCAAGTCTCGCTTATCGAATTTTGAATTTACAACAACATTTTCGGTCATAAAGTCAATTTCTTCGCTACAGCCTTCTCTACGTATTAAATCAGAAAACTGGAACGTTCCAATTGGTATAGAGCTTGCAGATCCACTTTTCTATGTACCACAGCGCATTGATTTGCTACTTAGTTCTGAAATATTTTTCGACTTATTGCTTGACGGTAAGATTCAACTGGGTGATGGTTTGCCCTATTTAATCAATACAACTCTTGGATGGGTAATAGCAGGTAAAACTGATTTCATTTCTGAAAATACTGCTTTGTCGTGTAATGTTGTCACCCTCCAAGAATTAAATTCATTGCTTAAAACCTCTTGGGAACTAGAAGAATTTCATCCAATTAAATCAATCATGTCTGAAGAGGAAAAACAATGTGAACAACATTTTCTTGAAACCACCGTCTTTGAACAGAATGGAAGAATCAAGGCTCCGTTTCAAATACCGAGCTTCCTTCGGAAGAACTGAGAAAATCAACTTTCATTGTATCAAATCTAAACTCTTCAATAATTTCTCAAATCATCGCAAAACAGTCATCGTTTATTAGAGTATTGCACATTATCATTTATGTTTATCGTTTTTGTCATAAGGAAAACCGCAATTCTTATATAACAGCTAAAGAACTTGACATGGCGTTCTGGAAGGTAGTACACGACATTCAACAATTGTGCTTCAAGGAAGAAATAAATCGTATTCAGAAAGGTCAAACTCTTCAACCTGCCTTGCAGAAGTTATCGCCATTTTTACAAGAGATGCCTTGTAAAAAGACATTATCGATTCTTAGAGTTGGCGGCAGACTAGCAAACTCATCGTTACCCTACAATACTAAGTTCCAGCACTTTTGCCGAAAGATCATCGCTTCACAAGAATTTACATCAGTTATATTCATGTTAAACATTTACATACCGGACCAAAGGCTCTCATCGGAATACTTCGTCAGAAAATATGGGTCGTAAATGCTCGAGACAATGTAAGGCAAGTGATTCGAAAGTGTATTCACTGCTTTAAGTACCAGCCTAGATTATTGCAACAAATAATGGGTGATCTACCTGCCGATCGATTCAAGGGAAGTCGTCCTTTTTTCGTTTGTGGAGTTGATTTTTGTGGTCCCTTTTATACATCATATAGAATCAGGGGAAAACCTCCATATAAAACATATGTAGCGATTTTTATTTGTTTTGCATCAAAGGCCATTCATATTGAGCTTGTATCAGATTTATCGACTAATTAATTTATTTTATGCCTGAAACGATTTATAGGTCGACGTGGAATACCTAGGCGTATCTATTGTGACAACGCTACCAACTTTGTCGGAGCTCAGACAAAACATACTTAAAGCAACAGTTTTGGTCACAATGGGTACGAGACTATATTCTAACACTACAACAGAAAACAAAATGGTTTCGATCTCATACAAACGTCAAAGAAGGAAGACTAGTCATTGTCCATGAAGAAAATCTACCTCCGCAACAGTGGCTTCTTGCTCGTATTGTCAACACAATTCCTGGTCGAGATGGCAGAGTGCGAGTCGTAGATCTCCAAACTGCAAAGGGCACTCTTCGGCGATCGATACATAAAATTGCTCCCTTACCTTTGGACGAAATTGATTGAAATAGGTATTTCAATGGGGCGGAGTATGTACGGTCACAATTGTACATTAATTAACTTTCATATTTATATTAACTTTGTCATGAATTCATTACTTTAAATACTATTGATTAATACATTCTTTTAAAGACCGAATCGGTTCTTCAGGAATTTATCGTTTTTGTCATTCTCCTTTTCTTATAATTTATAACTGTTCTTATTTACTTGCAATCATGTTAACTTCTAGTTTAAGAAATTCTTGTAAAATATTCATTCGTGTTACAACCATTAAAGCGAACACAAGCAAATAAAAAAGTCTTTTTTTTTTTCTTTTCGATTATTCAGAGTTATTTTATTTAAAAAAATTTCATTTATTTTTGTTTATCATTGCGCTCTATTGGAATATTCTCTTGTAAGGTTTATTACTTTAAACAAAATTAAATTTGGCAATTTGCCTGACTATTTTCTCCATTATCCTAAGTCGACATTTCGTCTGTCATACACATATTTGTATACATACCCAATATGACCTTTATTCATTGACTTCAAACTGAGGTCTCCTGTTTTTGTTTCATTTTTGCTCTTCATCTTCCAATTTTCTATTTAATTTTTTTATGACAATGTACTAATAGTCTAAAGCCCTTTATGTGACTGTCAACAGCTGTTGGCAATTTTTCTGTTCTCCCTTTTCAATTTTTATTTTGCAAATTATTATTAAATATATTAAAAAATAACCCTAAGAAATGGAAATATGAATTACAAGACACAAGAAAGAAATGTTTTGGGTCAGTTAGAATCGACTATCAAATATTCTACATCGCAATTTATTTATTTGGAAATATAGAGTCTTCTATAGTAACTTTTATTAATCACTTGATGCACCAAATTTCTACACGTTTAGAAGGCCTTAGAGCTCATTTGATATTAATAATAGTGTTAGTCTGTGTAAGCCAGTAAGTCTTCTAGTCCACTAGACTAGTCGATTGTCGATGTAGCCTAGTAGGTATTCAAAAAGATCTGCAGATTCCAATCATACTCATAATTTCTGATACTTCTACGCATTCATACTTATTTTAATATCATACTCATATGACATAGTCGAGCAAGTGCAGCCGCTGGATGTTAGCACGCTACACAAAGTGTATGTATGTCGTTGAGGAGCTTTAAGGATCCCCTTAAAATGTGACGTGTCCTTATAGCAATTAAGTCGCTGATCAATAACATAATACAGGCAGGCCGCCATAATGGCTTACGAACATCGTTTCGACTGTCATTACTAACTTCTTCATCGTTTCTGTGCTTAGAAACGTACATATGTAGAAGCAGTACTGCAGAGGTATTTATGATGAATGGATATCAATCTTGTTAATCGTCTATGTGATCTGTACATAGTCCCCTAAATTACATACCTGAACAAAAAAAATCCATTAATTCATTCTGATAGAAAAGGTTCTGTATGATAGCAAAGTTGACCTGACTGAATCTTAATCCACTTAATCTTAGATTCATTACGCGATCTCGAATGTCACAGCATGCTGCCTATCATCGATTGGGGCGGGGCCCCCTTTACATAACCTCTACAGATTTTTTACATTTTCTTAAACACTATTTAGATTTCATCAGCAAATGTAGTATTTTAACTTGCGGTAATGTACGTTTGTTTTTTCGTCACATGCCATAGAAAAGGTGCACATGACACGCAGAGATATTTAATCATATCTCTTGTTGTATTCTTGTGTTTGCTTTACAGTACGTATACGCAATAAATGACGTTTTGATTAATGTAATTGACACTTTCGCATTCAGGTGTCGTTTAAAAGAGTTGAAGGTAAAAAAGCCAAATACAACAAAACATTAAACGAAAGTCACGTATGAACATTAGAAAGCAGCATAAACGGATTGTTTAAGAGTTTACATGCCACACATTTGGCATTATTATGCATATTTATGCAAGTGACTTGTGTGAACTGAGTGAATACGCATTGAAGTGTTTTTGTGCTTTGAGGTATTGAGATACTTGAGTTTTAGTTCATAAATGAAAAATTCTTTCCAAACCTTCACAACGCCACTGTAATCGGTTACTACAGCATGTAAAGTGAGGCGTGTATAACAATTTTTGGTTATAAATTGTAAAAAAGGCTCTGGAAACTGGAATTAATATTTTTTGTTATCATGTATTTTCTATAATTTTCAAATCGGGTACAAAGTGTAATAATTATTTACTTTAATGGCTTGGGGACGAAAACTCATCTTCAATTTTAAGAAAGGAGAAGCAGCTAAATACGTTATATTCTGATTTGATGAGTACTGAATCAAAATAGAATCTGTATAAATCCTGATGTCAGTAGAACTGATGCCGCTATCCAACAAGTTACTGAACGGAGGCTTATTTCGGAACACCAGATACTCGTCTCTGTCCGACTTTGCTGAGAAACCCTTGTGGGCATAGCTGTCAGATAAATGAGGCACAAAATCGTCAAATCGTCAAAGACATTTATTGAAATCGCCAAAAAATTGTCATAAATAAGTAAATTAAAAGTTTTTAAAAACCAAAATTATTTCTATAGTAGTAAAACATATAAAGTCAATGTATGTACATTAGGGTGGCCCCGTTTGTATGGAGAAAAAATAAGGTATAGATGTTCCCGACTAAAATGAAAGTTTGATTCATTCTAAGACCACGTTTCTCAAAATTTTTGTCCTGGGCTCAATATTTGGTGAGCTGGATCAAAGGATAAAAAGGTATTTTTTAGAGGTTTTTTGGATTATTTTCATATTTCTTCCAAGGGAACTATATATAAATTTGGTATCATATGAAAGGTCTTTAAAAGGTGCTTTCAATAGGTTATCAGAAATTTTAAAAAAATTTTGAAAACTCAAAAATTTTGAAAATTTCGGACAAAATTTTTGTTTTTTTTTAATTTTTTCATAGAATTTACTTAACTAAATTCTTGAAATTTCTTAATTATAAAGGCCATGTAATTTAACCAAAATGGTTTTTTCCGTTTTTCAAAATTCAATACATTAACGGCACATTTTGCAAAAAAACATTGACTTCTATATATAAGATTTTTTTTGTAAAAAATAAAAAAGAGATTTTTTGGCATTAAATTTTACTAGTTATCATTGGTTTAATACCACGCGGGAAGAATGCAAGCTCGGTATGGCGTTACACTCTTAACCTTTTTTATAAAGGAGTTTAGGTAGTCGCCAACCCCTAACCAAGAGGGAAGTCATGACCAAATGCATGGCTTCGAATTGCTGTGAGCACCGTGGGGTATAACATCGTGGCAATACTCACGCTAGGCCCTAGACAGTTAACGAAGCACTACCAACAAAATATTTATGAAGCTAAATAGTAAATACAACCGTGTCCTGCAACACATTCAGGAATTTACAAACTACGTGGTTGATTATAATACTACTGTCATGCAGATTGTCTGATGTGGAAAGAGCTGTACCTAGCATCGTCGTGTTGAAACTATTGCCACTGGTGTGCAGATCATCTAATTCTGGCTAAAAAAAGTTGGCAATTATCGACCTATGGTGCTCATTGTTGATTATGATGGCCTGATCAATGTCCTTCTCAAAGAAATATCGACCGATGATGCTGGCAGCCCAAAATCCATACCAAAAAGTGATTTTTTCAGGATTCTCTTGAATCTTATGTGGATTTGTGTCGCCCCAAATTCGACGTTTTTTGTTTTGTTTTTGTTGGCAGCTGAAGGCTATTTTTCGATGTAAGTTAGAGTCGATTGTCAGCTACAGAGTCCATTCAGTGAACACCCGTAGTTTTCTATGGTCGTTTACTTTCAATTCCTGGGTCAGTTGAAGTTTTACGGGTGCAGTCCCAAGTCAGTTTGCAATAGGCAGAATTCCTGTGAGCGAAACATACTCTCGATAGGACGTTAATCACATTTGAAATTTAGGAGAAGTGCGATATAAGTAGGTTGACGGAAGAGAAGGCCGATGTTGATAAAACAATATTATTATTGACACGTTTTGTTGAATATATCCATCAGCAGTGAATTTTCAAAACCGACTGAATAGATGTAGTACGAAAGATGTAGCCTCAGCAAAATGGCCGTTATCAACTATCAAAGGTGGGAAGAGAGAAGGATCGATGTAGTTGTTGCAAATGTTTAGTCGTATGTATATAAACATTAAAATAAATGTTTTTAAATATTTACTCGTATGCTTGTAAACATAAACATAAATGTGTAGATACAAATGTTGGATTTGACAACAAGTATGAGGAAGATCGATGTAGTTGTTGCAAATGTTTAATTGTATGTTTGTAAGACAAAAATAAATGTGTATATACAAAGCAAAGAAATACAGCCAAGAACAATGTAGTATACTTGTTTAATTGGATACAATGCTTTATGTTGCGTTTGGTGATGATAGTTTTCTGCTGTATTCCAGCTAAATTGTCTGCTGTAGTGGAATTATTCAATGCCAATTAGTTCGAAATATAATATTTGATTTTATTATTATGTATGTATTAGAGTTGCCTGATGGTGTATTTAATAATATGTTGTTAACATTTATCTCAGTGGAATAATGTAAGCGTAGAAGGTTTGTGTGTATTCATTTTATTCATAACTGGCGGGATCTCCAGTTTAAAGTCGACTTCGAACGAAGTCACCGAAGAAAAATTTAAAGGTCTAATAAGCCAGCACACTACCTACTAGACTACGGCGACTAAATGGGTATAGGTTAGGTTAGGTCGGAGTGGTACCTCTGATATCAAAAAGCTTACTTGAGCACGCATAGCGACCCGTTGTGGTGGCACAGGTGAACGCAGTCTATGTACTGACCAATTTCCACCAAAATCAGAGAAGAGCAAGAAGTTGGCTGCACATCAAAAGCACTACTACTCTACACTGGAAAACCAACACAAAAGTTAGATAAACGAAGCAATATCCTTGACATCAATAGATTATAGTTTCGTCAAGCTGCCAAGAACTGGAGAGCCAAACAACCTATATCTGCACCTCGCCAGAGATGGGCATTGACAAAGAAAGTGGATAACAGTCTCCCCTTCCTCAGCTGCCCTGAAGTCGTTAAATGAGAGCCGCATTCTTTCCGCCTGTCTACCCATAGCACAGTGATCTGTAAGCATTACCACTGTGATCGAGATTATAATACGACCAATTCGAAGTAACTGGTTGCTGGATAGGATAGGTTGGCGTCTAGAAAGAAATTCCGTACAATGGCCAACTTGACCAAGGCGAGTGGCATACCCAAGTCGACTGAGGTGGACTCCGTAAGGAGGGCATCTGCTCTGGCGAGCTCATCGGCCCTATAGTTTCCCGGAATATAACTGTGCCCAAGGTCCCAGACCAGTGAGACACTGAATCGCCATTGTGTGCGTTTATAATCGATAAAACTATATTATCAAAGTATCCTTATTCTTTCTGTTTGTAAAATTTTCGTTGCCATTAACATTGCCCTAGTTGTTGCATCTTTTGTAATTGTAGTATACAGTGTTTTAATAGTTGCTGTTGTAGTGGTAACAATTTGTATATTTTTTGGTACAATTTCACTGTTTCAATGGTTGACTAAAATCACGCTAATAACCGGTAATTTGAGTAATTTTGTTTTTGCATGCACGAGTTGCGAGGAGAAAAAAACACTTGTTTTAAATTTTGTAGTACCACAGTGTTTGTTTTTCTAAAAAAACTAAAAAATTTGCAATTAGCCACGCTTTAAAGTTGAATTTAAACTTTTTTTTAACTCGATACAAAAAGATATGCAAAATGTTTATCTCGTTTAATTTTTTCAGCGATGCAACACATGCATTTGAAAGCATGCCACACTTTTTTGTTTTAACATTTTATTGCTGCTGAAAAACAGTAAAACTTTTTTGTTAAACTTTAGTTGTTTCGCTATTTTGCTTTAGTTTGTTGTAAATTTATTTGTGTTGATTCTTATTCTTCTAATGTATACTATACACTGAAATTTTAAATACACTGAAGATTTAAAAGCATGTTAGGTTAGCGCGTAGCTTGCCGTTCACAGACCAGTTCACTCGGTGGCCTATACGGCCCGTTATGTTACCCAGTGTAAGGTAAGCCCGCTTGTCATAATCCGTTAGTAATGGTTTTGAACCAGAGATCAGTAGAATCAAAAAGATGAGTAGATTTGAATCATACTCATAATTTCTGATATTTATACACATTCACACTTATCTTAATATCATATTCATATTTAAAGTTTGAAGTACGCATCGTACTCATACCTAACAATACGCATGATGTTGTTGATTTCGACTCTCCTTTACTTAACATTTACACGAATTACAAAATAAGAATGATTCGCATACGAACACTATAATACTCACGAGAAGGTTGTTTCTTTGCTTTGCTTGCTGTCTTTGTCTTTATCTCTCTTCTTTTTTTTTTTTTTGTAAACGTAAAGAACAGGTTGCGATGAGTATGAGTACAACGTTGTCATCAAAGTCATAACATTCGAAATATGTTTGATTAATACGCCTACTCATTCAGATTCATAAATTTAGTAAAATACTTATTATACTCATAAATGATTCGATTAATTCGAATCATTCGTCAAAATTTACAGTCTTAGTTGTTGTTACATTACAAGCAAGCAAAGCAAGTAATGTTCGTACGCAAATCATACTTATTTTGTGATTCTTGTAAATGTTGAGTAAAGGAGAGTCGAAACCAATGACATCATGCATGAAATAAGTATGAATACGTATATTTATCAGAAATTATGGGTATGATTCGGATGTACTTATCTTTTTGAATACTCATTGCTGATCTCTGATTACAACTAAACTCACACCACCCATATATGTTAGTTAATTTTATCCAGGATTGGAAGGTCCTTCAGTTTAACTTTGACGTTTTGTGCGAAATGTCTAAGCAGGAAGTTGATCCAGAAGTTTTCGTCTAGTAAACCATCGCGCTACCAGGATAGTAGTATCCTGCTTCAAAACCAAAATGAGTTTGAGAAACAAACGGTTGCGGCCACACTGGCCTAGTTGGTAGTATGCTGAACTACTCTCTGGGACCTTGGATGTTTGCAATTGTCTGATGGTTTATTTAACGTCATATGCGATTACTCACTAAGAAAGTGGGAATTATTGCTAAAAAGCAATTCTCAAAAAAAAGTGTCGAAGGTATATACAATTTTTCATTAAAAAATATTGTACAATAACGCCTCTTTGCCTTCTCCTATAAGCTATCTTTCCTGTATTCCAACACAATGTATTGCATGAATCTCCTGAGTATTGATCAAAGTAAGCTTGAGAAGAAATTTCAAGTATGGTATATACAAATTTGATAACCTTTTTACTGTAATCTTTAATTATTTTCATAAATAATATGAATCTTATTATTATAAGGTAAATAATAATTTATTTATACACTAAGCAATTATATTGTACACTAAAAAGAATAAAGTAAACCAGGACACATATTGAGAATATCATAAAACTTACCATATTTGTTATTCAAACTCCCGTATTATTATTGTGTCCTTAATTAGTTGCACGCAAGTTTAACTAACGTTTGTTCAAACTCCATAGGAGTGGTATAGAAATAAAAAATATATTCATTATTTATGTTGTTGTATTTTTTTGTTTATTTAATAAATATACTAAAATATACTTTCTCTTGTTTTATTATTAAAAAAAAACATGGGGAAAATAATTAAAAAGAAACACTTGTTCCGTTTTCCATTGTTTTTAGTTCAGGGTGAATTGTGCTTTTAATTTGATTTATTTTCTATTTTTCCATAAATGTTGGTAATAAAATGAGAAACATTAAAAATGTTTTGTATTTCACAGTTTCAATTAGCATAACAAACAAAAAAAAAATATAACAAATTGAAGGTACAAATGTTCGAAAATTTAATTAAAAAAAAATTAAATTAATTCTAATAAATTTGTATGTGGTTTTTTTATTTTCTAAAAAGATGTATAAAAAACCATTCAATATTAAGGGGTGGGCCATTTATAAGTTTAAATTTAAAAATGCAATAAAACAAAAACGGTTTGAAGTTTTACCAAATTTATTTGTTTGTTGTCAAGTACCATTATTCCGATAAGGAATGGAATATTATTTCTTTAGTATGGCTGCTGCGGCTGGTCTCACAGTACCTTATTCGATCGGGGCAATTTTCATAAATTTTTTCGATTATATGGGCAATATCTTTTAAATACTTTGGTTTGTCGGCATTACACTTTTCTTTTAACGAAGCACCCCACAAAATAGTCCAACTGTATCAAATCGCAGCTTCTTGGCGGCCAATTGATATCACCATTTCGGCAAATTAAACGACCATCCAACGTCTGATGCAATAAATCAATTGTGGCATGAGATGTGTGGCAATTTGCGCCATCCTGTTGAAACCAAGCATTGTTCACATCAATACCATGAGGAGCTTTTTAAAGAAATATGGGCCAATAATGCATTCTTCGTATTAAATCTGAATACTACACACATATACATAATTGGCCATTACAAACCTTCAGTCAGGATTACGGCCTAGCTTCTCACACCACTCATGTTGTGTGCCTTAATTTTATACTTGAGTGGCGGGACCTACAGTCTAACGTCGACTCCGAACGACAGATTTTGAGAAACATTTTCATGGCAGGGTTATTTACTGAACACAAATAAGATTTAAAAAAACTTCCATGACAACACGTGCCTTTGCTTTTTTTACAATTTTGAATACCAAAATTACAGTTAACAAGCTATCGAATAGACACAATAAAGGAAAAAATGTATTAAAAATTTCACATGGACAAGTTTACAACATTTGGTCAATTCACACAAGCCGTTATATAGTTGTATTCATTGTATTGTTGGAAGAACATACAACAGTGTATGATTGTTGTTGATAATTTTCATATAAAAATCCGATACACTTATACACATTTTTTCCATATGTTTTTAAAAGTTGTATTGGTTTCATGCTATCAAATTGTGTGGATTAAAGAGAATGTGTATATGTTTTCATATGTTTTTAAAAAGTTGTGTTGGTTTCGGGCTATCAAATTGTTTAAATGCCACAAAATACACAATACAGCATAGAATGAGCGTTCACAAACAAACAAATGTATTCAATACAACATACACGATACAAAGTTGTGTGAATTGCCCAATTTTTTCTGAAAAGTACCCTATTCCCAGCATATAAGCGCTTTCAAAAATGCATGCAGTACAATGCTTATAAACGTGGAATTCTTATACCGAAATTTAGTTATTCTCATAGATTTTTCCAGAAATCTACTGAGAGGAAGTCGCCGAAGAAATATTTTTTCATATTCGTTTCGATATCTGACCTTGAGTTTGAAGCGATGCCTTATATGTAATAAGCCAATACACTACCTATTAGACTACAGACACTTTGGGATCACTGTAAAGAAGGAGTCTTAGCGACTTCCTCTCTGCAGATTTCTGGCAATAACTCTGAAAGTAAATAAAACTGACATGAAAAGTTCCTCAGAAATCTGTCGTACGCAACATAATTGGTATGACAAGCTAGGTCGCAATCCTAACTCAAGTGTTGTAATGACTAATTATGTATGTATTTATGTAAACATTGGTGGTAGATTTTATGGTAGTAATCAATTATTTGAGATTGCATTGCCCCAATCGCTTCTGAAGTATCTTGTCATTCACTACGCACTATCCATCTTAAAATTTAAAGTGTATAGAAGATATCATCGAACTATTTTATATGTTTGACTATAACATCCATCGGCTGCAACTTTTCTAGACTGACGCATAAATCAGGCTGAATTTAAACAAAAGCGTGCATTAGTGGATTTTAAGGATCGCTAAAATTCATAACCTTATGGCATACACCTATGTCTTAAGAAAACCGCACAAGAAAAAGTCTATTTCCATCAAATCACACTGTAACATCGCCACCACATGAGATGATCGTGCCTTTAAAAGGCTATAAATACATATCCGATAAGGTCTGACAATGGACTCAAATAATGAGCAGTAAAGAATGTTGCACTGTCTTGTTGAAACTAAATGTTGTTGATGATCAGAACATCAAATTCAGTGCAAAACGAGTTGGTAACCACCTAACTATGGTGCTCACTGTTGATCAGGCTATAACATAAGATTCAAGAGCGTCCATTACATTCAGAAAAAATCGCTTTTGGTGTGGATTTTCGGCTGGTAGTGTCATCGATCCATATTTTTTATGATATGTGTGCCACAGAGCTCATTCAATATTTGATCAATTCACACAAGCCGTTGTATCGTTGTATTGAGTGTATTGTTGGATTGTTGTAATTTCCTTAAAAATCCGATATACTTATACACATTTTTTTCATATGTTTTTAAAAGTTGTATTGGTTTCATGCTATCAAATTGTTTGAATGCCAAAATTTACGAAGAAGAATAAGAAGACATTTGGAATACGAAATATACAATACAAGATACATTGAGCGTTCACAAACAACCAACTGTATTCAATACAACATATACGATACAAATTCGTGTGAATTGGCCAATTAAATATTCTGCACCGCCCTTTAAAGGACATAGTGATGTGAACTTGTCAACGAGATCGTGTGCTTAAACGATCTTCTTGTGTGATTTCTTAATTCGAACACGAAGCCAAAAGGTGTCCCGAATGAATGCATTGTGGTAGTTGTCTGATGTCATCTGTCAATGTTTGGACTTGACTTGGTAAATATAAAAATTGATTTGTGTATTGCGAAAACATAACATTTTTGGATATAGACTACACTTACACAATTTCTAAATGCACTACTTAACCTCTTTCAATAGTTTGCTAAAGTTCTTCTTAAACATCTGTTGTGATCCTCAACGAAACAAATTTGTGTCTTTTCTTTGCTTTTCTTTTCGTTTTCTTTATAAAATTTCTTAAATAAATAAAGTTTTCAATTTCTATATGTGTCTTCATGTTTAAACCACTGTCGTTATGCTTATGTTGCCATGTGCTGTGGTTTCCTTTAACAGATACAATACTTAACCCAATAGCCATGTTGTGGCAGTGGTAAGGATGTTCTCAAAGTAATTGAATAGTTAAACAAGAAAAATTTTTTCTCTTTTCTCTTCGAATTGGTTTTCCTTATATCTTATACATGTCATGTTCGGTTCTTGTTGCTTAAAGATGTGGGTACTTGTTGAAAAATTTTTGTAAAAAAAATAGTTTTTAAATGTCTATTTTTCAAGCAAACAGTTGTACGTTTGTATTAAATAATGAATTAAATGAAGACAGTACAGAAATTGGCATGCAACCTCGGCATTCCTACAAGCTGGGTCATACCGATTACTTAACCAGGCCAGCGAATTTCAGGCGGAGATTTTATCTATTGAACATGCTGCACGTATAATTGAAACGGGGACTTACTTTCTTAACTGTGAACAGTTATGTAATAACAAAAACGCTGGGCTCCCATCTCGTGAAATTAAAGGGCGTCAGGAGTTCCATACACTCTCCACAAGGAATACGTCTACACAACACCCACATGTACTAGGTTCCGGGCTTCACCAACAAACTGACGAACGGCATGGAATGGATCGGAGATAGAGAGGATATATGCTCCCCCACAAGAATAGTTTTTTAAATCGGAAACTCCAGGCGGCCGAACAACATACCTGGTTGTCGAATTTCAAAACTGCTGTGTCCAGCAGTGGACAGCAGGTAAAACAAGGAAATACTTGAGTTCTATTTACAAGAACACGGTGCGCACTTTATAAGGAATTTTAATGGCACTCTGCGCTATTGGAAGTTTCGCTGACAAGGTGAGTCTGTACTATCAGATTTACTGCAGAAATAGTGTCAGCGCCCTGCACTTCAAAATATAAATCATTGGTTTTTAGGTAACAGAACGTTTGAAGGCCTGGGTATTGTAGAGAACGTACCACTCAGGTAACTGATCGCTTTCATATGATGGTCGAGATGGTTCACTAACGGATTATTACTATTATTATTATCTTACCATATACTGGATATCACAGTGGGCCATAAGGGCCACCGAATGAACTTGCCTGTGAACGGCAAGCTACTTGCTAACTTTACCTAACCTAATCTGCACCAAATGTTTGTCGAGGTATATGGTGATCTTGTTGTATCAGACGCAAAGTTGTGTGTGTTTATCTTACACATGAGCGGCGGGATCTACAGTTTTAAGTCGACTCCGGATGAAAACTGATGACTGACCTGACACTTAGTAATTGGTTTGAAAAACTTGTCGTATTTTATCCTATTTCCTCACCTTTGATATTAACATCACATTCAACATTTTTTAGTCTGTTCCTACGTACACAAGAACAATGCTTTTGTGGGTTATGTTTATTAGATATGGTTATGGCCCTCCTCTATTGCCATAGTTGTATGGGTAGAAATCGTATCTTTTATTCAGACTAAATTTACGATTATCCTTCATGTATCATGTACTGGGCATTAATAGTTACCAAAGTCTATAAGCCAGTGTATGTAGGGCATGTGTATTAAACTCTTCCACAACTTCATCGTTTCGCCCATAATATCACACAAATAGCAAAAAAGTAATCAATTTCCATTTTAATTCCCTTTATAAAACGTTTTAAATCACGGCAGCTGACCATATCATAAATGTATTCTTTGTTGCAACAATTTTATGCAAATACAAAAGCAGTTACCTCAAGAGTATTAAGGCATATCTAGTTCCATACTTTTGTATGGATTTAGATTTCATTGAAAAGATTACATGCTTAAAAGCTCACATAATTGTTTCAGTTTCATAACAAACCATTTTTCTCCATTATCACAATAACATATCTTTAGATTTTCTAGTATTATGGTAAGCGTTGTAATAAAAACTGGAGTTTAACTGCAATTCACTTGCGTATAGAAACTAAGGGATATGCACGTAAATCAGAGAAAAGAACAATAGGAGATCAAAAGTTCAAAAATATGTTAAATAAAGTTTGCATATCATTGAAGAAGCTTGTGTTTGAGAGGCAGACAATGGCAAGGATTAAAATTATACGTACAGTGTGGGGTGAGCACCATTTTATCATTACATACATATATACATTGGTTATTACAACCCTTCAATCAGGATTTCGACTTTGTCTTTTACACGACTTATGTTGTGTGCTTTATTTTTATTTATAAGTGGCGAAATCTACAATTTAATGTCGATTTCGAAGGATAGTTTTTTGTTTATTCTCAGAGGTTGTTTTTGAAATCTGCTGAGGGAAAGTCACCGCAGTAGTACTTTTTCATATTTCGCTTTATTGGAAATGTCTGGGCTGGTGTTTTGAACTGAGGCCTTATGTTTTATAAGTCAACGCCCTATCTACTAGACTACGGCGATTTGATTATTTATCATTACTGTACGTTATTTCCTTCAGATTAAAATTACAGGGTCTTGTTATGGTGAGCTTATGCTCACCAAACTACACCTAAGGACTTTAGACCCATTAGTCTCTCCTTCTTGCTGATATCGTGCGATGTTTTTAACTTACTTTAGATGCAGAACTTATATCTAAGGGACAGCATGCATACCATGAGGGAAATGCTGAGACTGTCCTGCATAATTTAACAAGGACGATAGATAGATCGCTGGCAGTATGCCTGGAGCCTTCAATAATTTGGAACTACATGTTATAACCGGAGCACTGGCAAGATTGGATATACAAGACACTATGTTGATCTGGATATCTATGTAGAAACAATTTATCCGATGCCAGGGTGCTCGCATATTACCATAGGGATTCTCTTCTATGGAATCTTGTCATTAATAAGCTAATATGACACTAGAGCAGCTTAGATGTGAAGCATTCACACAATTGTATTTTGCGGACACTATTACTAGCTGCCTATGATAACTTTCTCAGTAGAAATAATTTTAATTTAAATTTTATTGTTGACCTTGGCAGAAGGGGTTGGCGGCTGCTGTTACTAGGCGACACTGGGCGACTGGATAGTGGCTTATAGCGAAAATTCGTCACTTGAAGGTGTTAAAATAATTCGGAACTGCTGGAAGGTCTCTCAGGGCGACTAATCAGCAGCTTGCAGTGGAAATTAAAGGTCCAGAGCGAATATCTCAATGTAGGAAGTATTGATTACATTATACCAAGATATGCCCTCTCAGGGATATTCGCATCATCCATTCCAAATAGAAATACTGGGAAAGAGTACAGTACACGTTGTTAATGATTTCTGTTCAGATTTCCAGTGATCGCTTTGAATTAAATAGAGTTCTTGAATCGGTGGGAATAGCTAAATTCATAACACTACCGTATTATTGTTTTTATATCCGGGAAAATTACTTCCATATTTTCTAATAGCCAGGCGACTGTTCAACCAATGGGTTCCGAAGAAAGCGAATTGGTATGATGTTCATATTATATTAACTTAATATTTATAATCAAAGTATATTTTGCCAAAAATTAATGGAATGTGGCCAACCATTGCAACTGAGAGACACAAGACCGTGGAACACAACGTCAATCCGGGAAAATGTGAAACAGATAAGCTAGGCAGTTGTGGTGCAACCAAATATCACTCCAATCAATTCCTTACGTTGGGAATCCCTTTGACGATCTGAAGGCACGTAATTACAATGCCGTTATAGATGAAGTTATAGATGAATACTGTGGATATGGTGGAAAATATCTAGCGAAAAATTGGTATGATGTTCACATTATGTTTGTACCAGGACACAGCAACAGTCTGAGCTACTGCGGGACGGATAAAATGGTAGAATGTGGTGCATATATCCACCCCTTTGATGAATTCCCTACTTTAGGAAACCTTTTGGGGAGGCAGAAAGTCTAGCTCTACGGGGCATTATATTATGAGTACTTATGTAAGGTGCCTCGATCGTCGACGTATGACTTTTTTGTATCTGTATTAATGAGGAAAGAAAGAAAATTGTTCTTCACATACAGGGTGCCCAAATTTCTGGCAAAAGCTCTGAGAGTTAATAAAATTGCCATGAAAAATTTCTAAAAAATCAGTCGAGCTGGATCGCCTTAAAACTGTAGGTGCGGCCACTCATGTATAAAATGAACACACAAAACAGGTGAGAAGCTATGTTGTAATGCTGACTGAAGGGTTTTTGTGAATTCATAAGCCAATATACTGATTTGGCATGCAAGTATAAGCTACAAAGTCATATGTTTACAGTGAAAGTACGAATGATGTTAAGCAAAAATGCAGTACTTTAACACCCGACATTCACTATAATATGAGTTCGTTGATTGCAAACAAAGTAAAAACAAATATGTGTTTTGTTTCAATTAAAATCTTGTTCACACTACTTTTATGTGCCACTGTTATAACGCCAACAATAATTACTTTATACTTCTTCCCGCGCAAACACTAACAACTCTTCGATAGATCTTCACAACAGCGATCTGTAAACCATAACTGTTTACTTTGCACGCAAAGCGTCTTCAAATAAGACTGACTGAATTCTTACTGACTCGTTTTCTGCTTGGTCTTGCCTTATTATATGTTCGCGTATCAGTCTGATGAAGGTGCTTGTCTACGCCTGCTTATTATACTGATGTTGTTGGTATATGCAAGCAAGTTCGTTGTATGTGTTTGTGGCTTTTGTTTATCCTTAATGTTAAACTATGTTTTCATTTTCGCAACAATACTGTTACAATATTGTTACGAAAATGAAAAATTTAGATGCTGGTGTTTTGCTTTTACATCGCTTAACGTTAAAATTATAAACAAAACAATACAGTAAACTAACCTGTTTACAAATTATCGTACTGCTTAATATAAGAACAAACACCAGCTTAAAAATAATTAAAAACTAGAGAGCAAAATTATACCAACACTACAATAACAAATGTAAGCAATGATGTTTACAGTAATAGAGATTTCGAGAAGTCGAGGTTCTGAACTTTCGCTTTCAAGAACATTCATCAGACTATTGTTCACTTTGTCATATAAAAGGCAAAGCAAAGCAGGCGACTGAGTAAGTGAAGTTCAGTCAGTCTTTTGCGAAGACGAGGTGTGTTTGAAGATTTCAATTACAAAGATCTGTTGAACAATTGACTAGTAATTGTTATTGTTATTAAAAAGTGAGGAAATTAGAATAACAAACAAAGCAATTGTTGTTGTTCACATCAAGTTGTAAACAGTTGCATACAGAATTGTACGAACAGTAAAGAATATGTTTAAAACTAAACACAAATTTAATTTTGTTTTATTTGCAATCCACGGTGTCATATTTAAAACTTTTTTTAAAAAGGTTAAAACGTAACAATATCAATTAATCAGTCACAGTGTAAAAATTAAAAAAAATATGTATTTATTAAAAAGAAGTAAAAACTAAATTCATTGTAATTAAAAAAAAATGTGATAAAATATTGCTAGAAACATACGTAATTTGAAATTAATTCCAGTTCATTGAAACAATGAAATAAAATGAAAATTTTGGAAATCTTTGATTGAACAACTAAAAGCGAATAATAAAATTTAGTAAAAATTGAACACTTTATTTTCATTTTATTTTAATTTTTATTAATTTAAAATATTTTCATAACAGTATAAATATAAAAAAAAAATTTAAAAATATTTATAAAACATTTGATTTATTATACAATTTATAAAAGGAAATAGAAAATTAAATTAAAATGTTTTCTATTTGTAAACTGTGGGGGTGAGCGGGGAAGATAAATAAAATAAAATATTTGGCGATAGAGAAAATGAAAAAAAGGGGTATTATTAGTTTTCTATACAAAATTATATTTACTATGTACTCAAAACGTACCTTCGTATTCGGGGGTGGATTTTATAATAATCTCTTTTCTTATTTCGTTATAACCATTCTGTCATAGTATAAACAATTCATTTAGTACACACAGTTGTACATTACTTAAAGCTAAACTTAACATTAGGGTGGCCAGCGTGAACATCCCGCCCCCCTTGCAACATTGCAACAAGAGGACCGAGAAGTCACCTGGCCAGAGATCAATAGATTTACATTTCAGGGAAATTCATATATATACAATTCATAGTATAAGCTTAAATAAAAAGTTAAAAAAAGAAATGAAAAAGAGATAGAAGACAATTCATAATGAAAGAAAAGAATATTAAGAAAAGAAGGCAAAACTATTTGCCTAACACGTTTATGACTATAGTCGGGACAGATGTCGAATTAGAAGCAGCTACAGTTCCATTGCTGGTATAAGGCTGACCTGCACAAGAGCACGTCTTCTTGAGAGCTTGGCTGCGGGTTGCGCTCTTTTTGTTGCTGTGCTTCTTTTTGTTGGTGTGAGCTGCTTGTCTTTTCCGTTGGCCTTTCATACGGTGACTTCCTTTGGCTGCAGAAGCGTTCTTCCGTTCCGCTTGGTTGCCGTCAGCTCGCCGATGGAAATGCAACATTATATGGTGCTCTTGTAGGCATTCCATACACCGTTCCTTGCTCTGACACTTCTTGACGAAATGGGAATGTGCCAGACAGTTTATACAGTATTTGAGCCTTTTTACGACGCTCAACCGTTTAAAAGGACTCATGCGGCGAAATTTGGGGCATTTCCGCAAAGGATGGTGTTCGGAACACAATCTGCATTTGTAGTTGGAGGCAGCAATAACGTCGTCGAGGCTTTCATTATTCGGACGTTCAGCGGCTAGTCGACGGGGTGCAACTTCCGACATCTGTAAATACAACAAAAAAAAACGGGCAAAGGAAGAGAGGAAATTAGTTCTGTTCATGATGAGGAAGCAGCACGAGTTTGACAATTGGCCGCGTCAAAACGCCGTTGGCGGTTCGAACATCGGCCACTCGCATCTTCGAATCGGGGCCGAGATAGACCCGTTCGATCCGACCTAGCTTCCATTCGTTAGGGGGTAGATTGTCATGACGAATGACAACAAAATCATCTACAACAAAATCTTTTTGGGGAACCTTCCATTTGTTGCGTTTATGCAGTTCAACCAAATATTCGTCCTTCCATCGACGCGCGAATAAATGGTGCAAAATTTTCAGCTTACGCCATCGATTCGCATAGCTTAGAGACTCATTCGAAAAATCAGGTTCCGGGGGGGAGAGTATGGCACTTCCTATAAGGAAATGTCCCGGGGTTAAAGGGTTGAAGTCAGACGGGTTGTCTGTCATCGAGCTAAGAGGTCTAGAATTCAAACAAGCCTCTATTCTTGTCAGCATAGTCGAAAATTCCTCATAAGTGAAACTCTGGGCGTGGGATATCTTTTTCAAATGGGTTTTGAAACTCTTCACACCTGCCTCCCATAAGCCACCCATATGTGGCGCTCCAGGAGGAATAAAATGCCAATCTACTAACTGAAAGGCATTCTTTGTGACAATCTGACGTTTTATATCCTCAAGGAATCGAGTCTTATCCTTATTCAAAAGATTGGCTGCTGCAACAAAAGCAGTACCATTGTCAGAATATAGGTGAGAAGGACAACCGCGACGAGAGAAGAATCGAGCAAAAGCGGCCAAAAAACATTCGGTGGATATGTCATTTGTAGCCTCCAGATGGATGGCTCGAGTAGCAAAACAAACAAACACTAAGACATATCCTTTCGTTATTCTACAACCACGCCCTATATAGGACTTTATATCAAAGGGACCAGCAAAATCAATTCCGGTGTGAGTGAAAGGGCGAGTAAGTGTAGTTCTTTCGGGCGGCAAGGCAGACATAATCTGCTGACCGAGCTTCTTCTTGTATAAAGAACACACTTTGCAATTGTGAACAACTGTCTTGACCAAATTCTTCAATCTGGGGACCCAAAATTCTTGTCGCATAAGACGAAGCATAAGTGAGATATCCGCATGAGCCGCAAACTTATGAAGATGTTCCAGATAGAGACGCGTAAAACGGCCATTATAGGGTAATAACTTCGGAAAACGTTCGTTGTAGGTCAAAGTAGGGGAATGAGAGAGTCTACCATTAACCCGTAGAAATCCATTGGAATCTATAAAGGGGTTGAACACGAGTAATGAGTTCTTAGGGGTTAAGGTAGAGCCATTCTTCAGAGAAGAGTATTCGGGGAAATGGGTACTTTGGCAGAGAATGATCAAACGATCCATTGCCAACCTAACCTCACTTTGACTCAACGTATGAGATAGAGGGACTTGAGACGACCTTTTTTCGGGGTGTAACGAGTGATAAAAACGAAGGATATAGGACATAACTCGCAGGGCACGAGGTAAGTCCGAAAATCGACTCAAGAATTCCTCGGACGTATCCGTTTGAGCAACGTTGACCTGTATCAAACGCGTTTCTAGCTGATTATTGGGTTTAAAGGACGACAGTGGCCAATCAGACTGTGGACGAGATAGCCATTCAGGACCCTTCCACCAAATATCTGAAATGGACAGCTCCTTAGCGCTCATACCACGACTAGCCAAGTCAGCAGGGTTATGATGAGATTCGACGTGATTCCAATTGTCAGTGCCTACCTGGTCCACTATATACGATACTCGATTCGCCACAAAAGTTGGCCAATGGCACGGGGGTTTTTGAAGCCAGGACAGAACGATTGCCGAATCTGTCCAATAGAAGACTTCCGATTTGGTAAGATTCAGCTCCTTACGAAGTGAAAATACCATTTTTGCCAATAGAGTTGCACCGCAGAGCTCTAAACGGGGTAAAGTTTGCACTTTTATAGGCGCAACTTTTGTTTTGGCAGCGAGCAAGTGGGTGACAAATTCACCAGACGGGGTTTGGACTCTACTGTACAGAGTGGCAGCGTATGCTTTCTCAGAAGCATCACAAAATGCATGAAGTTGCACTTCATACTGAGGGTTAAAATTAACCCAACGGGGGATGTTAATCCTTTCGATGTACGAATAATCATCGACAAACTCTAGCCATCTGTTAAACGTCATGGGTTTCAAACATTCGTCCCAATCGGTTCCGTCTTTCCAAATTTGTTGCATAAGAATCTTAGCAACTATTACTTTAGGTGCCAACCACCCAACGGGGTCAAATAGCTTTGCTATTTGAGACAAGACGGAACGTTTTGTGACAACAGAGAAATCGGGCGTTGGAGCTGGCTTGAAGAAAAATGCATCAATGCTCGCATTCCAACGTAAACCCAGAGTTTTAGCGGTGCTGGCGTCTGACAATTTTAGAAATTGGGAATCCAATAGATGGTCGGGGGGCAAATCCTCAATGAGACCTCTGTCATTCGAAGTCCATTTGCGAAGAGAAAAGCCGGCAGAATTCAGAACATGAATTATCTCATCACGATTACGTGTAGCTTCCACAAAAGAATGCGAACCAGCCAAAATGTCATCAACATACATTTGGTCTCGCAGAATCTCAGAAGCAAACGGGTGGTCCGCTTCGCAATCATCAGCTAACTGATGTAGGGTTCGTATAGCCAAATAGGGGGCACAGTTAACACCAAATGTAACTGGGTTCAATTCGAAATCTTGCACATCTTCTTGGGGGTTTCGACGGAACAATATCCTCTGAAAAGGGGTGTGATCTGGTACGACCAGTATCTGCCGATACATCTTCTGTATGTCTGCGTTAAAGACAAATCGAAACAGTCTCCATCGGAGAATCAAAATAGTTAAATCGGCTTGTAAAATCGGGCCAGTGTGCAAGACACTGTTAAGGCTTAAGCCATTAGAAGAAGGGCAAGAAGCGTTGAAAACGACACGCAACTTGGTGGTTGTGCTATCAGGCTTAAAAACGGCATGATGGGGTAGGTAGTAACTGGGCTTAGGGGAACAAACAGCGTCATGATCAATTTTCGACATGTGGCCTAGGGTAAGATACTCCTCAATAACCTGATCGTATTGATCCTTAACCTCAGGATTCCTTAACATACGAGACTCATTTCGCAAATATTGGCCCAGAGCACCCTTTCGGGATGGACCGAGATTCAAGTCCGTCGAAAATTCGGGTTTAAAGGGTAACGCAACCACATATCGATAAGTGGTGCGACGATACAGATCCTCACAAAAGCGATCTTCAGGCGACAATACTTTCGACTTGGGTACTTCCTCTATTTCCCAGAATCGACTAATTTTCGCATCTAAGTCCAGTTGCCCGAAAAAGGAAGCAACGGAATCCAACGGGTTCGACTGAGGTATTTTGCCAATTACTATCCAACCGAAGACAGTTCGTTGAGCGATCAAAGGGTTTTTAGAATCCTTTCTAACCTCAGGAAGCATGATTTGGGAGTAGATATCTCCACCCAATAGCAAATCCATATGGGCACATTTCAAGTCTGTCAACGGAAGATCGGGGGTGTTGAAGTCAACAAACTTTGCTAAGGAGCATGTGGGCAATCGACCAGTTAGCTTGTCGACCACATATGCCTCCGTAGTTAGCTTAAACGCTGGATCAATAGAAGACCCCAGCGAAACAAGACAGACTTTAGTCGAGTTTGCGGCCACTGCGCCATTAAGGCCCACGACAGTGGCAGCTGGTGCCAGAAGGGTTGGAAGATCTAGCTACCGTTGCAACTTTCTGGAGATGAAAGTAGCCTGAGACGCCGGGTCGATTAGAGCTCTAGCGGGAAAAACTACATCATTATGCACTACATTCACCTGGATAGTTCCTAATAAAACTGTGGAATACGGGGTGGACTGTAATCGGGTAGCGAAATTCTGAAAAGACCGAGCAGCAGCGGATGTTGATGGGCCATTATCCACTTCATTTCGCTTTTGTACAGGAGAAGGCCGAGGGATTTCTGGAGAACTATCTGGGGTAGAAGGGTTAATGGGGTTAGTTCCAGCCCTCGGTTTCTCCCGGGGGGGAGATTCGATACGGTGAAGTAGCGAATGATGTTTCTGTTTGCAAATGTAGCAAACATTTGAGCTCTGGCATCTCTTAAACTCATGCGAGGCTGCCAAACAATTTGTGCACCATTTGTGCTTTTTAACAGTTGCCAAGCGAGCACTAACCGACATTCTTAAAAAGTCCGAACACAAACGAATGGGATGATTCTCGCTGCAAACTGGACATTTTCTTTGGGGTAAGCTAGGGGCTACAGTGGTTCCAAAGGTTTTCAATTTCCGCGGGTTACCAGGACTGCCTTGGTTATTAACCCGTGCAGTACCTTGGGAAAAATTGTGGCTGCCGATAATATCCGACACTGATTCAAGAGTTCGGTATCTGGCAGTCAGAAACGCATCCATCTTGCTCCACTTAGGCAGGTCTGAGCAAGGCCCTTGAGATTGCTCCCAAAGACCCAGGGTGTGTTCGGGTAGTTTGGTGGAGCAAATGTAAACAAAGATGACGTCCCAATTCTGAGTTTCAATGCCCAGCAGCGACAAATTCGTTATGCAATCGTTAATCGTCCGTTGCAAACTCTTGATGGAAGGGCCAGATTCCTTGGATATGGAAGGGAGGTTAAATAGGGTTTTCAATTGAGAATTTACTAAAATGCGTTTATTCTCATACCGATCTACAAGGTTCTGCCACGCCATGTCGAAACCATCATTCGTCATGGGGCAGGTTCGAATAATGTCCCTTGCCTCGCCTTCCGTCTTCTGTAGAAGGTAATACATCCTTTGGATGTTACTAATATGGGGGTTGGTCCCATAAATGGCTGAGAACATATCCCTAAATGTTGGCCAAGATGTGTAATCGCCAGAAAATGTTGGGGTGTCACAGGGGGGAAGATGAATAGGGATACTATTAGTGGGGGGGTTCGCAGCCTTGCACTTAAGGCCGTCAGATGACCCATCAATGAGCGAGACGCATTGAAAATACAGAGTATATCCCGACTCATACTTGGCCTTCAGGTCTTTAGCAGACACCTTGGTATCGTCGGCATTTTCCACTAAGTCCTCATAAGTGTCACGAAAGGCCTCCCACAAACGGGTTAACTCTTGCCGATGGACACTCAGAGTGTGAACAGAATGTTCTCCTTTAGGGATAGCCTGAAAGAAACTTTCAAAATCGACTAAGCGATTGTAGGTCCTTGTCAAGTTTCGTAACGCGGCCATTTTATCACAATTAGGATAAGTAACAAGTTATGAATAAAATAAAAAACGAAGAGGTAAGAATGGGGACTCCCAATTGCAAAATTCCAAAGAATAGGAACAAAGGAGAAACCTCAGAACGCGGGAAAAAAAATGCGAAAAATTCAACAAAAATTAGCGAGAAACAAATTCGCGAAAAATTAGAAAAGAAGAAAAAAACTCAAAATTATTATCGGCAACACGAAAACAATTCGAAAAATATGTCCGCGAAAAAGAACACCGATAAAAGTTCGAATAGAAAAAATAAAAATGGTACAAAGGTTTATTTAACAAACGTAAACCAATAACGAATCAAAAAATATATATAAAATACGTAAAAGGGATATAAAAAAATATAATAAAATTATATAAAATTTCTTTTAAAAATATGATAAAAAAAAATATGTATTTATATATTTATATTTTTATTCAAAACAAACAGAATGTCTCAACCAAAAAACAATAAGCCAAAAAAAAATATAAATAATATATTTGCTTATTATATTAGTGCAAGAATACACGATATGTAACAAAGGAGAACAGCGGCCACCTCGATTTGGCAATCTTCAGCTGTTTACAAAATATATACACAACACAACAACACGCAGTTCAATGCACTCTGTGTTGTTTGCGGTTTCTTCTTTTCACTTTGATACTTTATCCTTCGTATATTCTTACACGCACTATACTGAGACACACTGCACTAATATTTATATGTATATTTATTGTTGTTTTTTTTCTTCTTTATTTTATTTTTTAGTTTACACCAATGTTTTTTTTTTATTTTGATTTCTTTTTTTTCACCACACAATTATGTATTTTAGTTTACATACCTTGTAACAAAAAATTTTAAGAGGAAAGAAATTATAAAAAAAACCAATTCCAAAGGGCGACACGGGTGTATTTTCCAACAAAATCAATATGGCGATCGTCGACAAAATCTAGAAAGAAATTGTCGTCAAATATTTTATTTTATTTTTACGGGGATGATCCGGTTCGAAGGACCAAAAATGTGGGGGTGAGCGGGGAAGATAAATAAAATAAAATATTTGGCGATAGAGAAAATGAAAAAAAGGGGTATTATTAGTTTTCTATACAAAATTATATTTACTATGTACTCAAAACGTACCTTCGTATTCGGGGGTGGATTTTATAATAATCTCTTTTCTTATTTCGTTATAACCATTCTGTCATAGTATAAACAATTCATTTAGTACACACAGTTGTACATTACTTAAAGCTAAACTTAACATTAGGGTGGCCAGCGTGAACATAAACAAATAAGCCAATTGAGAAGTAAACAAACAAAATTTTTGTGTTGTTTTTAGCCTTTTCAATTACATTCACTCTTAATATTTTTATTTGGAAAAACTTTAACAAAAAACCGAAATAAAAACTACAAGCTAATAAAAAAATGCTATGCAGCAATAAATACTCGTACACTTGACAAAAAGCACACAAGAAACTCAGAAAAGGAAAATTGGAATGAAAAAAAAAAGTAAATAAAACTAATCAGAATCACAGCATTTGACAAGTACCGTCCGAAGTCCTCTTAAGTTAACAAAATAGAAATAATACTTTGTTGGCGCACAAATAAAGGGTCCGCCAAATAACTTTTTTTTTTTTTTTTTGAAAACGCTTTAATGCTTGCTGGTGAATATTTTCTCAAATTTCTTTTTTTATTTGAAAGTACAATCCTTCCGGTTAATAATGGAAAATAATTTCATTCAAATGGCTGCCTCGGCTGGCCATGCAGTAGCCTATACGATCGGTCCAATTTTTAAGCACATTATCGATTGTGTGCAGCTGTATTTCACCAATGGCTTCATGAATATTGTCCTTTAAGGCGTCAATTGTCTCCGGCTTGTCGGCGTAACACTTATCTTTGACGGCACCCCACAAATAATAGTCCAACGGTGTCAAATCGCAGCTCCGAGGTGGCCAAACGACATCAGCTCTGCGGCTGATAATGCGATCTTCAAAAACAGGGCTCAAAACATCGAGTGAGAGCTAAGACTATCCAACTGTGTTTGCATTTCTGTACAGTAATTGTTTGGCCAATTGGTTGGACAACAGCCATAGGGAAAGTCTACGTACGGTCTTATGAATTACGGCTCCCCATTTTGGGTAATGGTACAGGCTGGACAAAAATGTCATACGATCCGGTTAATAATGGAAAATAATTTCATTCAAATGGCTGCCTCGGCTGGCCATGCAGTAGCCGAACGACTGATTTCAGAAAATTTTCTTTGGTATTTCATTTACACTCAGGGTTGTGTCAGAAGACTACTGAAAAGAAGTCGCCGAAGAAATAAGTTTTTATATTTCATTTTCGAGATAACTGAGCCGGAGGTCTAATAAGCCTACACACCTTCTACAAGACCGCGGCACCCTCACAAAACTCAATCGAAAAAGGAACGGAAGTTAAACGACCATGGACAATGAAAACTGTTCATTGAATATGTACTGGAGCAGTTGGCTCTTTACATGAAAAAATCATATTTTTATTGTGATGAATTAATTGATCAATGCAACAACCGCACAAGATGACATTGCTTGTAATTTAGCGTCTGCAAAATTAAATATTCTGAAAGAACCCCATTACACTTTCACTTTCGGTACTGTACTTATCAAGTACACGTCCTCTAACCTATACACACTGTGTTTTATTTAAATTTGGAGGCAAGGGATGCCTCCCTAATAGTTAAGTTAAGTTTAGTTTCCTGGGAATTTTGCCATCAAAGTCAAAAATGTAATTTGTAAACTACATTAACAGAACAAACAAAATAAAGAGGAAAGTTTGTAAAACAAAAACAAAAAAAAAATCCATAAAACAATCTGATTTTAAAGACCGCCATAGAAGCATACTTCAATTCTCTCATTCTCCATTAAAGTGTAATGGTGTTTTGCTTTACATTTATAAAATGAAAATTTTACAACCATTTTGACAAAGCAAACTGTTGTTGAAGTCCTTTTTGATGTAATTTTCTGGGTTTTCATAGCCGTTGTCATGTTAGTTGACACTTCAAATTTGATGTCAGAGCAATGGAAAGCAATTTTCTTTGAAATTTCCTATAGAAAACTCAAGAATGTGAAATTGAGTAACAGAGTTGCAATTCCATTAACAAGAAGAAGTCATTAAAATGGGGAGAGACAAAGGCTCACTGGTATTTTTAATAAAAACAAAAAAATTAATAAAAGGAGGTTTAATCAAATGTGGACAATTTTAAAATTAAAAGAACAACTTTCATTACACATAAAATAAGAGTTAAACAACTACAATATATGCAAGGTAAACTTTCCGATAGAAGTCGCTGTAGTCTAGTAGGTAGTGTAGCTTGTTATTTTTTTTTTTTTTTTGTGGTGACTTACTCTCACTTTTGACTTTTTCTACTGGAAAAACTCTAAGCCTAACGAAATTGCCATAAAAAGTTTATCAAATCTGTCATTCCGAGCTGACGTGTTAACTGTAGATCCTTACACTCATGGATATAATTTACAGAAAGCACATGACCGATGTGAAAAGCTGTGATCTACTTCTCACTAAAGGGTTGCGATGACCCAATGAAAATTTTCTGATTGTGTTTCGATACAACAGCCTCCCGATCTGGCTTTAACTTGCATTATCCAAGTTTACATATGGCTTTCATGTGGCTCCCTCTGGATGACAATCAAATATCTGCAAACCTGTACAGTGCAGTCCACTGGGCTCAGAATTTGATTTGTGCTTGGAACTTCCACTCGTAAACTTAATCCATTATAATACAATCTAATAGCTTCTGATCAGATCACTTCAGAGCATGTTCTTCATATAAATGTTCACATCCCTTCAGGTATTTTAATCTCTCTTATTATGCAGTTTCACAATGATACTTTGCTTGTTGGAAACACTTTTGTACACTATGGACTGTGATGGCAAAAAGTTGGGTTTGCTTTAGAATTGAAACGGCATCTATTATTGCTACATATCGACCATTTAACTCTTTACTATCTATTTGGGTGTATTATTTATTAAATAATTTCGATAGACCTTTTTTCTTTTCATATGCAACGCTTCTTCACACAAAACTGACTGAATTTTTACTGACACCGTTGATTGCTTTGTTTTGCCTTTTATATCGCAGGGTAAATAGTCTGATGAAGGCTCTTGGAGGCAAATGTTCATGGCTTCGCATTCTCGAGATCTCTATAAATGTAAACATCGTTGTTTCATTGTTGTTGTTTGTGTACTTTGATTACATTCATTCTTGTAGTGTTTGTTGTTGTATTTTTGTTTACGTGTTTATCATTTTTTAGGCTAGTGTTTATTTTTGTGCAATAATTTGTAAACAAGTTCATTGTTTTTGTTTTTGTACATTTTGTTTATAAAATTAATGTTAAACGATGTAGAAGCAAAACACCAGTGTCTAGATTCTCCCATTTTCGTAACAATATGTTAAAATAATATTAATATTTGGATCTTTGTCAGTATTTAAGAAAATGTATTTCTGATTAAAGCCGCCGTGGTCTAGTGGGTATTGTGTTGGCTTATTAGACGTAAGGCTCGAATTCAAACCGCAAGTCAAACATCAAAACGAAATATGAAAAAAAAATATTTCTTCGCGACTTCCTCTCAGCAGAAAACTCAGAGAGTAAGTAAAATTGTCTTGAAAAAGTTCCTCATAATCTGTCGTTCGGAGTCGACGTTAACCGTAGGTCCCGCCACTCAAGTATAAAATTAAGGTATACAACATGAGTGGTGTGAGAAGCTGGGCCGTAACCCTGACTGAAGGATTGTAATGGCCAATTATGTATGTTTTTCTGATTAAATTATAAATCATTATATACATATGCACGAGTATAGTTATCATAATTAAATAATTAAAATTTTTTATATTATTATTATACGCGATACTTTGTTGAATTGTATTATTAAATTTTGTCAGCAAAAACATTATCGTTTGCTTTATTTATAATTGATTTGTTTAAAATTTTTTATTTCATTTAGGACTATTAATTTCAGTTTATTTAATAAATTTTATTTTGTTAACGGAAACTAAAAAAAAAAATATTCCATTAAAATTAATGACAAAAAACAGAAATTCTTTTAAAAGGAAATTCAAAATTATTATGATTTATTCATATAGTTTTTGTATAGTTTAATGACATATACCTAGTTTATTATTAATAACAATTATTGAAAATTAATTTTTATAATTTTTTTCTTTAATTTAATAATTATGATATCTTGCAGCAAAAAAAAAAAATCAATAGAATTTATATGGTATTTAGCTTTAACAAAAAATATTAATTTATTGTTGACATTGTTATTAAAATAACTCAAAATTTAAATGTTTATTCTTGTCTTTAAATGCACACTTGCAAAAACTATTAACTTATGTTAGATTTAAAAATGCACTCTAACTGAAAAACATTTTATATAGGGTGGGTCATCTAACGGTTTAAATTGGAACCATCGGTTACTTCGACAATTGGTCGGAAATTTCATGAGAAAATCGTACAAAATTTGGTCACAGAGAACGACAAACAGTGTCTGGTAAACGCAAGTTTATTTCTAAAGTTCGTGAAACTGGCTTCATTGTTTATGCGCTGAAAATATCGAAGTTGTGGTTGACAGTGTGTGCGGGAATCCATCGACTCGTCATCGTTCTCAAGAATTGAACATTCCACATTCCAGTTTACGTCAGATTTTGCGAAAGGATCTCGGTATGACGCCCTACAAAGTTCAATTGGTTCAAGACTTGAAGCCGCATGAACATCCGATTCGTTTTCTCAAAGGTAGACGCGCCAACGAGAAACTGAACGATGATGTCGCTTTTGCCAAAAAAAATTATCTTTTCGGACGAAGCTCATTTTCATCTTGTTGGGTACCTTAATAAGCAAAATTGCTGTATCTGCATCTTACCGAAACCAATCCACCCATTACGAGTGACTGTTCAGTGCGGCTTGCGAAGTGGAGGCATTATTGGCCCATATTTCTTGGAAAATGAGGACAACGCAACTATTGAGAATTTAGACACTAATTGCACTATGACAACTTATTTTTTGTACCCGCTCTTCATGGTATTGATGTGAACGATGTTCAGTTTCAACAGAATGGTGCAAATTCCTACACATCGCATGCCACAATCAGTTTATTGCGTCCAACGTTTGATGGCCGTTTAATTAGCCGAATGGTGAATGGTGCAACTTTCCACCGTTGGACTATTTTCTGTGGAAAGCCGTTAAAGAAAACGTTTATGCCGGTAAGCTAGAGACAATTGATCATTTGAAGTCCATTATACGTAATGCGATTGGCGATATACGACCTTATACACTCTAAAAAGTGCATGAAAATTGGTCTGATGGAACGAGGTACTGTGAGGCCAGCCGTGACAGCCATATGAATGAAATAATATTCCACATCTAACTAGAACACATGCACTGCACAACAAAAAAAATAAATTTTGGCATAATTTCAAGCCATTTTTGTTTTACAGCATTTTTAAATTTATATTTACTCACCACTCACATTATGCTTATACCCATATATAATATGTAAAATTCATTTACGACAAGTACATATGTGACGTATGAGTGATATTTAATTCCATTTGTTACAAACATGACAAAATCAAAGAATTTTTCTTGCATTATTTTCAGAGTAACTAAACTTATATAATATGGTGCGTATGAGTAATATATCGCAAATACAATTCAATAGAAAGTATACGACGAATAATTTGAAATTAAACATTTTTAAGCTATGATATGATAATTCTAATGGATTTGTAAAAAGAATTTAAATTTGTCGGTGTATTCTAACCTAAAAGTAAATGAATGAGATGCTGAATGAAATAATATTTCATTTCTAACCGAAACAATTAAACTTCACATCAAACAAATAAATTTGGCAAAATTTCAAACTGGTTTAGTTTTATTGCCTTTTTTAAATTTAAACTCTTAAATGTCCCACCCTTTAGAAGATGGTATGAAATGTATATATTGTATACAGAATTAAAAATGATATTAAAACTCCATTGTCTGTAATGTAAACAACGGTGTTTACATTAATGGAGATTTCGAAAAGGCGAAAACATGAACATTTGCCCTCAAGAACATTCATCAGACTGTTTATCCAGCCATATAAAAGGCGAAGCAAAGTATGCGAGTAAGTTAAAAAAGTTCAGTCAGTCCTGTGTGAAGTCGCGGTGTGTTTGAAGATTTGCATTACAAAAATCTGTTAAATAATTGCCTACTAATTGTTATTGTTTATGCAAAGGCTTTAAGAAAAGCAAAACAAGGCAATTGTTGCTGTTTACATCAAGTTGTGAACAGTGGCACACAGACTTATAGGAATAATAAAGAATTTGAATTAAAACTAAACACATATTTATTTTTATTTTATTTGCAATCGACGAACTTATATTTTGAACGTTTTTAAGATGTAAAAACGTAACAATACCTATACGTAATATTAGTAAAATATTCAACTCCAACTGTAGGGATGAGTTTTGTTTACAATAGTAACAGATTATCATAAGAAACGGTTTACATTTGACCTTAAGAGATTTATTCGGGTTTACTTATACCCCCAAAATTTAATGCTTTAAATTGCTAAGATTTCAACAAATTTAAAATATTCAGATTTTAAAATATTTGTATATACATTTGTATTTCTTGTTTCTGAAATACACGTCACAATATCCAACAGACTTTTCACAATAACAACATCATTGATTATTCCAAACAAATATGAAATCTCTTAAGAATTCAAACTGCCGCTAATGCATTCCATAACACACAGAAGGGAAAAAAATTTTTAAAAGCCAGCAGACAGATAGCAAAACCAACATTCAGATAAATAAAATATTAAACAATACATCTTCGTTTTTACAACATTTTTATGGTTTTCTTTTGTTCATGATAAAATTTAAATATTGGGCAGTATACAGAGTTTAATATAAAGTTTGTAACGAATCCATTTTCGATTAAACAATGTGTTCATTTTATCCGTAAGTTTCGGGACCTATAGTTTAAACTCCACTTCGTATGACAGATTTTTGAGAAGATTTTCAATGGGAATTTTATTTTCTCTCAGAGCTTTTGCCAGAAATCTACTGAGAGGAAGTCGTCGAAGAAATACTTTTTCATACCTCGATTTGTTGGAGATGTTTGACATGGGGTTTGAATCGTGACCTCACGTCTAATAAACCGACATATTACCTACTGGACTATGGCAACTTCATTGTTATAAACACTTGCCTACCAGAGATCATCATTGAGTATTCAAAAAGATGGAGTTGATTCGTATCATACTCATAATTTCTGATACTTATACGCATCCATACTTATTTCAATATTATACTCATACTACTCATATTCAACGTTTGAAGTACTCATCGTACTCACGCTTAACAATATGCATGTTGTTGTTGATTTCGACTCTCCTTTACTGAACATTTACAAGAATCACAAAATAAGTATGATTCGCCCACGAACACTACAATACTCACCAGAAGGTTGTGTGTTTGCTTTGCTTGCTGCCTTTGCCTTTTTCTTTCCTCTTTTTTTGTACATGCAACAACAACTAAGACTGTAAATTTTGGTGAATGCTTGGAATCACACGAATCATTTATGAGTATTATAAGTATTTTTATAAATTTATGAATCTGAATGAGTAGGAGTATGAATCAAACATATTTCGGATGTTATGAATTTGATGTCAACGTTGTACTAATGCTCATAGTAACCTGTACTTATAAATCAATGTTGTAGAGAGTACAAATGAATCAGAGTAGTTTAATTTCAAAACTGTTGACTCACTCATACTCGAAATTTCATGAGTACTTATGAGTAGCGAAAAAACGATTCATTTCTGATCTCTGATACACATGTTGGTAACACTTTAGTGGTAAACGGACGTACAATATGCATGTACCATACATACGGGTTACATAGCACACTCACTACAGGGACAAACTCTTCCGTACTCGTATACACCACACTAACACATGTATGAATTAAACAAAAATATAGTCTTCGTTTTATATGGTATTGTTTTATATAGAGATGTTGATGTGTTGATACATTTTTTGTAGTTGTAGCTTCCAATGTTGCTTTTAATGGTATTCTGGTTGATATTGATTTGGTTTTCATACGAACTCACTCGTAACACAACGTTAGAGTCTAAAATAACAGTAAGAGTACGGCTGTAGTCTAGCAGGTAGAGTGTTGGCTTATTAGACGTAAAGCCCTGATTCAAAAAAAATATTTCTTCGGCGACTTCTTCTCAGCAGATTTCTGGGAAAAACTCTGAGAGTAAATAAATCTGCCATGAAAAAGTTTTTCAAAAAATCTGTCGTTCGGAGTCGACGTTAAACTGTATTAAATTAACACACACAACACAAGGGGTGTGAGAAGGTAGGTCGTAATCCTGACTGAAGCGTTGTAATGACCAATTATGTATCGGTAATAGCGTATTTATAAAGCTCTTGCGCTGTATATTACAATGAAAATCTACAGCATTTATATAACAATAGCAGTAGAAAAATTTAAAACAGTGCCAACTACGATCTAAAATACCTTTGCAACTCGGTTTCTCATAAGTACTTAGAAATATTGAATTACTTTGAGATTTCATTTGTTTCATTTAACGCACGTGCTTCAATTACAATTTAATGACAACATAAAAATTAAATTAAATTTAAGCTCATGCTTAACAAGTTAAAAAATTGCTGTCATTTGTATACGACTTTAATAAACCCTACACCACAGTATTCCAGGTTGGTAGCGTTTTCATTCATTGAAGGCATGTAATGGTCACCTAGACTTGAGATCAAATACTTAAATTGATTTCATTCTTGCGGTTCTAGTATTTAACTATAAAGGCTAACACTAAAAGAAAATGGATGTAAAGTAAAATACCCATGGAATCCAGTGAGGAGTTGTAGGGTATACGGTTAAATACTAAAACTAAGAAATGATGTGTAAAATGTTAGACGAAAAAAATCACATTTAAAATTAAACATCAATTTTGCAACAGAAGTAAAGAAAAATTTGGAGCACGTTTAAACTCTTCTCTCCTAAATTTGTTGAAAGCACGTAAAACATAAACATTTCTTTGAAGTATATTGACAATAAATTTTATTGTAAATACTAAATACAGTTTGATTCCATTCCTACTCTGTTAACGATTACAATAAAAATAAATTTTATTGTAGGAAATTTATATAAAATCTGCAAGTTGTCAAAAGTTAAAAACAGCAATTCAAATTGGTGTCAACAAAATACGTAGTTATAACAGTTGCCGGAGTAGAAGTTTAAGCACAACATTCGAATTTTTAAAATATGCCGCATGACAAATATTAATTGCTTTTAATGTATTCAATATTCAAAATGTGAAACATAAAATTAAATGTTTAGTTGTATATGCGACCTATTTTGTTAGAAAAATCCCATAATATTCTTGCATTATACCATCAATTTTTATGCAGGTTTTTCATAGATGGGCACTTTGCAGTACCAGTAAAATTTCAGTAAAAATTGATTTTTACTGATTACTGAAAAAAATTTCAGTATTCAGTGAAATTTTACTGTTAATGCAATCTAAATTTGAATGAAATTTAAATAAAATTTAAATGAAAAAAAGTAAAATTTTACTGTTAATGCAATCTAAATTTCATTTAAATTTCATTTAAATGTCATTTAAATTTAGATTGCATTACCAGTAAAATTTTACTGAATACTGAAATTTTTTTCAGTAATCAGTAAAAATCAATTTTTACTGAAATTTTACTGGTACTGCAAAGTGCCCATCTATGAGGTTTTTTGGCAACATTATAATCTTTCTTTTTTATAATTAGATTTTACGTTAATTTTATCATTTCAGTATTATTATTCACTTATTCCAGATGTGCTCCCCCATTCTTGCAAAGAAACGGTGAGAAAAAATTTATATATTTGTTATAAATATTTTACAGCCGGAGTGGAAAGCAAACACTAAAATGAACGCTTCTGCGGCATATATAACCCGGAGAATCTCTGTGCAAGGTTGATCCTATGCTGGATCTCTGCAACATAAAAAGCACGGGCAGAATGAGCGATTCAAAGAGTATTAGTTTCGTCGTATGAGATAGGTCTCTGCTATCCAATTGTCTATTGAGATCTGTTGTCAAAACTGATTCTACGCTTGATCTCCAGACTGACATCATTTTTTTTATTTTTAAAAGTATAGTAATCGGCCGTAATCTGAATCCAACGTACTGCAGTTCTTACTTGTCTACAACTTAGTTTTACCCTCATTTACTACCAGACCCATCTTAATAGACTCCCGTTCAGTAGCAGTAACATCTCTCTCGATTCATCATAGGGCGAATCTCGTTAGCGTACAGCAGAAGCTGGACAATTGTAGCAAATAGTGTCATTTCGATACTCTTTCGTCTTTCGCAGAACATTCTTCATAACGAAGTTGAAGAGGATTGAAAAAGAGGATTGTGTGAAATCTCGCTTGGCATCAAAAGGTTCGGAGAGGTCTATTTCCACTTTGACGAAACTGTAGGAGTTCTTCAACGCTATTCTGAATAAAATTATCAGCTATGTAGGAACTTAGACATTGTGGCAAAACGTCGACCCTATCGAAGGCTACCTTATAGTCGACAAAAGGATAGAGTACTTTGACTTGTAAAGTCTTTTCCATGTAAAATCTTTTTTAGTATTTTACATCATGTGAAAATCTGGTTGATGATGGATCTGCCAGGTCTGAAGCCGCGCTGATAAGGTCCAATCTGAAAGAACCTTATATCACCGTAGGGTAATTTTGGTTTAATTGAATACACAGACTACGGAGATCGGTGTTCAGATGAACGTCCAGCAAAGAGACACCAATCGGCGTCTTCAAGCTTTTTCATGGTCTTCCACGTTCTTCATTTCTCACATCAAAATCGTTGTAATCCCTGAACCATCTTCTGTATAATCTCTAATAGAGAATGATCACAAGCATTCCATGCCATTCTCCAGCACTTTATATCAAATGAAAACAGAAAATTAATGCTTTCCACAAACTACAAATTTCTGATACACCTGGTATGTATACCAAAATTAAACTAAACTGTTATACAATGTAATTTTTGGTTACTTGGGTTTTTTGATAACCTTTTAAAACTTTCAACGTTAATGCTTTTAAATAGTGTAAGGAAGGTTTTAAATTTTTTAAAATTCCAGAATATATCTCGAATTAGTGAATTGACTGTCATAAAAATTTTGTTCATTGCTATTACGTTTATTTTATAGATATAACTCGTGTATTTTTCTTTCCATGTAAACCATATTTAAGACATAATGCATTCAGTTTCCGTTTATAGAAAACACATAACCTGTAACCACACTTACGACATTTTTATGTTCAATCCTTATCCACGTATCCACGTGTGATTTTTAATTGATGTTTTATGTACCATAACAGTACATGTATTGGTTGTTAACTGCATTATTAAATATTGAAAATTTTCGAGCTAAAAGCACGTTTAATGCAGTCAGACCATTATGAAATTCGTAACGACCAAATTGGATCTCAAATTTTATGTGTTTCTTGTTTTATTTCCTATTAAAAAGTAAAAAATTTAATTTTTTTATTGCTCTCATATATGTATGTGTAAATAAAATATGTTCCATTAAGATTGATAACAAAATTCAATACCAGCAATTAATGCTCCAAAGGAATTTTAAATTTTTAGCCAAATAACAATTTTCATTATACTAACTTACATATTTAATTAATCACTACAACCCGTTAGTGAGAATTAAAATCTAGCTTCACACCACCCTTCTTGTGAATAATAAATGCATCCAAGGTTTGTGGTAGGTGGATTGTAATGATGTAATTACGTATGTATGTATGTACGTGAGCTAAATATGAACCACAGTCTCTTATGTAATAAGGCACCAAAAAAAGCTTGAATACATCAAATAATCCTATCAAGAAGCCGTCTGATCATTCATAAAGGATATTATATATTAACGCCAAAAATCATAAGAAAAATCAACGACCCATATTTCTTAGAAACCGACGTTGGACAGACCATAATTGTCAACGGCGAACTTTATAGTTAGATGATTACAAATTTCCTTTTGCTTGAACTGAATGATCTAAACACCATCGACATGAGGTTTCAATAACGCCACTTGCCACACAGCTAATGGCACATTATATATTCTCCTTAACGATTTGACCGCATGGTCATCTCAATTGAACTGAACTTGGCATCGATATCGTGCGGAATAGCCCCGTCAGATTCTTTCTTGTGAGTTTTTAAGTCACAAATATATGCGAATAAATCACAAACCATAGCCTAGCTCAAAATCAGCCTGATTTATGCGTCATATTCGTAGAAAATTTGACATTTCTGATGAACTGTAGGTTAATAAATTGGAGCGGACATGTGAACGTTATGTTATATTCCACACATAATGCCATCAAGGGTGTTTTCAAACGAATAAAAATTGTCGATGATATCTCACACACACTTTGTTTTATTTAAATTTTAAGATTGGAAGCGTTTACAGGAGTATCATATATAATTGGCCATTACAGCCCTTCAGTCAGGATTACGGCCTAGCTTCTCAATTCATTCTATACAATAATTTATTTCATTAAAATTAATCAAGAGAAGTGAAGAAAAAAAATCTAACAACTCTTAAATATTTTATGACTTGACTTTTATAGTATTTTTATGTTTGTTAATTTTATTCCCAACTTATAATATTTATTTAAATTTTTTTATTTAACAATAAAATTTTAATCATTGCCTTCACAGAGAATGCTAAAATTGATCTCCACAGTTAAATATTTAAACTGCAAAGAAATCATATGTATGTATGTAACTGCTTGAGTATGAGCGACATTTAATTTATAAGAATAATAAGAATCACTTAAGCCATAAATCATACGCTCTAGGGAATCGCAGAGAGATAAAATTAAGGTCAATCTATTAACACTACTACTAATCACGCGTACATACATAATATATTTTATCATTCAATAGCTTTTGACTTGTATACCAGTCACGTTGCAACAGGATTATAAATTCATAACAAACAAAATTATGGCCAATTATAATATTATTCTATGTATGTATATATAATTGTGGTTATCATACAATAAATGATTGACCATTGGGTAAACTGATTCACACTGCAAGAAATTTAATAATAGCGGTCAATATTAAGAGATTAACTTAATTATACGTTTTGTTTTAAATATTCAATAATTCAAAAGGTATTCCTTAAAAAAAATGAAACAATTCGGAATACTTTTAAATCATAGCTTTTTGTCAAATTTGGTTTGAGTAGCACATAATGGAGCATAATTAGTAGAAACAGAATAATCACCCTGAGATGCCAACGAGGGAGCCATGCTTATAGCAAATCGACACCAATAATGCAATATCAGCTATTGGACTCAGAGTACGCATATACGTTATATGCACCCACTCAATCTCATAGTTAAAAAGGCCATAGGATCTTCCAAATATTATTAGTTTACATTTGCTCAGTATAGTGTTATATGGCTATGTTGGGCTCTGGACCAGTTGGCAACTGACTCCAATTTTCATCAAAAAATCATCCTCACAAATGAGGCCCATTTCTAGCTGAATGGGTACGTGAATAAACAAAATTGTCGAATTTGAGGCAATACCAATCCATATAAAATCCAAGAACATCAAAGGCATTCTAAAAGTGTTATTATTTGGTGGGAATTTTGGGCTGACGATGACATGGGTTTTTAACGCCAAAACTTCTTTTGGCCTGCTGTGGATGATCTGGACAGCAACAATATGTGATTTTGATAGGACGATGCAACGTCCTGTACAGTTTATGCTTCGATTCGAGAGAGCACTGTCGTCTTATCTGGAGATAATGTGACCTGGCTGCACAGTTTTCGTGATTTGACATCGTTAAACTTTTTCTTGTGGGGTTTTCTTAAATCGCAATCCTCAAAGCCAATACGACAGAGTCATAGAAAACAAGCTCCACCCAGAGAAACCTTGCCTGACATTTGAACGATTTTATATTCCACACATGTAAGTCGACGTATTGTTGGAGGTAGTGTGTTGACCGAGGTCAGACATCAAAACGCAATCCAAAAAAGTATTCCTTCGGCGACTTCCTCTCAGCAGATTTCAGGCAAAATCTCTGAAGGTAAAAAAAAAATTGCCGTGAAAAGTTTCTTTAAACGGTAGATCCCGCCACTTACATATAAAGTTAACACACACAACGTAAGTTATGTGAGAAACTAGGTCGTCATCCTGACTAAAGGGTTGTGATGACCAATTATGCATGTATGTATATTCCATACATAGTGGCATCAACAGTTCTTTCAGATAAATAATAAACGTCGATGATATCTCAAGCACTCAATTTGAATTGCTGCGCTACATGTTACTTTGTACTTCAGTGATTATTCTGTTTCCCACTTAAAAAATCAGCTTCTACTACAGCGACTACTGTAAATACGTATTCTGTTGGCTCTAATCTGGATTGCTGCCTTTAATTTTTGACAGCTTGCAGTGCTACTCGTTGCGTTGTACTACAGCGACTATTCCCTTCCGCACTTAAATTGTAAAATGGTTAAATTTCTCTTTGACATAAAAACATTTGTACGTTTTTCTTTGTCATTTAAAAAAGAAAAATTAAAAACAGAAAATAATTATTCCTTTTGCTACTGTACACGTCTGGGCGCACGTTATTACTGCTCCGTTGTGTAACTGTTGCTGCACAGTAATTTGATTATTGAATTCTGCTGCTATGTCACATCTTTACTACTATCATTGTCATGGCCGTTATTCTTCTCATTGCTATACGACGTTATTAGTACAATCATGACGATAGTAATGACACTTCTTTTCATTCTTACCTCGTACAACCTCAATGTGTGCTCTGCAGATATGTATTCATTTGAAAATAAATTTTTTTTATTGATGGTTGTGGAGAGCAATGCCTTAAATCAGCAACAAATTTTGCATTGCAATGTAGCATGTATTTGCCTTGCAATTTGGAGTATGCATGTAATTGCCTGTTATGAATTCAAAATAGTGTATGCGATCTTTCTTTCTGTTGAAAATACTATTATTGCCTATGGCTCTTAAAATAACTGTCAAACACTAAAGAAACAGCACACTGAGCACAACATAACATGGCATTAGTGTTTATGGTTGTGTAAGTACATATAATCGATTATTTTTGTTTCGAACTACTATGGCAGAGGATGTTTAATGTACTTTGAAATATACATTGTGTCAACTTTTCTGAGACTGATTGATACATAATAATTTATTTATGATATTAGAGTAGAGCAACTGCTTCACAATGTCTCTTACAACCTTGTAATAAATACATACATACATACATAATTGGTCATTATAACTCTTCAGTCAGGATTACGGCCTAGCCTCTCGCACCACTCATGTTGCGTGCCTTAATTTTATACTTGAGTGGCGGGGCCTACAGTTCAACGTCGACTCCGAACGACAGTATTTGAGAAACTTTTTCATTGCAGGTTTATTTACCCTCAGAGTTTTTGCCAGAAATCTGCTGAGAGGTACTCGCTAAGAAATATTGTTTTTTCATATTACGTTTTGATGTCTGACCAGGGGATACGAACCCGGGCTTTCCGTCTAATAAGCGAACGCATTTCTTACTAGATCACGGCGACTAAAAAAATCTATTAGAATTGCCAAATCATAGCTTGCAAATGTCTAATTTCAAATTATTCGTCGTATACTTTCTGTTGAATTGCATTTGCGTTATATTACTCATACGCACAATATTACATTAGTTTAGTTACTCTGAAAAGTATGCAATAATATTGTCATGTTTGGAATGGAATCAAATGTCACTTATACGTCACATATGTATTTGTCTTGAATGCATTTTACATATTAAATATGAGTGAATGAATATTCCATATTAATGTGAGTGAGTAAGTATAATGGGCGAGTGATTTAAAAGCTTAATTTAAAAATTCAATAAGACAACAACGGTTTGAAATTTTGCAAAAAGTACCTCATTCCATCCATCATCCAAAAAGCATATCTCGAAAAAGAAAAAGTCATTAAAACATTGTCGCTTACTAAACCTTCTTTCCTTATCTATCTTTCCTTATCTATCTTTCCTATATTCCAACACAATGCATTGCATGAATAGGGGTCATCTCCTGAGTGTTGGCCGCAAAGAGGTGGATGTATTTTTTCAACGTGTTCGCCGTAGTCTATGAGCTAGTGTGTTGGTATATTAGACATGAGGGACATGAGGCTCTCAGCAGTCTTCTGGCAAAAACTCTGAGAGTAAATAAAATTGCCATGAAAAGTTTCTCAAAAATCTGTCATTCGCAGCTTATTTAAACTGAAGTTCCAGCCATTCATGTATAAAATTAACACACACAATATGTGTGTTGTGAGAAGCTAGGCCGTAATCCTGACTATCCTGGGTTGCAATGACTAATTAAGGAAGTAAGTAAGATCTTGTATTTGAAGTTTAATTGAATAAAAATTTAAAAATAAAAACAAAAATTTATTAAAATTGCATTGGAACTATGATTTGTGGTGTATAACGTCAAGACTTTGTATTGGGTCCGCCATCTAACGTTTTTTTTTTTCAACTAGTGCTTATTTCGTGAATGGTAACACTTAGCTCATGTCTGATTTGACAGATAATTAGTTTTATCCTTCCGCTGAACGAATATGGTTGTGTATACGCTTTTTCGCTTCTCTAAGTGGACCTGCGATCAACTTACAGAAGATGCCGATTTTGGCAAAAAAAATCATCTTTTCAGATGAAGCTCATTTTGATCTTGGCGGGTATGTAAACAAGCAAAATTGTCGCATTTGGGGTACAGAAAAGCCGCACGCATACATTGAAAAGCCAATGCACCCAAAACGAGTCACTGTTTGGTGCGGATTTTGGTCCAGAGGCATAATTGGGCCATTTTTCTTCGAAAATGAGCAAGAACTGGCCGTTACAGTCAATAGCGATCGTTATCGGGCCATGGTGAACGAATTTTTGTTCACAAAAAATGAGGAGGAGGATATTGGCAACATTTGGTTTCAACGTAGCGCCGTACGTGCCACACAGCCGAAGCTACACTCGATGATTTGCGCCCTGTTTTTGAAGATCGCGTAATGAGCTGCAGAACTAATGTGGTTTGGCCATCTCGGAGCTGCGATTAGACACCGTTGGACTATTATTTGTGGGGTGCTGTCAAAGAAGGGTGTTACGCCAACAAGTCAGAGACAATTGACGCTTTAAAGGACAATATCCGTGAAGCCCTTGGTGATATATCAATAATGTGCAATCTGCATACAATCAATAATGTGCTTAAAAAGTGGACCGATCGTGTAGGCTACTGCACGGCCAGCCGAGGTTGCCATTTGAATGAAATTATTTTCAATTATTAACCGGAAGGATTATACTTTCAAATAAAATAAGAAATTTGAGAAAATATTCAGTAGTTTTTTTTAAAGCATTTTAAAAAAAAACAAAAAATTATTTGGCGGACCCTGTACAAAGAATACAACCAGTGGCTTAAGGAAAATTAGTATTTATTTTAGAACATGTTCATTGGCATGTTAGTAAATGATTTATAGTTTCTAGACGATTGCATGTTCATAAAAAATTACCCGCAAGGTAAGCATTTTCAATGAATAAATTACTCATGAAGTTGATTTATTAAAATCTGTACTTAAGTAACACATTGAATGAGTAGTTGAACACGAATTTCAATTTTGTTAAGTTTACAAAATTATACTAAAATTGACGTGTTGCTGTCACATTAGAAGAGTCCTGTTGTTGGAATTGAACAATTTTCTACTCTCTGAATAGAAAATAATAGAAATGTATTTAACAATTAATTAAACTGTTTAATTTAATTCATATTTGAGTTGCTTTTAATTTAGATAATGAAGAAATTGGGTTTTAAAATAAAGCAATTAAACTTAAGTGGTTAACAGAATAGTCGCTTTAGTAAAACGCAAGGAGTTGGACTGCAAACTGTCAAAAGTTAAAGACAGCAATTCAAATTGGTGTCAACGGAATACGTAGTTATAGCAGTTGCTGCAGTAGAAGCTGAACCGCAAAAATCGAGTTTTTAAGTTGAAAACAGAATAGTCGCTAAGTAGCAAGTAGAGCAGAAATTCAAATTTGTGTCAACAGAATACATAGTTACAGTAATCGTCCAATTTCCAATTTTCTTAATTTGTTGTATGACAGTTAAAAATTGGAAAGAGCGTTTCCATGTTTTTAAGTGTATTCAACATTCAAAATGTGAAGCATAAAATTGAATGTTACTTGAGAGAAATATGTTTTTGGGTATGCATTTATTATACAATTTTCCACCTATTTTGTTGGAAAATTCCCACAATATTTTTGTATTTTTCTGTAAATTTTTAAAAAGGTTATTTGGCAACGTTATAAGAGAGTTCAACTCTTTTGTTCACATTTCTTCTCGTTACTCTACTTATTACGTCGTAAGCTCCAGTTTCTACTGCAACTGCTTTATTCTGTTCCAGACTTTAAGCATTTTACGATAATGTTCAATACTTTTTCCACATACTCGTGTGTTTTTTTTCCAGCTAAACAAGAACTATTGTCAGCCAGACATTTCTGTTTAATAGTATTGACAAGTAATCATGAATCGTTTTGCCCGAGAAGAACACTTTCAAATTGTGGCAATTTACTTCTAACAAAAGTTCCTTTACCTACCACATGGACACTCAAAAACTAATAACATCTGGAATTTTCTGTCTGTCAGTAGGTCCGTAATTTGGTTGTCCTCCTGAAGTTTGACAGTTGATAACAGTCATCTTGTTAAACCTACATCTATCAATTTAGTTGTCATTTATTCAGTTTGTTTTGTCGAATCATCGTGGTGCACTTGGCGGCTAATGAGCACATGAAAAAAATAAAATTGTCGTATCTGAAACGATACCAATCAACATGGGCTCCAAGAGTGTCAAAAACATCACGACAAAATCAATGTGTGGAGTGAATTTTGGTCTGGTGGTGTCATCAATCCATATTTCTTTGTAAACGATGTCGGCCAGGCCATCACTGTCAACGGAGGGCCCTATTGTTCTATGATTACCAACTTCTTCTATGATTACCAACCTGAAGCGGATGAACAGCAAAAATATTGTTACGAAAATGAAAGATCAAGATACTGGTGTTTTCTTTTTACACCGCTTAACATTAAAATTATAAACAAAAGCTACAAAAACAAAACAATGCAGTGAACAAACTTATTTTAAAATTATCATACTGCTTAGTATAACAACAAACACCAGCATAAACAAGATAAACAAGTAAACAAAAATATAACAACAAACACCAGCACAAAAAATAATAAACAAGTAAACAAAAATACACCAACAACACTACAATAATGAATGTAAACAACGATGTTAACATTTACAGAGATTTCGAGAAAGCGAAGCGACGAACATTCGCCTTTAAGAACATTCATCAGACTGTTTACCCTGCCATACAAAAGGCAAGACAAAGCAGGCGAGTCAGTTAGTGAAGTTCAGTCAGTCTTGTGTGAGGAGGGGGTGTGTTTGAAGAGACTAATCGTGGTTTGAAGATCTCCGTTACAACGATCTGTCGAATAAATTGAGTAGTAAATCTTATTGTCTTCGCACAAGAGTGCAAAGAGGGATAACAAAAATAGCAATTGTTGTTGCCTACACAAAATTGTGAACAGTGGCGCGCAGAATTGTGCGAATAATAAAGAATTTTAATTAAAACTAAAAATAAATTTATTTTTATTTTATCTGCAATCTACGAACTTATATTTTAAACGTGTTTAAAAGGTAAAAACGTAACAATATGTTATTTTAACAGGATGTTGTTAATTCACTTGTAAACTGGCCACCGAGTTTGTGCGATTTGGTTCTGTTAGATTTTTTCTGCAGTTTTCAACCCATGTAATTCAGACTTATGCGCCAGAGTCATAGAAGATTGCATATTTTGTATACTTTCTATCCATAGAAGACTTGAGACAGATTTCAACGATGTTATACTCATAATATAGCGGCACCAATATCACACATACTTTGTTTTATTTAAGTTTAAACTCTTGATATAGAACCCTCTAGTTTTCATTTATGCAAAAAAAGTTTTCATTTTCATTGTATTTAATAAAGTCATTTGAAAATAATTTTTAAATTTCATTGCCTTTCATGTCGAACCCTTATTAGAGAGGTAGTCGTTTCCATTACAAACACAATTTTAATTACAGTTATGAAAATTCATTAACTCAGTTCCATTGCAATAGAACATGCAAGCTAGGTATTTAAGTCTTGGAAAAAAAGAAAAAAATCAGGAAAATGTTTTTAGAAAAATCAACAAAAGAAAATTAAATACCACATGTTTGGTTTAGATTTAATGTATGCGTGAATGAATTTCATGGAGAAACTATTTAAATTCTCACTTTCAAAATGGTCATGCCAATATGCAGGTGCAGATTAAATGGAACAACTGGAAATTAAGTCGTCCCTTGCACTTACAGATTGTTGCAATACTTTTCAAAAAGTTATAATGTTTTTTAAAATTGCCGCCCTAGGAATTTGCTATCAGAGTATATCGTATGGTGGTATACGTATGTTTAAATACAATAAAGCAGTCATGAGGTCCCTACAGAAGGTGTACTTTACACCGAAGATTGTACAAGAACACCTCCTATCTCTGAAAGAGACAGCGACACATTTGACGGTTACCCTTATATTCATACCAGGACAAGGGGCATCGAAGATAACAACAAGTCCGACGCACTGAAAAATGAATTCTTTCAAAAGATTGGTACTCCTCTGCACAGAAGCAAACAAATGGCCATTCAGTGGCAAATATGAAATAGGATAATGAACACATGTAGAGACATCAGACAGATCTAGACCGACATGGTTATATGTATAAGAGATCAGCAATGAATCGTTTTTTCGCTACTCATAAGTACTCAAGAAATTACAAGTATCAGTGAGTCAACAATATTGAAATTCAATTACCGTGATTCAATTGTACTCACTACAACATTCATTTATAAGTACAGGTTGCAATGAGTATGACTACAAAGTTGACATCATACTCATAACATTCGAAATATGTTTGATTCATGAAAAATACTTATAATACTCATAAATGATTTGAGTGATTGGAATCATTCATCAAAATTTAGTCACAGTTGTTGTTGCATTAAAAAAAAACACAAAGACAAAGACAGCAAGTACAGCAAACATACAACCTTCTAGTGAGTATTGTAGTGTGCGTATGCGAATCATACTTATTTTGTGATTCTTGTAAATGTTGAGTCAAGGAGAGACAAAATCAACAACATCATGGATATTGGTAAGTATGAGTACGATGAGTACTTCATGTTAAAATAAGTACGAATGCGTATAAATATCAGAAATTATGAGTATGATTGGAGTCCACTCATCTTTTTGAATACTCATTGCTGATCTCTGATATGTATGTATGCAGAAAAAATTTGCATTGCCCCTATCAAACCTCCACTTTAGGGATTTTATAACAATTATAACAGGACGCTGGCCTCTGTGTATTCACACCAGGAGACTGGGAATATCACATAACGATATATGGCGGAATAGGTGTTATCGGTATTACAATGGAACCTTAAGGGCCATTATTACAACTTGCCATTAACTAAAGGGAGGATTTTAACGTGCAGATAAATTGTTTTTCATCATAATAAGTGAAAAATAAGGTGGAAGTGAGCGTTAAGCTAAAGGGAGGATTAACCTACCTTTAACTTTTAAAGTTAAATTTATGTTTGAACTTGCAATATTACATATTGTTAAGAAAATGGAACATTAATTTAACATTAAATGAGCAAAAGCTACACAAACAAATACAACGAACTTCTTGCAAGTAAACCAACAATATCAGTATGAAGGAAAAGTGGATAGGCAAGTAACCGAGAACGCAACAATAAGCAATGTGAACAAAATACACAAACAACAATGAAGCCACGATACAGTTCCCGAGAAGGGCCCTGGGCATATAAAAAGGCAAGACAAAGCAGGCAATGAGTAGTAAGAATTCAGTCAGTCTTGTGTGTAGACACATTGCGTGTGAAGAGAATAATCGTGACTTTAAGATCGCCGTTGAAAAAATCTGCGTTGTAAGCAATGAAGAATAGCGAACAAGCAATTATTGTTGTATTCGTCAAGTTGTAAATGGTGGCACACAAAAGTAGTGTGAACAATAAAGAGTATAATTGAAATTAAACACATATTTGTTTTATTTTAAACGATTTTAAAAAGGTAAAAACGTAACAACATTATCTTCAATATGGCAACTTCAAATATAAACAAATACAACAACAAAAAAGAGGCCCTTCGTTGCCACTGTGTTTAAAAACCTGGTTTAGTTGAGCAGTTTAATCGTCATCGTTATATCAAAGTTAACATTATTTTATCTGTAGGTTATAATAAAGAAAAGGAGTGAAAGGTGACTTTAAACTTCACTTTACCTGAAATTAGCTTTAACTAAACCCAACATTAACGGCAACTTGTAATAATAACAACTAAACTATGCCCTGAGGCTATGCCCTGAGGCTGATACCAGCGTAACCTAACCTAAGCTAAGTCTACAGTTCCCGCAGTCTAGTTGATGTTGTTTGCGGTCAAACCCCTGATCAGACATCTTCAACAAAATTAATATGAAAAAATATTTCTGCGGCGATTGCCTCTCAGCGGATTTCTGACAAAAAATCTTATACTAAATAAGAAAATATTGCCATGAAAAGTTTTTCAAAAAATCTGTTGTTTGGAATCGACTTTAAACTGTAGATACCGCCACTGATGTATAAAATTAACACACACAACATGGGGGATATGAGAAGCTAGGCCGTAATTCTGGCCATACAACAGTCGCTCGTTGTACTTTAAAATGAGAAAAATACTCAAATAACAATGAAGTCGCAATAGAGATCTCGAGAATGCGAAACCAAGAACGTTCGACTTCAAGAACCTTCATCAGACTGTTTACGTGGGCATATAAAAGGCAAGGCAATATAAAAGGCAGGCAAGTAGTAATAAGAATTCAGTCAGTCTTGTGTGAAAACAGTCGTGGTTTGAAGATCGCCGTTGTAAAGATCTACCGAACAGAAGTGTAAAGAAAAATAACGAACAAGCAAATTATTGTTGTAGACATCAAGTTGTAAATAGTTGCACACAAAATTGTGCGAACAATAAAGAGTTTAATCGAAACTAAAAACAAATTTATTTTTATCTTGGTTACAATCAACGAACTCATATTTTAAACGTTTTTAAAAAGGTAAAAACGTAACAATATGTTGAATCAATTTGTTTTTTTGTTTAACTACGAACAACGTCGGCTGTAACTTCAAGTCATTGAAAGTTATTGTATTCCAACTAAAACAAACAGACCCAATTAACTTTTTCTTCATTTTTATTGTAGACTTCTTTTCGAAATTTAAATTGTGTTCGAAGCAACACCACTTGTAGCGGCGGTAAAATACTACCGCATAAGATTTATTTTGTTCTCATTCTTGTGTGTAGAGAGAACGCAATTGCAGCTGTTGAATATTTTATGAATGAATGAATTCTTAATTCAAATAGAAAATTACTACACACTAAAGACAATTGGTGTAATTGCTTTTACTGAATAGAAACCAATTACTTTAAATTAAGTGCGGGAATGACATTTGGTGATGAATTTTATATCAACTGAAAATGTAGGTTAGCAATTTCTATTAAATACTTAGGCTTGCAATAAATTTCAATTTAATATTACAGCACTTTAATACCATATCGATTTTCTTGGTCGAACAAATGCATGCCGCATGTATGTCCTATGGACATGTTGCTACGCGAATTTCGGTGAAGGCATTGAAACGATAAAGCACTTTTTGTGTCATTGAACAGCTATCGTAAGCTCGAGATCGCAATATTTAGAGGATGACAGTATGCAGGATATAATTCCTCTCAGATTAGTGGACTGGAAGAATTTAAGGAAGTTTGTGCGAGATATAGACTTCTTATAGAGAGTAAGGTAGATATTCCCAATGGTGAGGGCACAAAGAAGTCTACATGGCGACTTAGATGTACGAATAGGCAGGAGCCTGCCTACCCATCTACATACATATTTAAAAAAAAAACAGAACTGTATGTACAAGCTGAGAAAATCGGTGAAATTATTCCGAAAAAAGCTTAACTGATAATTTAAGTCTCCGTAGTCTAATAGATAGTGTGTTGGATTATTAGACGTGAGACCACGTTTCAAACTCCAGCGCTCAGGCATCTCTAACAAAACGAAATATGAAAAAATATTTCATCGGCGAAACTTAAAACGACAAAAAAATCAAATACTTCCTTAAGACTGTATTATTGAAAAATAGCGTGAGTATTGAACTGCATACCCTTACTAATTTAAGCACATCTTCTTTGCAGAGAATTTTAAAGAAACATTTTTACGGATTTTAAAAATACCAAAACCTCCCATAAAAATGAAAAAAATATACAGCCAAAAAAATTCTATTTACTTTTACCTTTTTATACATACATTTTCATACGTACACTTTATCCCTTCGGCTGACAATAAAACCATAAAATGATAATGCAATGATGGCAAAACAGTGTAAGAGTATCAATGGCTAAAGTAACATCAAATCATGGTTAACTCAGTAATTTGATGATGTGAGACATAAACAGTGACAGAAAAAGGCTTAAAGTATTTGCCAACGCCCAAAACAAATAACCGTAAAATGTTTATGCTTATGCGGTGGATTTAAAATCATTGCTTCATTTGCGGTGATATTTTCTGCTTTTATCGCTTTTGACATCTTATGGATGGTAAGACATGATTATGGACAGTAAGCAGTAGAAAGGTGCCTGTGGATAATAATTGATGTTCGTTTAAAATTTTGAAGTGATGTGGATTATTCTTATAAAAGAAATGAATACAGTATAGACTTTTCTAGAATGAGTTTTTAACACAATCTTCTTGAGTCTTGTGTGAATACATGGTGCGTTTGAAGAGAGTAATTGTGGTTTGAAGATCTCCGCTACAAAGATCTGGCAAATAATTGCAATTGTTGTTGTTTACACCAAGTTGTGAACAGTGGCATACAAAATTCTGCGAACAATAAAGAATTTAGTTAAAACTAAACACAAATTTATTTTGATTTTTATTTGCAATCTACGAACTCATATTTTAAATATTTCTAAAATGTAAAAAATTAACAATATATTATTGCAGCAGTCCAGGGAGCATTACTTTAATTATCCACGCCTAATCTTCTAGAAAAATATATTATATGAACAATCTCTCTTGTTAGTTAATTCAAACTTTCAAGCCATTACAATATTTGCCAATATACCATACCATTTCTGTATTAAATTATTTTAGTATTATCAGCTACGTTAAATTATCTTGCCTTTATATCCGAGCAGTCTTTAAACTGCTCAAAAAACTTGTTTTAAATTCATAAATTTTTTTCCAACAACCACATAAAAGTGAAGAAATGGTTGGAATACATACATTTTGTTTTGCTGGATCCATTCATCAATTTTTATTCGGCACATATTTAGTGTTGGGTTTTTTTTTGCGAGCAACTTTTAGGGCAAATACTATCAGATAAAATAGTTGGCCCCACAGTACTACCATATTTGAAGGAAATCAACATAAATGCAAATGTATGTGGATGGCTAAAAATAGTTTGTGGTAAAGGATGCAAAACAACGCAAAACTTTTTGAACAAACAAAAAAAAAAGGAAGATATACAAGTACGGAAACAAAGTCGATCAAACCTGACTGAATTATACCTTAAACCACTTTGTAATACACCAAAACTTAAGGTTCGATCCATTACTAAATACAGGCAATTAGCATTTATTGAACATTCAACTGTTTTGCATAATAGACGTGAGGCAACGCTTCAAACCCCTGATCAGTCATTTCCAACAGAATGGAATATAAAAAAATAGTTCTTCGGCGACTTCCTCTCGGCAGAAGAGTAAATAAAAATTGCCATCTACATTTTTATCAATAATCTGTCGTTCTGAGTCGACTTTAAACTGTAAATTCGGCCACTGATGTACGAAAATTAACACATGCAACGTAAGTGAAGCTAAGTTGTAATCCTGACTGAACAATTGTGTATGTATGTATGTATGTATATATGTATATTTGTATGTACATACATACATTATAAGAAAATGTGAGTATGCAAGTACATTGACAATGTGCTTGAGGTATTTCAACAACAAGGGTAAAACAATTTTTTATTAAACTTTTTTTTACAAAAATCCTGAAGTGGCACGGTGACCTACCAAATTAGAACTTTGTTCACCATACCTATCTGTAGAAAATGATCAAAGCCCTTTCCGACTAGCCGGCATTTTGTCTAGTACGAAGTCATTGACAGCAATAAAACAAATATAATTCTATCATCTTGAATGCCACACGGCTGTTTGCTCTCAGTTGAGGGATTTCAATATAAGAATTCTTATATCGAATGCTTATTCTTATAAGCAATGCCCTGCTATCATTTTTGAAAGTGCTTATATCCGGTGAATGCTGTATTATAAAACTCATTTGAAATGCTTTAGTATGAAGAAAGAAAACTAAAGAGCACAATCCAAAGCACATGCATGAAATAGTTAAGCATGGCCTCGGTAGTACAATGTTGTTGGCATGTGTCTGCACCGGTTGTGGCTAGTTTGGTGTTTATTGAGAAAATAATGAAAAAAGAGAGAGAGCGATTAATTAAACGTTCTAAAGAAGAAATTCGCCTAACATTCGGAAGAATTAAGAATTCGTAGTGATTATTGCATCCAACAAATCAATGAACACAATCATACAGCTGCTAACGTGAAGATCTTATTTACCTTAATACTTTTGCACAAAGTTCCGATATGACTCCAAGAGAGTATATACGAGAACATTTGCAAGTATGGTTACGTAGTCGTTAAACATGAAAAAAGTCAACTGAAAAACTTTCTTGTGAGTACATGGCGGGGAGTCGCTATATCCTAGTAGGTAGTGTGTTCGTTTATTAGACGTAAAGCCCGGGTTCGGGCCACAGGCGAGACATCAAACCGGCGCCTTCCTCACAGTAGATTTCTGGCAGAAAAAAAACCGAGCATGAAAAAGTTTATCAAAATCTGTCGTTCAGAGTCGACGTTAAACTGTAGGTCCCGCCACTCAAGTATAAAATTAAGGCACACAACATGAGTGGTGTGAGAAGCTAGGCCGTAATCCTGACTGAAGGGTTGTAATGGCCAATTATTTATGTATGAGTACATGGCGGCTAATATCAACAGTAAATGCTAAACTAAACAGGAACATTCAATGCCAAATGAATTTAATGGAGTGCTTAATCCTAAGAGATATCCTACTATATATCGGGTGTAACATTTTAATATGTAGGGCTTTGGGATTTTAAATTTACTCTGCTTTCTTTTTGAGAACACTTGCAGTTTTGCACTGCAAAAACTTGCTTCAAATTCATAAAATTGCTAAAAAAAAATACTGGGTTACCTGAACATTTGCTATCCACTGTGTACTCTGTAGCCCTCAACTTTCTAACAGTGTTAGTAAATTAAAAAATAAAAAAATTGTTTTAGTGGTAACAACAAAAGGATAATGTAGATATGCTATTTTATCCTTATGTTCTAAATGTAGAAATATATTGAGCATGTAATCAGTATTAATGATTATACCTTATCATGGGTTAGGGAAACTAAAATTCCATCAAAAGTTTTCTTGTCTAATGTTCAACATCAATTCATTTTAGAATTCTTCATAGATTGAACATTCTATTGAAGTCTCTGTGAAAATGCACCAAAGTTAATTACAATGATTGAGACTTACCTTAGATGTTCCAGATATATATTACCACTTTTCTTAGTGTGGCAATTTATCAACATCAAAAGAGAAATTAAAAGATATTTCAACAGTAGAATCTCATCGAACCATCTTAATTAAACATTTATTTCAAATGTCAGAAGCGTTTATCTTTTGATGTGGTTGTGGATATGAAGCACATTGTCAAACTGAGAGGAGGTTGTAAAACTGTAATCAATTCATGACTATTCAAGGTAATGTAATTGAAAATGATGGGCGACTTTCGCAATGTTTAGTGGCTACAGATTTGGTTTTTTTTTTTTTGGAGAGACATATTGTTCAGCATTGAGTGGAAATTATTGTTAAAAATCTACTTTACAAATTATTTTCTTTAGGATTCATTTATATATTATTCAATTAAATTCAAAATTTTTCCAACAAAAAGTCATGATAGAAAGACAATTATGTATGAACCAACATTCCATCTAAATGTTCGCTAGGACTTATCAGATGGATCATATTTTCAATGACTCTGAAAAAGCTACAATATTGGCAAATCAAATCACTGTACTAGATTCAAGTTAGTTGTCTTATCGGGGGACTCCCTCCATACTTGTCATACATACATATGTTAAGATAGTTCCCATTACTGCTGTGTAGATCCTGCGAGCCATTGTGTGTACTGGGCCCAACTAGAAAGGTTGTTGTCGAGTAGGTGATATTTTGGCTTACTAAAACTTTCTCAAAAATATTTCGTTCAAACTCATGTTTAAACCGTAGGTTCCGACCCTTATGAAAAAATTACACACACAACATAAGTGCCGTTAAGGATCTAGGTCGTAGTCTTGGGTTGCAATGACCAATTATAAATGTGTATTCTTAGTGGACGAAAATGCGGTGGTCTATTCCTCCTTGTGGAGAGTACAATCTCAGTTTTGTTGGAATTAAGTCCCAAGCGCAGTTATCTGGTATCTGAAATATAGAATGAGAAATTTAGAACTTCAGAATAAAAAACGCAATAAAACAAAAACGGTTTAAAATTTTGTCAAATTTATTATTCTTTTGTGAAGTACAATTGTTCCGGTTAGAAATGTAATATTCACCCTTATCGTTAAAAAAATGTGAAAAATTTTTTCGCCCGGATTTCTTTTATCACCCGAACAAAAATTTTCTATCGTGAATGTCACGTGAATTATTTTTCCCTTCGAATCATATGTGTTTGTTCGAAATAAAACTGACTTTTAAAATAAATAAATAAATTTGTCAAAACTACAATTAAATTTTTAAAACTAACAAAAATGTTTAGAATTGGTGCAGTTTTGTTATTAGAACTGGAAGAAGAAAATGAAAGAAAATTAAAAGAAAGAAGTATAAGTATAAGTAGTAAATAAACCTGCTATGAAAAAACTTCTCAAAAATCTGTCGTTCGGAGCCGACGTTAAACTGTAGGTCCCGCCACTCACGTATAAAATTAACACACACAACATGAGTGGTGTGAGAAGCTAGGCCGTAATCCTGACTGAAGGGTTGTAATGGCCAATTATGTATGTATGTATAAGTAGAACATTAGGGGATGCTTCAAATTTTTTGGAATTGCCGCGTGTACAGTTTGCGGTATTGTAATTCTCGGGTCCAGATTTTTTAAGCATTATAGAGTCAACAAAGGTGCGTTCAGTTATCTTTTGAAAACTCTAACAAATGCTCTACCGGTACCAAAGAAAAGTACAGCTGTACCTCCAGTTATTAAACTTTGTAGGGAGTTGTAGGGAGCGACTATCATGCCGCGATAGCACAATCAACATTCATCGAGGTGCTTGCAAAATTTCTGGATGTCATGGAAATGCAAATATGTTATACATGGATTTGCTATCCATCTCAAGCACAGAGAAGTATGACCGCTCAACATATTTTTTAGAAATTTTGGTATACCGGGAGTTTTTGGATGCATAGATGGCACACATGTTAACACAATAGCTCCAAAGCAAGCAGAACATCTCTACTATAATAGAAAGGGACAATTTAGTCTAAGCGCTACACCTTCTTTTGATTCTTTGCTGTAACCACCAGCTATGGAAGGATTTTCCCGCATTCTTTGCAACAAAATCTCAATTTGTTTTTTATTAGTTGAATTGCTACTGAAAATTTAAATTTGTACTTAATTATTATTAAAACCAAAGATTTCCAATACAACTTACATTTTACTTTTTACTATTCGCCTCTAAAAATCAAAGTGAACAAATATTGAGAAAATGTCGAACAAATTCACGTGAAAAATTATTCACGATAGGAGGAATTTTTTTCGAAGTTACTATATGTTCGGGTGAAGTAAATTCATGATAAAAATTTTGTAAACAGTGAACAAAATTCGGGCGAAATTTTTTTCACGATAAGGGTGATTATTTCATTCATATGGCTGCCGCATTGGCGTCTCAGTACCTCATTCGATCGGATCAATTCTCGTGCACTTTTTTGAATATATGAATTCGTATCTCGGCAATGACATCACGAATGTTGATATCACTACGTCGGCATAACATAACGTCACCCCACATAAAATACTCCAACGATGTCAAATCCCAGCTTATTGGAGAGCATTTCGGCCATTTCGTCTAATTAAACGATTATCAAATGTTCGACGCAATAAATCGATGGTGACATGAGATGTGGTGCAACTTGCCCATTCTGTTGAAACCAAACATCGTTCACATCAATACCATGAAGATCAGATACATAACAATGGGTTATCATGCTGCAATAGGTGTCCCCATTAACCGCCAGCCTCTTTATTAATATTCCGCTGTTCAAGCCGCAACAAACAGTCACTCGTAATGGGTGCAATGGTTTCTATAAGACCACTTGCGGGTTTTCTGAGCCCAAATATGGCAATTTTGCTTATTAACGCACCCACCAAGATAAAACGAGCTTCATTCGTAAAGTTTATTTTTTTGTTAATTTTTTTGTTGTGAAGATGGGAAAGATACAGACTATGAAGGCACTGGCCACGATGTAGTACATACGTAAATATATAGCCTAGATTTGTGGTTGGTGTATTTACGTTTAGGCTAGGTTAGAATACATCGAAAAATTTAACATTTTTTTAAATCCTTTAGAATTGTCATCTCAATGTTTGCAAATGTTTAATTTCAAATTATTCGTCGTATACTTTCTATTGAATTGCATTTGCGATATATTACTCATACGCACCATATTACATTGGTTTAGTTACTCTGAAAAGTATGCAATAAAAATTCCTTCATTTTGTCATGTTTGTATCTAATGGAATCACTTATACGTCACATGGGTACTCATCTTAAACGAATTTTACATATTAAATACATATATGTAAGTATGTATGAGCATAATGTCAGTGGCGAGTAAATGTAATGGGCGGGTGATTTAAAAGTTTAAATTTAAAAATTCAATAAAACAACAATGGTTTGAAATTTTGCAAAAATTAATTTTTGTTTATTGTGAAGTTAAATTGTTTCGGTTATAAATGGAATATTATTTAATTCATATGGTTGCTGCGGCTGGCCGCACAGTACCCCATTCGATTGGACCAATTTTCGTATACTTTTTGAATGTATTTAGTCGTATTTCGACAATGGCATGACGAATTTTGGCTTTCAAATGGCCTACTGCCTTTGGTTTTAGGCATAAAGTGTCTCTTTAACAGTGCGCCACAGAAAATAGTTCAAGGGTGTCAAATTACAAATTACAACTTCTTGATGTCACCATTAAGGCTAATTAAATGGTCATTAAAAGAAAGTTGCACCATCATGTTGACATCAAATCCATGAATAACGGCTATCAAAAAATCAATTATAATGATGCGATAATAATTGTTGCTTAATCCTCATTTTTAAAGAAATACGGGCCAATGGTGCCTGCGCTCCACAAGTCGCACCTAACTGTTGCAATGGGAGCAGTGGGTTCTGCAAGAGCGAATGTGAGTTTTCTAAGCACCAAATATGGCGCTTTTGCTTACTAACGTACCCAAAATGAGCTTTTTTTAGTACAAGCGTCATCATCGTGCAGTTTCTCAGTTTACAGTACGAGCATGCAGTCTCTGCGCATCAACAAAGAAATCAGTTTTACGAAACAGCAATAAACTTGTGTATACCGGGGACTGTTGGTCCTTCTCTGTAACCAAACCCAATGTATGCGATGCGTTTGTGCTCATTTGCTTGACTAGATGTTACCGGATGCCACTCTGCAATCAGTGTGGTCAAGACGTCTATTTCACACTTAATTGCCGTGCAATATATAGCATAGTCTTCCACAGGGCGAAATGTAATTTTAATTCAAACAAATTTGAATTTGAAGATTTTTTTTTAACAATCTGTTGAATTTACTCCCTTTGTGTTACTACTGCATACCTTAAGAAGGTTTTATAATGACATAAAAAGAAATAAAATTAAACAAAAGTCAAAAGAAATTCCAACGAAATTTATTTTAAAGCACATTTACAAAGAATTTAATTCAAATGGGGGTTTATTTTCAATTTATTTTAATTCCCCTTTTATAATCACATTAGAGTTGTGCTTTAAAAATAAGATCGAATGAAAACAATTGCATTCAATATTACCATTTTAGAAATGTATTGAAACTCAGTCTAAAGATTTTAGGTACACAAAGAAAGAAAAGAAAAACAAATAAATAAATTTAAATTCAACTAAATCTGGACTATTGTTACGTTCTTATCTTTTAAAAACGTTAAAATGTGAGATCGTAGATTGCAAATAGAATTAAAATAAATTTGTGTTTAGTTTTAAATAAAATTCTTTTTTGTTCGCACAATTCTCTGTGACACTCTAAACAACAACAATTGCTTTTATTTGTTACCCCTCTGTTTATACCCTTTGCATAAACAATAACAATTACTAGACAATTATTCGCCAAATCTTTGTAACGGAGGTCTTCAAACCACGATTACTCTCTTCAAACACAAGACTGATTGAACTATCTCGACTAACAAACGTTCATGACTTCGTCTTCTCAAGATCTTTATAAATGTATACATCGTTGTTTACATTTATTATTGTAATGCGGTTGGTGTATTTTTGTTTACTTGTTTACCATTTTTAACGCTGATGTTTGTTTTTACATTAAACAGTGCGATAATTTGTAAACAAGTTCATTGCGATGTTTTTGTAGGTTTCATTTATAATTTTAATGTTAAATGATGTAAGAGCAAAACAGCAGTATCTAGATTTTTCATTTTCGTAGAACTATTGTAAGAGGTCTTTCATTAAGCGTTTTAAATTTAAATAAAATAACGCGTGTGTATGAGATAACATTGAATGTATTCGTTTGAAAGACCTGCTGATATCATTATGTGCGGAATATAACATCGTTCAATTGCTTGTCATTGCTTCTTTAAGGGCAGCGCATCAATGACTCTGGCACATAAATCAGACTGAAATTGACCGATGATGCCATGAGTTATTATGTTGGCTTTGAGTACATCTGCAACTTAAGACAACTCAAAAAGAAAAAGTACAACGGTGGCCAGTACAAATCAGCCACAAATCACTCGAGCAAAATGTTCCATGAGCTGTGCGGCATGTTACGCCTTTCTGTTGAAATTACTTGTCGTTGGAAAACATACATATATATAGTTATAATTGTAGTGTATGTATATTGTAGAGTACAAATGCATACTCTGATTTAGTTCATGCATGCAATGTATTGGGTTGCACTAAATTATTACAAGTGTTACTTTCAACCTACCGCACATTTGTTTATACTTGTGTGTGCTGTTTGTGAAGTAATACTTTCAGTTTTTTGAAGTGTGTCAATGTTGTAAACTGACCTAAGTAATATGAATGCAGAACATGTGCGATCAAGAACACTTATGGCATATGTTTAGTTCAAGGGCATCACAATTACATTGAATGTATTTTCTTTTTATTATTTTTGAGTAGAGTTTAAGTTATTGGGTGAGTTTAGAAAGTCACTCATAGAATTAGAAAATGTTTAGTATATAAGAACAAATTTGAATAAAGAAAAGATCATCTTATTTTGATCACTGAACCAAGAAACAACTCTAGTTCTTTTATATTCTTTTATATTACTTTACATGGCGATCCTGCTCTAAATTGGATATAATAAGCAATACTGCTATAATCCAATTATAAGAGCAACAGTCGATTGAACCAGCATACAGAGCTTATGCTTAGCTGGTGATATCTGAATTGATTTGTAAAGAGTATTTTTTTCCTCTCCATGACCGAATCCTGGGAAGAAACATTGAGGAGCTTAGAAGAGGCTAATATACGCTGGGCTCAGTTACTCAAAGAAGAATGAAGCCCAAGAAGAAGATGCCATCGACGTCGCAACCGCTAAATAAAATGCTAAATGAACAAAACAGCCGAACGATGGTAAAAACATATTTTTCCCAGTCAAAAATTCAGAATCTAAGAAAGCCAAGAAAGAAAAAGCCGCCGAAGTTGACTCCGATAAAGACGAAATTATCGTTGGGGAAGCGATTGAAAATGACAAAAAAGATATGATGATGATGGAGAAGGAGACAATGGAGAATGCGAGGATGACGATGATGAGACCGACTATGGTCAGGCGTAATTATAATATAGTAGTCGAAAACTCTTAAATTAATAATTAAAATAACAAATAAAAAAAAAAAAAAAAAAAATAGAAATACAAAATTAATAATACACAAAAAATATAAATTTTTAATTATAAATTTTTATGTTAAGAAATATGTTTTATATTGTATGAATGTGTAAATTTTCTTAAAAAAGGAAAGTTTATCTTTAAGTTGTCCTTTTTATATATGCTATTTAAAATATATATGCTATACAAAAATTAAAGAAAAATACAAAAAGTTATAACACAAATGCAGACACATTATCAAGAATACAACTTTTATAAACAAAAGATAAATCTTCATGATGATAGTCCGGTATACATTAAAAATTACCGTTTACCGCAAGCCAGTAAGAATGAGATAAACACACAAGTTCGGAAATTGTTAGCAAGTAATATAACAGAACCATCAATTAGTCCATATAACACACCATTACTATTAGTTCCGAAAAAAGGTCAGACTGATCTGAAGATATGGAGATTAGTAGTAGACTTTAGGAAGCTAAATGACAAAATAGTAAACGATAAATTTCCTTTAACACGGATTGTAATGTCTTAGACAAATTGGGTAGAGCCAAATATTTTTCAACATTGGACATGACAACACAAAAGTAGATGCATTATCCAGGATAGAAATAGATTATAATTTACTTAAAGAAATGATACCTTTGAAAATGGATGAAACAGTCAAAAAGACACTGGTGATAACAAGAGGAATGAAGAAAAAAGAGACGCAGAAAAAAGAAAAAGATAAAGATGTTTCTCATATTGGGCCTGATCAACTCAAAATGTGGGATTGTACATCTATGAATGATATAAGACGCGCAACAAAATTAAGATTTACATATATTAGAAAAGAGGTTAACCAAAGAAATAAAAATTAAAGACAACAAAGGTCTAAATGAAATACAGGTGATATGTAGCGATAATCCATATTACTTAGATAATATCTTGGAGAAACTACTATCAAACCTAGAGAAATTGAATTACAAGAGTTATGCACTCAAGAGAAGTGATAACATATTCAATATTATAAGCCACGAAAGCTTAAAAAATAAAGTAAATGGAAGCAAAATAAAAGACGTCAAAATTCTTCTATACAATAATCCTCAGAATATAATAAATGATGAACAGAAGCAAGAATTAATAATGTTATACCATAACACACCATGCGGAGGACATTTCGGAGCACGTAAAACACTACTAAAATTGAAACAGAAATACATATGGAAAAATATGTATAAAATGGTAAACAAATATGTATCAACGTGTGATCTTTGTCAAAGGAACAAACAAATAAAACACACGAAAGAACCATTACAAGTTACAGACACTCCAACACAGACTTTTAGTACTGTAGTTATCGATACAGTTGGACCTTTACGTCCATCGGGGAAGTATCGATACATATTAACCATGCAATGTGAATTATCAAAATACATAATAGCTGCCCCAATGGAAACAAAAGAAGCTAAGTCAATAGAAAAATGTATGACAGAGAATCTTATACTAAAGTATGGACCATTCAAGATTTTAAAATCCGATAGAGGTACGGAATTTATAAACGAACTGATGAAAGAAATTAGTGAACTTTTAAGAATAGAACAGAAATTTTCAACACCATATCATCATGAAACTTTAGGTACTGTTGAAAGAAACCATCGTGTTTTAAATGAATACTTTTTATCTTTTGTTAATGATGATAATTGGACTGAGTGGATACCTTATTATTCATTTGCATATAATATAACTCCACATATAGACACTAACTATTCACCATTTGAACTAATTTTTGGAAAATTACGTAGCGTACCAGGTGAACAGATGATGAATGATGACATAGTTTATAATTATGAAAACTACGCAAATGAAGTAAAAGTTAGATTGAAACATTCAATAGAAAATGCTAGAAGATTACTTCAGAAAGTAAAAGAAAATAGAAGTTTAGATTCCTTGGATAAAAGTAATAGCATTGATATTAAAATAGGAGATTTAGTTCTACTGAAAGTTGGAAATAGAAAAAAGAATGAATCACCATACCAAGGTCCTCATGAAGTAATTTTCATTGATAATTTAAATGTAACTATTAAAATCAAAAACAAAACCAAAATTGTACACAAAAATTTATTAAAAAAATATAAAGAAAAGTAATTATAAGTATTTATACGAAAACTATAAGTAAAATAATAATAAAATAAAACATGTAACAAGATATTTTTTTCAAAAACAAAAAAAAAAAATTTTTACACACAAAAAGAAAATATGTATATACAAATTGTAAAATATGAATAAGCATAAAATTTTTTAATAATAAGCAATATGATACCTATGACTAATTATAAACAATATTTTTTTTATGTAAACAAAAAACCAAATTTATATTAACATAATGGTAATAAAAATACCACTTGAAAATGCACTTACCACTTGAACAAGAAATCATACAATATGTCAAAACAAATTGTACGATTTTTTTTTGGGGTGAGGGTGTAGTGTATGTATATTGTAGAGTACAAATGCATACTTTGATTTAGTTCATGCATGCAATGTATTGGGTTGCACTAAATTATTACAAGTGTCACTTTCAACCTACCGCACATTTGTTTATACTTGTGTGTGCTGTTTGTGTGGTAATACTTTCAGTTTTTTGAAGTGTGTCAATGTTGTAAACTGACCTAAGTAATATGAATGCAGAACATGTGCGATCAAGAACACTTATGGCATATGTTTAGTTCAAGGGCATCACAATTACATTGAATGTATTTTCTTTTTATTATTTTTTTAGTAGAGTTTAAGTTATTGAGTGAGTTTAGAAAGTCACTCATAGAATTAGAAAATGTATTAGTATATAAGACCAAATTTGAATAAACAAAAGATCATCTTATTTTGATCACTGAACCAAGAAACAACTCTAGTTCTTTTATATTCTTTTATATTCTTTACAACAGGTAAGATAGTTTACAGGAGATAGTAAAGAGGAGGTAATGTGCGATATTTTTCTTTTTTAAAGTCGTCTTTGAGAATTTCTTTTTAGTAAAACTTCCCATTTCCTTTTTTTCTATTGAATCGTATATAATGTCATGCAATCACAAACACCCAAAGTCTCTGGTGAGAATTGAACAAACGGCCTTGGTACTTGAAGTTCAGCACACCAACTATGCCATGGAGGCGTTAAAAACTTACGATTTCGATGACCAGTTTACATCGCTTCGACGTTAGATTATCTTGCCTTAAAATAGCCAATGTGGACTGTTTCTGCCCTCAAATAATAAGCAGTGTGGCACTTAGAGCTGTCTTGTTGAAACTTCATGTCGTTGATGTTCAGTACATTAAATACAGGCCAAAAGGAATTCATAGGATTTTTGGACTGGCAGTGTTATCGATTTATACTTCTTAGAGAACAACATGTGCTCATTCAAAATTAAAAATTCTGCAGCACCCTTTTATGGACTGGGTGATCTGAACTTGTTAACGAGCCAACTCAAATTTAAATTTTCTATTTCACGAAGCCAACCGATGTTGTGCAGTCGCGAAGCTGTATCATTGTCATAATAAATGTGTTTATGTGAACGGGTTTGTTCAGAGCTTGACAGATTGGGATAGTAGTCTGTTGGTTTGAGTTGGTGTTGTGTTGGTTTGTGTATTATATAAACAGAACATTTTCTGATGTGGAATGCACATCTTACAAATACTTGACAAGAAATAAAATAAAATTGAAACAAAAAAGTTTTCCTGTCGACCACATACACACATACACTTTCTAAATACTCTACTTAAACTATGTCAATACTTTGATAAAGTTCTTCTTAAACATCTGTTGTGATCCTCAACGAAACAAATTTGTATCTTCTTTCTTTTCGCTTTTGTTTTCTTTTTCGTTATAAAAAATAAAATTTCTTAAATAAATAAAGTTTTCAATATCTGTATGTGTCTTCATGTTTAAACCACTGTCGTTATGCTTATGTTGCCATGTATTGTGGTTTCCTTTAACAGATACAATCCTTAACCCAATAGCCATGTTGTGGTAGTGGTTAGGATGTTTTCAAAGTAATTGAATAGTTAAACAAGAAAATTCTATTCGGTTTTCTCTTCGGTTTGGTTCTCTTTATGTCTATCCTTATGTCTTAACCATATCATGTTGGGTTCATGTTTCTTAAAGATGTGGGTACTTGTTCAAAAATTTCTGTCAAAAAAAATGGTTCTTAAATGTATATTTTTTAAGCAAACAGTTGTACGTGCTCTATTAAAAGAGTTTGTATTAAATAACAATTTAACAACAACAATTAAAATTCCTTAAATATATAAACGAAATTGATTCGGTTTAAAGAATTGTGGTTGATTAGAAGCATTGTAAAATTCAAAGGGATCTGTTAGGAAAAATATTATTTTTGAAACCAAATGACTTCAATCTAAGGCGTGCGCGCTAATAAATTCGAGCATACTTATGTATATACTTATACCAGGATAAAATGAGCATTCAGATATAAATGTCTCCATAGGGAATATTTATTGTGAATCAGCCTCAATTTTTTTTGTTGGCGCTGACATCTGTCGGACATGTTTAGTAAACATCAAGTCTGTGGACACGTATCACATTTTTTTTATCGTGTTAAAATGACAAATTTTGACACTTTGATTACAAATTATTTGCGGAAAGATTTATTTTTTTTTTACTGAAATGAAGAGTTATATCGAACGCTTATCGAGACATGATGTTCATGATGATGATGTTCATGCTCGATCACAAGCAACATGCAGAAGATGGTTTTAGCGGTTCAGAGAAAATGATTTTGATGTGAGAAACGAAAAATGTGGAGGACTACCAAAAAAAGTTCGAAGAAGCCGAAGTGTAAACTATATGGGTTCGAGATGACATTTTAAGTCACAAACGAATGACGAAAATATTAAATGTAACACAACAAACAACTTCTGACTATTTAAAAGCCATGGTAAAAATGGAAAGTATTGTTACGAAAATGAAAACATCGTTTAATATTAACATTATTAACAGTAGCTACACTAACCAAATACAACGAACTTGTTACAAGTAAGCCAACAACATCTTTCACACTGATGTGAAACGAGAACGCCACAACAATGACGTATCAATAGAGTTCTCGAGAAGGCGAAACCGCTCACGTTCTACTTCAAGAACGTTCATCAGACTGTTTGCGTGGGCATATAAAAACGCAAGACAAAGCAGACAACGAGTAATAATAATTCAGTCAGTCTTGTGTCAAGACGCGTTACGTGAAACAGTCGTGGTATCAAGATCGCCGTTGTGAAGTTCAAGCGAACAGTTGTCAGTGTTTACGCAAGCAGAAGTGCAAAGAAGAATAGCGAACAAGCAATTATTATTGTTGTATTCGTCAAGTGTGAACAGTGGTGCAAAAGTAGTGCGAACAGTACAAATTTAATTGAAACTAAACACATATTTGTTTTTAGTTTGGTTGCAATCAACGAACTCATATTCTAAACGTTTTTAAAAAGGTAAAAACGTAACGGTATGGAAAATGTATCCGGCATAAATTGAAAGGTAGACAAATGAAAAAACGAAAAACTACTTGAGGTATTTTGTTATTGTTGTTTATTTTGTTTCAAAAGCACGATAGAAAATCGGTGCTGCATTGTATTGTTACAGGCGAAGAAAAGTGGATTTATTTTCAAAATCCTAAACAGAAAAAATCATGAGTTAATCTCGGACAAAGATAATGATATGTGTCTAGTGGGATCAGAATGGAGTGGTGTAACACGAGCTCTTAAAATCTGCTTAAACCTTTAATACAGATCGCTGTTGACAACAAATGTTTAATTTTAATCATGTATTGATCGAGAAACGATCAGAATGGGCCACAAGATACGATAACATAATTTTGCAACATGGCAATGCATCTGCACACAAATCAAAATTGGTTCAAGATACAACCAAAAGCTTTAGGGTGGGAACTGCTACTCCATCCGCTGTATTCAACAGACTTCGCCTGTGCCGACTACTGTTTGTTTTCATCGCTGAGACAAGCTTTAGTTGAGCAGCACTTCGATTCCTACGAGGGAGTCAAATATTGGGTGACTAATTGGTTTGCTTCAAAAGACAAACAGTTTCACTAGCGTGGTATCCATTAAATTGCCTGGAAAATGGAAAACATTTGTAGACAGCAATGGTTAATACTTGGAATAAAATGTTTTTTACATACATACACACATAATTGGTCATTACAACACTTCAGTCAGGATTACGACTTAGCTTCTCACACCATTTATGTTGCATTTGTTAATTTCATCCATAAGTGGCGGGATCTACAGTTTTAAGTAGACTCCGGATGGAAAATTCTTGAGAAATTCTTCATGGTCAGAAATCGGCTGAGAGCAAATCGTTTTCATATTTTGTTTTGATCGAGATGACCTGGAGTGTTATATACTTTCCATTGATGCCGGTACACTTGGTAATTGGTTTGAAAACACTGGGCGTATTTTATCCTATTTTTTCGCCTTTGATATTAAACCCCAACTTTTTAGTCTGTTGCTACGTAGGCAAGATCAATGCTTTTGTGGGGTATGTTTATTAGATATGATAATAGTCCTCCTATGGCAAGAGTTTTATGGGATAGAAATTAAATTCCATTATTCAGACTAAATATACTTTACGATTATCCTTCATGTATCATATACTGGGCATTAAAAGTTACCAAGCACTATAAGCCAGTGTAAAAGGGCTTGTGTATTAAACTCTTACACAACTCCATCGTTTTGCCTATAATATCAAACAAATAGCAAAAACGTAATCAGGTTCCATTTTAATTCTCTTTATAAAACTCTTTAAATCAGGACAACTGACCACATCATAAATGTATTCTTTGTTGCAACAATTTTATGCAAATACAAAAGTAGTTACCTCAAGAGTATTAAGGCATATCTAGTTCCATACTTTTTTTTATGGATTTAGAATTCATTGAAAAGATTACATGCTTAAAGGTCACATAATTGTTTCAGTTTCATAACAAACTATTTTTTCCATTGTCGCAATAAAATTTCGTTCCATTTTCTAGTATTACGGTATAAGACTGCCAACTGCAATACATTTGTGTATAGAAACTAAAGGATATACACATTAAACACAGAAAAGAACAATAGGAGATCAAAAGTTAAAAAATATGTTAAATAAAGTTTGCATATGATTGAAGAAGCTTATGTTTGAAAAGCAAACAATGGTGAACATTAAAGTTATACGTACAATACGTGTGCGCATTGGCTATTACAATCCTTTAGTCAGAACTACAGAAGCTAGATACCATTTATGTTGTATGTGTTAATTTTATATACGAGTGTCGGGATCTACAGTTTGAATTCGATTCCGAACGATAGATTTTTGAGAAACTTTTATGACAATTTTTATTTACTCGGAGAGTTTTTGTCAGTAATCTGCTGAGAGGAAGTCGCCGCGGAATATTTTTCATATTTCGTTTTGTTGCAGAGATCTGCCCTGTGGCTTGAACCGAGGCCTTATGTTTAATAAGCTAACACACTGTCTGCTAGACTACGGCGACTGAATCATTAATCATTACGGTCCATTAAGTCCTTCAGGTAAAAATTACGAGCTGCTGCTACACTGAATGTAGGCTCTCCATACCACACCGCACCCGAAGAGAAGGAGACTCCTGATGGAGGTCGGAAACAGCATTATGCTCTATGGGAGCGAAATTTTGGCCGAAACGCTGGATGTCAAAAAGCGGGCAAAATCACTTGCATCGGTACAGAGAACGGCTGCATTGCGTATCACGTCGGTGTATCGTACAGTGTCCGCCCCAGCCGTACTTGTGATAGCAGGTACAATCCCTGTGGATCTGCTGGCGGCAGAGCGGATGGAGAATTATAGGGTGAAATCGGCTGGAAATCACATAACCGGGCACTTCATGGAAGACACCATCTCAAAATGGCAACGACGATGGAACGATGAAGATAGAGGAAGGTGGACGGCGAGACTTATCCCGGACATAAGGCCATGGATTGGTCGGAAATTTGAAGAGGTTAATTACTACGTTACACAGATGCTATCTGGTCACGGATATTTTAGGAAATATCTGCACAGAATGGGCAAGACCGCTTCCCCTTACTGTCTTTACGAAGAAGGGGAAGTAATTGATGATGCAGAGCACACTGTTTTTGAATGTGCACGCTGGCAGAGCTATCGCTCTGTACTGACGTCGGAAATTGGAACGATCGCGGCCGCTAACATTGTCGGTGTTATGACTTCGAGCAGGGAAAATTGGGCCTCAGTGGCGAATTACGTGGAGCGCATTCTAAGGCTGAAGAAGAGAGATCTTGAGGCTGCAGAACAGGTGGTCACGCCGGCATGATTAATACTGGCACATGTGCCAAAGGAAACCGACACGGGAACCTGGTGGAGACACTTAGATGTCTCCTCAACTTTCGATACGCAATCCGGACGCGGATATGAACACGCAGGGGCCAAAGGGCCAAAAGGACTTACTTAAAGGATTACTCCGAAATAATACCACAGTAGTTCCGGAGTGGGCACAACGAGTCCACGAGACGAGGGGGAGAATTTAGTGGGTGAGGGTTCCACACACGGAGGATGTGACGACTTCCTCTATGGTGCGGTTAGGAACATTCACCCCTCCTCGGCGTAAAAAAAAAAATACCACACCACATCGCCATATAATGAGGGAAGCTCTGCTGAGATTACCCTGCATAGGGAGATTGCTGGCATTAAGGGAGTATACCCTGGCTGGGTCTAGGTATTAATGGAGCTTTGAATAATATATGACTAGGCGTTATAACCAACGCACTGACAATATTGAATGTAGAAGACACTATGGTTAACTATGCATATTACCAGAGGAATAAAAATAAGGATACCCTAGAATATTCTATTCTACTTCTCTAAAGACACAGAAACAGATTGGTTGCGTGGCATTCTTACAAATTCGGATCGATTTGTGAACACTACCAGACATGCCTGCTATGATACCGACGTTAATGCTGTATATAATTTCATTCCTCTTTCCTGTTAACTTTTGCTGTAGAGGCTTAGCCGCATCTCTGGTCTATTGGAGACCGGTATGGATAGAAAATTGGTCATGTCAAGGTACTAAACGTCTTCGACTGGATAGTGGCTTGTAGCGAAAAACTGTAGGGTTATAATGAAAAATTTTGAATGTTGTGTGTCTCGGCAGGAATTGTACGGTACTTTCGTCTAGCCTATAACACTATACAATGCTGGAAGCCATAATTCGTAAGACCAAATGAGTATAAACTTCCTACTTGGCTGTTGTGCACCCAATCGTCCAACCAAATTCACCAGTTGACACCCACGTGGAGTATTAGGTAATTAGGAAAAGTCTACACACAGTTTGATATTCTCAGCTGTCAAACCGTATTATAGTTACCGATATCTTAATCAAGCAGACAAAAAATAAGATACCCCAATGAATGTCTCTTATTAAATGCTTTGGTAAAATTTTTCATTTTTAATATCAAACGAACTAGAGAGAGTTCATTATTATCGAAAAACATTCGCATATATTTATATGGGTATCTAACAAAAGTCCTCCTGGAAAATATCATCAAAAAAAATTTGTTTTGGCATTGGAAAACTAAGCCACATGCAATGCCAGATTGCCAGTTGGACGGTTTAAAGAAAAAATAATAAATAAAAATGCAACAAAACATAGGAAGAGACAGCATACAAATTTTAATAAATTTTCTAGTTATGGCTATGGTTACATGACAAACGACAGTACGAACATGCTAACAGATAAATAAATTGTATGTGAATGTAAAAACAGCAAAAAAAAAAATTGTAAAGATTTAAAACCCCCAATTCATATATGTTACCAGTTATTTTCTTTCAAATATTGGCAACCCAAAAGTAAAAGTTTCTTTTATATTGCCAAACTCCAAGTCAGAATTCCAATTGCATTCATATTTGGCACATGAACCAGCAAACAGAAATCGTGTCTAAGTTCTGGTATATGGTTGAACATGAAAGGGTTTATGCTGTATGTTCAAATAACAACAACAAAATATCATCACCATCTTTATCAGTGAAAAATAGGTTGAACGTGTGCTGGTATTTCGTAACATGTTTGCATGTTTTTAAGAATTCATAAGCAAAGATACTGATTTGGCATACAAGTATAAGCTACAAAGTCATATATTTACAGTCGGGGTGCGAATGATATTAAGCATAAATATATTACTTTAACGCCCGGCAATCACTATAATATACTGTTACATTTTTACCTTTTTAAAAACGTTTAGAATATGAGTTCGTTGATTGCAAACAAAGTAAAAACAAATATGTGTTTCATTTCAATTAAACTCTTTATTGTTCGCACTACTTTTATATGCTACTGTTACAACTCCAACAATAATTGTTTGTTCACTATTCTACTTTATACTTCTGTCTGCGCAAACACTAACAACTCTTCGATAGATCTTCACAACAGCGATCTTCCAACCTCGACTGTTTACTTCGCGGGCAACGCGTCTTCACATATGACTGACTGAATTCTTACTGACTCGTTGTCTACTTTGTCTTGGCTTTTTATATGCTGGCGTATCAGCCTGATGAAGGTGCTGGAAGTATAATGTTCTTGCCTTCGTCTTCTTGAGAGTTCTATCGCGACTGCATTGTTGCTTGTGTATTTTGTTCATGTGTTTATTGTTGCCTTAATTCATTATTGTCTGTCTCCTTTTATTGTACTGATGTTGTTGGTATATCCAAGCAAGTACGTTGTATGTGTTCGTGTGGTTTTTGTTTATCGTTAATGTTAAACGATGGTTTCATTTTCGTAACAATACTGTTACAATACTGTTATGAAAATGAAAAATCTATGTACAGGTGGTTTGCTTTTACATACATACATACATAATTGGCCATTACAACTCTTCAGTCAGGATTACGGCCTAGCTTCTCAACACCACTCATGTTGTGTGCGTTAATTTTATACATGAGTGGCGGAACCTACAGTTTTAAGCCGACTCCGAATGACAGATTTTTGAGAAGCTTTTCATGGCAATTTCTACTCTCAGAGTTTTTGCCAGAAATCTGCTGAGAGAAAGACGCCGAAGAAATATTTTCGTTTCTGATGTCTGGCCTGGGATTCGAACTCGGGCCTTTCGTCTAATAAGCCAACACACTACCTGCTAGACCACGGCGACTGCTTTTACATCGCTTAACGTTAAAATTATAAACAAAAACCACAGAAACAAAACAAGGCAGTAAACTAACATGTTTACAAATTATAGTACTACTTAATACCACAAACAAACACCAGAATAAAAAAATCGTAAACAAGTAAACAAAAATACACAAACAACACTACAGTAATAAATGCAAACAAAGATGTTTACATCTGTAGAGATTTCGAGAAAGCGAAGTCATGTACATTCACCTTTAAGAACATTCATTAGACTGTTTACTTTGCCATATAAAACAAAAGGCAAAACAGGCGAGTGAGTTAGTAAAAGTTCAGTCAGTCTTGTGTGAAGATGCTGTGTGTTTGAAGACCTCAGTTACAAATATCTGTTGAACAATTGACTAGTAATTGTTATTGTTTATGCAAAGAGTGTGAACAGAGTAATAACAAACAAAGCAATTGTTGTTGTTTACATCAAGTTGTGAACAGTGGCACACAGAATTCTGTGAACAATGAAGAATTTAATTAAAACTAAACACAGATTTATTTTTATTTTATTTGCAATCAACGAGGTCAAATTTTAAACTTTTTTAAAAAGTTAAAAACGTAGCAATATCAATTAATCACTCACAGTGTAAAAATTAAAAAAAAATATTCTTTGAAAAGAAGTAAAAACTAAATTCATTGGAATTTAAAAAAATTGTAATAAAATATTGCTAGAAACATACGTAGTTTAAAATCAATTCCAGTTCATTAAATTGACCCAAACGTTTTATGAAATAACGAAATAAAATAAAAATTTCGGAAATGTTATTTGATTGAACAAGTAAAGCGAATAATAAAATGTAGTAAAAATTGAACACATTTTATTTCGATTTTATTAAAATTTTTTTATTAATTTAAAATTTTTTCATAACAGTAAAAAAAACATTTTAACATATTTATAAAACATTTTATTTATTATAGAATTTTTAAAAGCAACTAGAAAAATAAATTAAAATTGTTTCTGTTTGTAAACAAATAAGCCACTTGACAAACAAACAAACTCATTTTTGTGTTGTTTTTAGCCTTTTCAATTACATTGACTCGTAATATTTTTATTTGGAAAAACTTTAACAAAAAATCGAAATAAAAACATTGCTATAGCAAAACTATAAACCAATAGAAAAATGCTATGCAGCAATAAAGCACATAAGAAGCTCAGAAAATGAAAATTGGTGTGAAGATTCATAATGATAAAATGATGATGAAATAAATAAAAATAAAAATTATTCTGAACTATTGTTCACAGCATTTGACAAATACCGTCCAAAGTGCTCTTAAGTTAACAAGAGGGAAATAATACTTTATTGGCGGACAAGTAAAAAATAATTAAACTGAAAGCAATTAACAAAATAACTTACACGTTATACTATGTTCACACATGCACTCTTATTACTTAAATCGCAAATAATCGCCATTATGGAGGTCAATATTTCATATAAAATTTCAATTAATTATTGCGCAATAAATACGCAAATTATATAATATTTATTACAACTTAAAATACAGCACTGTCATAAGTACGTTCAGTGACCATATTACAGTTTCGGAACAACGACAAACAAAAAAAAACAACAACGTTGTTGAAACAACCAGCTGCTTTGTTTACCAGCTGTCAAATGAATATTGCTTATATTATATCTGAACACTTAAAATATTGTACTCAAATAATCGAATATTGGCTCAATAAAAGTGCATGTCTGAACGTAGTATTATTACTAAATCATGATAGTAAATAATATACTCAGTAATTTTTCGTTTTAGAACTCGCCATAGTCTAGTAGGTAGTGTGTTGGCTTATTATACGCGAACCCACGGTTGAAATTCCCTAACAGAAATCAAAACGAAATATGAAAAAATATTTCTTCGGCGACTTCCTCTCAGCAGATTTCTGGCAAAAACTCTGAGAGTAAATAAAATTACCAATAAAAGTTTCGCAAAAGAATCAGTCGTTCGGAGTCGACTTTAAACTGTAGGTCCCGTCACTCATGTATAAAATTAACACACACAACATGAGTTGTGTTGAGAAGCTAGGCCGTAATCCAGACTGAAGGCCAATTATGTATATATTTTTCGTTTGTCCGTCTTATATTTGTATTTTTACTTTTACACCTTTTTAAGATACGTTTAAAATATGAGTTCGTAGATTGCAAATAAAAGTAAAAATAAATTTGTGTTTAGTTCTAAATAAATTCTTTATTGTTCGCACAATTCTGTGTGCCACTGTTCTACTGTCCTACCGACAGCAATATTCGCAATCTGATGACAATTTCGAGTCTATTGGCTCAGTAAACGATCGACCAACATGTGTATGTCGACGAAACTCAAAAAACGCATCTGCTGAAACCGGCGCCGCTTTGTATACAAATATACAAGAGTATCCGAAGCAGTCGATTTGGCGTCGCATACAAGAACTCAGCCTTTCTTACTTACTTACTTAATTGGTCATTACAACCATTCATCAAGGATTATGACCTAATTTCTCACACCATGTTGTGTGTTTTGATTTTATCCATGAGTAGCGGAAACCAGTTTAAAGTCTACTCCAAACGACAGATTTTTGTGAAACTTTTTTTTGTATAATTACTCTCGGGGTTTTTTTCAGAAAAATTTTTTTATGTTTTATTTTTTTCGAGATGTCTCAGCAAAAGGTCGAACTACCGCCTCTCATGTAATAAGCTAACAAACTACCGACTAGACTGCGACACCCTCACAAAACCCAATTGAAACAGGATCTGAAGGAAAGTTGGCACCTGATATAGAACAATCATCTCTTTTGGCATGAATTGAACGATCAAGACACCAACGACACATGACGGCACTGCGTGTCACAGAGCTCCTGCAACACTGAATATTCTGCACGAATGGTTATAGGGCATGATCTTTTCACTTGGAGGTGTTGTGAACTAGCCACCGAGATAGTGTGATTTGCCCTGCGATCCATACCACCCATCAAATTCAGTCTGATTTATGCGCCATTGTCATGGAGAATTCGACATTTCCGATACGCTGTTCTCAGAGAAGCTAAGGTAAACATTTGAACGATGTTATGTTTCACGCATAGTGAGACCAATAGGTTTTTTAACGCAGATTTAGATGGCCCGGTGAAATAAGTATACGACCAAACCGGCTCATAGAAGAAGTGTTGAATTCTAGGATTCTATAAAGCCAATACAGCCAGAGAATAGCTGAAGCTGTACTGGAACTCTAAGGGTTGGAGGAACGAATTCGAAATTTGATTTCGTAGAACAGAGATTTAAAGCTGACCAGTCCTTCGCGAAGTAATACCTTACGGCAGTGCCGGGGTGATAGAGTGGTTGAAGAATGTAGGGGTGCTGGTGAATCGTGCACTCTTTTGTTGGAATAAAAGTATCTGATGAAGGTTTCCACCTCAGGCCCAAGACAAAGAAAGGTCTTTTAAAGCATAAAAAATTTTCAGTGATATCTTACACACACTGTGTTTTATTTAAATTTAGAGCCAAGTGAGGCTTCCCTAATAAATTCAGTTTCCTGGGTATTTTGTCATCAAAGTCAAAATTTTAATTTGTAAACTACATTAACAAAACAAACAAAATAAAGAGAAAAGTTTGTAAAACAAAAAAAAAAACAAAAAAAGAACAAAAATCCATAAAACAATCAGATTTTAACGTGAGCCGTCTTTGAACTTAAAAGTTATGAAGAGAAGTGTACTTCAATTCCCTCCTACTCCATTAAAATGTAATGGTGTATTGTCTTAGCTTTATAAAATCAAAATTTTACAACCATTTTTACAAAGCAAACTGTTGTTGAAGTCTTTTTTGATGTAATTTTCTGGGTTTTCATAGCCGTTGTCATGTTATTTGACACTTCAAATTGGATGTCAGAGAAATGGAAAGCAATTTTCTGTGAAAGTTCCTTCAGAAAACTCAAGAATGTGAAATTGCGTAACAGAGTAGCAATTCCATTAACAAGAAGAAGTCATTAAAATGAGGAGAGACAAGGCGCACTGGTATTTTTAATAAAAACAAAAAAAAATTAATAAAAGTTTATCATTTTTATGCTGGTGTTTTTTGTTATATAACGCAGTGCTATAACTTGTAAACAAGTTCATTGTTTATTTTGTTTGTTTATAATTTTAATGTTCAACGATGTAAAACACCAGTATCTAGATTTTTCCATTTATGTTAAAGTAGTATGGATATTTAGATCTTTATCACTATTTAAGAAAAAGTGTTGCTGAATAAATTATAAATCATTAAATACATATACAACCATGGATTGTGATTTTTTATCATTTGTATCGTAATTAAGCCAATTGTTTTGGTCTGCAATGTTGCACGATGACATCTAACTGTTGTTTAACAAAAAATATTACCATTATCGTATATATTTTTAGTTTTGACTGCTAATTTGTATCGGTACCTAAATTCGAGCTGGACAGTAAATTAGCACAACGTGCGTAAAAGTGTTTTAGGTACAAGTTTTGTTTAAGTATTTTTATTCTTACGGTATATTCTTTTAATTTTGTGGCATTTGAAGTAATTTTTGAATAAAATGGTACGTGGAAAAGATTGCTCACCAGAGGAGAAGCGCATTATCGTTAACTTGTGGCATGATCTGAAAAAGCTGGCTGAAATTGCCGAAATTTCGAAATGCTAGCGAAAAATGATTTCCTTTAAACCAAGCAGAATAATGTCGCAGAAAACAAAAATTGATTGATTTTCATGTCGTCACGCGATATTTTGAACGAAATTAACTCCCAATTCAAATTAAATTTATCGGACAGGCTCCTATAAAGACGTCTTAATCACAAAAACCTCTTTGGACGCTCTTGCCGAAAGAAGCCACTTCTACCAAAAAAAATATACTCAAGCGTTTAATTTTTGCTCGCATCCACAATGCTAAAGACCTCCTATTCTGGAAAAAAATATTTTGGAGTGATGAAACAAAGGTAAATCGTATGGGACCGGATGGTAGAGTGGTTGTTCACTGGCCAAAATGTCAGACATTCAATCCACGCTATGCTCAAAGGACCATAACACATGTTCGAGGAAACACAATGGTGCGGGGAGCGTTTTCAAGGCAAGATGTAAGTCCCATTGTAAAAATTAGTGAAAAAATGGACTGTTATCAGTATTTAGACAATATAAAGAACAAAATGAAACCATAAGCTTTTAAATACATGCCAGTTTTATTCATATTTATGCAAGATAGTGACCCCAAACACACATCTAAGCAGACAAAGGATTTGTTTTATGAAGAGCACATTCCCGTTTTAGACTGGCCGGCGCAAAGTTCTGACTTAAACTCGATTGAAAACTCCCTAGAATGATGTGAAATGTACAATTGCTCAACAAAAGTAAAAAAATTTGGACGATTTGTGTATTGGAATACGGGACACTTGGTACTCGATTCCCAAAGAACTTTCCAGAAGAAAATTGTCCCGTAGATGCTACGCGGCGCTTGAAAATAGGGGCTATTCTACTAAATATTAATCAAATAAGCTAAAAATATTAATATTTTTACTATTTATTAAAGCACCTCATTTTTATTCCAGAAATTTTAATTTGTGCTATTTTACTGCCCAGCTAAAATCTGGCGTTTGATACGTTGAAGGTCTTAATGAGCAGACGACTTGCAATATCGTAAAAATTTTTGTTTCTTTTTAAAGAAGAATATGTATTTTATGTTCCTATGTTTACATTTTTTATGAGTAGACCTAAAATACTATAAAAAATATGATTGTTTTTATGACGAAGTTTTGTGCTAATTTAATGTCCATGGCTGTACATGAGTATAGTTATTACAATTAAATAATTAAAACAATTTTTTTTATGTTATTATTAATATGATAGTTTGTTGCATTGTATTATAAAATGTGTTAGCAAAAACATTATTGTTTGCTTTATTTATAATTGATTTGTTTAAAAATTTTTATTTCATTTATGACTATTAATTTCAGTTTGGTTAATAAATTTCGTTTTGATAACGGAAACTAAAAAAAAATATTCCATTAATATTAATGACAAAAAACAGAAATTCTTTTAAAAGGAAATTCAAAATTGTTATGATTTTTTCACATAGTTTTTCTATAGTTTAATGACATATAATTTATTATTAATAACAATTATTGAAAATTAATTTTTATAATTTTTTTCTTTAATTTAATAATTATGATATCTTGCAGCAAAAAAAAAAATTCAATAGAATTTATATGGTATTTAGCTTTTAACAAAAAATATTAATTTATTGTTGACATTGTTATTAAAATGCACACTTGCAAAAACTATTAACTTATGTTAGATTTACAAATGCACTCTAACTGAGACACATTTTATATAGGGTGGCTCATCTAACGGTTTAAATTTGAACCATCGGTTACTTCGACAATTGGTCGGAAATTTCATGAGAATGTCGTACAAAATTTGGTCACAGAGAACGACAAACAGTGTCTGGTAAACGCAAGTTTATTGCTAAAGTTCGTGAAACTGGCTTCATTGTTTATCCGCTGAAAATATCGAAGTCGTGGTTGACAGTGTGTGCGGGAATCCATCGTTCTCAAGAATTGAACATTCCACATTCCAGTTTACGTCAGATTTTGCGAAAGGATCTCGGTATGATGCCCTACAAAGTTCAATTGGTTCAAGAGTTGAAGCCGCATGAACATCCGATTCGTTTTGTCAAAGGTAGACGCGCCAACGAGAAACTGAACGATGATGTCGCTTTTCCCAAAAAAAAATTATCTTTTCGGACGAAGCTCATTTTCATCTTGTTGGGTACCTTAATAAGCAAAATTGCTTATTGTGGAGGCATTATTGGCCCATATTTCTTGGAAAATGAGGACAACGCAACTATTGAGAATTTAGACACTAATTGCACTATGACAACTTATTTTTTTGTACCCGCTCTTCATGGTATTGATATGAACGATTTTCAGTTTCAACAGAATGGTACAAATTCCTACACATCGCATGCCACAATCAGTTTATTGCGTCTAACGTTTGATGGCCGTTTAATTAGCCGAAATGGTGACAAGAAGCTGCAATTTGCCACCGTTGGACTATTTTCTGTGGAAAGCCGTTAAAGAAAACGTTTATGCCGGCAAGTTAGAGACAATTGATCATTTGAAGTCCATTATACGTAATGCGATTGCCGATATACGACCTTATATACTATAAAAAGTGCATGAAAATTGGTCTGATGGAACGAGGTACTGTGAGGCCAGCCGTGACAGCCATATGAATGAAATAATATTCCACATCTAACTAGAACCCTTGCACTCTACAACAAAAAAAATAAATTTTTGCATAATTTCAAGCTATTTTTGTTTTACAGCATTTTTACATTTATATTTACTCACCACTCACATTATGCTTATACCCATATATAATATGTAAAGTTCATTAATGACAAGTACATATGTGACGTATGAGTGATATTTAATTCCATTTGTTACAAACATGACAAAATCAAAGAATTTTTCTTGCATTATTTTCAGAGTAACTAAACTAATATAATATGGTGCGTATGAGTAATATATCGCAAATGCAATTCAATAGAAAGTATACGATGAGTAATTTGAAATTAAACATTTGTAAGCTATGATATGATAATTCTAATGGATTTGTAAAAAATAATCTAAAAGTAAATGAATGAGGTGCTGAATGAAATAATATTTCATTTCTAACCGAAACAATTAAACTTCACATCAAACAAATAAAATTGGCAAAATTTCAAACCGGTTTAGTTTTATTGCCTTTTTTATATTTAAACTCTTAAATGTCCCACCCTTTAGAAGATGGTATGAAATGTATATATTGTATACAGAATTAAAAATGATATTAAAACTCCATTGTCTGTAATGTAAACAACGTTGTTTACATTTATGGAGATTTCGAAAAGGCTAAAGCATGAACATTTGCCTTCAAGAACATTCATTAGACTGTTTATCCTGCCATATGAAGGGCGAAGCAAAGTATGCGAGTAAGTTAGTAAAGTTCAGTCAGTCCTGTGTGAAGTCGCGGTGTGTTTGAAGATTTGCATTACAAAAATCTGTTAAATAATTGCCTACTAATTGTTATTGTTTATGCAAAGGGTTTAAGAAAAGCAAGAGCAAAACAATGCAATTGTTGTTGTTTACATCAAGTTGTGAACAGTGGCACACAGACTTATAAGAATAATAAAGAATTTTAATTAAAACTAAACACATATTTATTTTTATTTTATTTGCAATCGACGAACTTATATTTTGAACGTTTTTAAGATGTAAAAACGTAACAATACGTATACGTAATATTAGTAAAATATTCAACTCCAACTGTAGGGATGAGTTTTGTTTACAATAGTAACAGATTATCATATGAAACGGTTTACATTTGACCTTAAGAGATTTATTCGGGTTTACTTATACCCCCAAAATTTAATGCTTTAAATTGCTAAGATTTCAAGAAATTTAAAATTTTTGAATTTTAAATTATTTGTATATACATTTATATTCCTTGTTTCTAAAATATACGTCACATTATCCAATAGACTTTTCACAATAACAACGTCATTGATTATTCCAAACAAATATGAAATCTCTTAAGAATTCAAGCATCCGCTAATGCATTCCATAACACACAGAAGGGGAAAAAAGTTTTTAAAAGCCAACAGACAGACAGCAAAACCAACAGGCAGATAAATAAAATATTAAACAATACATCTTTGTTTAACAAAATTTTTATGGGTTTTTTTTTTTGTTCACGATAAAATTCAAATATTGGCCAGTATGTAGGCTTGTTATTAAGTCTGTAACGACCTCATTTTGCTTAAATTTTTCACGGAAATAAAAAAGTTTACCGAGATCGAGCAGAATATAATTTACATGTAATTTAAGTTAATCAATGTGTTAATTTTATTCGTAACTGGCGGAACCTACAGTTTAAAGTCCACTCCGAATGACAGATTTTTGAGAAGCTTTTCAGGGCAATTCTATTTTACTCTCAGAGTTTGCTAGAAATCTGCTGAGAAGAAGTCGCCGAAGAAATATTTTTTTTTGTTCGTTTTGTTCGAGATGTCTGATCTGGGGTTTGACTCGTGGCCTCACGTTTAATAAGCCAACATACAACCTACTAGACTACGGCGACTTCATTGTTATAAACACTTACGTACCACAGATCAGCAATGAGTATTCAAAAAGATGATTAGATTCGAATCATACTCATAATTTCTGATACTTATACGCATCCATACTTATATATTATACTCATACTACTCATATTCGAAGTTTGAAGTACTCATCGTACTCATACTTAACATTACGCATGATGTTGTTGATTTCGACTCTCCTTTACTCAACATTTACAAGAATCACAAAACAAGTATGATTCGCCCACGAACACTACAATACTTTATGTGTTTGCTTTGCTTGCTGCCTTTGCCTTTTTCTTTCTTCTTTTTTTGTACATGCAACAACAACTAAGACTGTAAATTTTGGTGAATGCTTGGAATCACACGAATCATTTATGAGTATTATAAGTATTTTTCTAAATTTATGAATCTGAATGAGTAGGCGTATGAATCAAACATATTTCGGATGTTATGAATTTGATGTCAACGTTGTACTAATACTCCTGTACTTATAAATAAATGTTGTAGAGAGTACAAATGAATTAGAGTTGTTTAATTTCAAAACTGTTGACTCACTCATACTCGAAATTTCATGAGTACTTATGAGTAGCGAAAAAACGATTCATTGCTGATCTCTGATACACGCGTTGATAACAATATGTATATGGTTTACATAACACACCCTCTATAGGGGGAAACATTTCTATACTCGTATACATTTGCATAAATACCATACTAACAGATGTATGAATTAAACAAAAATATAGTCTTTGTTTTATATGGTATTGTTTTATATAGAGATATTGATGTTTTGATGGCAAGCAGGCTGATACATTTTTTGTATTCTGGTTGATATTGATTTTGTTTTCATAAGGACTCACTCTTAACACAACGTTAGAGTCTAAAAAGACAATAAAAGTACGACTGTAGTCGTCGTAGTTTAGTAGGTAGTGTGTTGGCTTATCAGACCTAAAATAATATCGTAATATTTCCTCGGCGACTTCCTCGCAGCAGATTTCTGGCAAAAACTCTGAGGGTAAATAAATCTGCCATGAAGAACATTATCAAAAAAATCTGTCGACGTTAAACTGTAGGTCCCGCCACTTACACATAAAGTTAACACACACAACATAAGTGATGTGAGAATGTAGATCGTAATCCTGACTGAAGGGTTGTAATGACTAATTATGTAGGTATGAATGTATGTATAATCGATAGTAGTGTATTTATAAAGCCATTACGCTTTATATTATAATGAAAATCTACTGCATTTATATAGCAAAATATAAAATACTTTTCTAACTCAGTTTCTCATAAGTACTTAGAAAAATTGAATTACTTTGAGATTATGTTTCATTTAACGCACGTGCTTCAATTACATTTTAATGACAACATAAAAATTAAATTAAATTAAGCACATGCTTTACAAGTTAAAATATGTCTGTCATTTTTATACGACTTAAATAATCCCTACACCACAGTATTCCAGGCTAGCAGTTTTTTTTATTCATTGAAAGCTGTAATGAGCACCTAAGAAGGGAGAAGCTGTGTTGGTCGTTTAGACCTGAGAACAAATCTTTAAACTGATTTCTTTCTTACCGCTCGAGTATTCAACTGTAAAGACTAACGCTAAAAAAATGGATGTATAGTAAAATACCCATAGAATCCAGTGAGGAGTTATAGGGTATATGGTTACATACTAAAACTAAGAAATGATGTGTAAAATGTTAGAAGAAAAAAATCACATTTAAAATTAAACATCAATTTTGCAACAGAAGTAAAGAAAAATTCGGAGCACGTTTAGAAAAGAGTCATTAAATTTTTGAAAGCACGTAAAACATAAACATTTTCTGACGCAAGTATATTGATAATAAATTTCATTGTAAATATTAAATACAGTTTGATTTTATTTCTACTCTGTTAACGATTACAGTAGAAATAAATTTTATTGCATGAAATTTATATAAAATTTCATTATTTAAGTGGAAAACAGAACAGCCGCTGTAGTAAAACGTGAGACGTACCGCTGCTAGCTGTCAAAAGCTAAAAACACCAATTCAAATTGGTGTCAACAGAATACGTATTTATAGCAGTCGCGGTAGTAGAAGATGAAGCTTTAAATTCAAATTTGTCGGAGGAGTTTCAATGTTTTCCCTGATATATTTGACATTCAAAATGTGAAGCAATAAATTCAATGTTGCAGGAAGTACGTAGCTGAATATGCATTTATTATACTATTTGAGACCTATTTTGTTAGAAAATCCTTATAACATTCTTGCATTATTCTGTAAGTTTTTGAGCAGTTTGGCTGGCAACATTGTAGGAGAACTTCACTATTCTTCTTCGTAATTTTACTTGCTACGCTACTCCTTACGTCGTAACAGTCAGCATCTACTACAACTACTTCATTCTGTTCAAGGCCTTCTTTTTTCTTATTTTAATACCTTGAGAATTTAAGTACACATACATATAAGCACCTTATTGTTACGTTTTTACCTTTTAGGTACGTTTAAAATATGAGCTCGTAGATTGCAAATAAAATAATAATAAATTTGTATCCAGTTTCAATTAAAATTCTTTATTACTTGCACAATATTGTGTGCCACTGTTCAAACTTTTTGTAAGCAGAAACAATTTTTATTTTTTGTTATTTCTCTGTTTATACCCTTTACATAAACAATAACAATTGCTAGATAATTATTCGAAAGGTCTTTGTAACGAAGGTCTTCAAACCACGATTACTCTCTTCAAACACATAGCATCTTTACACTATACTGACTGAACTTCACTAACTCAGTCGCCTGCTTTGCTTTGCCTTTTATATGGCAGAGTAACTAGTCTGATGCATGTTGTAGAAAGCGAATGTTCATGATTCCGCCTTCTCTTTTCATCTCTATAAATGTAAACATCTTTGTTCACATTTTATGGTATAGTGTTGTTTGTGTATTTTGGTTACATTTATTCTTGTAGTGTTCTTTGTGTATTTTTGTTTTCTTGTTTCCATTTTATATGCAGTGTTTGTTGTTATATTAAGCAGTACAATAATTTGTAAACAGATTGCATTGTTTTTTTTTTTTTTTGTAGCCTTTGTTTATAATTTTAATGTTAAGCGATGAAAAGCAAATCACCAGTATCTTGAGTTTTAATTTTCGTAACATTATATTAACTTTTTTTTACTTTAGCAACGTACTGCTAAAACAGCGTCCGTAATTATAATTTATCTGTCTTCATTGCGATATTTAGCGTTAATAAATGTCAATAAATTCCAGCGTTTTTATTTTCGTGTATTATTTCGAGTATTATTCACTTATTTTAGATATGTTCCTCCATGTTTCAGCAAGTGCAGAGAGCATAGACTTTCATGATCAGCAAATAGTTCAAAACGAACAGAAATTCGACGCCGAGAGTTTTCTTTTCCTTTCTTTCACTTTTAAATGGTTTAACGAACTTGTTTTACATTTTCAAAATTCCAAAGTATATCGATTTAATGATTGTCATAACAATTTTGTTCACTGCTTTTGCGTTTATTTTATAGACATAACTCGTGTATTTTTCTGTCCATGTTCCGTTTATAGAAAACACATAACCTGTAAGCACACTTACGACATTTTTATTTCCATCCTTACGTGTATGTACGGATGAATTTGTATTGATGTTTTATGTACCATAACAGTACATGTATTTTCAAGCTAAAAGCTCGTTAAATGCAGTCAGGCCATTATGAAATTCTTAACGATCGAATTGGGTGTTACTCTTTATGTTTTTTTATTGTTTTCTACTAAATAGAGAAATAATGTAACTTTTTCGGCTCTTATATGTATCTGTAAATAAAATATGTTGCATTAAAATTGATTATAAAATGAATTTTATCAAATATTAGTGAAATCTACAGTTTACTTACCCGTAAGATCTTTCGACTTCAGTTTTCCATCATAGTTTTTTAATTAAAAATATAAGCTTAAATTCTCTTCAAATAATCCTTCCAAGAAACCGTCTGATCACACAAATATAATAACATTAACAGCGAACATCTTGAGAAAAAATATTTTTATGAATAGCAGCACTCTTTGTTACTCACTACTACATCCGTATACGACAACTTTTACTAAGTAGATCGTTGTTGACCGTAGTCTCGTTGGCGCCCAACCAATCCGCATTTATTCCAGAAGGACGATTTTATTGTTGATCGCTCTTTAAAAAACACACTCATAAGTCTAAAGACCTATTGAGAGTGTTCGTTGTTGGATGAGAGAACGGATTCGTCCTTACGTTTTGTTGTAGTTATGTTGTAGTTATGTCCTTCAGACCTTCAGTTTGAACTCATCTCCGCACAACAGATTCTTGAGCAACTTTTTCAGGGCAATTTGATCTACGCACAGAGTTTTTGTCAGAAGTCTGCTGATAAGAAATCGTCGAATTAATATGTTTGTTTATATTTAATTTTGTTGGAAATGTCTGTCCTGAGTTTTGAACCGTGGCCTTATGTCCAATAAGCAAACACACTACTTACTAGACTACTTAAATTTTTCCAGTTCTGTGTTCAAGAATCTCTTTTGGATCGGAAAGTGTGACGAGAAACCTGGCAATAGACCTCGGGTTTGTGCAAGATCAGGGAAAGGAATTACTTCTTGTTTCTATCCAGTCCATACTTCTGCTTGTGACTTGATTACCGGCTAGATTTATTAGATATTCATCAGATATTCTCCACGAACGATTTGACCGCATGGTCATCTTCTGATAAAGCACTTGAATTTGGCACCGACATAGTGCGAGATAGACCCGTCAGACTATTTCTTGAGGGTTTTTTTAAGTCAGAAATATATGCGAATAAATCACAAACCATAGCATTGCTCAAAGTCAGCAGAACTTATGCCAGTGGCCAAAATCAGCCAGTTTATGCGTCATATTCGTGAAAAATTGGACATTTCTGATGAACTGTAACTTGAGAAATTACAGCGGACATGTGAACGTTATGTTATGTTCCACACATAATGACATCAAGCGTGCTTTCAAACGAATAAAAATTTTAGATGAGATCTCATATACACGTTGTTTTATTTAAATTTTAAGATTAGAAGCGCTTACAGGAATATCATATACTTCATTTTGTATATAAATTTATGTCGTTAAAATTAATCAAGAAAAGTGAAAAAAAACTCCTACAACTCGTAAATATTTTATGAACTGGTACTTGAATGTGTATTAAATTAAGACTTGACTGTTATAGTATTTCTATGTCTATTAATTTTATTCATAACTTATCATATTAATTTAAATTTTATTATTTAAGAATAATATTTGAATCATTGCCTTCACAGAGAATTAGAAAATTTATCTCCACAGTCAAATATATAAACAGCAAAGAAATCATATGTATGTAACTGATTGCGTATGAGCAATATTTAATTAATAAGAACAATAAAAGTCACTTAAGTCTTCAATCATACGCTCTAGGGAATAGAAGAGAGAGAGAGAAAATTATGGTCAATCTATTAATACATACTATTACTAACCACACGGTCATACATACATAATATGTTTTATCATTCAATAGCTTTTAACTTGTATACCAGTCACGCTGCAACAGGATTATAAATGCATAACAAATAAAATAATGGTCAATTAAAATATGAATTTTATATACATATAATTGTGGTTATTATACAATAATTAACTGGTCAATCAATGGGTAAACCGATTCACACTGCAAGAAATTTTATAATAGAGGTCAACATGAAGAGATTACCTTATTTATACGTTTTACCAACAAAGTAGGTATTTGGCGGATATTCCAATGTACATATTTAAATATTGTAAATTTGTGTTTAGTTTCAATTAAACTCTTTATTGTTCGCACTACTTTAGTGTGCCACTGTTTATAACTTGACGTATACAACAATAATTGCTTGTTCGCTATTCTTTTTTGCTTGCAACGGAGATCTTTTAAACGGCGATCTTCAAACCTCGACTGTTCCCTTCACACGCAACGCGTCTACACACAAGACTAACAGAATTCTTACTACTCGTTGCCTGCTTTGTCTTGCCTTTTTATATGCCCACGTAAATAGTCTGATGAAGGTTCTTGTCTAGTCTAGTCGAATATTCGGGGTTTCGCCTTTTCGAGAACTCTATCGCAGTTTCATTGTTGTTTGTGTATTTTGTTCACGCTGTTTGTTGTTGCGTTCTCGCTTACTTGTCTATCCCCGTTTCTTTCATACTCATGGTTTTTGTATTTGTAGCTTTTGTTTATCATTTTAATGTTAAACGATGTTACACAATTTCTATTGTCGTAACAATATTTATCTGGCGCTACGTTTAATTGTAACATGGTAGTCAACTATGGACTACTTTCGAAAACTCTACGGACGGTCTTCGCAATGAAAATAAGCAATTAAATGGTGCGTTAAGAATCATAAATAGCCTTACAAACTACTCGTAAAATGAATTTGTTTACTGAAGCTAATTTTATATCAATTAAAGTCCAGAGGGATGTCTTAACTACCATATTATGTAAAAGACGCTCTAGTCAGGAACGGCTATTTGCAAGAATCTGAGCAAAAATAAAAAAAAAATAAAAAAAAATATTATCTTCGGTACGAAGAATTTAACGAAACTCTAAAGCTATTGGCATATTCATTCAATCGTCTCGGACAAATATTATTCACTTTCGTCGTAATAATAGGAACTTTTGGCTTCTTTGCTTCGCAAAAAACAACTCAAACCAGATTCACTTTCTGTTTAAAGAAATAAAAAAATGAAAAAACCGTAGAGAAATTGGGTATCCTTTTTGATCACAGTTTTTTGTCGAATTCAGCTTAAGTAGCATAAAATGGAGCATAATTAGTAGAAACAGAATAATCACCCTGAGAAGCCAATGAGGGAGCCAAATCGCCAACAACAATACAACATCCTCTATCGGACTCAAAGTAGATATATACGTTATATGCACACACTCAAAGGGCCTTCCAATAGGGTCTTCCGAACATTGACAGTTAAGGATTGCCATTGTATTGAACCAACGTTTGTCAATCTTCTTCTCAGCAGATTTCTGGCAAAAATTCTGAGGGTAAATAAAAAATTGCCATGAAAAGATTCGAAATAGGTCACAAATTGTATAATAAATGCATATCCAATGACATATTTCTCTCCAGTAACATAAAATGTTCTATTTCATTCATTTTGAATGTTGAATACGTTGAAAATTAGGGAAACGCTCTTGTCATGCGACAAATTAAAAAAATTGGAAATTTGACGACAACTACTATGTATTCTGTTAACACCAATTTGAATTGCTGCGCTGCATGTTACTTTGTACTTCAGCGACTATTCTGTTTCCCACTTAAAAAATCAGCTTCTACTACAGCGACTTCTATAAATACGTATTTTGTTGACTCTAATTTGAATTGCTGCTTTTAATTTTTGACAGCATGCAGCACTACTCGTTGCGTTGTACTACAGCAACTATTCTGTTCTCCACTTAAATTGTAAAATGGTTAAATTTTTCTTTGACATTAAAACATTTTTACATTTTTCTTTGTCCGCTGAAAACGTAGAATTGAAAAACAGAAAATATTTATTCCTTTTGCTACTGTACAGCTCCGGGCGCACGTTATTACTGCTTCATTATGCAACTGTTACTGCACAGCAATTTGATTATTGAATTCTGCTGCTATTTCAAATTTTTTTGCTACTCTCATTATCATGGCCGTTGTTCTTCTCATTGCTCTACGACTTTATAACTACAATCATGACGATAGTTATGACACTTCTTTTCATTCTTTCCTTTTTTGATGGTTGTGGATAGCAATGCCTTAAAGCAGCAACAAATTTTGCATTGCAATGTAACATTTATTTGCCTTGGAATTTTGCGTATGTATGTAATTGCCTGTTATGAATTCAAAGTGGTATATGGGATCTTTCTTTAGGTCGAAAATACTATTATTGCCTATGGCTCTTAAAATAACTGTCAAACACTAAAGAAACACCACACTGAGCACAACATAACGTGGTATTAGAGTTTATGGTTGTGTAAATACATATAATCGATTATTTTTGTTTCGAATTACTACGGAAGAGGATGTTTAATATACGTTGAAATATACATTGTGCCAACTTTTCTGAGACTGATTGATACATAATAATTTATTTATGTCCTTAGAGTAGAGCAACTGCTTCACAATGTCTCTTACAACCTTGTAATAAATATTACATACGTACGTAATTGGCCATTACAACCCTTCAGTCAGGATTACGGCCAAGCTTCTCGCGCCACTCATGTCGTGTGCCTTAATTTTATACTTGAGTGGCGGGACCTACAGTTTAACGTCGACTCCAAATGACAGATTTTGAGAAACTTTATTTACTCTCAGAGTTTTTGCCAGAAATATGCTGAGAGGTTGTCGCCGAAGAAATATTGTTTTTTTTCATATTTCGTTTTGATGTCTGACCAGGGGATACGAACCCAGGCTTTCCGTCTAATAAGCGATCACATTACCTACTAGAGCACAGCGACTAAAAAAATCTATTAGAATTGTCATATCATAACTTGCAAATGTGTAATTTCAAATTATTCGTAGTATATGTACTTTCTATTGAATTGCATTTGCGTTACATTACTCATGTTTGTAACCAATGGAATCAAATGTCACTTATACGTCACATATGTACTTGTCTTGCATTTTACATATTAAATATGAGGGAATGAATTTTCCATATTAATGTGAGTGAGTAAATATAACGAGCGGATGATTTAAAGGTTTAATTTAAAAATTCAATAAGACAACAACGGTTTGAAATTTTGCAAAAAGTACCTCATTCGATCGGATCACTTTTCGTACACTTTTTCGAATGTATGGGGTGGTATCTCGGCAATGGCATGACGAATGTTGGCCTTATAATGCTCAGTTTTCTTTGGTTTGAAATAAGTCCAAGGGTGTCAAATCACAGCTTCTTAATATCACCATTTCTAGACTACGGCGACACCCTAAATATAAATCAGTCATTTCTAGTGCCTACAGTTTAAGCAACAAATAACTCTACAGCTGACATTACAACACAGATTCTCACCCCACTTCTGGTTGTGTGTATTATTCATGAGTGACATGACCCACAAATAAAGTCGAATCCGAAAGACAGAATTTTTTTTTGGGAGGCTTTTCATTGAAATATTTATTTATTCTTAGAAAGAAATATTTTTTTCGTATTTCGTTTTATTGGAGATGTCTGACCTGGTTTTTGAACTGTGGTCTCAGGTCTAATAAATGGACACACGACTTACTAGACTACAGCTCTGTCAAGGATCAAAGTAATACTATCAGATTTTCCTACAGGACCTTTAGGACTCATGAAGCCGCGCCAGTCATGTATACAGAGAGGTTTGCTAAATAATATAATTGTTTAATCAAAATGATCCGGTATTCGCAAACCAATATTTGGTGCATTTTGATTCATTACTTGGATATGCACCCGTTCAAAATTCAACTGAGCCAGGCACTGAAGGTAAACTACTATATACAACTACATGTGCTCTGAAGCAGTTGGTAATGGACCCTAATTTTCATATAAAAATCAATCTTCGGGGATGAGGCCCATTTGGAAAGGTTCAAAAGTGTCTAATACAAAGAAAGAGTCACTGTTTTGTGGGATTATGGGTTGGCAAAGACATCGATGCATATTTCTGTGAGATAGAAATTTATAGAGAATCACTGTCGGCAGCGAGCACAATAGGTCACTGTTCACCAATTTCTGTTGGCCGAAATTGGACGATGTAATTACCAACAATATGTAATTCCAACAGGACGTCGATACGTGTCACACAGGTCATGCTCATGGATATTCTGTACGAGCATTTTAAGGGTATCGTCACCTCAAGTGAAGGAAGAATGAGGTGGCGACCGATATCGTACGATTTGACTCCATTAAACTTCTTCATGACGGGGTTAAGTTAGGTTAGTGGACGTGTACCTGTCACCTGAGACAAGTACAGTACCCGGAGGTCGATTTGACGCATTGCACATAACGTCCTTAAGAAAAAAGGATACAAGAGGGGGATAGGAAAAAGGAAAGGAAGTAGGAAGGGAGAATGGGAAGCGACGGGGTTTCTTTAGCCCACTATACCACCACTTTCAGCTTCTGTCTCCCAAAATCTTTTTTACCATATATTTAGGCGATTTCATACCATATATTTTTAAAACACAACGTTATCTCTACAAAATGTTAACCACTCTAACCGAGACCTTGAATTCGATTCCAATCGGATTGATTGCTTACAATAGAAAAAAGAAAGTGAGAATTATTACCAAAAGGCATTTCTCGAAAAGACCTTCTTTCCTTATGTATCTTTCCTGGATTCCAACACAATGTATCGCATGAATAGTGGTCAACTCTTGAGTATTGGCCGCAAAAAATGTTCTTTATTTTTTTCACATGGAATTTGTATTTAAGTAGTCGCCGTAGTCTATGAGGTGGTATGTTGGTATGTTAGACATGAGGGACATTAGGCTCTCAGCAGTCTTCTGGCAAAAACTCTGAGAATAAATAAATTGCTCAAAAAAATCTATCGTTCGGAGCCCATTTGAATTGTAGGTCTCACCATTCATGTGTAAAATGAATACACACAACATGTGTGTTATGAGAAGCTAGGCCGTAATCCTGCCTATCCTGGGTTGTAATGACTAATTAAGGAAGTAAGTAAGAACTTGTATTTTAATTTTAATTGAATAAAAATTTAAAAATAAAAACAAACATTTGTTAGAATTGCATTGGAACTAGTTACTGTGGTGTATAATGTCAAGGCTTTGTACAAAGAATTCAACTAGTGGCTTAAGGAAATTAGTATTTATTTTAGAACATGTGCATTGGCATGTCAGTAAATGATTTATCGTTTATAGACGATTGCATGTTCATAAAAAATTACCTGCAAGGTATCATTTTCAATGAATAAATTACTCATGAATTTTATTTATTAAAATCTGTACTTAAGTGACACGTTGAATAAGTAGTTGAACACGAATTTCACGAAGTTTACCAAATTATAATAAAATTGACGTGTTGCTGTCACATTAGAAGAGTCCTGTTGATGGAATTGAACAATTTTCTACTCTCTGAAAAGCAAAAATTAAATTCTGATTTCAACTGTGATAAATAATAGAAATGTATTTAACAATTAATTAAACTGTTTAATTTAATTCATATTTGAATTGCTTTTAATTTAGATAATAAAGAAATTGGGTTTTAAAATAAAGAAATTAAACTTAAGTGGTTAACAGAATAGTCGTTTTAGTAAAACGCAAGGAGTTGGACTGCAAACTGTCAAAAGTTAAATACAGCAATTCAAATTGGTGTCAACGGAATACGTAGTTATAGCAGTTGCTGCAGTAGGAGCTGAAGCACAAAAATCGAATTTTTTAGTGGGAAATGGTATAGTCGCTGAAGTACAAAGTAACAAGTAGCGCAACAATTCAAATTTGTGTCAACACAATACATAGTTATAGTAATCGTCCAATTTCCAATTTTTTAAATTTGTTGCATGACACTTAAAAATTGTAAAAAGCGTTTCCATACTTTTAAGTGTATTCAACATTCAAAATGTGAATCATAAAATTTAATGTTACTGAAGAGAAATATGTCATTGGATACGCATTTATTATATAATTTAAGACCTATTTTGTTAGAAAATTCCCATAATATTCTTGCATTGTACTGTAAGTTTTTAAAAAGGTTGTTTGGCAACATTATAAGAGAGCTTCACCATTTTGTTTGCATTTTTTCTTGCTACGCTTTAACGTCTTAAGCTCCAGTTTCTACTGCAACTACTTTATTCTGTTCCGGGCTTTAAACATTTTATGATGGCATACTCGGGTATTTTTTCCAGCTAAACAAGGACTATGGTGTGTTATTATCAACCAGACATTTCTGTTCAGTAGGATTGAGAAGTATGCATGAATAGCTTTACCCGAGAAGAACACTTTCAAATTGTGGCAAGTTACTTCTAACAAAAGTTCCTTTACCTACCTACCACAGGCACACTCAAAAACTAATAACGCCTGGCATCTTCTGTCTGTCAGTAGGTCAGTAATTTGGTTGTCCATTAAATTTAATGTCAAAATTCTAAGCTTTGACAGTTGACAACTGTCATTTTGTTAAACCTACATCTATCAATTCAGTTGTCATTTATTCAGTTTGTTTTGTTGAATCATCGTGGTGCAGTTGGCCCCTAATGAGTAGGTGAAAAAAATACAAAATTGTCGAATCTAAAATGATACCAATCAGCATGGGCTCGAAGAGTGACCAAATGCATTACGAAAATTACAATATTTGGAGTGAATTTTCGTGTGGTGGTGTCAGCAGTCCATATTTCTTTCTACACGACGTCAGCCAGGCCATCACTGTCGATGAAGGGCTCTATTGTTCGACGATTACCAACTTCTTTTGCCCCATAGCGGATGATATGAACAGCAACAATATTGTTACGAAAATGAAAAATCAAGATAGTGGTGTTTGTCTTTTACATCGCTTAACATTAAAATTATAAACAAACGCTACAAAAACAAAACAATGCAGTGAACACACCTGTTTAAAAATTATCGTACTGCTTAATATATCAACAAACACCAACATAAAAAATGGTAAACACGGTACAACAATAAACGCCAGCACAAAAAATAATAAACAATTAAAAAAAATATACCAACAACACTACAATAATAAATGTAAACAACGATGTTTACATTTACAAAAGATTTGGAGAAGGCGAAGACATGAACATTCGCCTACAAGAACATTCATCAGACTTTTACCTTTCCATTTAAAAGGCGAGGCGAGGCATGAGCGTGAGTTAGTAAAGTTCAGTCAGTCCTGTGTGAAGACGCGGTACGTTTGAAGATCTTCTTTACATAGATCTGTCGATAAATTGTCTAGTAATTGTTATTGTTTATGGGCAAAAACAGAGGAATAACAAAAAAAGCAATTGTTGTTGTTTACATCAAGTTGTGAACATTCGCACACAATAAAGAATTTTAATTAAAGGTTAGGTTAGAGGACGTGTACCTGTCAACTGAGACAAGTACAGCACCCAGAGGTCGATTTGACGCATTGTACATAACGTCCTTAAGAAGAAAGGATAGAAGAGGGAATTGGAAAAAGGAGAGGAAGTCGGAAGTGAGAATGGGAAGCGAAGGACTTACAAAGACCAAACAATTTTAATTAAAACTTAACACAAATTAATTTTTATTTTATTTGAAATCTGCGAACTCATATTTTAAACGTTTTTAAAAGGTAAAAACGTAACAATATGCTGTTTTAACAGGATGTTGTTATATGCCAAACAACTTATGCTATTTAAATATTCCGCAGCTTGAAGAGGTTAACTCACTTGAAGGTGATGTAAACTGATCACTGAGTTCGTGCGATTTCGTTCTGTTAGATTTTTTCCTTAGTTCTCATAAGCCAAAGCCAACACAACCCATGTAATTCTTTAGACTTATGCGCCAAAGTCATAGAAAATTAGATATTTTGTTTACTTTCTACCCATAGAAGACTTGAGAGAGATTTCAACGATGTTATACTCCACACAAAGGTGGTGATACTATACTCCATCAATAGGTCTTCTCAAACGAATAAAACAGTTCAGTTTTAATGATTAGAAATGCTAATCGTCACTAATTGTGATTAGATTTTTGATTATTTCTAATCTAATCAATTAGTAATCGTCTAAAATGGCTAACTAATCATAATTAATCAATTTTCCAGCACAATTAAAATTTCTAATCGAATTGCTAATCCTTAGGATTTCTAATCATTATTCACAAGGTATGTTTGAAAATAATTTTTAAATTTCATTGCCTTTCATGTCGAAATCTTATTAGAAAGGTAGTCGTTTCAATTACAAACCCAATTTTAATTACAGTTATTAAAATTCATTAAATCAGTCCCACTGCAATAGAACATGCAAGCTAAGTATTTAACTCTTGGGAAAAAAAAGAAAGTCAGGAAAATGTTTTTAGAAAAATCAACAAAAGAAAATTAAATACCACATGTTTAGTTCAGTTTTAATGTATGCGTGAATGAATTTCATGGAGAAACTATTAAAATTCTCACTTTCAAAATGGTCATGCCAATATGCAGGTGCAGATTAAATGGAACAACTGGAAATTAGGTCGTCCCTTGCAATACTTTTCGAACAGAAATAATGACTTTTAAAATTGCCGCCTTGGGAATTTGGTATCATATGGTGACATACGCATGTTTACCACCAATAAAGCAGCCATTAGGTCCCTATAGAATGCGTACATCACACCGAAGATTATACAAGAATACCGGCAATCTCTACAAGTGACAGCGAGACATTTGACGGTTACCCTTATATCGAAGGTACCTACGAGTCCGATGCTCTGATAAACGAATTCCTTCATAAGATTGGTGTTTCTCTACAGAGAGGCAAACAAATGGTCTGACAAAAACTCCATTCATTGGCAAGTATGAAATGGGATAATGAACACATATAGAGATACCAGACAGATCTAGCCCGACATTTATATATGAATCAGAGATCAGCAATGAATCGTTTTTTCGGAACTCATAAGTACTCAAGAAATTTCAAGTATGAGTGAGTCAACAGTATTGAAATTCAACTACTATGATTCAATTGTACTCACTACAACATTGATTTATAAATACAGGTTGCAATGAGTATGACTACAAAGTTGACTTCAAACTCATAACATTCGAAATATGTTTGATTCATACGCCTACTTATTCAGATTCATAAATTTAGAAAAATAATTATAATACTCATAAATGATTTGAGTGATTGGAATCATTCATCAAAATTTAGTCTTAGTTGTTGTTGCATTTACAAAAACAAAACAAAAACAAGAAAAGACAAAGACAGCAAGTAAAGCAAACATGCAACCTTCTAGTGAGTACTGTAGTGTTCGAACGCGAATCATGCTTACTTAGTGATCCGTGTAAATGTTGAGTCAAGGAGAGACAAAATCAACAACATCATGCATATTGTTAAGTATGAGTACGATGAGTACTTCCAACTTTGAATCTGAGTAGAATGAGTATGATATTCAAATAAATATGAATGCGTATAAGTATCAGAAATTATGAGTATGATTCGAATCTACTCATTTTTTTGAATACTCATTGCTGATCTCTGATATGTATGTATGCCGAACAAAATTTGCATTGTCCCTATTAAAATTCTACTTGAGGAATTTTATAGCAGTTATAACAGTACACTGGCCTCTGTGTATTCATATATACTGGCGATATCATATAACGTTTTCTGCAGAAGCTGCAGCAATGAGGTAGATGAGGAGACCACGGAAGATATTTTCTGTCATTGTTTAGCTTTTGGGAACCTGGGAAGAAGAATTTTTGAATACCCAGAATTTAGTGACAAAACATGTCAAGTCAAAAACGATTTGAGAGTCATTAATAAGACTCTCGGAATGGGTAAGGGATGCTAACCTTGAGCTATATTTATATGGCGGAATAGGTAATATCGGTGTTAAAACTGAACCATAAGGGCCATTATTACCACTTGCCGTTGACTAAAGGGAGGATTTTAACAGACAGATAAATTGTTTTTCATTATAATAAGTGAGCAATAAGGTAGAGAGTGAGCGTTAAGCTAAAGGGAGGACCATCCTGCCTTTAATTTTTAAAGTTCACTTTATTTCTGAATTTGCCATACTCAAATATTAACAAAATGAGCAAATACAACAACAAAAAAGAGGCCTCTCGTTGCCATTGCGTTTAAAAAAAACTTGTTTAATTGAGCAGTGTTATCGACATTGCTCCGTCATTGCCATATTTTTGAAAAAGTTAACTTTATTTTATCTGTAAGTTGTAATAACGAAAAGAATTTAAAGGTAACTTTAAAGTTCACTTTAGCTAAAGTTAACTTTAAATAAATCCAACTTTAGTGTCAAGTTGTAATAATGGCCCTAAAAGCGACAACTAAACTATGCTCTTTGAGGCTGCTACCAACATAACCTAACCTAAGCTAAGTATGTAGTTGCCTCAGTCTTGTTGGTAGTGTGTTTGCGGTCTAACCCCATATGACATATCAAATAAAATGAAATCTGAAAAATATGTCTGCGGCGACTGCCTTTTAGCAGATTTCTGACAAAACCTCTGAGAAGAGACACAAAAATATTATCATGAAAAGTTTCTCAAAAAATCTGTCGTTTGGAATTGACTTTAAACTATAGGTATCGCTACTCATGTATAAAATTAACACACACAAAATGGGGAATATGAGAAGCTGGTCGTAATTCTGACCATACAGCAGTCGCTCTTAAAAAATAATGTTATGAAAATGGAAATGGTATTATTAAAATGATAAATAAAAGCTACAAAAACAAAACAATGGACTTCTTCACATGATCAACGAAAAAACAAAAATATAGCAACAACATCAGTATAAAAAAAGGGATAAACAAACAGGCAACGATAACACTGGAAGGACAAACGTAAACACAATACACAAACAACAATACAATACAAACAATACAATGTAAACAATATGTTTACATTTATAGAGATTTCGAGAAGGCAAAGTCATTCTCCTTCGATAGCATTCAATAGACTGTTTACCCTGCGATATAAAACGCAAGACAAAGCAGGCAACGCGATCAGAAAGAATTCAGTTAGTCTGGTGTGAGGACGCGTTGCCTGTGAAGAGAATAATTGCGGTTTGAAAATCTCCGTAAAGCAAATTGTTGTTGTTTAAATCAAGTCGCGAACAGTGGCAGACGGAATTTTGCGAACAATAAAGAATTGATTTAAAACTAAACACAAATTTATTTCCATTTGGTTTGCAATCTACGAACTCATATTTTTAACGTTTTTAATTAAAAGGGTAACAGTATTTTCCATAGTTATTGCCGAATTTTTTTTTTAACTGGTTGTTTAAAAGAAAATAAAAAGACGAATAAATGTTGAATCAATTCGTCTTTTTTTTAACTACGAACAAAGTCGACTGTAACTTCAAGTCACTAAAAGTTATTGTATTCAAACTAAAACAAACAGACTCAATTTATATTTTCTTCATTTTTATTGTAGTCTTCTTTTCGAAATTTAAATCGTGTTTAAAGCAACGCCACTTGTAGCGACAATAAAATACTGCCGCATATGATTATTTTGTTCTCATTCTGTGTGTAGAGAGAACGCAATTGCAGCTGTTGAATATTTTATGAATGAATGAATTCTTAATTCAAATAGACAATTACTATACACTAAAGACAATTGCTGTAATTGCTTTTAATGAATAGAAACCAATTACTTTAAATTAAGTGCGGGAATGACATTTGATGATGAATTTTATATCAACTGAAAATGTAGGTTAGCAATTTCTATTAAATACTTAGGCTTGCAATAAATTTAAAATTAATATTGCAGCACTTTAATACGATATCGATTTTCTTGGTCAAACAAATGCATGCCAGATGTATGTCCCATGGGTACATGTTGCTACAAGAATGGCGTTGAAGACATTGAAACGATGGAGCAGTTTTTGTGTCATTGAACAGCTATCGTAAGCTCGAGATCCTAATATTTAAAGGATGACACTATATTGCATAGTAATTCGTCTCAGAGGAGTGGACAGCAAGAAGTTAAGTAAGAGTAAGGTAGGTATTTCCGATGGTGAGCGCACAAACAAGCCTACCATACGGCTTAGTTGTATGAATAGGCACGAACCTGCCTACCTATTTATATACATACATAAAAAAACCCTAAAATGTATGTCCAAACTGATAAAATCAGCTAAATTATTCCGAATAAAGCTTAACTGATTATTTAAGTCTCCGTAGTCGAATAGGTAGTGTGTTGGATTATTAGACGTGAGACCACGTTTCAAACTCCAGCTCAGACATCTCTAACAAAACGAAATTTGAAAAAATAATTCATTGGCGAAAATCAAATACTTCCTAAAGACTGTATTGTTGAAAAATAGCGTGAGTATTGAACTGCATGCCCTTAATAATTTAAGCACAGCTTCTTTCAGAGAATTTAAATAAAAAATTTTTACGGATCTTAAAAATACCAAAACCTCCCTTAAAAAGGAAAAAATATACAGACAAAAATTCTATTTACTTTTACCTTTTTACACATATTTTCATACTCACACTTTGTCCCTTCGGCCGACAATAAAACCCAGGTTTTAAACAACACGTCACATAAAATGATAATACAATGATGGCAAAACAGTGTAAGAGTATCAATGGCTAAAGTAACATCAAATCATGGTTAACTCAGTAATTTGATGATGTGAGACATAAACAGTGACAGAAAAAGGCTTAAAGTATTTGCCAACGCCCAAAACAAATAACCGTAAAATGGTTATGCTTATGCGGTGGATTTAAAAATCATTGCTTCATTTGCGGTGATATTTTCTGCTTTTATCGCTTTTGACATCTTATGGATGGTAAGACATGATTATGGACGGTAAGCAGTAGAAAGGTACCTGTGGATAATAATTGATGTTCGTTTAAAGTTTTGAAGTGATGTGGATTATTCTTATAAAAGAAATGAATACAGTATAGGCTTTTCTAGAATGAGTTTTTAACACAGTCTTCTTGAGTCTTGTGTGAAGACATGGTGCGTTTGAAGAGAGTAATCGTAGTTTGAAGATCTCCGCTACAAAAATCTGTCAAATAATTGCAATTGTTGTTGTTTACATCAAGTTGTGAACAGTGGCATACAAAATTCTGTGAACAATAAAGAATTTAGTTAAAACTAAACACAAATTTATTTTGATTTTTATTTGCAATCTACGAACTCATATTTTAAATATTTTTAAAATATAAAAACTTAACAATATATTATTGCAGCAGTCCAGGGAGCATTACTTTAATCATCCACGCCTAATCTTCTAGAAAAATATATTATATGAACATTCTCTATTGTTAGTTAATTCAAACTTTCAAGCCATTACAATATTTGGCAATATACCATACCATTTCTGTATTAAATTATTTTAGTATTATCAGCTACGTTAAATTATCTTGCCTTTCTATCCGAGCAGTCTTTAAACTGCTCAACAAGCAAAAAACTTGTTTTAAATTCATAAATGTTTTTCCAACAACCACATAAATGTGAAGAAATGGTTGGAATACACACATTTTGTTTTGCTGGATCCATTCATCAATTTTTATTCGGCACATATTTCGTTTTGGGGTTTTTTTGCGAGCAACTTTTAGGGCAAATGCTATCAGATAAAATAGTTGGCCCCACAGTTCTACCATATTTGAAGGAAATAAATGCAAATGTATGTGGATGGCTAAAAATAGTTTGTGGTAAAAGATGCAAAACAACGCAAAACTTATTGAACAAACAAAAAAAAAGGAATATATACAAGTACGGAAACAAAGTCGGTCAAACCTGACTGAATTATACCTTAAACCACTTTGTAATACACCAAAACTTAAGGTACGATCCATTATTAAATACAAGCAATTAGCATTTATTGAACATTAAACTGTTTTGCATAATAGACGTGAGGCAACGCTTCAAACCCCTGATCAGTCATTTCCAACAGAATGGAATATGAAAAAATAGTTCTTCGGCGACTTCCTCTCGGCAGAAGAGTAAATAAAAATTGCCATCTACATTTTTATCAATAATCTGTCGTTCTGAGTCGACTTTAAACTGTAGATTCGGCCACTGATGTACGAAAATTAACACATGCAACGTAAGCGAAGTTAGGTTGTAATCCTGACTGAACAATTGTGTATGTATGTATGTATATTTGTATGTACAGACATACATAATTGGTCATTACAACCATTCAGTCAGGGTAATGGACCTAGTTTCACACACCACTTTTGTTGTGTGTGTTAGTTTTACACATGAGTGGTGGGACCTACAGCTTAAAGTCGGCTTCGAACGACAGATTTTTTTTTTTTTTTTAAAGTTTTCATGAGAATTTTATTTGCTCTCAAAGTTTTTGCTAAAAATTTGCTGAGAGGAAGTCATTGAATAAACATTTCTTCATATTTTCATTTTAATGGCTGATCTGGGTATTGAAGCGTGGCCTGACCTCTAATGAGTCTACACACTACCTACTATACTACGGCGATAAGTATATAATATTTACACGGCAAATAGTATCAGGTCTTTCAGACATTTAAAGACAAACAAAGCAAATTCAGCTTACTCTAGAGCTCAAAGTAATAGTGATGAAGCCAAGTGAAGTTAATAGCAATTTTTTTTTTTTTTTTTTCGCTTCTTTTCCGATGAAGCGCATTTCCATCTGGTTAGCTTCGTGAATGCACAAAATTGTCGAATATGGGACTCAGAAAATTTGCATGCAATCCATGCTAATCAAATGCAAACACAACGAGCAAATGTCTGGTGAGCATTTTAGGGATGAGGGATGTGTGAACGGTACTCATGCCAGGTGCATAATAATAGTGTTCCGTTAGCCTTAGCTGTACCATTGGTTCTGGACTGCAAGCCATATAATACTAAGGTCATGCGATCTAATGCCATTCAGTTTATTTCGTTGAGTTTTTTAAAACCAAGTTTGATGCGCATTAACCATAAATAACACCTTAGTAAAATTTGTATTGGCAAACGGACTGTAACCATCAATTTTTCTTAAGCACTTTGAAATTTAAGAATTTACAAACACATCACAACTATAATACTCTCCGCACTTTTACTGTAGCGTTGTGTGAACTAAAAAACACACAAAACAATACTTTGTGGTCTACTTATATAATTTGGGAAGAGTATGTATGGAAAACCATACATATCATGTGTTTTAAATGTTGGAATAATCTTAAACAATTTTTTCAAACTCTGAACTAACATTGGAAAATTTTTTGCATTTATACTATGAAATATAAATGTTTAAATTCAAAATAAATAACAAAGTTCAGCTGTTAGTTAATAGCACTAAGTATAAGAAAATGTGAGTATGCAAGTACTTTGACAATGTGCTTGAGGTCTTTCAACAACAAGGGTAAAACAATTTTTTATTAAACTTTTTTTACAAAAATCCTGAAGTGGCACGGGGACCTACCAAATTAGAACTTTGTTCACCACACGTATCTGTAGAAGATGATCAAAGCCCTTTCCGACTAGCCGGCATTTTGTCTAGTACGAAGTCATTGACAGCAATAAAACAAATAGAATTCTATCATCTTGAATGACACACGGCTGTTTGCTCTCAGTTGAGGGATTTCAATATAAGAATTCTTATATCGAATGCTTATTCTTATAAGCACTGGCCTGCTATCATTTTTGAAAGTGCTTATATCCCGGGAATGCTGTATTATAAAACTCATTTGAAATGCTTTAGTATGAAGAAAGAAAACTAAAGAGCACAATCCAAAGCACATGCATGAAATAGTTAAGCATGGCCTCGGTAGTGTGTACAATGTTGTTGGCATGTATCTGCACCGGTTGTGGCTAGTTTGGAGTTTATTAAGAAAATAATGAAAAAAAGAGAGAGAGCGATTAATTTCTCAAAATCTGTCGTTCAGAGTCGACGTTAAACTGTAGGTCCCGCCAATCAAGTATAAAATTAAGGCACACAACATGAGTGGTGTGAGAAGCTAGGCCGTAATCCTGACTGAAGGGTTGTAATGGCCAATTATTTATGTATGAGTACATGGCAGCTAATATCAACAGTAAATGCTAAACTAAACAGGAGCATTCAATGCCAAATGAATTTAATGGAGTGCTTAATCCTAAGAGATATCCTACTAAATATCGGGTGTAACATTTTAATATGTAGGGCTTTGGGATTTTAAATTTACTCTGCTTTCTTTTTGAGAACACTTGCAGTTTTGCACTGCAAAAACTTGCTTCAAATTCATAAAATTGCTAAAAAAAAAATATTGGGTTACCTGAACATTGGCTATCCACTGTGTACTCTGTAGCCCTCAACTTTCTAACAGTGTTAGTAAATTAAAAAACAAAAAAAATTGTTTTAGTGGTAACAACAAAAGGATAATGTAGATATGCTATTTTATTCTTATGTTCTAAACGTAGAAATATATTGAGCATGTAATCAGTATTAATGATTATACCTTATCATGGGTTAGGGAAACTAAAACTCCATCAAAAGTTTTCTTGTCTGATGTTCAACATCAATTCATTTTAGAATTCTTCATAGATTGAACATTCTATTGAAGTCTCTGTGAAAATGAACCAAAGTTAATTACAATGATTGAGACTTACCTTAGATGTTCCGGATATACATTACCACTTTTCTTAGTGTGGCAATTTATCAACATCAAAAGAGAAATTAAAAGATGTTTCAACAGTAGAATCTCATCGAATCATCTTAATTAAACATTTATTTCAAATGTCAGAAGCGTTTATCTTTTGATGTGGTTGTGGATATGAAGCACATTTTCAAACTGAGAGGAGGTTGTGAAACTGTAATCAATTCATGACTATTCAAGGTAATGTAATGGAAAGTGATGGGCGACTTTCGCAATGTTTAATGGCTACAGATTTGGTTTTTTTTTTGGAGAGACATATTGTTCAGCATTGAGAGGAAATTATTGTTAAAAATCTACTTTACAAATTATTTTCTTTAGGATTCATTTATATATTATCCAATTAAATTCAAAATTTTTCCAACAAAAAGTCATGATAGAAAGACAATTATGTATGAACCAACATTCCATCTAAATGTTCGCTAGGACTTATCAGATGGATCATATTTTCAATGACTCTGAAAAAACTCCAAATTGGCAAATCAATTCACTGTACTAGATTCAAGTTAGTTGTCTTATCGGGTTACTTCCTCCATACTAGTCATACATACATATCTCAAGATAGTTCCCATTACTGCTGTGTAGATCCTGTGAGCCATTGTGTGTACTGGGCCCAACTAGAAAGGTTGTTGTCGAGCAGGTGATATTTTGGCTTACTAAAACTTTCTCAAAAATATTTCGTTCAAACTCATGTTTAAACCGTAGGTTCCGACCCTTATGAAAAAATTACGCACACAACATAAGTGCCGTTAAGGATCTAGGTCGTAGTCTTGGGTTGCAATGACCAATTATAAATGTGTATTCTTAGTGGACGAAAATGCGGTGGTCTATTCCTCCTTGTGGAGAGTACAATCTCAGTTTTCTTGGAATTAAGTCCCAAGCGCAGTTATCTGGTATCTGAAATATAGGATGAGAAATTTAAAACTTCAGAATAAAAAACGCAATAAAACAAAAACGGTTTAAAATTTTGTCAAATTTATTATTCTTTTGTGAAGTACAATTGTTCCGGTTAGAAATGTAATATTATTTCATTCATATGGCTGCCGCATTGGCGTCTCAGTACCTCATTCGATCGGATCAATTCTCATGCACTTTTTTGAATATATGAATTCGTATCTCGGCAATGACATCACGAATGTTGACATCACTACGTCGGCATAACATAACGTCACCCCACATAAAATACTCCAACGATGTCAAATCCCAGCTTATTGGAGAGCATTTCGGCCATTTCGTCTAATTATACGGTTATCAAATGTTTGACGCAATAAATCGATGGTGACATGAGATGTGGTGCAACTTGCCCATTCTGTTGAAACCAAACATCGTTCACATCAATACGATGAAGATCAGATACATAACAATGGGTTATCATGCTGCATGCAATAGGTGTCCCCATTAACCGCCATCCTCTTTATTAATATTCGGCTGTTCAAGCCGCAACAAACAGTCACTCGTAATGGGTGCAATGGTTTCTATAAGACCACTTGCGGGTTTTCTGTGCCCAAATATGGCAATTTTGCTTATTAACGCACCCACCAAGATAAAACGAGCTTCATTCGTAAAGTTTATTTTTTTGTTAATTTTTTTGTTGTGAAGATGGGAAAGATACAGACTATGAAGACACTGGCCACGATGTAGTACATACGTAAATATATAGCCTAGATTTGTGGTTGGTGTATTTACGTTTAGGCTAGGTTAGAATACATCGAAAAATTTAACATTTTTTTAAATCCTTTAGAATTGTCATCTCAATGTTTGCAAATGTTTAAATTCAAATTATTCGTCGTATACTTTCTATTGAATTGCATTTGCGATATATTACTCATACGCACCATATTACATTGGTTTAGTTACTCTGAAAAGTATGCAATAAAAATTCCTTCATTTTGTCATGTTTGTATCTAATGGAATCACTTACACGTCACATGTGTACTCATCTTGAACGAATTTTACATATTAAATACATATATGTAAGTATGTATGAGCATAATGTCAGTGGCGAGTAAATGTAATGGGCGGGTGATTTAAAAGTTTAAATTTAAAAATTCAATAAAACAACAATGGTTTGAAATTTTGCAAAAATTCATTTTTGTTTATTGTGAAGTTAAATTGTTTCGGTTATAAATGGAATATTATTTAATTCATATGGTTGCTGCGGCTGGCCGCACAGTACCCCATTCGATTGGACCAATTTTCGTATAATTTTTGAATGAATTTAGTCGTATTTCGACAATGGCATGACGAATTTTGGCTTTCAAATGGCCTACTGCCTTTGGTTTTAGGCATAAAGTGTCTCTTTAACAGTGCGCCACAGAAAATAGTTCAAGGGTGTCAAATTACAAATTACAACTTCTTGATGTCACCATTAAGGCTAATTAAATGGTCATTAAAAGAAAGTTGCACCATCATGTTTACATCAAATCCATGAATAACGGCTATCAAAAAATCAATTATAATGATGCGATAATAATTGTTGCTCAATCCTCATTTTTAAAGAAATACGGGCGCTCCACAAGTCGCACCTAACTGTTGCAATGGGAGCAGTGGGTTCTGCAAGAGCGAATGTGAGTTTTCTAAGCACCAAATATGGCGCTTTTGCTTACTAACGTACCCAAAATGAGCTTTTTTTAGTACAAGCGTCATCATCGTGCAGTTTCTCAGTTTACAGTACGAGCATGCAAAGTCTCTGCGCATCAACAATGAAATCAGTTTTACGAAACAGCAATAAACTTGTGTATAGCGGGGACTGTTGGTCCTTCTCTGTAACCAAACCCAATGTATGCGATGCGTTTGTGCTCATTTGCTCGACTAGATGTTACCGGATGCCACTCTGCAATCAGTGTTGACAAGACGTCTATTTCACACTTAATTGCCGTGCAATATATAGCATAGTCTTCCACAGGGCGAAATGTAATTTTAATTCAAACAAATTTGAATTTGAATTTGAAGATTTTTTTTAACAATCTGTTGAATTTACTCCCTTTGTGTTACTACTGCATACCTTAAGAAGGTTTTATAATGACATAAAAAGAAATAAAATTAAACAAAAGTCAGAAGAAATTCCAACGAAATTTATTTTAAAGCACATTTACAAAGAATTTAATTCAAATGGGGTTTTATTTTCAATTTATGTTAATTCCCCTTTTATAATCACATTAGAGTTGTGCTTTAAAAATAAGATCGAATGAAAACAACTTGCATTCAATATTACCATTTTAGAAATGTATTGGAACTCAGTTTAAAGAATTTAGGTACACAAAGAAAGAAAAGAAAAACTAAGAAATAAATCTGAATTCAACTAAATCTGGACTATTGTTCCGTTCTTACCTTTTAAAAACGTTAAAATTTGAGATCGTAGATTGCAAATGGAATTAAAATAAATTTGTGTTCAGTTGTAATTAAAATTCTTTATTGTTCGCACAATTCTCTGTGACACTCTAAACAACAACAATTGCTTTTATTTGTTATTCCTCTGTTATACCCTTTGCATAAACAATAACAATTACTAGACAATTATTCGCCAAATCTTTGTAACGGAGACCTTCAAACCACGATTACTCTCTTCAAACACAAGACTGATTGAACTATCTCGACTAACAAACGTTCATGACTTCGTCTTCTCAGGATCTTTATGAATGTAGACATCGTTGTTTACATTTATTATTGTAATGCAGTGGGTGTATTTTTGTTTACTTGTTTACTTGTTTACCATTTTTAATGCTGATGTTTGTTTTTATATTAAACAGTGTGATAATTTGTAAACAAGTTCAGTGCGTGGTTTTTGTAGATTTCATTTATAATTTTAATGTTAAATGATGTAAGAGCAAAACAGCAGTATCTAGATTTCATTTTCCTAGAACTATTGTAAGAGGTCTTTCATTAAGAGTTTTTAATTTAAATAAAATAACGCGTGTGTATGAGATGACATTGAATATTGTATTCGTTTGAAAGACCTACTGTGGAATATAACATCGTTCAAATGCATGCCATTGCTTCTCTAAGGGCAGCGCATCAATGACTCTGACACATAAATCAGGCTTAAATTGACCGATAATGGCATGAGTTATTATGCTGGCTTTGAGTACATCTGCACAACTAAGTACAACGGAGTCAAGTCGCATGATCTTGGTGGCCAGTACAAATCAGCCACAAATCACTCGAGCAAAATATCCCATGTTCCATGAGCTGTGCGGCATGTTACGCCTTTCTGTTGAAATTACTTGTCGTTGGTAAACATACATATATATAGTTATAATAATAAATACACATGGTCAATACAACCCTTAAAACCGAATTACGACCTAGCTTCTCATATCACTTATGTTATGTGTCTTAATTTTATACATGAGTGACAGGACCTACACTTTAAAGTCGACTCCGAATCACAGATTTTTAAGAAACTTTTCATGGCGATTTTAGTTACTCTCTTAGTTTTTGCCAGAAATCTGCTTAGAGGAAGCCGCCAAAGAAATATTTATTCCAAATTCGCTTTGTTCGAGATGTTTGACCCGGGGTTTGAACCGAGGCCTTACGTCTAGTAAGTCATTACACTAGCTACTAGACGACTACGACGACTAGTGACAAGATCATCAAATTCAACCCAAACAGAATTGATAACCATCGACTTGTAGTGCTGGCTGTTGCAAATGATGGCCTGGCCAACATTATGCCCTAAGAAATAAGGATCCTCTCTGATCTCATGTAGGTCTCAGAAATTAGCCTCATCGCTTAAGATGATTTTACGATTTTTCGTTGCGTTCTTTTATATAAAATAATTTTACGATTTGTAATACCCTTTCAAGGTGATTTGACAAAACAGACTACATAAATGGCAACTTATCTGATAGATCTAGATTCAATAAAATGCCGATTATCAATTGTCAAAGTTCGGAATTGCCTGTTGAAAGCACCCGATATAAAGGAAAATTATAAGAAAATTTCCTTGAAGATTTTTTCATTTGCAACCCATTTTCAGCTGCGTTAGTAAACTAGGAAAAAACAAAGGGCTTAAGCAACCCACCTTCACTACGCACTACTATAAAACAATTCTCCATGTGCATGTAGAAAATAAAAATTAATCAGGTTTATATTGTGTCAACATGATTGATGGGAAGAGACAATGCATCACCTAGATACATGGTTTGGCATAAACATGCGTATATACATATGTATGTATGTATTCATATTACTGCTACTTTAGAATATTCATGTTCTCCCCACAGACGTTCACAATATCAAAGGTATTTAAATTTTTCCTCCATCCCAGTTTTGTGTTGAGTTTATGCGAAGGTATGACTGCGTTTATCGAACCCAAAGTAATGTAAAACAAAACTTGTCATGTAAGTGTGTTGTGCACATGTAAAACTTAACATATGCAGAGAGATGTGTTTGGATGTGTCAGTAATAATTATAGTGCTTAAAAAGCCTTTTGCTTGTACATGATACTATAAATTACGTTGTACTTATGTAGCATGTGTTTATATGAATAAAACAGATGGTCAGATACTGAACATAATTAAAAATACACAACAACAATTACAAGAACAATCACAAATTTTGTTGTTGGAACCAACACGTCTCTTACATAGTGACAACCACATGTCTGTACGTGTTATAAATTTACTTAAAGTCCCTCTCGCTTGTCTGTCATTCTATGATGGTAAATGAAATTTTGTGTCAACTTTTAAAGCCTGACATTGAAGATAACGCGGAGTGTTGCAGGTGGCGCCCTCTTGCTAAAGCCAAATGCTGTCCAGATCCATGTCTACCAATTGAGCGCACAAGAACTTTGTTATCACGTATCATGATTCGTCCTGATCTTCAAAAAAGAAAAACCCAATGACCAATGGCCTTACATCTAATAAGCCTAAAGACTACCCATTAGATGACTTCATATTAAACAGGAATATTTAAATGAGATAAATTAAACTGAAGCAACAAATCCTTTTGGTCTTTAGGATAACTAAACATAAATTAATCTGGAAGATAAACAGAATCAAAACGAAACTAATGGCATTTTTTTCCTTTTTTGTAAATTGGTGGCAACATTTATAATGACCTAGAACTCACTATTTCGAAATTTTTTGGCATACACATACCGTATATAAAGTATTTAAACACGATATACATATTTGTTGTACGTTTACCCAGTTTATAAATAAATTTTAATTAACTTTGTGGCATACAAAAATCAAATGTATTGTTGTTGTTTTAAAAACTAACATTTTAAAACCTAGTTTCCATCCGGTATTTGCTTGTGTGTTTATTTAGCAAATAATTAAAATTAAACACGACTTTCAATGTTTACAGTTTATAGCGGAAAATATAAACAACATTTCGTTTTAGTCGACAAGTATGCAGAATTAAAAATATGTGCATTTAAATAATTTTATTTTTTATTTTGACAAATAGACAAATATGGACACTTAATTATTTCTCTAATTACTAGGACTTTCATTAAACGTTGCTTTATTTAAACTAAAATACAACAATCATTTGAAAGACATACATTGATGCCATTATGTGTTGCATATATAGTATCGTTTAAATGTCCGCCACTACTTCTCCGGGCGGAGCGCATTTAAAATGTCCAATTTTCCATGAAAAAGGGAGACCCTACGATATGCGCCAACTATAAGTCTTCTCCCTATCGCATATAAGGTTCTTACAGGCGTATTGTGTGAACGATTGAAGCCACTCGTAAAAACACTGATTGGACCTTATCAGTGCGGCTTCAGACCTGGCAAGTCCACCATCGACCAGATCTTCACACTACGCCAAATCCTGGAAAAGACCCACGAGAAACAAGTCGACACACACCATCTTTTTGTCGACTATAAGGCAGCCTTCGATAGCCCCATAAGGGATCGTGTTTTTGCCGCAATGTCTAAACTCGGTATATCTGCGAAGCTGATAAGGCTATGCAGAATGACGTTGAGCAATTCCTGCAGCTCCGTCAATGTAGGAAAGGACCTCTTCGAACCTTTTGATACCGTGCGAGGATTCAGACAAGGCGACCCCTTATCATGCGACCTCTTCAACTTCGTCATGGAGAGTGTTCTGCGAAAGGCGGGAGTGCATCGCAATGGCACTATTTTTCAAAAAAGTGTCCAGTTGCTTGCGTACGGTGACGACATTGACATTATAGGGCGTGCCAAGCGAGATGTTACTGCTGCCTTTAGTGCTATTGAACGGGAGTCTAGTAAGATGGGTCTGGCAGTGGGCAAATGAGGGCAAAACAAAGTATATGTTATCGACAAGTAGAGACGCGCGGCGTATTGATCCTCAGATTACGGCCGATAACTATACTTTTGATACGGTCAAGGAATTCATCTATCTTGGCTCAGCCGTTACCACCAGAAATGATGTCAGTCTGGAGATCAAGCGTAGGATCACTCTTGTTATTATGGTCTCAGTAGGCAATTGAGGAGCTGAGACCTCTCTCGTGCGACAAAACTAACACTCTACAAGACGCTCATCTTCCCCGTGCTTCTTCATGGCGCAGAGGCATGGACCCTATTAAGAACAGATGCAGCAGTCTTGAGAGTGTTCGAGAGAAAAGTCCTACGCAAGATCTTCGGTCCAGTGCGAGTTGGCGATGATTTCCGTATCCGATCCAAGAGTGAGCTGTATGAGCTCCTCAACAACGTAGACGTTGTACAGCGTATTAATATCCAGCGGCTGCGCTGGCTCGGCCATGTCGTTCGAATGGAGGAGGATGCTCCGGCGAGACTGGTATTTGATGCGGGAATCTGCGGAAGTCGGCGAAGAGGACGACCTTGTATCCGTTGGAAGGACCAAATCGAGGAAGCGTGTCATCGATTGGTGTGACCAACTGGCGTAGGCACGCAAGAAGCAGAGGCGCCTGGAAGGATGTGTTACGGCAGGCCGAAATTCGTTAAACGGGTTGTTATGGCCGATTAAGTAAAGTAAGTAAGTAGTAATTTTCCATGACTGTAGCGCATAAATCAGATCGAATTTAACCGATGACATACGTTATGTTGGCTTTGATGACTATTAAGGTTTAATGTTTATTCGCATTCACTTACAATTTAAGAAACCTCCACAAGAAAACGTATAATGAAGTGAAATCGCACGTGGCTAGACCACATCACCTCCATGTAACATCATTATACCACTGTCCTGTAGAATCATGTCGTTGGTATGCAGATCGTCTAGTTTAGGACAAAAGAAATTGATTATCATTGAACTATAGCGCTCACGTTGACAGTGATAGCCTTGCCAATGTCGTTATCTAAGAAATGAGAATCAATGACGCCGCCGGCAAAAATCTACATCAAACTGCTGCTTTTGAAAATACAGTGGATGCTCTTGTATCTCATGTGGATTGATATCGACTGAAAATTTTTACAATTTTGTTTGTTGAAACTTCCCCACTCATCCAGAAATAAGTCTTATCGCTAACGAAAATTTTTCATATTAAACATTGCCACAACACTACAACCATTTTAACAATTTTATTATTTGCACTTGCTGTTGAATGCTTTATTCGTCCTCTGTGATTTGGCAAAACGAAATAAATAAATGACAACTAATTTGACGGATGTTCAATAAAAGAGCCGTTATCAACTGCTAAAGTTCGGAAGTACCTGTTGAAGGACCCCAAAGATCCATATTTGATATTGAACAAATTTTCGTTTTCAAAATAATTCCAAAAAATAAGTAATTTGAATGGGACACGGATTGAAAGTTGTTATTGACAACAACAGTCCAAATGACAATGCCACAAAACACTAGGCGATATTTAAATGTGGCTGATGATGTGGCCGTTGTAGGTTAATGTCCCTTAGATATCATATTGGTCATAACAAATAATAATAATAATAATGAACAGGAATTCACATTTCAATGTAAATGTTTAAAATATGAGATTGCAAATAAAAATCAAAACAAATTTGTATTTAGTTTTAATTAAATTCTTTATTGTTCGCAGAATTCTATGTGCCACTGTTTACAACTTGTTGTAAACAACAATAGTTTGCTTTGTTTCTTATTCTGCTTTACATTCCTTTGCGTAAACGTAATTGTTCGACACATCTTTATAACCACGATTATTCTCTTCATATATATGCCAACGTAAACAGTCTGATGAATGATCTTGAAGCCGAATATTCGTGGCTTCGACTTCTCGAGATCTCCATAAATGTAAAAATCGTTGTTTACATTATTGTTGCATGTGTATTTTGTTTACGTTTATTCTTGCAGTGTTTATTGTTGCATTTTTGTTTACTTGTTCACCTTTTTTGATACTGCTGTTTTGTTGGTATATTTTTCTTTACTTGTTTATGACGTAAACAAGTTCATTGTTTTTGTTTTTACGATGCTTTTGTTTAAGCGATGTGAAAGCAAAATACCATTTCCATTTTCGTGACAATATTTTAATATATATAATCGTTATACATTATTGGTCATTACAGCATTTCAGCTAGCACTACTACCTAGTTTCTCACATCACTTATTTTGTGAGAGCTAATTCTAGGTAGTGTGCTGGCCTATTACATGTGAGCCCATGACTCAATCGTCAGGTCAGAGACCTCAAACAAAATGAAATACGAAAAAATATTTTTTCACGCATTTCCTCTCAAAAGATTTCTGCCAAAAACTCTGAAAGGTAATAAAATTTCCACGTAAAGTATCTCAAAAATCTGTCGATAGAAGACAACTTTAAACTGTAGTGGTGTGCGAAACTCAATCGTAGTCCTGAAGGGTTGTAACGACGAATTATGGATGTTATGTGTGTCTTTGTCAAGATGTGGCGGTATAAGCAGGAAGTATGCTAAACCTTCTTGAGGAATTCAATAAAAAACAAATAAATAAATTAAGCAAACACACGGTAAATAGAATTGTGAGTGATACCTTCCGGGGAGTGTTTAGCCTACCACGTGTTATATTTTTATATTGGAATTTTTATTGTCTTAATTTAGTTTCTTTAAGCAGGTTTCTCCAACAAAGCAACTTTAGCAGATCCTAGAATGATCAGGGCATTTAGAATTTATGAAATTATATTTTATTTAGAGTCGTATTTTTTTATTTTTTTAGTTGTGTAGATATCCATTTCGTGGTTTCAAAAGTAAACGTAAATAAAACACATATAATGTATGTATTTCTTTTTTATTGTAAAGTTTGAACATTGACATTATGTGTGAAACACTACATTATTTAAATGACCTCCACGCGAAATGTTACAAGCATTGACTCTTTTGAGGTAATTTTCTATCACTTGTTGACGCACATTGGGCGGTATCTCAGCCATAACTTGACGAATGTTGGTTTTTAAGTGCTCAAGAGTTGAAGGTTTATCTGCATGTGTTTGAAGAAAGTAATCGTGGTTTGAAGAGCTCCGTTACAAAGATCTGTCGAATAATTGTCTAGTAATTGTTATTCTTTATGCAAAGGCTATAAACAGAGGAATAACAAAGAAAAGCAATTTTTGTTGCTTACATCAAGTTGTGAACAGTGTGTGCCATGTGAATTGTGCGAATAGTGAAGAATTTTAATTAAAACCACAAAAAAGCCACAAAAGTGAGCTTTGTAAACATTTGTTTATATTTGGGTAAAACGCAAATATCTTCAGTAAAACCAGGCTTTGCCAACTTATGTATAGTTTCATAAATCGGTTGAGTGGATCTTAATTGTAATTTATTTTTTTTATTTGTATACATCTTAAAGTAAAATCCCAGTTATTTCATAATATTGTTTAGTAGTCTCCACATATACTTGTTTATTATACCCTTAGGGCAAACAATTATTTCGCAAATAACTTCCTGTAACTGCTTGCCAAAAGTGTCAAAATATTTTTATAATGACACAAAAACATGTGAATTGTAGGAGAAGTTTTTGTGGGCAAACAGAATGCGAGTTAACAACATATTTTTGTTTACATTTATTTCCACTTTAATCTCCTTTACGTTCAACCATCCTTACGAACACATAACGGATCTTCCAATAGAGACTTCTGAAGTTTGACAGTTGATAACTGCAATCTGGAGACCACCAGAGTTATAGAAAATTAGACACTTCGAATGCGTTCCCTCCAAGGAAGCCACACATAATGACATCAATAGTTCTTTCAATTGAATAAAAAATTTCAGTATCTCCCACACATTATGTTTTATTTTAATTTATGTTTGGGAAGCACTTATAAATAGACCCCTTTGAAATACATACTCTTTTACATCTCATAATAATTTTGCTGAAGGCCATTAACAGATTTTCTTCTATCATAATAAAATACATCTGCATGATGTTTACATCCAAAAAAAGAAAAAAAAATATATGTACAGGAAAATATGGAAAATTAAAAAAAAAATCAAGTAAAAATGAATATGAATATTTTTCTTCAACAATATTTTGATTTAATAACAGAATTTTATTATAATTATTTTATGGATACTGTTTAGAAAGTAATTTCAGTGAGGGTGATAGAAATAGGGCATCCTTAAGCACAAATTACATACACAGTGGTGGTCTTTTAATTAGCACAACCATCTATAAGACATTTTCCCAGTAAGAAACGAAGATGAAGTAATTGTTAAACATTTTTTTAAGGGTATTTAAATATTGTTACTAAAATGCAACAAACAAAAAAATGATAAACAATTAAACAAAAATATACCAACATACGCTACAAGAATAAATGTAAACAATAAAAATTAAACAAAAAAATTGTATTTTTTTTTATTCATTATTTTTAAATATCCACTGCAATTGCATTGACTAACTTCGTAGTGAGAGTATACTTAATACTTAATTGTAGGTAAAATATATACCTCATACGCAACCATACCCATACTACCAGTAGTGGAATAATTACTCTGAAAAGTTTGCAATAAACTATGAGTTTAATTTTGTCGTATAACAAATTAATGGAATCTAATTTCACTCATACGTATACTTGCTATTGAATTCAATATGGAATACATTACGCAGCCATACTGCCTGTACTGCAATATTTGTTCTGAAAAGTATGCAATGAAATATGAGCTGAATTTTGTTGTATACGAAATAAATGGAATTGAATATCACTCATACGTTACATGTGCATACATACATATTTCAGTATAGCCCAGTTCACAATCTTGGGCATTTAGATGGTAAATTTATACCATTGTAAATATTAGCCGTTAATTGTGAACGCTTTTTTTGTTTAACTTTGCAACACTTATTGCAAACTTCTCAACACACAGCTGACTAACATATAATTTATTATTTATATTTATAATTTTATTTATTTCGTCCTCTGTCAATTTTTAATCGGCTCTTCTCTTTTAGTTCGTTTTTTCATGTCGTATTTTTCCATTTTTTGTGACTTTATTTTCAATGTTTTTATTTTTATGATCAGCTGTTCATTTGCTCAAGTATGGCAAATATAAACTACGGGTTTGAGTGTGGGATATTTGCCAAACCATGGCAAGGGTATTTCTGTGTATTTTGTTAGTGTATGGTAAAAAAAATACCCAACATTTGCAAATGCCATGATGCCAGCCTATTTGCCCAAGATTGTGAACTCCGCTTATGAGTTTTTTAGTAATTTATGCTCGTATATGAAGATATAATTAATAATTAAAAGAATGAACTATTAATTTATTGTAATTAATTTATAAACAGTATGTTTACATATCTTGTTTGTTGTATGTTACTGTACTATATGTTACTGTACTAACAATAATTCCCTATACCAACCACACATAATTGAAATTGATAGAATGGAGTATTTTCTACTTATACAACACTGTTAAGCATAGACAACATTTTTTAATTTGCTAAGTAATGAAACACCAATTAGAAAATTAATTTATCACGATTTCGTTTCTTTATTCATTTTTGAAATGGAAGCCAAAGTACTGTGTATCAAAAGTTAATCAAAACTTGATGAAATAAAATAAAGTGAACGATAAGCACAAAAATTAATTAAAACTTTTCAGGAACATGAAAAAGTGCATTATAACAACAATATTAAATCACTTTCTGGTAATAGCTGCTATGACTATTTGATATTTTTTTGTTTTTGAATAAAAAAGTTAATTTCAATTAACCACCCGCAGTGCGGCATGTAATGAAAAATATTAACAAAGACAAAAATCCTACAATTTATTTTAACAAACAGTGGTATTTATTCAAAATGAAAAATATGCCATGTCATCGAAGTAACTTTCACGTTTTATAAAATAATGAAATAAAAAAAAAATAAGGGAAAATAATTATTTTGTATAATATTGTTAAGTTTTTACCCTCTTGAAAACGTTTAGAATATGAGTTCGTAGATTGAAAATAAAAATGAATTTGTGTTTAGTTTTAGATACATTTTTTCTCTTCACACGAAACGCGTCTTAGCACTAGACTGACTGAAATTTTACTGACCCCCTTACGTGCTTTGTCTTGCTTTTATAAACAGTCTCATAAATGCTCTTGAGGGAGAATGACTTTGCCTTCACGAAATCTCTATAAATGTAAACATGTTGTTTACGTTATTGCCGTTTGTGTATTTTGTTTACGTTTGTTCTTGCAGTGTTGTTGTTGCCTTTTTGTTTACTTATTTATCCCTTATTTTTATACTGATGTTGCTGCTATATTTTTGTTTACTTGTTGATCATGTAAACAAGTCCATTGTTTTTGGTTTTGTAGCTTTTGTTTATAATTTTAATGTTAAACGATGTAAAACCATTTCCACTTTCGTAACAATATAAAACAAATAATTTAATAGGCTATGTGGACATTTAACTTTTAACTATTCAACCATAATTCAACAAAAACCCATGATGTTAGTCGTAAATACAAAAAAAAAAAAAAAATAATCAGAAAATTTTTTATTATTATGAGAGACTCATCTGTGGCAATAATGTGCACAACAAACTATCGACTAAATGCTCGATACGACTTCTCTGACATACCTTTATCCAATGGTCAATATTTTTAATGAAATTAGTCACCGTAGCCTAATAGGTAGTTGCTTGGTTTATTAGACGTGAAGCTTCGGTTCAATGCCTAGGTCGTATATCTCCAGCATAACGAAATATAAAAAACGAATTATTTATATCATCTGCGACTTCCTCTCAGCAGATTTCTGCAAAAATCTTGTAATGATAGTAAATAAAACTTCAATGAAAAACTTTCAAAATAATCTATCGTTCGGAGTTGACTTTAAACTGTAGGTTCTGCCAATTATTTATAAAATTAATACACACAACGTAAGTGATGTGAGAAGCTAGGTCGTAATCCTGACTAAAGGGTTATAATGACCACTTATGTATGTAAGTATGTGAGGCATAATTGATGTTCAATTTCGCTAATATGTCCTAATGATCTCATGAGATAACACAGCCATTGAATTTCTCATGCAAAAAGCCATTTTTTCGTGGACTGCATGACTAGTTGCACTTTCCGCTCACAGTAACTACTTGGCCAACCTAAATTTCAAAGAAGGACGGCCGGATGATGCCACCACCTTATGAACCACACCAAATAGTCCCCCCTTTGTAGATGTATCGGCTTTTCACCAATTAGTCATGGATTCTCATTTCATTTCATATAGGGCAATTCTGCTTGTTAACGGCGAAATTGACTATCTTTGTGAAGTCATCACACTACTACTACTAAAACCGTACTACTCTTTGTCATTCGTTGTCATAAAGAACAATCGAAGTATAATTACATGCTATCTATACGCACTTATGAATTAAGAACAATTTAAGACCATATTCAGTTAAGACTTATGCCAGCCAAATCGTAAGCTGCATGGATTTATGTTTAACGAATTTTCTATGAGTAATTAATTCACGAAGTTTTAATAAAATATTGTAGAAAAGAAGCATGAACAAAATGAATATACGGGTGTTATTCTACAAGACCTGTGATATTAAAAGGTAAAAAACGCCGACATAAATGCATTTATTCCATTAACACACAGACAAATTGTTTTTTAAACAAAATATTCGTGTTTCAATGTAAATAACATGAAATGAGAACATGGTTAAGAAAAAGTTATATGTGAATATAATTGTATGTATGTACACTGCTGTTCAAAAAAATAGATTCACCTGCTCTCCGAAAGGTTAACCAGACATCTCTTATGCAAAGGAGTATATGTAAAAAAGTAACTGCACTTTGTTTATTGGCCTCTTATGAATATAATTCCGATACATTTCAAAAATTTGAAGCGTGACTCTTCTTTAATTAATTGCAAGATGTTGGTCATCGTGAATCTATTTTATTGAACAGCAGTGTACATAGAATTATTTACAGTCTGTCCACACCAATTTGTTGTTGCCAGTAAAATGAGAGAATTAAGCATTAAATGATGGCAAAAACATGTTTACAACACCAGCAATAAACCTTTAAATTAAAAAAGGTTGTTAATAATAAATCATTTCAACAGATGCTATGTTTTCAATGTTAACGTGTAATATCTTTTAATTTAATAATGGTGTGTGAAGTTTTATTACAAATTATTCAATTTGTATGTCAAATCATTTTATTTCACAAATTTTTAAAAATAAACAAAGGTTAGCCGATGATTTACATTCATTCTAATTATTTTTCAACAATAATTATTAAACTTGGCTGAAATAATTCAAGATTGAGATTTGCAATGGCCAAGAATGAAGCGAGTAAATTTTGGTTGCATTTCATGAACTGTATTCTAGTCAGAGCATTCTGCATCGAACTAAACATATTGTTACGTTCTTACCTTTTCAAAACGTTTAAAATATGGGCTCGTAGATTACAAATAAAATAAAAATAAGTTTGTGTTCAGTTTTAATTAAAATTTTTATTATTCGCACAATTCTGTGTGCCGCTGATCACAACTTGATGTAAACAACAACAATTGCTTTGTTTGTTATTCCTCTTTGGACTCTTGATCGACAGATCTTTGTAACGGAGATCTTCAAACCACGATTACTCTGTTCAAACACACCATGTCTGCACACAAGACTTACTGAAGTTTTACTGACTTAGTTTCCTGCTTTACGTTGCCTTTAATATGGTAGGGTAGACAGTCTGATTAATGTTCTTGAAGGCATTTCCGCGAGATCTCTATAAATGTAAACATCGTTGTTTTATTATTGCTGTTTGTTTAATTTTGTTTACATTTATTCTTGTAGTGTTAGTAGTTGTATTTTTGTTTACTTGTTTACCATTTTGTTAGCATATTTTTGTTTACTTGTTTATCATTTTTTGTATGCTGGTGTTTGTTGCTTTATTACTCAGTGCGATAATTTGTAAACAAGTTCATTGTTTTTGTAGCTTCTGTTTATAATTTTAATGTTAAACGATGCAAAAGCAAAACACCAGTATCTAGATTTTTCATTTTCGTAGCATTATTTTAAACATGAATTCTTTTTTCAATCGCTAGGACCCTTTCACAATCTCTAATAAAATTGTGCTTTAAACATGTCAACTCATTTGTATAATTCTTTCCAAATACACAAGAATGGTCTTCTACGAAATTACGTACTAAACTTTGATTTCCATTACCTACCGGCTCGACCTATTTATGGTTTAGGCTAAAAGCATGACTTTAAGAGATATACGCAGACCATCTGAACTCGTTTCTATTTTTTGTTTCTAAGAATATAAATTCCTAAATAAATAAAGATTTTACTGAAACAGTTTTTGCATGAACGAATGTATGTGTATATGGTTATACTTCATCACTTGAATTTATTTTCCCACATTTTCGGTTTTCGTTTACGGATGAGACTTTTATCTTGATAAAATGTTTTTTAAGTAATTCTTTAATAAAACAGTAAAACTTTTTCTTCAGAGTTGCTGTCCACATTTCTGTTCTTGTCAAGTTGAGTTGCTTTAAGAATTTCATTTCGTCAAATGAAACTCTTTCTATCATGTTTTTGTGTTTTCATTACAGATTATTTTAAAAAAATGGAAACTTTTTCTTAACTCTTTCGCGACCATGAAAGAGGCTAAACTACAATTTTTTCTGTTTATTATGATTCGTTAGATCTTCAAAAGATATATCGTCAAACCAAATTACTACTTGTCCGCTTTAGTTATATGTCCCTCTGGTCCTTAAAGGGTTAAGTAGCTATTTTGCTGGCGAAAAGAACTACTTTAATTAAACAAATTAAAATGAATAAATAAATAAACTTTTGTTTTTTAACATTTAAAGGAATTTATTTAATTGTTTCTGTAGTGACATAGCAAAACTTCCCAAAAATGATATTTTGTTGGCATAAATTTCGACATAAGCAAGCAAAAAAAAAGGAATCATTGTTGTTTATACAGTTACGAAAATGGAAATTGTGTTACGTCGTTTAATATTAAAATGATAAACAAGAGCTACAAAAACAAAAACAATGAACTTGTTTACAAATTATGGCACGGCGCAATATACCAACAAACAACAGAATAGATAAATGGTAAAAAAGTAAACAAAAATAAGCCAACGAACACCAGCATAAAAAAATGATAAATGTCAACCAAAAACAAAAACAACAATAATGAAACAGCGATGTTTACATTTGTGGAGATCTATAGGAGGCAAAGCCACGAACATTCGACTTCAAGAACATTCATCAGACTGTTTATGTTGGCATATAAACAGAAAGGCAAATAAAGTAACGAGTGAGTAAAAGTTCAGTCAGTCTTGTGTGAAGACGCGTTGCGTGTGAATAGACTAATCATGGTTTGAAAATCTCCGTTATAAAGATCTGTCGCATAATTGCTTAAGGATTGTTATTGTTTACTCAAAGAGTAACAAAGGTAACCAAACAAAGCAATTGTTGTTGTTACATCAAGTAGTAAACAGTGGCACACAGAATTGTGCGAACAATAAAGAATGTAATTAAAACTGAAAATAAATTTATTTTTATTTTTATTGGCAATCAACGAGCTCATATATATTAAACGTTCTTTTTTTTAAGTTAAAACGTAACAATATTATTCTGTTAAATGACTAAGTCAGAATGCCATCACGCGTAAATATCATACAGTATGAGGTAAAGTGCTCGTAATATCCGTGTTATCAAATGCAAACAAAATGGTGTTGGCATATGCAGGCATAAAATTCATATTTTATATTGACAGGCAATGTTACCACAATTTAAATGTTAAACAATGTTGCATACATTCAAATTTTCAAAAACCACTAAAACCACTTCATTAAAAATATAAACAAGAACGAAAATAAAATCATCATGTCGAGCGTGTTACAAAAAAATTATAGTAAAATAATATGAGCCATAAACTGAACTTTATGCATGGAAATAATTGGCTTAGTTTTACAATTTAACAATTTTATTACAATACATATGTAAGCGATTCAAGAACATATCATATTTGAATCTCAAAGATTAGGTTGAGTATACATACATATATTCATCGAATTTCAAGATGTACATATAGTATATGCAGATGATATTGTCTTAGGTCAGATTAGGTTGACAGGTAGCTTGCAAGTACGTTTACTCGGTGGCCCATTGTGTCACCCAGTGGAAGATAAGTACCTTGTCATGATCCGTTGGTGGTAGGTTTAAACCACTTCGAGCATCGGATAAAATCGGTCAGTTCCAGTGACATATTCGCCACCATGCCCAGATCTTCAAACGTACTGTCGCCCAGAAACCGATGACGTCTGTTTTGAAGTGCAGGGCACTCACACAGCAATTTCTGCAGTAATATCCTTATGACAGACCGATAGATCCGAGTCCCATTAAAATTCCTATTAGAGTGCGACCCTTTGTTGGTCAAACTCAAGTAGTTCCTCGGTTTTCCTGCCGTTCACTGCTTGACACAGCAGTTTTGAAATTGGTCAAGCCAGGTTTATTGAATTCGACGCTCATTTGTCCAATTTGAAAAATATTCTTGTAGGGACGCGCATATATCTCCTCTATCGTCTCCCCCTCAGGTATTTCCACTCTCTTCCGTGTCAGTTCGTCTGCCTTTTCGTTTATTTCCTGCTACAATGGCCTGTAATCCAGGCGGTTGTTGTGTCGACGTATACGGAGTATTGACTCCATACAACTCCTGATGCCCATTGACGAGGTGGGATCCCAGCGTTCTGATTGCTGTATGACTGTCCACACATCGCAGGAGATAGGTCCCTTGTAACAACCATACATGTAGCTTTTTCAATAGCAAAAATTTCCGATTGAAGTATGCTGGCCTGGTCAGCGAATCTGTACGACCCATTCATGATTATAGTTTACCGGAAAGGACTCGGATACAATCCCACATTCCATTTTTGAGCCATCAGTGAAAATTGTTATATCACGGCCACCGATACCACGGTCACGGGAGCCCATTATTTTCGTGTGGGAGCGTGAGTTTTGTATATTCGTTTAATAACAGTCTGTGTTACCATGTAGTCACATCTAAAACTGGGTGGTTCGGTTCTACTTCATGCACCGTACATAGTCAAAACATATCTGAGAACATAAGTCTCGGTACAGTTCTAGCAGCCACGTTTCGGAGGAAGATAGCCAACGGTTGTAGAGACAAGGTGACATCGAGGCTAGTCTACGGAGTAGACTTCAGGGCACCCGCGACGTCCAAGCATGCCAACCTCTGTGCCTTGCTCAGCGTAGCGAGATAGGTCCTCCTTTGCATTGTCTCCCACCATATAAAAGATCCCTAGGTGACTATAGGCCGTACAAACGCTGTATCCACCCAGTAGATGGTACGAGGCTACAGGAAACATCTAGTACCAAATATCCTTTTACTGTCATACAAGGCATTCATTGCCTTCTAAATGTTTTCTTCCGTGTTCCTCTTCCAGAACACAATGATACCCAAGTACCATGGCAAGATAACCTCGAGCCTAGACTGCGGCGTGGACTTAACTCAAAGTTCAGAAGGTATACTTTTTAAAAGGGAGAGAGTTAAAAATATCAGTGAACCCAAGCATTTACTTTACCGAAGAAGATTCTCCTGCAGTCACTGTAGTCCAGTAGGTAGTGTGTTGGCTTATTAGATGCGAAGCCACATTTCAAATCCCCGGTCAAACACCAAAACGAAATATGAAGAAATATTTCTTCGACGATTTCCTCTCAGCAGATTTCTGGCAAAAACTCTGAGAGTAAAAAAATTGCCATAAAAAGTTTCTCAAAAATCTGTCGTTCGGAGTTGAGCTTAGACTGTAGGTCCCGCCACTTATGTATAAAATTAACACACACAACATGAGTGGTGTTGAGATGCTAGGTCGTAATATTGACTGAAGGGTTGTAATAGCCAATTATGTATGTTATGTGATTCTCCTCAGCAATGGACTACAACGACGATTGATTTAACGTGGGTACCTGTCCGCGTGGACCTAATCCCATGGTTCTCTTCGCATATGGTGAAATACAATGCTTCTACCAACGCCCCCCAATGTAGCAGACTGTTACACCTGAGTACCAATTTGAAGCCATGTATTTGGACATGACTTGCCTCTTGGTTAGGAGCGGAGCCTATCTAAAACTCCTTCCAATCTTTGGGTTACGGCACCCGGTTAAGAATGCAACTCCACTCCGAGCCTACTAACTACACTCTTCCCACGATTTCGATCCAAACCACAGCCACCACAATGCTCCCAAAAGGGGCCGCACTAACAGTCAGGCTGGAACCGAGGGGCAATTTGGGCCAAGAGCAATGGACTACAGTATGTAAGTAAATAATAGAATACACATGTACGCCGATGACGTTCAGATTTATACAAGTTGCATGGCAGTCGATCTTCATCTCTTCGCTGATCATATGAACGTTGATGTGGTGGGTTGCAAACAAAGGACGTTAGATTAACGCAACCAAGTCAAAGTCCATTTTTGTTAACAACAGCGATAAAGCTAGTGATCACGCTAATGAGTCACTGCGAGAACTTAGGGATTGTGCTCAACAATAGGCTTTCATGGATTGATAATATATCGACTGTAGATTGTTAAGTAATGCATCATTAAAAGCATACTTTACCTACTAACGAGTTTCAACAAGTTAACAAGTTTGTTTATAAAACTATAGTCAGATATGTTCATGACATTTAACCACACGTGCCTTTTTCTCAGTTTTCATATCGGATTATCGAAATGATTTTTGGGAATCCACTGAAATGTCACTGCGTTAATTAAAAAAGAAAACATTAAACCTGTGACAGAAATAACAACTCTACAATCTTTTTAACACTTTCAGCAACCCGCAAATCAGACAGCTTTATTATTTTTTTCTTCCCCATTTGTGCAAATGAAAATACTTTAAAAATTTTCCCCTCAAGTTTATTTTCGGCTTCATCATCATTATTGTTAAAGTTTTTCTTTCCACTAGAACGGAACAATTTAACAACTGTATGCCAGAGAAAGACTGAATCTGTTGACAGACATTTTAAGTTGTGTAGTAAACTAAAGAAAAAACTTTTTAATGTTTTCCTCAAGAATTTTTTGGCAAATTTAACAGCAGTTCCTTTCAAACTACTATGATGTCAGCATTAATTTGGTATAAAATAAAGAAAAGGAAGAAACAAAAATTATTTTTCTCTGTCATTGACTTAGGCTTTCAGTTTTGTGCAAAAAAAGTCAGCAGAGAATTTTTAGGTGACAATTTGTTAAAAGAAATTAATTCTTAGACTGGAATTTAGAAAAAGAACAAAATTATTTGCTGGAAGAATTGTACATAAAACTGTAAAAGATTAAAAACTGAAACTGTTATAAGATTAATTATATAAATAAAATCATTTTATTTTTTCATTACATTTCGAGGGTTGACAAAATATAGTAAATGATTTCTTTACATATTGTTACGAAAATGGAAAAATTTAGATACTAGGGTTTTGCTTTTACATCGTTTAACATTATAAACAAAAGCTACAAAAACAATGAGCTTGTTTACAAATTATCGCACTGCGTAATATAACAACAAAACCCAGCATATACAAATGACAAACAAGTAAACAAAAATATACAAAGAAACACTAGCATATAAAATGATAAAATGCATGAAGTCTAGTAGGTGTGTTGGCTTATTAGACGTGAGGCCTCGGTTCAAACCCCAGGTCAGGCATCTCCAACAAAACGAAATATGAAAAAAATATTTCTTCGGCGACTTCCTCTCAGCAGATTTATGGCAAAAACTCTGAGAGTAAAAAAAAATTGTCATGAAATGTTTCTCAAAAATCTGTCGTTCGGAGTCGACTTTAAACTGTCTGTCCCACCACTCATGTTAAAAAAAATTAACGCACACAACATAAGTAGTGTGAAAAATTACGTCAAAATCCTGACTAAAGGTAATGCCAAAATCTGTATGTAATGTACCAACAACCACCAGTATAAAAAAGTGATAAACAAGTAAACAACAATTTACCAACAAACACCACTAGGACAAATGTAAACAAAATACACAAACGACAATAAGTAAAAAACAATGATGTTTACATTTATAGATATCTCGAGAAGCGAAACCACCATCATTCGCCTTCAAGAACATTCATCAGACTGTTTCCGTTGCCATATAAAAGGCAAGACAAAACAGGCAACGGGGTCAGTAAAAATTCAGTCAGTCTTGTGTGAAGACACGGTGTCTTTGAAGAGAGTAATCAATCAGTTGCTATACTTATATGACGGAATAGGTGTATCGGTGTTACAACGTACTCTTTTAGGCGGCTGGGTAAGTGTATAGTAGAAGTTTTCAGTCCAATTTTAAATTTCACTTGCTTGCCTATAAAACGTTGACACCATCACACTATAAACTCTGATTGGAAAATATTCAGGCCAATTTTTAAGCAGGAATTCTTTGGAAGAGGTGTACTATGGGTCTATTCTCCTAATAATAAATATATTTTCTTGCAAACAGTATTGTAAAGGTAGGTAGGTAGGTTTGACTCGTGTCGTTCAATACCAAAGGTCACTTCAGTCCTGTACATTGTGATGCCACATGTAAGCGCAGTACCTGTATTAACCAAATTCCACTAAACTAATCGAAAAAGTTGTTTAGCGCAGGGGCTGTACACTAAAACCACGACTCTCCTAAGCTGGAAACCAGCCTGAAAGTTTTATAATTCAATCAAGCTATATACTTGATATCAATGGATGATAACTCCCCTTTTAGCTGAGAAGGAAAGGAGAGGCTATAACCAAAATCTGCACCTCAAAAAAGGATATTGACTAAGAAAGTGAATAACAGTTTCCTAGTCTTCAGCAGACCCACCGTCTTGGTAGAAGTCCCTTGATGGGAGCTTCAGTCTTTCCGCGTATTTTTCCCTAATGTGATGACCTGTAAGCATGGCCACTGTGATCGAGATGACACACTTTCCATCCATCGTGAACCAGGTGAGTCTGGCAGTAGAGTATGATTGCTCATTTACCTGGGACAGGAAGAATTTTTCCCTAATTTAACTAAGTTAAGTGGCATACCCAGTTCGATTAGTGCTGGCCGTAACGCTCGAGAATAATCGAATGAGAAACCAAACTTTCTTTTTGATGTTTATCGGGTGAAAATAGGGTCAATAATTCCACATTGTTTCTTCACTACTGCACACACAATTGGTCATTACAACTGTTCAGTCAGGATTGCGACATAACTTCTCACATCACTTACTGTGAGCGTTAATTTTATACATGAATGGCGGGACATACAGTTTAAATTCGATTCCGAACGATAGATTTTTTGAGAAACTTTCTCTAGGCAATTTTATTCTTCACTCAGAGTTTTTGCCAAAAATCTGCTGAAAGGAAGGCGCCCGCAGAAATATATTTTCATATTTCGTTTTGTCGTGATGTTTGACCTGAGGTTTGAACCATGGCCTTACGTGTAATCAGCCAACAGACTACTTATTAGACTATGGTGACTGAATCGAATACGAAAATAAAATTTATTTCCGGTATTTATAGAGTCTAAATCCGTTCATCGTGAAATTTAGATTGCATTAAATAAATTTAAATAGTAATAAAGAGGATAAGGTGCACAAGATAGAAAACATTTTCATACAAATATAGAGGACATCCTAAAATTCTGTAATTATTCTGTAATATTGAGAAGCCATTGCAGTGCGATGTCATTTGATTTAATTCCCTTCTGTGTAATTTAATTTCAGAAATTGAATTTTATTTAATGAAATTTTTTACACTTGAAAATGCTATTCAAAGGTATGATTATAAACAAAGAACGAAATTAGAAAATAAAAAAGGAAACGAATAATTTTATATTCATGATATTGACAGTTACTATTGATACGGCTGACATTACTTTTGATTTATTTGCTCACATTTAAAATTAAAATTCAATTGAATTTTATTCAAAGAAATGATTTTCATCACCATTTCGTTTGACATTTGTTGAAGTATAATTAAGAAATAATTCAATTGAAAAATATATGAAGAAAGAAAGGCAGGAAGTAAACTTTAATAGAAACTGAAAATTCTTTGATAAGTTAAAACAATATGCAGGGAAAGTGAATATGAGGAATAAAAAAATTATTTGCTTAATTGAAACTCAAATAAATTGATAAGAAATTGAGTTAAAAGATTAAAAAAAATGATTTACCTGCTTTTTCTTGAATGAATGCCTGCTGTTTATATGGTATACACGTATGAATATTATAAAGAAATCCTCAAAGGAAACACAATACTTTGCCACTTGGGATTTGTTTGAAAGTGTAATGCAAGAAACACAATAAACGCTATGCAGCAAACGCTCTCTCAAAAATTAAATACATGCGGGTATAGGAAAGTGATTATTTTAAAGCCAACGCGACAACAAGCAGAGATTTTGTTTCTTTGTTCTCAGGTTAATTTCAATTTTTATTCATAGCAATAAAAAAATTAGTGCTCACAGTGAGAGGAGTTGTGCTGGCAGTGTGAGAATTAATGTTGTGAATGCAGTAACATGCATGATATAGACGTTTTAAAAACGCAATGTATGAAATATAACGTCACCATTGATAAAAAATTAATGAAGTGTTTAATTTTTATTTATTTTGCTTATGCTTTACCGCTGCTGCCTTTATTATAATTAATACGAATTATTATGCCATTATTATAATTAATACTTATGGTTGTGTTGTTTGGTGGAGTGCCTTGGATAAAAGTTGTCAACGGAAAATCTTAGATAAGGTTAAGCGGTTTGCCTCCTTGAGTATCACTGGAGTGAGGAAGAGTTACGCACAGGTAACTCTTGACACTATGCTCTGCCTGACTAAACTTGATATGTATGTCAAGCGGTGAGCAGCGCGAACTGCCGTACGTCTGAGGGAATCGGGAAACAGCGCTCAGTAGGTCACTCCAGAGTTCTGAACGCTGTCATTCCTGAGGGGCAATACGGACTTTCAGAAAAAGCCGCCGACTATATTGTACCTGAGGCTATGTTCCTGCCTGGTTCAAGGATACTTATACAGGTGCTGGGTCGGTCTTGAACTTCACTTCAGGTTAGCCACGAAAATTTGCGTTCATCAGATGGTTTACGTTGTCATATAAGGCAACTGTCAATCAGTATTGTGTGAAGACGCGGTGGGTTTGAAGATCTCCTTTACAAAGGTCTGTCGAATAATTGTCTAGTAATTGTTATTGATTATGGAAAGGGTGTAAACAGAAGAATAAAAAACAAAGCAAATGTTGTTGTGTACATCAAGTTGTGAACAGTGGCACACAGAATTGTGCGAATAATAAAGAATTTTAAATCAAACTAAACACAAACATATCTTTAATTTATTTGCAATTTGAAAAGGTAAAAACGTAACAATATCAGAGGAACATATTGACACATTGTGCAAGACTATGTGGTTTTGCGAAAGAGCGGTTTAAAGTGGGTTCTGTTGGACAGTTTTTGAAGCGGTTCCGTCATATGTGTGGCAATATATAAAATATAGTGTCAACATTGCCTCTAAGCAGATTTCTTGCAAAAGCTCTGAGAGCAAATACAATTTTTATGAAAAAGTATTTCAAAAACCACACGTTCGAAGTAGACTTCAAACAGTAGGTTTATAGAGAATTATTATTTTTACTTAGATATTTAAATGAGGAAACAGAGATGTTTTGTTTCACTTTCGGTAGACTTTTCTACATACAAATTCGATGTTTTTTTATTTTTTATACTTTAAAAATATTTAAACTATTTTTAAGTAAATCATCAAGTCTGTCTGTCTAACAACGTTTACATTGTATTAAAACAATAGAAGAATGCCTTTCAAGCTTCTGAATTGAACAATAATTTGATTTTTCATTGAAGCGGTATTCTGTTATTGTCCATGAATAAATTTACCTTAAATTTTAAATGCCATTTCAATTTGTGGTAACAAAATTTTGCCATTTTTGGCATATGAAATTAACGAACACTCATGATTCGGAATGATGATGCCTTATCAAATCTTTTACTATTTTTCTGTTCCTGCCTCACGTATTTATAATTCTCATGCAATAAATTACATTTCAAATTATGCCACTCACTGACACATATGCAAATGCAAATCTCGTTTAAGAGTAGAAACTAAAATTGAACAAACTGCTAGAAGAAACTACCAAAAAGCTAGCATAGTTCATGTACATACACACGTACAAGAATGCATTCATTGAATGAATTCATTGCTGCCACAAATTACGGAAACATTATGCATGTTTATGCACATGGCTATGTGAATTGTCTGGAATACGCATTTTGATTTGAGGTATTCATGTGCATGAGTTTTACAACCAAAAACAAAAACACACCGCAATAGCGCCAATTGAAAACAACACAACTTAAAATGTAAAGTGAACAACAATTTGATACTTTCCTGTTTATACTTTCGTTTATATGATGATGATCATGTGGAACACCAAATAAAGGCCATGGCATTTAGAGGCCTTTCAAAATCAGTTGTTTTAATTTCCAATAATATACAGTTTTTTAATTGTTATTGTGGAATATTGTTAGGTTTTCATCTTTTAAAAATGTTTAAAATATGAGCTCGTAGGTTGCAAATAAAAACAAATTTTTGCTTAGTTTTAATTTAATTCTTTATTATTCGCACAATTCTGTGTGCCACCATTCACAACTTGATGTAAACAATTGCTTTTCTTTGTCTATACCCTTTGCATAAAGAATATAATTATTCGGCAGACCTTTGTAACCACGATTACTCTCTTCAAACGCACAGCGTCTTCGCACTGACTGAACTTCACTAACTCGAATGCTTTGCCTTGCCTTTTATATGGCAAAGTAAACCGTCTGATGAATGTTGATGAAGGCGAACGTTCATGACTTCGCCTTCTCGAAATTTCTACAAATGTATACATTGTTGTTTATGTTTATTATTGTAGTGATTGTTGTTGTATATTTGTTTACTTGTTTACCAATTTTTTATGCTGGTATTTGTTGTTGTGTTTTTGTTTACTTGCTTACCAATTTTTTATGCTGGTGTTTGTCGTTATATTAAGCAGTACGATAATTTGTAAACAGGTTTGTTTACTGCATTATTTTGTTTTTTTAGCTTTTAATTACAATTTTAATGTTAAGCGGTGTAAAAGCAAAATACCAGTATCATTTTCGTAACAATATATAGAATCATTGGGTACAACTAAGTTGGCACAAACGATACCATGTGCATTGTACGACATAACCTATGTACATACTTATTTACATATGGATATGTAAGTCAATTTGAAACTTCAATGATGAGAGTAACAAAAAACACTTCCCCTTTCCACTTTTACATAAAGACACTTTTATATAGGAAAGACTTCTGGCACCTTAAGGATAAAAATATCCAATTTTTAACGCAACAAAATGAGAACAAAGTGGAATTGTAAATATGTATGAAATATTGTTTTAAGAATTCAAAATGTGAGAAAAATGTAGAAAATTTAAGTACATACTCACATGTAATATTTTTCATTTTATTTCGCTTAAACTTGTTTAACATTAAGAACACCTGAATCGTTTTCCCCAACATAGATGTAACGGGTGATTTTTTTCGCCGTCTAAGCCTTTAAAGTGAAAAATAACACATGAAATTTGCAAATGTAAATAAAATACTTATTTAGAGGAAGAAATAAATGACTTTTTCTGGTAAATATTGAACGTGAATATGCCATGAGCAGTTCAAGCATTAGGTGAATTTTGTCTAGTTTTTTCAGTAGTTTGGTCGGCTTTTCACCATTGGAAGATGTAACATTGTCTTCCAATGCCATAATTGTGGTTAATTTGTCATCCTACACTAGGGATTTCATATATCTTCACAAAAAAAGAGCTGATGGTGTGCAACTGTATGATTTTTTCCAAAACGTAAGACTAACTGCGGCACCAAACTCGCTCCTCAATAGTTGCCTTGAGAGGAGTGGTGTGTTGCGTGTGGCACTGCTTCATTTTGGTATAAAATTATTCAGTTAACATACATACATACATAATTGGTTATTACAACATTTCAGTTAGTGCTACGACCACTTATGTTACGTTTGTATTAACTTTATATAAAAGTGGCGACTCAGTCACCTCCGAACAACAGATTTGTGAGAAAATTTTCATGGCAAGTTTATTTATTCTCCGAGTTTTTGCCAGAAATTTGTTGAGAGGCGATTGCTGAAGAAATATTTCTTCAGATTTCGTTTTGTTGGAGATGTCTGATCTGGCGCCTGTACGTTGTGTGTCGTTTTTTCGCTACTTATAAGTACCCTTGAAATTTCAAGCATGAGTGAGTCAACAGTATTGAAATTTAACTACTCTGATTCATTCGTACTCACTATTGATTTATAAGTACAGATTGCAATGAATATGAATACATACATGTTTCATTCATAAGCCTACTCATTCAGATTCATAAATTTAGTAAAATACTTATAATACTCATAAATGATTCGAGTGATGCGAATCATTCATCAAAATTTTAAGTCTTAGTTGTTGTTGCATTTACAAAAAAAAAAGAAGAAAGAACAAGACAACGACAGCAAGTAAAGCAAATACACAGCCTTTTAGTGAGTATTTTAGTGTTCGTGCGCAAATCATATTTATTTTCTGATTCTTGTAAATGTTGAATCAAGGAGAGTCGAAATCAGCAACATCATGCGTACAATGAGTACTTCAAGCTTCGAATATGAGTAGTATGAGTATGGTATTAAAATAAGTATCAGAAATTATGAGTATGAATCGAGATCAGTGCTGATCTCTGGTCTCAGCGGAGGCCTCATGTGTAATTCATAAGCATTCCGTAAACATTTCATTCTATCACTTTACTGTGATATTTCGTGTTTCATTGTCTTTGAAGGAATATGATGTCTTCGGCCAATAAATTGCAAATGGCATTGTGTTTACAATAAATTTTCACTGCAGTTTTATTCGTTGACGTACACATTGAGCATATTGTAAGCAGTGTGACTTAAAAAACATTGACAGACATCTCGATCAAATTGAAATATGAAAAAATATTTCTTTGTCGATTTTCTCTTAGCAGATTTCTTGCAAAAAATCTGAGAGTAAATAAAAATTGCCATGAAAAGTTAAAAAAAATCTGTCCTTCGGAGTCGACTTTAAACACAACATAAGTGGTGTGAGAAGCTAGGTCGTAGTCCTACATGTCGTAATGACCTACTTGTTATTAAGATAGTTATTTCAAATTACTTGTCATTCAAAATATAGTCCATCGGAAGCTACGACTTTTGATAATTTATGGATTGCATACTCAAAAACACACAATGCAACTCGTGTTTTGAAACCAAGAAGGAATGGAGACTTGCTCCAAACTGAAGTGCATTCTGAAACAAATGGTGGTCAGAAACTCTAGATCTGGGCTATGAGGCGGCATGCATTTTTGGCTTTGCCACTTGTCATGAACCTTTTTTTTGCACTAATGACCAAAAAAAGTACTAAAATATCACCCTTTACAATATGGCATCCGAGAAATCTGTAGAAGCATTGAAAAAAGATTTTATTTTAAAATTTTGAGAATTTGGAGGGTACTTGATGGTAGTTTTTTCATTTCATCAACAGTTTTACAACAAATTTAATGTTAAATCCGAAAATGATACAAAATATTGTGAATATATTCTCTAATTTGCTTAGAGAGTCATTTCTAATTTATTAAGGAATTCTAAGTTGTTGAAAGCGTGTTCAATTACCTTAAGTTCGCTTAGTGAGCAGGTGTTGTTTATGCTTTTGAATATTTTTAAAATGTCTCAGTTTCGTGTTCACTTCGCTAGATGGGCACGATGACAAACTGCACAATGATTTCGATTTTGTAAAAAAAATTCATTTTAGGTACGTTAATTTGCCGTATTTGGTGCTTAGAAAACTCCCAATTACAATGCTCCCATTACGACTGACAGTTTGGTGCGGCTTGTGGAGAGCAGGCATCATTGGCCAATATTTCTTTGCAAATGAGAATTACGCAATCATTACTGTCCGTGGAGACACTTATCGCATCATTATAATCGATTATTTGATAGCCGCTATTCATGGTATTGATGTAACATGATGGTGCAACTTTCTACAAGCATCATAACACAATCGATTTATTGCGTCAAATATTTAATGGCCGTTTAATTAGCCGATATGATGATGTCAAGAAGCTGTGTTTTGACACCCTTGAACCCATCTGTGCCGCACTGTTAAAGAAAAATTTTATGCCTAAAAAACAAAGTCATGCCATTGCCGAGATACGACCACATATATTCGAAAAAATGTATGAAAATTGGTCCAATCGAATGAAGTACTGTGAGGCCAGCCGCAGGAACCATATGAATTAAATAATATTCCATTTATAACCGAAACAATTAATCTTCACAATAAACAAGAATTGATTTTTGCAAAATTTCAAACCATTGTTTTTTTATTGCAGTTTTAAATTTAAACTTTTAAATCACCCGCCCATTATCTTTACTCACTCACATTATGCGCATACTTATATTTAATATGTAAAATTCATTCATGACATGTACATATGTGACGTATGAGTGATATTTAATTCCATTTGTTACAAACATGACAAAATAAAAAAAATTTATTGCATTCTTTTCAGAGTAACTAAACTAAAATGTTTAAAAATCCATTAGAATTGTCATATCATATTGTTGCGTTTTCATCCTTTTAAAAACGTTTAAAATATGAACTCGTAGAATGCAAATTAAATAAAAATTAATTTGTGTTCAGTTTTAATTAAATTCTTTATTGTTCGCATACTTTTGTGTGCCACTGTTCACAACTTGATGTAAACAACAACAATTGCTTTGTTAGTTATTCATCTTTACACTCATATGCGTAAGCAATTACAATTGCTCCACAATTACTGACAATTACTGACTGTTCTTGGCTTCGCCTTCTCGAGATCTCTATAAATGTAAACATCGTTGTTTCATTATTGTTGTTTGTGTATTTTTGTTTACATTTATTCTTGCAGTATTTTCCTTTTTTATACTGGTTCTTGTTGGTATATTTTTTGTTTACTTGGTTGTCATGTAAACAAGTTCATTGTTTTTGTGTTTGTAACTTTTGTTTATTATTTTAATGTTAAACAATGTTATTTTAATGTAAAGCAAAACACCATTTCCATTTTTGTAAGAACTCAAGGAATAGCTTTTACATACATACATAATTGGCCATTACAACCCTTCGTCAGGATTACGGCCTAGCTTCTACATGGAATAGCTTTTAAACTGAGGAATTATGGTTATGATGATAGCCTACTCTAATAAAATTTAATATCTATCCAATTTTTTAGGGTAATTTCACAATGTAAGTTAAGTAACTTCTATTCTACTCAAAATATTTCATATATCAGTATGGTAAACAAAAAAAAAATTTAATGCAAAACCAAACTTTGAAAACATTTGTTAAAAAAAAAATATAATCAAGAATTATAAAACTATTGAAACAAAAGTTTGCATATACCATAGAATACAGAAAATAATATTAAAAAAAGTTTTTAACGAAAAGTGTATAAACAAAAGTTTTATATTTATATTAAAAATTTATGTATGTATACGTTCAACTTTTTCTTCTCACACAGTAGCCATAAAATAATAAAAATACGATACGGTTTTAACACTCTTTGAAGCGCATACTTTGCCACGTAATTAGTTAAAAACTAACCAACTAACAATTAAATTAACATTTTAGCAGCATTTTTAATCCTGTGGCTGATAAAAACTTCTTTATTTCCGTTTTAAAATTATGAAAGTGAGCATCACTTGCTACATGTACAAGCTACTCAAATCTATGCATACATTTACCAAATTTAAAAGTTTAACCAAATCATTATAGTGATTACCGCACGTATTTTCTTTGCTCATTATTAACCTTTCTCAAGCGTTTGACAATGTCTAGCACTGAAATTGAATACATTCTTTCCAAATATAGTGAAGTTGTTGAAAATTTGCATAGTCAGCGCAAAGTATACTATTATTCAAGGTAACATTGAGAGTGCTCTCCAGCGGTACTCATTCTATACTTGCTTTACTCATACAGACACTACCTTTGCTGATTATACTGTCAACAAATCGGGTCTTTCAATAAATTCTTCCTACCAAAAAATAAAAGGAAAATGTTTTTTATGTTTTATTTATTATATCTATCATCATTACAATTAAAAATAATATAAAATATTTTAATAAACTAAATTTATGAGGTATTACTATAAAGTATTGCAGCAAATAAATTATTTTAAAACTGTACAAATATACTATTCTAGCTTATATATTTACATGTCAGGTAAAAAAGATAGCAAAAAACCCTTATTGACAAAGGAAAATGTGTGTAATATGTAATCGATATTTTTTATTAACTTGAAGAATGGAATGGAATGTGTGGAAAATAAAATCGATCAAATGTTATGACTTCGCTTTCGAAATGTAAAAATTTCACAAATAACATGGATTATGTTAGCTTTTAGCACCGAAAACCCAAAAGTAATAGACTAATAGTAATAGTAACTGGATCATATTGTCCGATATCGGTTTTCACGTGAGATGACCATGCCCTAATTTCAATCGGCCAGAATATCCAATGTGGCATAATGTGGCGAGCAGTGGTGTCTAGTTCATCCAATTCAGACCAAAAGTGACTTTAACATGACGCACTTGTATCTCATTTGGGTTAGTATCGTCCAAAAATTTAACAATTCGTGAAATAAATGATTTTTCGAAGTATATTATGGTCAGTTGCCAACTGATGTAGAATACATGTCGTTGCCTATGATCATTAGCATTCAGTTCTTGCTACAGTTGAACTTTTTACGTACATAGGCCCAAAGTCACAACGCAAGTTTCTCAAGCTGAGATATACAAAATGAGAAGTTTCTATGAACGATGTAAAATCGACTGCTCCAGATTATTTTGCTCTGTGTTGGGTACAGCGATAATGTTTTCGGCAGATATTGCATTTTGTCAACGTACGTATATTATAAGAGAGTGTACTGGACAAATGGAATCATGAATGAATTTATCAACCTTATTGCAAATATTCCTCTTGGTAAAACAATTAAGACAATGGTAAAATGTGTGAAAGATGAGATAACAGAACACCTATTTTGAGGAAAAAATTTTATTATTTCCATGTGTTGTTGAATGGTATAACGTGGATGTTTTCAGCCGTCAAAGTTTGAAATTCCCTGCTGGAAACCTCTATGATTCCCTAAATCATATTTGCTTTTAAAATGTACAAATACTAAGATCTGCAGTGTAGTTGTTGGCAAAGATGATTTTTTGAATGCTGTCTTCATACTGTTACAAACATGGAAATGGTGTAACATCGTTTAACATTAAAACGATTAATAAAAACTACAAAAACCATGTGTATGAAAGAATAGTAGATAAGCAACTGAACAAGAAGGCAAGAACAAACAACGTAAACAAAATGCACAAACAACAATGAAACCACGATAAAGGTCTCGAGGAGGCGAAGCCACGAATATTCGACTTCAAGGACATTCATCAGACTGTTTACGTGGGCATATAAAAAGGCAAGACAAAGCGGGCAACGAGTAGTAAGAATTCAGTTAGTCTTGTGTGAAGACGCATTGCGTGTGAAGAGAACAGTCGTGGTTTGAAGATCTGCGTTGTTAGTGTCTACGAAATAGTGGAAAGATGAATAACGAACAAAGCAAATTATTGTTACATAAAACAAGTTATAAACAGTGGCACACAAAAATTGAGCGAACAGTAAAGGTTTTATTTGAAAGGAAACACAAATTTATTTTTATTTTGTTTGCAATCAACGAACTCATATTTTAAACGTTTTTAGAAAGGTCAAAAACGTAACAATACTTTAAGAACTTCCACCACCCGCTCTTAAGACGGTAAAATATGGCGGCGGCAATATTGTTGTTTTGAGGGTATTTCCTTACTAAATTGTTGAGTCTGAGTATCGCGTAAAAGGCATTTAGAAAGCAATAAACTGCATTGTAATGATTCGAATTTCATGATTCATAGTCTCGAATATAAGTATGCCCCTAAGATGCGTGTTTCAGCATGATTAAGACCCTACGCTTTAAAGTCGCCTGTGAACGAAGTTTGTGTCAGACAAATGTTAACAGAAAGACACCGAAGAATATTTTTTTTTTTGAGATTTCTGATCTGGGGTTTGAAAAGTGGTCTCCCGTCTAATAAGCTAACACTCTACCTACTAAACTACGACTACTAAACAGAATAACTTCTGTCAAGAATTTGATTGCCAATCAAAGGACAAACTGCGGCGTATGTTTGTAAAACTGTAAGTTGTTTATGTAAAAACAAAAAAAAAGTGGAAAATAAATATTGTCTACATCCGACATAAGGGTATACAAAAAAACAGCAACAAAAATAAATGCTGCCATTGAAACAACCACTTAATTTTCCGGTCTGTGCATCTTAAGCACATAAAAAAATCTTCATCATAATTTAAAGAGTCTATCAATGATCAGCAATACAATTTTGTCATTGGCAACCATTACAAAGATGTTTTCGTGTACGTAGAAGCTAAAAATAACGTGACCAAACTAAGTAGTATGTATAATAGCATCCAAAGCGGCTACAACCATTTGCTTTTAATTTTGAATTAATTTTTTATTATTTTTTTAAAGCAAAAGTAGATTTCTAATTTAAGTTTTTAACTATACTTTTGCCTTAAAATACAAACAATCTGTAAATCAGTTTACCTTCACAAACTTTCTAATAATTCCTTGCATATAAGAAACGGAAAAAATATTTTCAAAAAAACGAAAAAAAAAATAGCAATTAGCACCGTTAGCAATGTCTTAAGGGACGTTTAGAAATGAAATTTAAAGGACTGCTCGATATCTTGGCCAATAATACTCATGGAAGAAAGTAAAATAATTTGAAAAGTTTGTGGCAAGAAAGACTAAAATTTGCCAAAGATATTGGATTTATATGCAAAGAAATTAACACTTGAACCCTTGAGATTATTAAATAAACCAGCAAAAAAAAACTCAAAAGCGAGGGAGGGGAAATGAAGAATACAAAAGAAGAATACTGTACCTGAACAGAAAACGTAGAAAAACCAATCTACCCAGCAACTGTAAAGTCAATAAGTGAAGGAAGAATTTTGTGGTCAACACAAAACTAAGCAGTATTCCCTCGACGACTGTATTGCAAACCTTTCAATGAATGTATTTAACCCATTTGGCGCCGTCCTTTTGAAAGGTCCCGTTCTTTTTCTTCTATTTCTTTACCAACACTTGATCTATTGATCTGCTTTTTTAAAACAAAATGAAATCTTTTTCAAAAAAAAAAAAAATTCGGCGCCAAGTGGGTTAAACGACAATGGTCAACAATATATACACAATACGAAAATGGAAATGGTGTTTTGCTTTTACATCGTTGAAAATTAAAATTATAAACAAAAGCTACATAAACAAAAACAATGAACTTGTTTATATGATAACAATACAACAACAAACACTACAAGAATAAACGTAAACAAAATACACAAACAACAATAATGAAACAATGACGTCTACGTTTAAAGAGATCACGAGAAGGCGAAGCCACGAACATTCATCTTATATCTTGGAATATAAAATGCACGACAAAGCAAGCAACGTAGTTAGTAAAAGTTCAGTCAGTCTTGTGTGAAGACGCAGTGCGTTTGAAGAGAGTAATCGTGGTTTTAAGATATCCGTTACAAAGATCAGTCGAACAATTGGCTTGTAGTTGTTATTGTTTATTCAAAGGGTTTAAACAGTCTCCATCAGTCGCCAAAAATTTTCTACCTACCAGAATAACCACATCATCGGCGCATGCCACAACCTTAAAGCCCTTACTTTCCAGACTCTTTAAACCAACATTAGCTTCCAGGAGCCATAAGAGGGGGGATAGTACCGACCCCCTGTGGAGTACCCCTGGTTACACGCCTGACGATTGCATAAAAGTTTATGATAATAATGCAATGACCTATTATTAAGCAATCAATTTACATAGAAATATTTTTAAATAGCCATTATTCTAGCAAAAATTGAAACAGTCAAAAATCATAAAAATATTTTCAATTTAAAACTTTTACAGTCTTATGCAAAAAAACTTACGACATGCTTACTAACCGTTGTTAAGCTAAATTCGATAAAAGTATATCCAAAAACGATAATTAGCTTAAAACACCTGTAGTAAACCATTGTTAAATCTGAGAAATTTAACAATGGTTCGACCCTACTTTAAACCAATTTTAAGAACTTTTATTGAAAAATATTTTTAATTTATAAATAACGTCATTGTAGAGTGTGAGAAGCTAGGCCGTAGTCCTGACTGAAGGGTTGTAATGGCCAATTATATATGTATGTGTATGTCATTGTAGAGCTAAGTATTTTCAGGAAATAATAGAAACATTTTTTTTTTCAGTTCATAAAACGTTTATTAAAAAAACAAAAAAAAAATCCAAATTATTCTTTTTCCAAAAATATAAATTTTGTTTACAAAATAGTTTAGTGATGTCTAAATTATCAAAACAAATTTAAAGAAACCGGTACTCGAATACTTTCTTTAATCAAAATATAATATTTTAATTACATTGGTCGCCGTGGTCTAGTAAGTAGTGTGTTGGCTTATTAGACGAAAGGCCCGAGTTCAAATCCCAGGTCAGACATCAATATTTCTTCGGCGACTTCCTCTCAGCAGATTTCTGGCAAAAACTCTGAGAGCAAAAATTGCCATGAAAAGCTTCTCAAAAAATCTGCCGTTCGGAGTCGACTTTAATCTGTAGGTCCCGCCACTCATGTATAAAAATAACGCACACAACATGAGTGGTGTTGAGGAGTTAGGCCGTAATCCTGACTGAAGGGTTGTAATGGCCAATTATGTATGTATGTATGTAATTACATTGGTTGTTTTATTTTATTTGTACATTGTTTTTATTAAATAAACAAATACAATCCCATTTTTATGTTAATAAAAACAATTATTTTGCATAAAAACATAAGAAAAATAATATTAGACACGAATACCAAATGAACTAATAATCGTTCATACACAACATTAAGGACAAATTGAGAGAATAAAATAATGGTATTGCCAGCATCAAATAAAAAAAAACATTAAAATGTATATTAGTTAAAATACTGTTTTTGCATATACTTTTTTAATAATGGATTATTAAGTTAAAAGTCGTTGTTAACTAATGTTCATTTTAAGGTCATAATAAGGTTTTTTTTTGCATAAGACTGTTAATATTTAAAGTAATAATCAATGATCAACATTTTCTGTTAATCCTCGAATTTTAATGTTAATATTGAATGAAATTAAATATTATTTAATTCAATTACCAACAAAACAATTGTAATAAAATGAATTTCTGATTTAGAAGCCTTCGAACAGCCTGTATCACATTCAATTACATAAAAACAATACAAAATTTGATGGGAGTATATTTTCTTCACACTCTTATTGTATAGCTTTACTTGTCAAAACTTTTTGTTAAAAGTTTTCTTGTAATATAATACAAGAGACATTTTTTTTTACAAACAAAATTACAATAATTTGGTTTTGGTAACAGGACAAAAAACAGAATTCAATGGAGAAGCAAAATTTGACACTTGTTTTAGTATTTCCAACCATCACCATCATCTCTTGCCTCTTTTCTTTGTATTTAATTTTGTTTAATAAGAAGAACAAAAATAAAATAACAATACTAAGCGTAAAGTATTAATTTTTCGGTTTCCCTTTAATAAAGGCTAGGAAGCATTAACATTTTAACCGGAAAATAAAAACAAATTTTTATTTTGCGGTAATTGTGGAAAATTGAAATGCCAAAATATTACTTTGAATACTTTAGCATAGAAGAACTGATATTTGGGTTATGAAAAGGTTTTTTCCTTCATCCAACAGGAAAATTTATACAAAAAGTGCAGAAAAGTAAGAAGAAAATCCTTTAGTTAAATATTGGGGCTGTCAGTCAGCGCTTTCTATCTTTAAATTTTAATAATTCAAAATTTTAAAATTTGAAAGTAATTTTTCGCTCAGTACGTATGACTACCATTTAATCGTTTTATCACTATTGAATATTACGTATACGCAACTATGAGCCATATTAGGCACATAGTGTATGTATATGTATGTATATGCGTTCAATATGTCAAGTCTATAAATTCTACAGTTTGCCATACTAATAATTTACAGTCTTATGCAAAAAAAAAACCTTCTTATGACCTTAAAATGAACATTAGTTAACAACGACTTTTAGCTTAATAATCCATTATTAAAAAAGTATATGCAAAAACAGTATTTTAATTAATATACATTTTAATGTTTTTTTTTATTTGATGCTGGCAATACCATTATTTTATTCTCTCAATTTTTCCTTAATGTTGTGTATGAACGATTATAAGTTCATTTGGTATTCGTGTCTAATATTATTTTTCTTATGTTTTTATGCAAAATAATTGTTTTTATTAACATAAAAATGGGATTGTATTTGTTTATTTAATAAAAACAATGTACAAATAAAATAAAACAACCAATGTAATTACATACATACATACATACATAATTGGCCATTACAACCCTTCAGTCAGGATTACGGCCTAACTCCTCAACACCACTCATGTTGTGTGCGTTATTTGTATACATGAGTGGCGGGACCTACAGTTTAAAGTCGACTCCGAACGACAGATTTTTTTAAAAAGCTTTTCATGGCAATTTTTACTCTCAGAGTTTTTGCCAGAAATCTGCTGAGAGGAAGTCGCCGAAGAAATATTGATGTCTGACCTGGGATTTGAACTCGGGCCTTCCGTCTAATAAGCCAACACACTACTTACTAGACCACGGCGACCAATGTAATTAAAATATTATATTTTGATTAAAGAAAGTATTCGAGTACCGGTTTCTTTAAATTTGTTTTGATAATTTAGACATCACTAAACTATTTTGTAAACAAAATTTATATTTTTGGAAAAAGAATAATTTGGATTTTTTTTTTTTTTTTTGTTTTTTTAATAAATTTTTTATGAACTGAAAAAAAAATGTTTCTATTATTTCCTGAAAATACTTAGCTCTACAATGACATACACATACATATATAATTGGCCATTACAACCCTTCAGTCAGGATTACGGCTAGCTTCTCACACTCTACAATGACGTTATTTATAAATTAAAAATATTTTTCAATAAAAGTTCTTAAAATTGGTTTAAAGTCGGGTCGAACCATTGTTAAATTTCTCAGATTTAACAATGGTTTACTACAGGTGTTTTAAGCTAATTATCGTTTTTGGATATACTTTTGTCGAATTTAGCTTAACAACGGTTAGTAAGCATGTTGTAAGTTTTTTTGCATAAGACTGTTAAAGTTTAAAAAGAAACTGAAATCATATTAATATTAGGACTGCCAACACTAATCCATACACACACAACAATCTCTGAAAAATAGATTACATGGGAGTATATGGAAGTGATTATTTTAAAGGTAACTCGACAACAAAAAAATCGTTTGCTGCGTTACATTTATTGTCTTTATAGCTATAACTTTCGAACTTTAAAAGCTGATAAAGGCCAGCTCGTGCAAATAATAAAATTGTTCTATCAAAGCCGCCGTAGTGTAGTAGACAGTGTATTGCCTTATCAGACGTTAGACCACGGCTCAAACCACATGTCAGACATCTCCAACGAAATATAAAACAATATTTCTCCGGCAGAATTATGGCAAAAAGTCTGAATGTGAATAAAATTGAGTACGATGAATCAGAGTAGTTCAATTTCAATACTGTTGACTTACTCATACTCGAAATTTCATATATACTTATGAGTAGGGAAAAAATGATTAATTGCTGATCTCTGCTGTAATTATGTGTTGAGCTGAGACCGTATTGGTTCTCGAAGTGAAGTATACAATAAGAGGCAATCTCAAAGGGGAGTTCCTAACAATTAGCCAAAATATATTTTTATCTATCAACGTGTCTGCCAAGGTATTTAGTATGTGGAGGATAACAAATTTCTTTTTTCACATGTATAGGGGAGACGGAAGAGTTATTTCTGTCATTTTCGAACAGCTATTTATCAAAAACAAGATACATGCCACAACTATTCGACAAATCTCTTGTAAGTTGATTCTAATGGGAACAAAAAATTGATCAGAAATTGTAATAACAACTGCTTTCGGATAGGCGATATAGCCGAGTTGTATAACAATATTAACAGGTATTACAAATATTGAATCCCTTCAAACAAAGCCAGGAAGTTTCTTACAAATTTCACAAAAACCAGTTCACTCTGAAAAATTCGAAGCGAAAATTATTTTTAATTTTTAAATCCTTTTTTATAACCCCAATGCACACAAGCATGTGTCTCACATGTGTGGCAATTTTTCCAATGCTTTGCACATCTTAATTCCGTTTTTTTTTTTGCGTTTATTTTCACTACATAAACCTAAAGAGTTCACATTCGTTTAGATTTGCTACAGATGGTCGTAAAGGAAAACGAAAATAAAACAACAAATAAAGCTGTGGGCAACCAACCATCCATATCAATTGTAGACAAATCCATGCCAAATGTCTTCGATATATAAACAGCTAACCACACATGTATGACAAAAAAGGAAAAACATACATTCCATGAATGGAGGAATGATGCAATAGAGGATAGAAAATAATTTGTGTATATCTTAACGTTTTCACAATACTTTAAATGTCGTATTGAACTTGACCGATTTGGTATATTCAGACAGAGTCTCCACCCTTAAATTAACCTGGGCTTTAAACAAAGCCCAAAATTTTATCTTGTTTCAAAAAAGTCCTCGAAAGAAATAGATTCTATTCTCCGTTGGACCTTCTGTACCTTCTCCCCTTGGACTTTGTTACCTTCTTTATTCGTTTTTAACCGTAACAGGCGGCAGCAGTAGTTGCAATATTCTACTACCAGTATTGGTATTGGTTTAATTCTCATCAAAGGGCACTAATTGCTTGGCAATTACGGCCCGATACCCATTTAATATTGATATTGTTACGTTTTTAACTTTTAAAATATGATTTCTTTGATTGCAAGTAAAATAAATTTGTGTTTAGTTTCAATTAAACTCTTTATTGTTCGCACAATTTTATGTGCCACTATTCAGAACTTCATGTAACAACAGCAATTGCTTGTTCGCTATTCTTCTTTGCTTACAACGCAGATCTTTACAATGGAGATCTTCAAACCACGACTGTTTTCTTAACATGCAATGAGTCTTCACACAAGGCTGACTAAATTCTTATTACTGGCTGCCTGGTTTGTCTTGCCTTTTTATATGCCCACGAGACATTTAACAGGCCGAAAGCAGATAAACGGCTTGCTAATAACCAATTAGGTAAGTAACAGAGATCAGCAATGAATCTTTTTTTTGCTACTCATAAATACTCATGAAATTTCAACAGTATTGAAATTCGACTACCTCTGACTCATTCCTACTCACTACAACATTGATTTATAAGTACACGTTGCAATGAGGATGAGTACAACGTTGACATCAAACTCATAACATTTGAAATTTATTTGATCCATACGCCTACTCATTCAGATTTATAACTCTAGCAAAATACTTATAATACTCATAAATTATTTGAGTGATTCAAATCATTCTTCAAAATTTACTGTCTTAGTTGTTATTGCATTTACAAAAAAAAAGAAGAAGAAAGAAAAAGACAAAGACAAAGACAGCAAGTAAAGCAAATACACAACCTTCAAGTGAGTATTTTAGTGTTCGTACGCGAATAATACTTGTTTTGTGATTCATGTAAATGTTGAGAAAAGGAGAGTCGAAATCAACAACATCATGCGTATTGTTAAGTATGAATACGATGAGTACTTCAAACTTCGAATACGAGTAGTATGAGATGACATTAAAATAGTTATTAATGCGTATAAGTAGTAGAAATTATGAGTATGATTCGATTCTACTCATCTTTTTAAATACTCATTGCTGATCTGTGGTAAGTAACATCATTGTGTCTATCAAAGTGAGTCAAATGAAAATTGCATATATAAATACAATGATATGGTTTAGGCAGACAGTTTAATAAGTCTAGTCAGTCTAGTTCTTCAAAAACCGACTCAGATGCCTTGAACAAAATGACAATGAAAAAATATTTTCTGTCACAAAATCTGAAAGTAAATAGTAGAAAGTAATTAAAAAGTTTCTCAAATCTGTCCAGATGTCTGACAAAAGAAAATCGTTATTCTAAACTAAAAGAACCAGTGTGGAAGGTCGTGTTTTAATTTTTAGTCAAAAACAGAGAGAAGCAATTATTTTAAAACATTGAAAAAGTCATTCTGCCGCTGTTAAACTAATTTTACGGTCTCATAAGTATGTTTAATTTTACAAATAAACCCTTAAGAGCAATAAAAGTTAAGTTTTAAAAGACACACATTATTTTCAAAAGCAAGTAAGGATTCTTCCTTGGCAACAGCGTGAAATTATTTTAATGCCTTCATGTAATTCATCTTTTTATCGACATGCCATGACTTTGTTGGGTTATTAAGCATGAATGAATTGCCATCACACTTGCCATGTAAGAGTTGTACAGGAACAGTAGCAGTTGGCAGTAGCACTCTTGGATTTAAAAGCCAACAGACACTGGTAAACAGTACAACTACGGAAAATGTATATGTAAGTTGTAAAAATACTAACGTAATGTACATATATACGTACAGTTATAAACAAACTAAAAAAAAACTTTAAAGGAAAATACATTGTAGTTATGAAGAGTTGTGGCACATTAATTATTGCGGAAAACGCAAATGACAAACACAAAAAAGTCAATACAGTATACACCGGCCAAATGAGAGTGTAGTACGGCATACCAGCAGAGTGTGTAGGTAAATGTCATATTATGACGCTGATGTGATATGAAAGGTCTACGAGGTCGATGTAAAATTATGCGAATATTTTTCAGTGATGTGGCGCTAAGGGCATGAGGTCCCCACAGGAGCTTTTTGACATTGCCAGCTTTATGATATGCTTGTACTTTGTAGGAAAATATTGTTTAAGCTGGTAAGAGGTTTAAACTCTTTGTCGGAAGCTCACATTCAGACTTTGCTGAGGTTTATAGTATGAGTGAATTATTATAAAAGATATACATTCAACTTCGCGAAACTTTTCTGTTTTCTATCCTTTTTCTTTCGTTCCATAACATAACATAATAATTGGCCATTACAACCCTTCAGTCAGGATTACGGCCTATCTTCTCACACCACTCATGTTGCGTGAATTTTTATACGTGAGTGACGGGACCTACAGTTTAACGTCGATCCGAACGACAGATTTTTGAGAAACTATTCATGGAACTATTCGTTCCTGTTTTCTTTAAGTCACTCCTTTTTAAGGAGTCCTACGACCTATTGCACTCACCTCTAACATTATGCTCTTCCAAACCTATTGCTCTGACAGACGACAGTATGATGCTCGGTTTCAACACTGAAAATTCACTGCCTAACACTTGCACTTAGGCTTTTCCTGCTATCATGCATTAATGCATGATTTCCTATAATTCATTTTAATCGCCACAGCACCTATTTCTTAGCCTATAGGCAACCCCCATTCCCAATAAGTGTGCTTTGCGTCCACAGGGCCCTGTATAAAGAACGCTTGCCAACCTCAGTTTATAATTGAATAGTCGGATGAAAAATTCAAATCTCTTCTTATTGTAATTTCTTAAGAATAGCTCTGATTTCCTTAAGCCCACTTGGTGTGAGAAGAGCCTTTACCTCTCTTTATCCTACTTACCGCTCATCTACTTGCTCATATGTGGAATGCCCACTTGCGCTAGGACCCACTTGCGCTGAGACCCTTATTTACCCTATGTAGCTTACTCAGCTTCTCAAGACAGTACCATCCTTGATTTAACTTCATAGTAACAGAGTGCTCGAGTGGTGGCTTACAATCAGATAGTATTTCTAGTCTTTTGTACTATCTACTGAAGTTGAATTAAGTACATCTTTTGAAAACATAGATTTCAGCTTGAAGGTTCCCTGCGAGTTTTTCCACGAGTTCGGATTATTCCTTTCTAATATTAAAAACGTATGCTGTTGTTTCAAGATATCTTCTTGACCTTTAAAATTAATATGCACTTTCCAGGGCACTCCATTCATTCCTATTACGAACCCTTGTTTCGCAGCAAAAATCATAGAATCTACTGGTTCAGTATAAAAGATACTTAAAGAGGGAGATGTAAGCCAACCGATTTGGTCATGAAATCCATTAATGAATTTCTTGTTAAGCTTCACTTTTATATGCAGCGGGTTTAAATTAAAAAAAAAAAACTTCTAGCACCGCTGTATGACAGCTTCTATCGTCTCGTTTGTTGTCTGACTCCATTTGAGCGATTTTTGAGCTGACTTAAGCTGGCTGCCCAAACAGTCACAATTGGTCGAAACATCATGGTATTCATTCCATTCACAATACTTGTGGTGCATCCCCACTGGTACCGTGCAATTCTTCTGTATGCCATTATCTGACCTGTCCTGAGATGCTGTCTATATAAACCCTCCATGTCAATTTACTATCTACTATATTTTACATTCACTTTTTATGACAGTGCCTCAACCAAGAGTCGAATATTCTTCATTTAGAAAGTTTTCTCTCCCTTGCAAATGTTACTATTGAGAGTAAAACAAAATTTTCATTAAAAATTTCTCAAAAATCTGCCGTTCTAAGTCGACCTTAAACTGTGATAAACACAACATAAGTGGTGTGAGAAGCTATTGTGTAATCCTGACTGAAGGGTTATAATGACCAATTAGGTATGTATGTATTATATTGTGATTAGACATTATCCTCTTAGAGAGAATTTTATGTAATTTATCATTTGTCGAAGAACACTGCATCCTTGCGTTTTAGATTTTAAAATAACTTTTTTAACAAACAAAAACCTCACAAAATGTATTACATTTTCGAATTGCCCTCGCAAGCTTATATGCATAAAACTCAACACACTAATTTACGCAGCATTGTGCAAGGATTACGTATATAAGAAAATAATGATGCCACAATATATGACACTATTTCACTGAAAAAATGCTTACATTGCTTAATTATATACCAGACATGCTTATATAGACACAAATAAACATAAAACTCCTTAATAAACCTACACATTTACACTACAAGTATCCGTGTATTAATGTTTTTACAAGCTAACTGCTTGTATAGGTATATATACTGTTACTTTAATAACGGCTTAAATACGAATGGATGGCAGGAAACCCTATACACTTATATGACAATAACAATTACAACTGAATATTAAGTAGCTCAGGGTAAGAGAGAGAGAGAGGAATACTTGTGTTAATTTATACTGATTACAAGCACGCATTGTAATACTTATTATTTGCAGCATATGTTTATTAGCCTTGAGTCTGTATTATCAAATGAATGATAATTTACAACAATTCAAGCTTTCATAATAGCCTTAGTATTGTTATAATCTTCCAGTCGTAAGCCAATATTGGCCGGGTAGGTGCCGTAACCTCAACTTGTTTAGAGAATAAAATCTACAAGTGGGAAAAAACTTCTGTCAACAATTAGATTTTAAAACTGCAGGAAATATAAAGCTATAGTAGAAATGGAAACATTACAGAGTTTGAGAGCTACTCTCCAAAAGTGTGTATATTGGCCGAGTGGAAATGAAATAAATTTGATACACTTTGTCTATGTGAAAGAATATAATTTCGTAGATATAAATCAAACGCTATCAAATAATCATATTTTGGCATTAAAAACTCTTCTCCATGATATTATCCGAAATTTATTGCCTTAACCCTTTAACGACCACAGGGACACATATGCCACAAATCCGAATAACTAAAAACCGTATGAGTGTTATATTAATTTTATTTATTTTCTAAAGATGGATATTTATATTTCATATCTATAGCAAAGGCTATTCGCACAGTAATTTCTGTTACATGGTCACTTGAAGTTGACAGTTTTTGACGCTTGAGATTATAATATTGTTACGTATCTACCTTTTAAAAACTTTTAAAATATGAGCTCATAGATTGCAAATAAAATAAAGATAAATCTGTATTTAGTTTTAATTAAGATTCTTTAGTATTCGCACAATTTTGTATGTCACTGTTCACAACTTGATGTAAACAACATAAATGGCTTTGTTTGTTATGCTTCTTTACACTCTTTTGCGTAAACAAAAGCAATTGTTCGAAAGATCTTTATAACAGAGATCTTCAAACCACGATTACTCTCTTCAAACACACACCGTCTGCACACAAGACTGACTGAACTGTTACTAACTCCGTCGCCTGCTTTGCTTTACTTTTGATATGGCAGAGTAAACAGTCTGATGAACGTTCTTGAAGTTGTTTACGTTATGGTTGTTTGTGCATTTTGTTTACATTTGTTCTTGCAGTGTTCTTGTTGTTGTATTTTCGTTTACTTATTACCATTTTATACTGGTGTTTTGTTCGTATATTTCTGTTTACCTGTTTATAATGTAAACAAGGTCATTATTTTTGTTTCTGTAGCTTTCGTTTACAATTTAAACCATGTAAAAGCAAAACACCATTTCCATTTTCGTAACAATATATGTACAACTTCTGACTGCGTTTAGACTTGGGTCTACACATCTATCCGTTTAAATTTGAACCATCAATTTAAATTTGAACAATTGAGCATTTGCAAGCTAACATTCGTGATGCCAATAGACTCGAAAAAGAGTACGAAAATTGGTTCGATCGAATGAGGTAGTGTGAGGCCAGCAGCCATATGAATGAAGTATTCAGGATCAATTGTGCTTCAAGACAAAAAATTAAATTTTGCAAAACTTCAAAATGTTTTTTGTTTTATTACATTTTTAAATTTAAACTTTTAAATGGCCCAGTCTATACTTTATTTACTTAAAATTAATCACTACAACACATCAGTCAGGATTACGACTTAGCTTTTCACACGCTTCTCTTTACTGAACTACAAAAACGGAAATCAGGACCCTTGTTTACTATTCTGTAGAGAGGTGTTCAAATAAATGTTGGTTTTCTGATATAAAGATTGGATCACAATCTCCGAAGTATCACTCAACTCAAAGTTTTCTTAAATAGGCTATTAAAAACACTTGCCACCGTAATATATAAGGTAATGAGTTGGCTTATTAGACTTAAGCAATGGTTCTAACCCCAGGTCAGACAGCTCCACAAAACGAAATATGAAAAAATATTTCTCTGAGGACTTCAACTCAACACGTTTATGGCAAAAAATCTGAGAGTAAATAGAAAATTTCCGTGAAAAGTTTCTCAAAAAATCTGTTGTTCGGAATGGACTTTATGAAAATAACATTCAAAACGTAAGTGATATGAAAAGCTAGGTAGTAATCCTAACTAAAAGCTTGTAATGACTAATTATGTACGTATGTATGTATAAATTAATTAAAACTATCGTTATTGTAATCTTAAATCCCTTTTTAAATATTTTAATTTAAGTTTTTCTTGTCACAAGTACGGCACATCATGCAATTAACATTACAATTAATCATGTTTCATTGTCTGTGTAAATTCAAATGAAGGAATTAAAATAACAATAGTTTTAAAAGGAAAAAAACAGCAGAACAATGACGATTTTCTCCATCACTTTACATTCTTTTCTTTACAGGAAAGTTGCTCGTACGGAGATATTGAAAACAAGGATAATAAGTACACAACATAGGCATGACATGGAAAAGAATAAAACCACCCCCTACACTTAATGAGAATAATGTGCTTCGTCTGGGGAAAATAAGAAATTATCAACATACAATACATATGTGCATATGTACAAGGAAAATATATCCATTCATTTGCATTTAATATACAAAAACAGTACCAAAAAAAAAAAAAAAAAAAAGCAAATTATGCATAAAATTATATAAAAAATCATTATTTAATCAGGTTGTTTGTTAAGACGACCTTCGCACATTGGGGTTTTTGATGCCTAAAATGGATATTAATTGGAAAATGAAATTCTTGAGCACCAAATATTTTCTTACGTGAGCTGGAAGTGCACAAAATTCTGCATCCCTTTCTTAAAAAACCGTGTCTCTAGCAAGTACCGTTACATTACTATGCCTTTCTGAAGTGCGAGTTTTTTGATATTTTTTATCTTTCGTGAAAAAACTAAATTTTCAGTGTTTTCAAAATTAGTTCTCGGCAAGTTTTTAAGTAAAAGTGTTAAAAAAAAAATATGGAGGCTTCAACAACAGACGATTGAGATTATATTTGCTTCGTTGTTTTTTAAGATTATGTAGTTTTGTTATTTTTAAAAAAATTTTTGTGAAGGTCTATAAATTTGCTAATTTTGTAGCATATATGGAAAAATAGTTGTGAGTTAAGCAAAGTTAAGCAAAAAAAATTTTCTTTTCTTAAACCTAAGATATCCTGTGAAGTAATAGAAAAAAATTTTTTTGCACTTTCTTGCACCTGATTAAAAAAAAGGAAGATATCTTTTTGTACCTATATAATTTTTATCTATTCAATTTTTTGTATAAATTTATAAGACCATATTTATTCAATCATAAGTACAAACGTGAATACAATTTTTATTTCTCGAAGAGAACTTTATGAACTAGTTGCAAGTTCTGGATTTGAAACCTTGACTGAAAAATCGCATTTCTTAAAAAAAAAAAAACGCTTACACTTTTATTCCCAAGCAATAAAAAAATGTTAAAGTTTTTAACGATACATTGAAAAATTTAATTTTCCAATTGAAGAATCGCTGGAATGCATCTTATAGAGTTTCTGAGCGTTTTCTTCAGAACAACAAGTACTGGTTAGATTCGTCAATAGGTTTCCCGCGCCAATCTGGTGTTAAGCGTGGTAGATCGAAATTGATTTCGAGGATTGCAGTGAAAGAAGCAAAAACCTAAAGAGTAAAGGAAAGAAAATTCTTCATCTATGCTGGCGCGGACCAGAAGTAATAAACTACTCTTAAATACCAATTAACAGTTAACTCAGGAAGCGCAAGAAGCCCGAAACAAAAACTTCAAAATGAAATGAAAACTTGTTTGCTACTCAAAATGATTTATTCTAATGTGTATTAACGTTTCTATGTTCAATTCCAATTTTATCTGGTTGTTAGATAATCTTTAACAGTAGGATTATAAAACTTTGTCAGAACAAATATTTTGATGCAATACGTCAGAATCAATCAAAAAATCAATTTTGAATTTTTTGGTTGTTAGGCCCTTATGCATTTCAGGTCACGATTTTTTTTTTATTATGGATTTATCTTCTTTAAGCGAAATAAACCAAAAAAAGTTAAAAAAAGCAACCAGGAAAGCTCCCACGATTTAATATCCATTTTAGGCATCAAAAACCCCATTGTGCTTCGGTGCGAATATGTACACTTCATTTATTAATTTTTGTCTGTGAGATAAAGATAAAACGGTTTTTATTATTGAGTGCGAGACTACATAGTACCCCGATCCCTCGAATTTGGTTTCAAAAAGTGACGACGTACTATTAAATTTGCATTTATTATTAAAAAACAGTAAAAAGAACAACAATTCATTAAAAATTAAAGTGTAATCATCTATGTTTTTTATACTGCTTTGTTTAGAAATTTCCAACACAGTACGCTTAACCTTCATCGCTTGACCGCAACCTGGGTTCATTAATGCCTTACAGATTCCAAAATTTGTTTTCCACTTTCATCGACACAGAATTCATATGTTGAGCTGGAGACAACCTCTAATAGTTTTACCCTGAGTGTATAGTGCCCTATTAAAAGACCAGTTTATTCCTAGATAATCTGTGAATAACACTCAGATTTCGTCTTATATTAATTGCCCAATAAAAGTTGTGCTAGGGCATACTTTCGCAAACATTCGCTCCCACTGCAATGAATTATTCTGATCGCATAAAAGTTGTTGCAGCTCCTTTCCTCACAAACTTGTTTCCTTGCTCATTGGCGAGAATTCAAACACGACCTTATTTTCTCTATTCAGGCAATTCCATTTCTCGAGACAGTCCTATGTTTCCTTAAATTTAACCAGATAAGGACCGAGTGCACAAATAGTATTGCTATGTCCTGCCTTTTGTATCTCCTCTCTAAACTGAATTGAGTAATTCTATCAATTGTATAGATTTCTGCTTGAGAGATAGCCGAGAGTTTTCTCAAGGGCTCGGAATAGTTCAAAAACTCCTGCCTCTGTTTCAAGATCTGTTCTTGAGCCATTTGCATACCACAATCCTGTCCTGTCAGCTGCTTAGAACTGCTCTCCTCACAAGCTTGCCTAATTGTTCAATTCCAAAAATTCAAACACGACTCTGAACAGTCTATTCCGGGAGCGAAAACTCCAGCTTCTGTTTCAAAATCTGTTCGTGATCCATTTGACAGTTTTGTCCTGTCACCTGCATAGAAACTGCTCTCCTCACAAGCTCCTCTGCTTGTTCATTGCCAAGATTTCAAACACGGTTCTGAATAGTTCATTCCGGGACCAAAAGCTCCTGCTTCAAGATTTATTCTTGACCCCTTTGCATATCACAATATAGTCCTGCTGCTTCCTGACTACTCTATTTTTATTACTAAGTCTTGTTGCAAGCATTGACCAAAATCAATGACTCAATGAGTTCTGTCCAGAGGATAGTTAAGAAGGGAAATGTGAACCAATCAACTCCATAAGTCCCGAAATCCTAAATTTTTTGCCAGACTTCTCTTCTATCAACCCAACCTATTGTTACGTTTTTACCCTTTTAAGAACGTTTAGAATATGTACTCGTAGATTGAAATAAAATAAAAATAAATTTGTGTTTAGTTTTAAATCATATCTTTATTGTTTGCACTATTCCGTGTGCCACTGCTCGCGACTTGATTTAAGCAACAATAATTTGCTTTAATTGTTATTCTTATTTACACGCTTCCGCGTACACACTAACAATTGTTCGTTACAACTTCACAATGGAGATCTTCAAACCACAATTATTCTCTTCACAAGTAATGCATCTTCACACAAGACTGACTGAATTCTTTCTGATCTCGTTGCCTATTTTTTTTTGTCTTGCCTTATATATCGCTGGATAAACAGTCTAATGATGAAGTCGCGGTGGTCTAGTAGGTAGTGTGTTGGCTTATTATTATTATTAGACGAAAGGCCCGAGTTCGAATCCCAGGTCAGACATCAAAACGAAATATGAAAAAAAATATTTCTTTGGCGACTTCCTCTCAGCAGATTTCTGGCAAAAACTCTGAGAGTAAAAATTGCCATGAAAAGCTTCTCAAAAAAAATCTGTCGTTCGGAGTCGACTTTAAACTGTAGGTCCCGCCACTCGTGTATGAATTTAACGCACACAACATGAGTGGTGTGAGCAGCTAGGACGTTGTACAATGGGTCAATTCGACCTCCGGGTACTGTACTTGTCAAAGTTGACAAGTACACGTCCTCTAACCTAACCTAACAGTCTAATAAATGCTCTTGAAATAGAATGACTTTACCTTCGTGAAATCTCTATAAATGTAAACATTTTTTTTACGTTATTATTGTTTGTGTATTTTGTTAAGGTTTAGCCTTGCAGTGTTGTTGTTGCCTGTTTGTTAACTTGTTTACCCCTTTTTTATATGGCCCGTTGAAATGCCACAGGTTAATGCAGTTTCTGTACAGAACAAGTTCCTCCGAACCAAGGATAGAGACCCAGTGACACTGAAGCGCCCAGAAAGAAGGTTGAATTATTATTCGCAACGTTTGACAGAGATTTTGCTGCAGCCTGACTATGAGATATGGGTTAAAGAAATACCGTATGTGAGGATCCATTGTGCGGTAAATTTCCCAGACTACCCACCCCGCCATCGAGTTTGGAGCTGTCGGTAAATACATACAGGAGTTCCGGGGGGACGATCATGTCAGGGATCTAATCGCGGATCAGGAAGTTGAAACCCCTGTCAAAACAGTATTCCACAGGGACATAATCGATATCCAGTGGGGCCACAAGATCGATCTCCCAAATAGACCAGAAGGGATCCTTTTTTGTAACACTGTATTAAAAAGTTTTGCATGATGGCGACACACTTTTGTATGCTTTGGTTAACAATAACAACAAAATCTACAAACAAAAACCATTCCAAGGCACAGTTTTTCACACGTTTTGTAATTGTATTTGTCACAGGATGCACTTACAACTTTTTTTCTTATTGTTCAGCTTTGCATTGCTGTTGACATTTTCTTTAAGAAAATATTCTTCAACTGAAGATTACAAAAAAAAGAAAAAAATATTTGCCGACACAAAGCAATTGTGTAAGGAAATGTGCAGCCTGGTAAGTGCGAACAAACAACAAAAAAGTTGAGGTTTTCTTTCTTTGTTTCTTCTGATGGCAAGTTTAAGTTAAAATATATATTTTGCAGTCGTAAGCACTACCTCAGATTTTTATTTCTTATTTAACACAGTAGATTGTGTGAAGCCTTTATCTGAGCCAGCAGCCATATCTTAGCAAACAACAGAGTCTTTAAGTTAAATTTCAATGCCATTTCTTTACTATGCTTATTCTGAATGTGGATGACATTATTTTAAAGGGAAATCTTTAACACCATTAGACTGCAAAATTCAAATATGTGGCACATTTAGCTGCTTTCATGATCACATTGTAGAGCATGCATGTAACACAAAAGTTGTGGCGGTAATGCATGGGAAATACAAGTCTCCTGCACTTTCATAGATTGCTTTAGTAAAATACCAAAAGTTAGGGAATACTTTAATCAAATTTAAATCTCGATTAAGGTACGTTCTCATTAAGCAAAAATTGTATGAAAAATACTTGTATTTTATTTGAACATTTACTTGCTGCAAGATAAGACACTTTCAGCGAAACATGTTTCTAACTAGACTGATGATTGGATAGAGTTTAACAGCTAATAATTTTGATGAAAAATTCGTAGGCTACCTATAATAAATTCATATAATTTCTTGTTAATACTGGCCTTTAAGAGACAGATGTATAAATTTCACAGCTGCCAGACTATTAGTTTGTGGGACAGAGCATTTTAAGTGAGGCATCCTTGAAAAAAATTTAACGAAAAGGGTTTTAGAGTATACTCGTTTTGGTGGAAAAATACTGTTTAGTTTGATATGCATTACTATTATCAAGAAAATAATCAATTGAGCAGCAGTTTGCTAAGTTTAAACAAGGCGAAATGAGCATAGCGGACAATCACAAAGAGGCTATTAACGACGAAGACACCATCAAAATAAGTGAGGATCAAAAAATAACAAACGAATGTGTCCGACACATCGCATACATACAGACATAACTGGTCATTACAAACCTTCAGTCAGAATTACGACCAGCTTCTCACATCATTTGTTTTGTGCGTATTGATTTTATTCATAAGTGGCTGAACCTACAGTTTAATGTTGGTTCCGAACCAGAGATCAGCAATGAATCGCTTTTTCGGTACTCATAAGTACTCATGAAATTTTGAGTATGAGTGAATCAACAGCATTGAAATTCAACTAGTCTGATTCAATCGTACTCACTACAACATTGATTTATAACCACAGGTTGCAATGCAATGAGTACAACGTTGACATCAAACTCATTATATTCGAAATATGTTTGACTCATACGCCTAATCATCATTCAGATTCATAAATTTAGAAAAATGCTTATAATACTCATAGATGGATCGAGTGATTTGAATCATTCATCAAAATTTTGTTGTTGTTGCATTTACAAAAAAAGAAGAAAGAAAAAGCCAAAGATAGCAAGCAAAGCAAACACACAACCTTGTAGTGAGTATTGTAGTGTTCGTACTTGAATCACACTTATTTTGTAATTCTTGTAAATGTTGAATCATGGAGAGTTGAAATCAACAACATTATACGTGCTGTTAAGTATGAGTATGATGAGTGCTTCAAATATGAGTAGTATGAGTATAATATTAAAATAAGTATGGATGGGTATAAGTAGCAGAAATTATAATAATGACTAAGATTCTACTCATTGCTGTTCCGAACATCATATTTTTCAGAATCTTTTCAACAATTGTATTTTACTCTTAAAATTTTTGGAAGCAAACTAAAGAGGAAGCCACCGAAGAAATATCTTTTAATTTTTGTTTAGTTCGAGATGTCTGACCTAGGGTTTGAGACGTGGCCTGAATTCTAATATGTAGTAGACTAAAGCGTCTTTATATCATAAAGTTTGGGATATACGAAAGCGTTATTCAAAGGGAATGCAGTGCGACTTTACAATTGCATCTTCTGAACCTTGCCGTGCCTTGACAATAGGTGCCCTATATCACCCAAAGAATACGGTTATATATATTTTTATGAAAATGACAAATCTAGATACTGGTGTGTTCCCTTTACATAGTTTAACATTAAAATTATAAACAAAACAATGCAGTTAACAAACCTGTTTACAAATTATCGCGCTGCTTAATATAACAACAAACACAAGTATAAAAGTAAACAAAGATGTTTACATTTATAGAGATTTCGAGAAGGCGAAGTTATGAACTTTCGCAATTTACGAACTCATATTTTAAGCGTTTTTAGAAGGTAAAAACGTAACATTTCACTTTTCCACCCAATTTTCCACCATAATGTTTTAATGTTTTTCGAATGATTTCATCAATTCCGCATAGAAGAGTAAATAGTTGTAATAAAACACGAAATGGCAATGGGAAAAAGGGGTGTAAGGAATGGACGAATAAAAGAAGGCAAAAGTTGTTTCTTTGCTGAATGCGGATGGTACGCACTCTTTTATACTAAAATTTTGTTGACTTGACAATTCCAAGTCAACCCTTTAATTCTAATACAATTTTGTATTGGCTTAATACTAAATATATTGGTTTGTGTGTTTGTTAAATACTTAGCTATATTCTATAGGTTTGTGTGCTTGTTAAATGCTTAACTATAAATAAATATTCTATATTAAATAATATTGTATTGGTTTGTGTGTGAGCTAACCATGGGACAAGTGGGTGCAATATGACACGCGCCCGTTGTCCATATAAACATAATAATTCCCACGGTAAAGTGTGAAGAGAGCCATACACGATCACCAGCAATGCAATACAACAACAACACACATTATAATAAAACCAATGCGGCTGGCGGCCTGACAACAAAGTATCAAGTGATCGTCGCATGTGCGCGACGGTCAATAACATTGAGTCAAGTGGCCGCTGCTCATATGAAATGCTGTGTTGGTATTGACAATGTAGTGGTTGATTTTGTAAAAATTTTATTTTAAATAATAACGGTCGACATGATGCTGTGTTTAGTTAGCATAATTATAAAGTCATAGGCAGTAGCATGTAAGCGCATCCTGACGCGTCTACTGAGCCGAACATTTTCCAGTCACTACTAAGACAATTAGATCATGCGAAGTGTATTAGGTCGAACTTATCAATTTATTACTTCTTTTCTATTCGATCTCTTTGACCGACAAGATCTAATAAAAAACACCATATAACAAAATAATAAGTTTTGATCTGTTGAATAAATTATAAAAAGGTGAAAGTTAAAAAATTTAAAGTGAACTTCTTATTAAATTGTATAGTGCACATATTTTCTTTCTTTTTATTAAAAAAGGTAAGATTTAAAATAATTTACTTAAAGATTTAGTGGCGTGAGGAAATTTTCTTAATTTTTTTAGTACACGTGTGAAGCGCTTTTTAATAAGAAAGTGAAGTAAAATCTAGCGGAACTAACGGTATTATCCCGTTAGTCCATCACCCCACATTTATCTCGTGTTTTTTCTTCTCTTCTGAAGTCAGAATTACATACATTTTTTCGTTTTAAAAGTTTCTGAAGAAAAACGTAACGATGTTTGTGATCTATAAACATGTATTTTATTTTATTAAAGGAAATTTATTTTCATTTTTTCAAATATAAAGTGGTAGTGGTTAAAAGTCCTGTTGCACTGTGTACAGTACACTGTACTGGAGATTTCATTGGCAACGAAAGGAGGAGGCAAAGAAGTGAAGAATTATATTTAACCAGTCGCCAGTCTGATTGGCTGACCGCCTCCAACTATCACTAAAAGATCAATGCCCAAGAAACCAGCGAAATACCCTAAAATGTCGTAATTCTTTGAATTTATTTATTTTATTATTTTAGTTTTAAGTTTTAATATAAGAATTAGTTTACAAATTTATTGCTTTTTATTATAGAAGAATTAAATTAAATATGCATGGAAATGCACATATGTCTAGACATCTGCTGGACATATTCTTTTAGCCAAACCCTTTAAATCCTCAGCAACAACATCACCAACAGCTTTTGAAGAGGCCTCATCAACCTGCTGCAGAAACATTAACATCGGTGAGTGTTTGTTCCCTTTACTTTTTTTCCTTATTTTCTTTTAAATCTTAGTTCGTATATTTAATGTTATATATACACAAATAGAAAATCATGCATATTTAGTTTAACCAATTCTTAAAACATTAAGATCCCTAGCAACATGTTTAGCAACATGTTTGTTTATTAAGAAAAAAGCTTTTTGTTATTTGTTCAGCATCCTACTTAAATTAATAAGTCCCATTAGTTTACTTGTTTTTTATAGACCTATATCTTCTATTAATTTTTTTTATTGAATTTATAATGTAAACTAAAATTTCAACTTTCAATTAATATTAATTATCTAGTTTAAACAATAGTTATAGTTTTAAGTTAATTTCTTTTTTATTTTGGTTATTATGAAATATGAATTATTACGTATTAATGAATATAACTGAAAACTGTGTGAATAAAATAATGAGGAAATAGAACATTTAGGGCAGTTTTCTTACTGATGTGAGGAGATTGGGTAGGTTATGCATTTGGGATCTCAACACACGACGTGCGCGAGTTAAGATCATAGGAAGGGTGAGTGAAGATGCGCTTTATTCTCCAATACCATCATGGAGAGAAATTCTAAAATTTGATTGGCTTGGTTGACCTCTTTTTTTTCAGTTTAGTTAATCCTTAAATAGGGTTTTGTATTTCCATCTTCTAGCATCAAGGATTAACACCCGGTCCATTATATTATAGTTTCCAGGGAGTCTATAATAATTATTTATGCTTAATGACGAATATTATTGGTACATGAGATTGATGAGAACAAGAATCCCCCCACCGACTGCTTGCTAGCGTTTTCAATGGCTCCCGTTCATTCTCTCCTTCTCACCAGAGCACTTAAATACCAATAAGTCAACAGCTTATCCATGTAGGCTGCGACAGTATCGTAATTTGTTCATTACAACAACTGTAAAATCATGCTACAGGGGGAAAAATAGCTACGAAACTGATAATTAAGAAAGTTACATTAAACAATATTTATATAATTCAGAAATGAGCCCCATTGCTGATCATCATTTATCATTGCAACATATCGTTGTCAAAGATTGCTTAACTTTAGTTCCCGGTACAGTTGAATTTCATTCGGGCACAGACCGAAGTCACTACGCAAAATTCGCCAAATTCTGGTGTGCGAAAATTCAAAATGTTTCAATGAAAGTATAATTGCCTGCCTCAAACTATTGCACACTGTCATGGACTACGGCGATGTCTTCATCAGATCTTGTATTTTGTCGGCATATGAGTTTTGGTCGACTAATTGCGTATTTATTTAGTACATTGGGAACAGACCTCTCAGTAGGATAATTACACTGCCGATAAAATGAGCGAAGCACTCGGTTATTTTCCCGAACAGAACACCCATTTTGAGTTGATGTATGCCATATCTGCCCATGATAATTTCACTGTATAAATGAAAACATTTGACAGATGTAGCTTCAACATCATGACAGTTGTTGTTTAAAATGCTCTTTAAATATTTTAAAAATTAATTGTTGAAAAACTTTTAAATTTGTCCTTAATATAGGCAACACTTTAAAACCATAAATTATGACAGTAAATGCTGTCACTGAATACAAAAATAAACAATACACAGATATAATAAGAAAGGAATGCAGACCTTCGTAGCAAATATACATGCAATACTCATATACCACAATGTTTACACTACTCATGCTCAACACCGTGACATACTTGCCATACACACCCTTATACGTTTGCATAGAGACAAAAAATACATATGTATGTTACGCTGTGTTTGTATGTACATGTGTATGTAAAACAAAAGTTTATATTTTGTTGTATGTCGGAATGTTGTTTTTGTACACTTAACTTTGATTGTTTTGTACACAGTTTTTTTGGTTACTTTTTTCGTATACTACTATGTTGCGTTTCTTTTGTTCTGTTTCTTATTGTTGTTCATATGATGGCAGTAGAGTGTTACATTTTTTGTTCCGCATTTTTTTGTTGCTGTAGCTGATGCTGTTGCTTTCATTGTTTCTCTTAGAGGACTGGTTGGTATTGTTTACCAAAAAGACTGCCTAATGGTTTCAACAGTGGATGCAGTACAAAAAGCTGAGAGGCCTACTAGTATGTGTCGAAAAACAATACAGTTTTCTTTATATGCGAAACATAATTGTGGTGATTCAATGTAAAAAAAAAAGACAATATATGCAGTTTTTATAAATAAGAGCATATCTCCCGAACGTAAAAATGTTGAAGTCATAAATTACTTTCTACACAGCGAGAGAATCAGTAGCTGTAATACTATAAACACAATGAACGCAACGTGGATGTTTTTGGAAATGATTGCTTAAAAGGCAACGCTACAACAAGCAAATTGTTGTTGCAAAATTGCTGTATTTGCTATGTTGCGTTCATTGTGTTAATAGCATAACAAGTAGATTGCAAATAAAATAAAAATAAATTTGTGTTTAGTTTTAATTAAAATTATGTATTATTTGCGCAATTATGCGTGAAACTGTTCACAACTTTATGTAAACAGCAATAATTGCCTTTTTTTGTTATTTCATTGTATATACCCTTTGCTAAGATAATAACAATTACTAGACAAGTATTCAATAAATCTTAACTTAAAAATTTATAATTTTTTAAGTGAAAACATATAGTCTTAAAAGCCAGTCTATTAACAAATAATGAAACGCAATATTCTGTCAACAAAAGAATATAAAATAATCTCCATGTGTGTATAGGGTGTGCTATAGGCGCATAAGTGATACCCGCTAAACAATGTTGAATTAAATATTACTCATCCATGTATGGATTAACAACAAAGCAATGCCATGAACGTCGAATGAAATTTTTCGTCCGTGTATAAATAAATAATATTGTAAGTTTTTACCTTTTAAAAACGTTTAAAATAATAGCTCGGAGATTGCAAATAAAATAAAAATAAATTCGTGTTTATTTTTAATTAAAGGTCTTTATTATTTGCCCAATTCTATGAATGTGCCACTTTTCACAACTTGATGTAAACAACAGCAATTGCTTTGTTTGTTATTCCTCTTTGCACTATTTTGCATAAACAATAACAATTACTAATCAATTGTTCAACAGATCTTTGTAACGGAGAACTTCAAACCACGGTTACTTTTTTCAATCACACCTTTTCTTCACACAAGACTGACTGAACTCACTCACTAGTCTGCTTTGCCTTGCTTTTATATGGCAGAGTAAACAGCCAGATGAATGGTCTTGAAGGCGAATGTTCATGACATCGATTCCTCGCAAATTCTATAAACGTAAACATCGTTGTTTACATTTATTCTTGTAGTGTTGTTTGTGTATTTTTGTTTACTTGTTTACCATTTTTTATGCTAGTGTTTGTTATTATGTTAAGCAATACGATAATTTTTAAACAGATTTGTTTACTGTATTGTTTTGTTTTTGCAGCTTTTGCTTATAATTTGTATGTTAAGTGACGTAAAAGCAAAACATCAATATTTAGATTTTTCATTTTTGTCACAATATTTTTCCAGTACTCGTATCAATAGGAGCATTCAAGTCCCTCGTTTTCTTAACTCAGTCCAAATGATACTTCATTCAATCTTTCTATTTTTGAATCATTTTCCGGTGTCTCCAGGTCTATTTTAAGGCTACTCGACAGTGTACAGGAGAGGGCAAGTGTATAAAGTATTCACCGCCACAGTGTGGTTTGAATTCCGCTGTATTATTGCTACTTTAACTGAATGTGCTCAAGGAAAACGGTTCGCATTCTGACAGTCTAGTGGGACACTGAGCTGTTGGTAGTTTAGCTTACTGGTTTGCGTCATCAGTATTACTGTAGAAACTGCCATAATGTGGAGGAAACACTCACAATTCTGAGCGCCACAATTCACAATTTGATCTAAATTTTCAAACCACGATTATTTTCTTCACACGAAACGTGTCTTCACACAAAACTGACTGAATTTATATTGAGTCCGTTGCATGCTTTGTCTTGAATTTTATATGACGTAAACAGTCTGATGAATAATCTTGAAGTCGAATATTCGTGGTATCACTTTCTAGAGATCTCTATAAATGTAAAAGTCCTTATTTCACCGTTGTTTGTGTATTTTGTTTACATTGTCTGTTGTTGCATTTTTGTTTACTTGTTTATCCCATTTTTTTAATGATATTGTTGGTATATTTTTGTTTACTTGTTGATCATGTATTTTAATGTTAAACGATGTAACACCATTTCCATTCTTGTAAAAATATATTGGGGTACCTAGATTTATGCTGTCCTACTGTGTGTTTTGTAGTCTTACAATTCGTATGTTGAACTCTGTTTCTGCAGAAGTCTTTCCTGTCACTTATATTATAAATAGATTAAAATCTTATATCCACAAATACTACATTCTCTTTCCTCCTCCTAAAAAATCTTTTCTTGAGTCCAACACAATGCGCAGCAGGAGTGGAAGCTATTCCCTGATTGTTGTCGTAAGGATAAAAAAATTATTAAAAAAGGAACTTAATACAATCAAGTTTCTCAATGTTTACTTGGAATTTTACAATTATATTAAATATTTTATTAAGTGATTTAATTTTACATTAACAATAACATAAAAATACAATTTTATTTAAGCACGTGCCAACCTTATAATCGTTCGCATTCGACTTAAAACATCATACTCCAGAAATAGATTATTTCTTTTACTTTTTTTTTTAAATTTTGATTTTAATTTCGATTAAATTGCTTTACTTGAATTGCTTTTATTATTTTATGAATGTTTTAAAGCCTACATTGAATTCAAGTGTTAAAAGGATGGGGGTCATATCAAGCCACTGGTCGCACACCATTCTGTTAGAAATTAGAAATTTGAATTAAAACTGTTTTTACGTACCATTACAAAACATTTATATTACCTGCTGTTTATTGTATTTTTGTTTGACAGAAGGATTTAAAAAATAATTAATTTAAGGTTTTACAACAAAGAAGGGAATTTATTTTAAAGAAAAATAAAAATTAAAGCAGACAGAAAGCAAATCCGTTAAAATCACGCGAAAGAATAAAATCCTTTTATTTTATGTAATAACGATCCTAAAGTGTATTTTGTTACCAAAAAATATTTAATTAAATTGTCCTTTTCTAACCAATAAAGTAAAATCCGTGTAAAATTTAAGGAAAGAAAAGACAAGAAAAAGTTATATAGTTCTTTATATAAAGTAAATTGATGTTTACGTTCTAATTTTTAAATATTACAGACTCTCTACAAATGTAAAAATTTGGATGCAACAGGAAAAATAAATCAGTAAACAGAAAATATATTGTTACGAAAATGGAAATGGTGTTTTGCTTTCACATCGTTTAAATTGTACACAAAAGATAAAAAAACAAAATAATGAACTTGTTTACATGATAAACAAGTAAACAGCAATATACGAACAAAACACCAGAATAAAAAAGTGATAAACAAGTAAACAAAGAATGCAACAACAAACCTGCAAGAATAAATGTAAACAAAAATACAGAAACAACAATAATGAAACAACGATGATTACATTTATCTCGAGAAAGTGAAGCCACGAAAATTCGACTTCAAAATCATTCATGAGACTGTTTACTTTGCCATATAAAAGGCGGGCAACGGAGCCAGCAAAAATTCAGTTAGTCTTGTGTGAAGATACGCGGTGTTTGAAGAGAATAACCGTAGTTTGAAGATCTCCGTTATAAAGATATGTCGAACAATCGGTATTAAGTGTAAAGAAGAATAACAAACAAAGCAATTGTTGTTGTTTACATCAAGTTGAAGACAGTGACACATATAATTGTGTGAACAGTAAAGAGTTTAATTAAAAATAAACACAAATTTATTCTGATTTTATTTGAAATATAAAACGTAGCAGTATATATTGAAGCAAAAGTTCATACGCCCTCAAAAAGAATTACTTACCTTCCAAATTTAATAAATTTCAGCAGCAGATATCTGCAAACTTTTTAAAAGAACGCATTTCTCCAAATGATTACTGCATGCCAAATTTAGTGTTATTCAATATATGGCGAGAGAAACATATCGAAGACGACAAAAAAGTAGCTATCTTTGCCCATTTCTTTTCTTTTTGCTGAGAGTGATTGTAACGAAAACTTAAAAAAAATATAAAGAAGCAGTCACGAATATCTTTTTCAAATGTGAATACAAAATGGCATTAAAATTTTTATAGTTTGAAAGTTTTTGAAAGTTTACTGTTTGGCTTAAAGGCAGTACTTCGTTAAAAAAAAACTGAGTATGAAAAAGGGCATAAACAAGTACGCAAAAAGGCAACAACAACACTGCAAGGACAAACGTAAACAGAATACACACACAGCAATAACGTAAACAACATGTTTACATTTATAGAGATTTCGAAAAGGTAAAGTCAATCTCCTTCAAGAGCATCCATCATACTGCTTACCCTGCGATATAAAAGGCAAGACAATGCAGACAACGAAGTCAGTAAAAATTCAGTCAGTTTTGGGTGAAGACGCTTTGCGTGTGAGAAGAGAATAATCGTGGTTTGAAGACCTCCATTATTAAGATATGCCGAACAATTGTTAATGGTTACGCAAAAGAGTGTAAAGAAGAATAACAAACAAAGTAAATTGTTGTTGTTTACATCAAGTTGTGAACAATCGCACATAGAATTGTACGAATAATGAAGAATTTTAATTAAAACTAAGCACATATTTATTTTTATTTTTATTTGCAATCTAGGAGCTTATATTTTAAACGTTTTTAGAAGCTAAAAACGTAACAGTATACTGAATGCCACATGCTTCCAATTCATACATCTTCCTCGCACCTTAACTATGGTATACTGTTTGTACTAATTTAATGCAAATCCAGAAAAACATGTTTACTCTTATTTGTGCTTAAAAATTCACTAAATCTTGCCTTGGCAGAGTAAACAGTCTGATGAAAGTTCTTGAAAGCGAATATTCATGACTCCTCTATAAATGTAAACATGTTTTTGTGTACTTTTTTACGTTTGTTCTTGGAGTGTTGTTGTTGCATTTTTGTTTACTTGCTTATCACTTTTTTATGCTGATATTCGTTGTTGTATTTTTGTTTACATATTATCATTTTTATACTGGTGTTTTGTTGGTATATTTTTGTTTACTTGTTTCTCATGTAAGAAGTTCATTATTTTTGTTTTTGTGGCTTTTGTTTAGAATTTAAATGATGTACAACCGTTTTCGTAACAATATATTCCCAAAATAGTGTAATTTAAAAACATCGAAGTTTATTTCATAAACATATAGTTGAAATACGAGGTAATTTCGATTAATTTTTGAAATTTAATTAACGTCATTTATTAGTATATGATGACTGGTACCTTCAAAATATTTGTTTCTAGCTTACCTTCCATTTCAACGGCTATCGAAATTCATGTAGTTTTGGTGTAAACGTTATCACTCATGTGTACCTTTACAGAATTGTTTCCACAATGTTCATTTGATAACAACGATTATATGTACATCAAATCATTTTGATTTTTTGCTACCACAAACATTTTGATTGAAAGGCAATTTTGATTTTCTCAAAATTGATTTTAGTAATAACAGAATTATTTTCGTTGTTCTGTTGTGCCGTCATTATTAGACTACTACTTTTGAAAATTCTAATTACCAGTTATGAAACCTAGCGCCATTTACGCGCTTTGCAAAAATAAATTGAAATGTTCGTACAAGTAAAGTGGAATTAGTATTCTGCCGTAATATTCCAGGAATTCCGTATTAAAGCGCACTTAAATGTACCAACTGATACATTTCATAACATTTTTTGCTGAGAGTACTACTGTTATTTTTCGAAAAGTACAATTCGCTTGAAATTTAATGAATGAATTGTGTTGGAATGAACTACAAATTCCGTAATTAGAATAAATGCCTGTACTAATAAAGGAGAGAAATTCGCAAAAAAAAAAATAATAAATAAAGAACAACTTCTGAGAGATGTGAAATTTCAGTATCTAAATATTCATAATAAATATTCATATCTCTGGAAATCGCTCAATATTGTGGCGTGTATTGTTGATGATTTATAATTTTCTTAAAATTGCCGAGATACGTCCCCATGCTCTCGAAAAAATTCACAAAAATTGGTCCAATCCAATGAGATATTGTGCGGCCACCGCAGCAATCATATGAACGAAATAATATTTCAATTCTAAAATAATTGTTGCACAATTTCCAACCATTTTATTTTGGTTTTATTGCATTTTTAAATATAAACTTTTAAATCACCCGCCCATTAAATTTACATTATGCTCATTCTCACATATCGACGCCTCTATTCTATAATGTTATTTTTTTTCTTGCATTTTTAAATTCTACGTTCTCTAACTTAAATACTTTCAAAATTTGGTTATGATGCGCCGATCCGTTCCGAAGTTATAGGGAAAAATCTACTTAGAAGACACATATAGTCGTATATCGCGTGAAAACTTTGAGAGCTCATAACTCAAAACACACATTTTCGACTTAGAACGTTATAGAACGGAGGCGTCGATATAATAGCGCAGTTCACAATCTTGGGCAAATGGTCTGGCATCATGGCATTTGCAAATGTTGGGTATTTCTTTTACCATACACTAACAAAATACACAGAAATACCCTTGCCATGGTTTGGCAAATATCCCACACTCAAACCCGTAGTTTATATTTCCCATACTTGAGCAAATGAACAGCTGATCATAAAAATAAAAACATTGAAAATAAAGTCACAAAAAATGGAAACGTACAACGTAAAAAAACGAATTAAAAGAGAAGAGCCGATTAAAAAATGGACAGAGGACGAAATGAATAAAATTATAAATAAAAATTATAAATATAAATAAATAAAATAATAAATTATATACTAGTCAGCTGTGTGTTGAGAAGTTTGCAATAAGTGTTGCAAAGTTAAACAAAAAACCGTTCACAATTAACGGCAAATATTTAAAATGGTATAAATTTACCATATAAATGCCCAGGGTTGTGAACTGGGCTAAGATGTAAAATTCAATTATGACAAGTACATATGTGACGTATGAGTGATATTTAATTCCATTAGTTAGAAACATGATAAAATCAAAGAATTTTTATTGCATACTTTTCAGAGTAACTAAACCAATGTAATGTGGTGCGTATGAGTAATATATCGCAAATGCAGTTCAATAGAAAGTATACGATGAATAATATGAAATTAAGGATTTGCAAGCTATGATATGACAATTCTAATGGATTTTGAAAAAATTTTAAGTAAATACAAAAACCACAATTCTAGGCTATACTCTAGTGTGTACGACAACATGGGTTTGTATCTTTCAAATCCTCACAACAAAAAATTAACAAAAAATAAACTTTTCGAATGAAGCTCTTTTTATCTTGGTGGGTGCGTTAATAAGCAAAATTGCCGTATTTGGGCACAAAAACCCCCACGTGGTATTAAAGAAGCGATTGCATTCATTACGAGTGACTGGTTGGTACGGCAGTTTAATTAGCCGAAATGATGATGTCAAATGTGTTATGCCAAGAAACTAGAGGCAATTGAGCATTTGAAGTTCAACATTCATGATGCCATTTACTAAATACGACCCCATACACTCGATAAAGTGCATGAAAATTGGTCCAATTAAATGAGGTACTGTGAGGCTAACCGCAGCAGCCAAATGAATGAAATAATATTCCATTTCTAATCGGAACAATTGTAGTTCACAACAATATAATAAATTTTACAAAATTTCAAACCGATTTTGTTTGATTGCAGTTTTAAATTTGAACTTTTAAATCGCCAACTCATTATACTTACTCATCATTCACATTACGGTCATAAACATATTTAATAGGTAAAATTCTTTCATGACAAGTACATATGTTACGTATGAGTGATATTTAATTTCATTACTTTTATACATGACAAAATCGGAGATGTTTTGTTCCATACTTTTCAGAGTAACTATTCCAGAACATGTAATATGATGCGTATAACACAGCGGTATCAATAATACAGTAAAAAAATACGGTTGCAAAAATACCGATAATATCTTTTATTTAAATTCAAAGGTTGAAAGCGCTTAATGAAAAACCCAATATAAAACTGTACTGATTTTGTTTTTTTTAGCATTCTAACATATTTGATCGAAAGGAGAAATTACCATGAGAATTAAATTTATTATTATTTATTAAAATTAAAAACGAAAATAAAACTTTATACAATCGTAATAGTAACTAAAAGTAGAATTCTTAAGTTAATAGAAATACTTAAAGTGTTAAAATACAAGAATAAATTATAAAAATTTATGTGGTTTTTGTTTCATAATTTTAGATTAAATTCTTGTTTTATTCATTTTCTTTTAGAAGCCGTTATTCACGCTATATGTTTATATTCTTCTCCTTTTCTTTTCCACAAGAACAAAAAGAAAGAAAATTCACAAACTGTGTAAGAGTCATGCGAAGAAATATTTGCATAAAAGTTGTTAACATAATAGGTACGGTAGAGGGTATTTTTTCTGACGAAGATTTTTTATTGGAATTACAACATAGCAAAATTCTTTATAACCACTCAGCTAAGCTAAGGTGGTATTAAAGGGGTGGTTCATTTATCTTTCATCATAAGCGAAAAAAAATATTTCATTTCATGAAAGTAATATTTCATGTTCTTGCAAACCACAAGGCATTGTTATAAAGTTCCTGAAAGAGTTGGGGCTTATATTAAACGTAGAAGAATTTTGTAATGAATTCTTATTAAACTAGCAATAAATTCTTTTGCATAAAATATAAATTCCTTATTTTTTATGTTATATATGTATGTTATTATAGGTTAGAGTTTAAAGAGGTTTGTTTGTTAAGTGTGAAGGAAAAATGAACACAAAAACGTTTTTAATTCATTTAAAAACTTAAACTTAATTTTAATTTGAATATCAAACAACACTTGGTCCCTGTGATTTTGGGAACATATTCGCAACATGAAGTGGCCGTAGTCTAGTAGGTAGTGTGTTCTCTTATTAGAGGTAAAGCCCGGGTTCGAGCCACAGGCCAGACATCAAAACGAAATATGAAAAACAAATATTTCTTCGGCGACTTCCTCTCAGCAGATTTCTGCCAAAAATTCTGAGAGTAAATAAACCTGCCATGAAAAAAGTTTCTCAAAATCTGTTACTCGGAGTCGACGTTAAACTGTAGGTCTCCCCACTCAAGGATAAAATTAAGGCACACAACATGAGTGGTGTGAGAAGCTAGGCCGTAATCCTCACTGAAAGGTTGTAATGGCCAATTATGTATGTATGTATGTTCGCAACCAGAAGCTGCATATTTATTAAGGTAACACACCACCTACGAGTTATAGGGACTTCTCATACGTAAACCACATCAATACCTTGTAGAGCGGGTACAAAAAAACCGGTTATCATGGTGCAAAAGGCGTCTCCATTGCCCATAAAAGTTGCGCCGTCCTCATTTTTAAAGAAATATGGGCTACTGATGTGCCCACTCCAGAAGCCTCACAAAAAAGTCACTCGTAATGGGTGCATTGGCTTCTGTAAGACCCAACAAGGTGAAAATGAGCTTCATCTAAAAAATTGATTTTTTTTTCCAAAATCGGCTTCATTGTGCAGTTTGTCATTGGCCTAATACATCCTAACGTTGTTCAAGTGTAAAGCGATTCATTACGTTCAGTGGAGATAATATACTGAAGTTTGTGGCAGAATAGAATGACGTAAGTATTGCCAGATTCGAAATAACTGATGGTTCAAAACTAAACCGATAGATGTCTCACCCATTATATTGAACCGAGTTCCTCAACCCCCAAATTAGTTGTCATAAACAGGAAGTAGTACGCAATATTATATCGGTTTATAAAAAAATTAATTATTTTGAAACAAGGTAGATTTTCGCAGTCCTGAATGGCACAAGAGTCGCAATAAGTGCTAATTTTCGCAAACTACTGACTTGATCTGCAATTAAAATCACTCTATATCATGGACGCGTGAAAAGGGACCAAGGTTGATCAAAAATAATTTCCGAACAGATCTTTCAATGCCCAATTTTCTTAAAAGATTCACCAGTGTCTCGTGTGCTTAGTTTTGCCTTAAATGAGAGGCAGCAGACATTTCATTACCTTGCTTGACACCGACAAATCCACAACTATGCGAATATAGACCAAGTTATACATAACATACATACATACATACGTAATTGTTTACGACAATTCTTCAGTCAGGATTACGACATAGCTTCTCACAGCACTCATGCTGTGTGTGTTAATTTTATACATGAGTGGCAGGACCTACAGTTTAAGTCACACAATTTTTACTTGGAATTCGCCGTTGTAACTGACTGAGTGCAGTGGAATTCCTAACAATACTTTTCTGCGTTTATATACTAAACTGTAAACTGAATGTAACCTATTGGCTACAAAAGCGTCAAATGGGTTAATAATCTACATTTACATATTTTATAACAATATTTCCAGTAATTATAGGTAGAAATACCCTTTTTTCGCTTAAACATAAACGCTATTAACATTATGGTTCATCAGGAAATTTACGGTAAATTTTAACTGTCATCCTGTTAAGTAGTATTAGAATTTGCGGTAACTGACATTTTGACATGTCATAATATTATATGAAATTCTAAAGTTGCACATGACATATATTGATTTGAATTTATGGCTTTCGTTCTATTTTCGACAACAATGATTGGCATTTTTATTTATACCATTGAAGTATTTACAAACTAAAGTATGTTCAATATTTAGCACACATACACACGTTTACTAAAACTTTATCAGTAGATTCTTTCACAGTTTGCCAGTAGTACTGGGGTATTACGCATGATTGTGGATAAATTTTGTGCAGCTATCTGAATATATGTTCATATGTATTTTAAGGTATGTATAATATTTATGTTCTGGTATTTTTCTAGCAGAAGCCAAAAGCTGATTCAAATGTATTTCAAAGCTATGCTATAAACATAATAACCGCAACGCAGTAAGAACAAGAATTTTGAAATTGCAGCCTAAAGTAAGCTGCATATGCAATAATTATAAAAACTAAATAGTTCGTTAATTTTTTATCAATAGTGTCACTAACACATTTTTTCGCATTATATTTCATACATCGCGTTCAGAAAGCCACGATTTCACGCATGATATTGTATTGACAGCATTAATCGTAGCATTGTCAGCACAAATCCTCTCACTGTAAGTACATATTCTCACACTGCTCCAAAAAAAAAAAAAAAAATTTAAATTAGAAAAATTCAAATCAAGCAGCAGATTCGGTGCTTTAATATAATCACTTCCATAAACACACATGTTTTTCGAACATTTTGATTCCATGTGAGGTTTCAGACAAGACAATTGGATCTCAGATTACTGCTGATAACCATACAGTTAGGTTTTTACCTTTTATTGCAAATAAAATAAAAATAAATTTGTGTTTAGTTTTAATTAAATTCTTTATTTCTCGAACAAAAACAAAAAACAATTGCTTTGTTTGTTATTCCTTTTTGCACTGTTTTGCATAAACAATAACGATTGTTCGAAATATCTTTATAACGGAGATCTTCAAACACACAGCGTCTTCACACAAGACTGACTGAACTTTTACTAACTCGTTGCTTGCTTTGTCTTGCCTTTTATATGGAACGGAAAGAGTCTGATGAATGTTCTTGAAGGCGAATGTTTGCGACTTCGCCTTCTCGAGATCTCTATAAATGTAAACATCGCTGTTTCATTATTGTTGTTTCTGCATTTTTGTTTACTTGTTTATCACTATTTTTATATTGTATTTTTTGGTATATTTTTGTAAAATGATATCAATTTGCAGATCCAGTGGAAGATCACTGTTGCTAGCAGATGCTACAATGATCTCAATAGTCAATTGAGTAACAGAGACATCGTACGACAAAATTGATACTCTATAAGACGCTAATCCTTCCCGTGCTTCTTTATGGTGCAGAGTCAAGGACCCTATTAGGCACTGATGCAGCAGCCTTGAGAGTATTCGAGAGAAAAGTCCTACGTAAGATCTTCGGTCCAGTGCAAGTTGGCGATGATTTCTGCATCCGAGCTGTACGAGCTCCTCAACGACATAGACGTTGTGCAGCATATTAATATCCAGCGCCTGCGCATGTGCACTATTAAGCGTTGCTGCTGAAGCCTTTAGAGTATTCGAGAAAAAGTCTTACGTAAGACGTACGGTCCAGTAAGAGTTCACGATTCAATTAATGATGTGGACGTTGAGCAGCGTATTAATATCTAGCGGCTCGGCTGGCTCGACCATGTCGTTCGAATGGATGAGAATGCTCCGGCGAGACGGGTAGTTACAGAAGTCGGCGAAGAGGATGAGCTCGTTAGCGTTGTAAGAACCAAGTCGATAAATACCCGCAATTAACTAGTCTGACCAACTTGCTAAGGAACGCAAGTAGCACTTCCATCAGATCATCCTGTTTATAGCATTAAATGTCGTATATTCAGTCTGCTTTTCCAAAATGTATTGTTACGTATATGTATTGTTTACCTTTTTTAAAGTGTTTAAAATATGAGTTCGTTGATTGCAATGAAAATAAAAAAAATTTGTGTTTAGTTTCAATTAAATTCTTTATATTATAATTATGATTATATTATATTTTCTATTATAATTCTTTTATAATGAATGATGAATCCAACAACAATATGCTTGTTCGCTATTCTTCTTTCCACTATTCCGTAGGCACTATCAACGCAGATCTTTTAAACGGAGGTCTTCAAACCACGACTGTTCTCTTCGCTCGCAACGTGTCTTCACGCAAGACTGACTGAATTTATACTACTGGTTGTCTGCTTCGACTTGTCGTTTTATATGCTCACGTAAACTGTCTTAGGAATGTTCTTGAATTCGAACGTTCGCGGTTTCACCTTCTCAAGAAATCTATCGCGGTTTCATTGTTGTTTGTATATTTTGTTCACGTTACTTGTTGTTACGTTCTCGCTTACTTGTCTATCCCCTTTTCTTTCATACTGATGTTATTGGTTCACTTGCAACAAGTTTGTTGTATTTGTTTGTGTAGCCTTTGTTTATTAATGTTACACCGTTTCCATTTTCGTAACAATATAGCAATTGTCAACTGATCCTAATATTCAATGAAGAATAATTTTTGCTGCATGAAGGCTGTCAAGGGCAAGTACTATGTGCAGCAGATTATAACCATCTTTTCGCATGCATTGGATGACATGAACACAGACATTGCTTCAGTGATGGTATACAATTGTGTAAGGACTTTGCCCTTTCAATGGTAGTATTCAAAGCATTGATGTGAGACTATATAGAAACATATCCATGTTCTTTACACGTCCTATTAAATTCAATTATTTAAAGTTTCACATTCCTTTAAAAATAGAGAAAAAAAGCCGAAATAAATTTAATATTTTGTTCTCAAAAAATTTTTTTTTCCTTTAATTTACAACTTGCAATACGACTTTCTACAGTCACTGCGGAAAGAATACATCCCGCACTTAATGAAGTGTAATTTATTTCTATTCAGAAAATACAACTGCAACAGCTATTTTGAATACAGAATAATTTTATATTTGAATGAAATTCATTAATTATTCAACAGATGCAGTTGCACAGGATGTTCTCTACAGTATGACAGGATTAAATTTTATGCGGCAATATTTAAATTTACTACCGACATTTCTTTAAATGCAATTTTCTTTCAAATGTAAAAAGGAAAATAAAATAAAAGAAAAGAAACTGTAAAATGTATGACAGACAGTATCAGACTACATTTAAAGGATTCATGTTACGAGAAAGATTTTATTAACATCTGTTTGCATAAAAATCAATTGCCTTTAAAAGCTTGAATTTTAGTCATACTGAAAATTCATTCCTATCTATTCATTCATTAAGCGATTCCTATTCTTAAATTTAAATAAAACAAAGTGTTTACGTGTTTAGTTTTATGGAAAAAAATAGTTCTTCGGCGACTTCCTCTCAGCAGATTTCTGGCAAAAACTCTGAGAGTAAATAAAATTAGCGATGAAAAGTTTCTCAAAAATCTGTCGTTCGGAGTCGACGTTAAACTGTAGGTCCCGCCACTCATGTATAAAAATTAATACACACAATATAAGTGGGTTGAGAAGCTAAGCCAATTATGAATGTATCAGAGATCACCAATGAGTATTCAAAAACATGAGTGGATTAGAATCATACTCATTACTTCTGATACTTATACGCTTTCATACTTATTTTAATATCATGCTCATACCACTCATATCAAAAGTTTGATGTGCTCATCGTTTTCATTCTTAACAATACGTATGATGTTGTTAATTTCGACTCTCCTTTACACAACATTTACAAGAGTCAGAAAATATGTAAGTATGATTCGCGTACGAACACTACAATACTCACTAGAAGTTTGTGTGATTTTGTTTTGCTTACTGTCTTTCTCTTCTTCCTTCTTCTTTTTTTTGGAAATTCAACAACAACTAATGCTTTAAATTTTGATGAGTTATTCGAATAACTCGAATAATTTATGAGTATTATAAGAAATTTTCTAAAGTCATAAATGAATGTGCAGGCGTATGAATTTCGAATGTTATTAGATTGATGTCAATGTTATACTCATATTCATTGCAATCTGTATTCAATGTTGTAGTGAGTGCGAATGAATCAGAACAGCTGAATTTCAATACTGTTGACTCACTCATACTCAAAATTTCATGAGTACTTATGATTAGTGAAAAAATGATTCATTGCTGATCTCTAGTACGTATGTAACTTAAAATATGTTGATTCAATACAACGGCCATTAACAATTGCCAATGCGCGAAAGTCTGTGTTGAAGAATACGACATAATATCACAATCTTTCGTGGCAAGACATAAGTGCAATGCCCTTGAGTGGTGGAGACTCATTTGTGTGACCCATAGGCAGCTATCATGGTCGTATTTTCGTCATTCTGCTTCGAAGATGAAACTTAAGAGTAATACTATTAGATCAAGAGTAGCCGACCTATTCTAGCCTCTTTGAAACTTTGCTGGGATTGTCTAAACCCCCTAGAAGCAGTCTTAAACACATTAATTGTATTTTAAATGTACAGGTTTTTGTATTTATTTTTAATATGAACAAAATTATCGTCGGCGGCTTTCACTCAGCAGATTTCTGGCAAATGCTCTGAGAGGAAATAAAATTCCAATGTATGTTTCTCAAAATTCTGTCGTTTGGAATTGATTTTAAACTGTATGTCCCGACACTCATATATAAAATTAATACACACGAAATAGTGCTGTGAGTATGTACTCCATTGCTTCGAGTTCACTCAAGCTGTTTGGACATATTGGACAACCTTTTAACTTAAATCAATGGTAGTATTGTCGGAAACAGACAAGAACTTTGCGAGGTAATAATACCATTTATCCTGTGATCTTGAAATCCACATTTTAACTTAAAGTATAATAACTCCCTCCTTTGTTATCATTCTCAAATAAATTGTGGGTTGATTTACGTCCCTGCAAAGGTGTTGCACCCTGCCTATAAATATGAAGAATGACATTATTTGTGGCATTAGATATTATAGTAGGCATTAGAATTTATTTACAAGCATTGTAAGATATAATTTTGGTAAGAAAAATCCTAAGCTGAAAGATTATCAAACAGAAAACAAAATTGAAAATTAAATTTCTATTCATGTTCTACTGTTACCGTTCTACTGTAAATAAAAATCATTGGCATCAAATGTATTTATAAATATGGCCGGTTGTCCTAGTAACATTAAAATCTATAAACGTTCGGAGAAACCAACATCATTAACAAATCTACTTTGAATGAATCGATAAATACAGAATTTTTTTGTGTGTGGCATTCAAAAGTACTTAAACGAATGAGGATAAACATATAAAAGCTTCAGAAGTAGAAAAATAGGGCAGTAAATAATGGATTTGTAAGAACAATAATAAAACGTAACGAAGCACTTGAGGTATATTTTGACATCAATACAACATTATGATAATGTATTTGGGCAATTCACACAACTTTGTATGCTGTATGTTGTATTGACTACATTTGTTTGTTTGTGAACGCTCAATGCTATGCCGTATTGTGTATTTCGTGGCATTCAAACAAATTTGATAGCCCGAAACCAACACAACATATGAAAACATATACACATTTTTTTCATTCACACAATTTGATAGCATGAAACCAATACAACTTCCAAAAACATAGGAAAAAAATGTGTATGAGTGTATCGGATTTTTATATGAAAATTATCAACTACAATCATACACTGTTGTATGTTCTTCCAACAATACAATGCATACAACGATACAAAGGCTTGTGTGAATTGACCAATTGTGAGTTATTGTATGTTGTTCAGTATTGTATTTCTTTCATATTGTTACGTTTTTACCTTTTAAAATTAATAAAATCAAAATAAATTTGTGTTAAGTTTTAATTAAAATTCTTTATTGTTTGCATAATTCTGTGTGCCACTGTTCACAACTTTATGTAAACAACAGCAATTGCCTTTGTTTGTTATTCCTCTGTTTACATCTTTTTCCATAAACAATAACAAATACTAGACAATTGGTTGACAGATCCTTGTAATGTGGATCTTCAAACTACGAGTACTCTCTTCCAACGCGCCGTGTCTTCATACAAGACTAACTGAACTTCAGTAACTCTGTCGCCTGCTTTGAATTGGTTTTTATAAGGCAAAGTAAATAAACTAATGAATGTTCTTGACTTCGCCTTCACGAAATCTTTATAAATGTAAACATCGTTGTTTATGTTTATTATTGTAGTGTTGTTGGTATATTTTTGTTTACTTGTTTACCATTTTGTTATGCTGGTGTTTGTTGTTGTATTTTTGTTTACTTGTTTACCATTTTTTGCTGCTGTTTGTTGTTATATTAAGCAGTACGATAATTTGTAAACAGGTTTATTTGCTGCATTGTTTTGTTTTTGTAGCTTTTATTTATAATTTTAATGTTAAGCGATGTAAAAGCAAAATACCTGTATCTAGATTTTTCATTTTCGTAACAATAAGAATATATTTGATACAAAACCAAAAAATAAATAAAACGCAACAAAATATAATAAATTTACCAAAATCTCCTATCAGAATAAGACTTTCAAGTAAAGAGTAGTACAGTAATATAAATATGTCCAAAAAATAACTCAATTGTCATGCCACAAAAAGATGAAACTACACTTAAAATCGACTTTCGATAATATGCGTTTATGATTATACAATCTAATAATATCAACACAATAAACGCAATGCAGCAAGAACAACAATTTTGCAATTGCAACCTAAGGTCAGCTGCATGCGTATTAATTAAAATAAAGACATCGACAGCAAAGCATAAGCAACACAAATAAAAAGGAAACAATTCAGCCATTATACATATATCAATGGTGCCACTTAAACGTTTTTTCGTACATCATGTTTTTAAAACCCTTATTTCATGCATGTTATTGTATGAAGTCGCCGTGGTCTAGTAGGTAGTGTGTTGGCTTATTAGACGAAAGGCCCGAGTTCGAATCCCAGGCCAGACATCAAAAACAAAATACAAAAAGTATTTCTTCGGCGACTTCCTCTCACCAGATTTCTGGCAAAAACTCTGAGAGTAAAAATTGCCATGAAAAGCGTCTCAAAAAATCTGTCGTTCGGAGTCGACTTTAAACTGTAGGTCCCGCCACTCATGTATAAAATTAACGCACACAACATGAGTGGTGTGAGAAGCTAGGTCTATAATTCTGACTGAAGGGTTGTAATGGCCAATTATGTATGTAATGTATTGTATGGACAGCATTAAACCTTGCATTGCCAGCACTAATCCTCTCACTGTAAAAACTTCTTTTTTCATTGCTGCGAATAAAAATAGAAATTAGCCTTAATGCAAAGCAGCTGCATCGTTGCTTGTTGCTGCGTTGCCTGTAAAATAATCACTTCTATATACTTTACAGAGTATTTCCCTCTGACTGCCGGATTATTGTAGCGTAGTTCAGACTTAGGTAATATGATCAATGGATCTTCGTCGACGGTGCTCCTTTCACCTGCATCTCAGTTTTTTCTGATAGTCAGGCTGCCACGACTTCTCTGTCGAGCGTTGTGAACAATTCCAGGATCGTTAGTAAATGTCGCCGCTGCCTTGATCTTCATTATGGGCGCTGCAGTGTCTCACTGGTATGGCTTCCAGCGCACAGTAACATTCCGAAAACTGCAGGATTGACGATCTCGGCAGGGCTGGTTCACTCCTTCCAGAATGCCAATCTATCCTGTGGCATTGAGGAGTTCTGCTCCACCACTAGGCTTACTTGGCCCTTGACGGATACAAGGCGCACCAACCAGTTACTCGGACTTGGTGGTGGCATCATCTCAATCACTGAGTACATGCTTATGTGTTCTGGGTAGACACGAGGAAGAACGCGGCACCCAATTAACAACTTCTGCCGTGGGTGCATATCCGCTAAGGAAGAGGAAACTGTTATCCACTTTCTTTGTCAATGTCCATCTCTTGCGTGGTGCAGATTTAGGTTACTCAAGTCAGCTTGACGGAGCTACCATCTATTGATGTCAAGGATATTGCCTCGTTTATCAAACTTCTGAGGTGGTTTTCCTGCATAGGGAAGTAGTGCTTTTAATAAGGAGCTGGCTGACCAACTTCTTATTCTTCCCTATTTTGGTTGAATTTTGTCAGTACAAGGACTGAGTTCGCGTCACAACGGGCCGTTCTGCGTGCTCAAGTAACCTTTTGGTATCAAAGCTACCACTCCAACCTAACCTAACCGATATACTTTACTGTGTTTGCTGAATTGCGTTTATTGTGTTTATAGCATAAAACTACTCAAAAACCTTTATGAACACTTCTTAAGAAATATTTCCATCAAATGGAAATAAAAAAAGTAAAAATTCATACACACAACATTAGTGGTATGAGAAGCTAGGTCGCAATCCTAAATGAGCGGCTGTACGCACACAATTAAGTAAGGTTGTGGCTCTAGTTATTTGCGATGAATTCGATAGACTATGATTGCTTTTGGTATTGCTAGTTACTTCTCTCGATTTATATCAAGCTTTCTCAGCGATCGCACTATACAGGTTGTTAGAGATGGAATCTCCTCAGACGAGTTCTGGTGAAACTCAGGGACAGCGCTAAGCTTTGTTCTATCGCCAACTCTATTTCATTAACGATAATTTTTCTTTAACTTCTAATCCTTTCTACTCTTCGTCAGATAACAGCAATATTTGTCATTCAAATTCCTTTAATCGTAGACCGAGCACTTTGGAGATTACGATGAGAAAGAGAGCTGTGGTTCAGTCCCTGGCTCAGACATCTCAAACAAAATGAATTACAAAAAAAAAATTATATTTTCGATGAATTCTTCTCAGCAGTCTCTGGCAAAAGCTCTGAGAGTGAAAAAAATTGTTATGAAATGTTTCTCAGATTCTATATCCAGCATTCGAGGTCGATATTAAACAGTATCGAATTAAAGTAAGAATTCCCACTAAATTTGTTTCTCCCTTTTTATAAAAAGTAGGAAAACTTGTAGACAACTTAATTTTCTAAGCACTCAAGTATTAAGTTGTTATTCGCTTGACTTTCTAATACAAAATTGTTTACAACATGATGAAAATTCAAGCAGATGCAAAAAATACAATACGTGCAGTAAAAGGAGAAGAAAATTACCTTCCGTATAAAATTTTCCTTTACTTTACTTGTGCTTTCTCCTAAAATACTTATTAGGATAACCGTAAATTTTTTTTTGGTTCAAAAGAGTTTAATGAGCTTTTAGTTTATAACCGATTTAATTAAAGAAAGTAAGCTTGAGAGTCATTATTGTTAAGAATTTTCACTTTTGTGTCTCCCACAAAGGGTTAATTACTCAGAAATTACAAAACTTCAAAACAAAAACAAAAATGTCTCCTAAAATTTACAATATAAAATTATAACAAGAAATAAAGAATAAGAAAGAATAAGAACAAAAAATCGCGTGATGTAACCGTTATATCTTGTACATAACAATTGAAGACTATATAAAAAGACATTGAAAGAGAAATTATTATTAGTAAAGTGATCATCAACTTGTAAACTTTGTTCTGCTGCGACCAACATAATTTGAACTGTACAAAAAAATAAATAAACAGTTATATAAAAACAAAATTTCTATTTAACTTGTGAAATAATTTGTGGAATCAATAAAAGTGACAATTTATAAAAATTAAATATTTGTTTCTAATTTTGTGAAGAAGTTCGGTAGTCAGTGAAGTAAGTGTACTTTTCGGAACAAAACGTTAAAAAACGCTTTGACGTTACCAATTATATTTCTAAAAAACGAAAACTAAAAGTACACCCAAAAAAATTTATAGGTAAATTTAACCAATTTTGTTGGTTAAAATTGCACCAACCAACAAAAATAGTAAAAATAACCAATATGAAATTGTTAAAAAATTATTTACAAAAAACTTGGTTAGAGTACAATTTTTGTGGTTAGGCTACAAATTATATTGTACAAAATACCACGGATTATAGTATTTTTACAGAAATAATTGTAAAAGAACTTTTTAGTGGTAAAATGACCCTTAAATTTGTATAGTAACAATTTTTTTGTAATAATACAATTTTAATGGTAAAATTACCGTAAAACTGTAACCATACTATTCTTACAGTAAAAGTACAATATTTTTTGTAAATTTACTAAAATATAGTTTTTATACTACCTTTTGTGTTTACAGATTTACTTAGTAATTTTTTTATTGATTTATATGTATGTATATTAAATATATTACATTTTATTATCTTTTAATTCAGAAAAGGAGATAAGTTTAACTTAAATCTAGATAAGAAAATTAATAAATACTACTTGTATTTTAATAATACTTAGGTCGAATATATTTGTTTCCATTGGAAGAGTAACTTAAATGTAGTGGCGATTTAAAAAAACAAGCCGGTTTTAACATACATATATATATTTTCTATATCTAAAACAGAAAAAGATTGGTAGTGCTGCAGATAGGAACTAGTTTTATGTTTAAGACTACTTCAATGTCACTAGTAACTAAAATATCTTGTATTTCATATAAAATCATTTCCTTGGAAAATAAGAAATAGCCGACTTTGTACATAGTTTCCTTAATAACTACTTTATTTGTAAAGTTTTTTAATTTTTCGTGGTAATTGTAATTTCTCCAGCATGTACCCAAAATTCCATTCTTCCAACAATTTAGACAGCTCCTCTTCCTGGCTATAAAGAGAACAGGCTGATGAACACGAACTTTTTTCCATATTACACTGAGTATTACCGCTTTTGACACTTTAATATTATTTATTTAGTTTAATTATTTATTATTAAATTAATTAGTACCTTCGAATATTGCAAATGTACTGAGAAATCTTCAAATCTTTTGCTAATTTTCTAATTAAAACAAATCTGAACAATACATCTGATTAATTATGTACTCTAATAAAAATTTGAAATTAGTCAAATTTTAATCAAAGCTAAAGAAAGAATTAAACATACACGTATATTTTCATTACTTTTAAATCAATGTTTTATATCAAATAATGTAACTACCAATTCATTTAGAAATTAGCCGCATCGCTGAAATTGTTTTTGGATGAGAACTAGAGTTCCAGAGACCATTCACTAAACACACGCCATTGTGTATGGTCGCCCAGACTGAACTCTGATAACTAATTGCACAGAGATTTTTCTTGAGCAACACTCATTAGATAACTCGTTATCATGTAGTGCATTGTGTTGTGGAATACAGGAAGGATAGTCTATAGGCATTGAACTTCATTATCAATATTTGTGCTGGGTGAATGTTTCCTACTTTACACTCAATGATGATTGCAACTTTCCAGTCAATAGAGCAAGATTAACTTTCAGAATTGATATGTGCTTTCAGCAGGCAGGTGCTTATTAGACGTAAGGCCGAGGTTCGAACCCCGGCCCAGATAACTCTAACAAAACGAAATATGAAAAAATATTTCTTTTGGCGACTTCCTCCTATCAGTCTTATGACAAAAACTCTGCCAGTAAATAAAATGCTAAACATCTTGTCGTTAGAAGTCGACTTTAAAACATAGGTCCTGCCACTCATGTATAAAAATTAACACACAACATTTGTGGTGTGAGAAGCTAGGCCACTATCAGAGATCAGCAATGAGTATTTAAAAAGATGAGTAGATTCGATTCATACTCTTAGTTTCTAATACTTATACGCATACATACTTATTTTAATATCATACTCATACTACTCATATTCAAAGTTTGGAGTACTAATCGTACTCATACTTAACAATACGCATGATGTTGTTGACATCAAACCAACAAAATACACAACCAATAATAACGTAAGACAACATGTTTACACTAACAGAGATTTCGCGAAGGCAAAGTCATTCTCCATCGAGAGCATTCATCAGACTGTTTACCCTGCTATATAGAAGGCAAGACAAAGCAGACAATGAGATCACAAATAATTCAGTCAGCCTTGTGTAATGACGCGTTGCGTATGAAGAGAATAATTGTGGTTTGAAGAACAACGTTGTAAAGATCTTACGAACAATTGTTAGTGTTTACGCGGAAGAGTGTAAGGAAGAAAACAAATAAAGCAAATTGTTGTTGTTTTAATCAAGTTGCCAAAGGTGGCACACGGAATTGTGCGAACAATAAAGAATTTATTTAAAACTAAACATAAATTTCTTTTTTTTTTATTTGCAATCTATGAACTCATAAAAAACGTAACAATCACAAAAGGATAATTTACTTTTCTTTGGCACTGTAAATTGAGGACATGCCATTTATAACTTTTGTTCCGGACGTTTGTTTTCTTAAATGTGGCAATTACACGAAATGTGTATAATTTTGTCTTGGACATCCTTTAAGGGGGCCTCAGTGTTGAGCCACATGCCAACAGAATGTTTCATTTTCAATGTCTCTAAATCCATTCCGTCTAAAATTAATGACATTTCACTTCTAATTTATAGACCAAGTACAGAAGGCCTTTTCAGTTGATGGCCTATTGCTCTTCATTTACTCTACCGTACAAGCACGAAGCTACCAAACTGCCAAGCACGTTGCATTCTTCACTATTATGCGGTATTTTAAATTGGCCCTATAGCGGTAGGTAGGTTTTGAATTAGTGTTTGGCTTTCAGGAATAAAATGCATGCAAATGCATACCGTATATGCCACAGAATGTATATGCAAATTCACGCAAAGAATTAACGCACAAACATGCATAGTAGGCTGTAGTTTTTAGCATGCAAACTTTCAGTGAATGCGCTAATTTTGCTAGAGAGTGTGTGTAAATACATATCTGAGATGAATATAAGGTTTTCGGTGGACCTTTGTTGCTACAATTTTTCTTTCTGCTCCTACGCCATAGAATTGAATGAAAGTGACATGAGTATGTGTACGTGTCAGTGGTATTATTCAAACTCGCATTTTCTACATTAAAATTATGAATTGTTGAACCAGCAACAACAACAACAACTACAACAACAACAACAAAAGATTAAAGTTAGCATTTGTTTATATGCAATAACAAGGTGACACAGAATTTTGCTTAAAGTTTTTGAGGACAAAAACATTTTGATGTTTTAAAATTAATTAATCGGGCTGGGAAATCAGCAACAGATGCTGATATTAGAGCGCCTGCCACTGGATCGATGTGGATCATTTTATTTTAATTCAATTTTTCATTGAACTGCATTGATTCTTGGCAATCTTTTTCGAACCGAAAGTTATCGCGAGTGCAAAGTTAAAAATTAAAATATAATTTATTCTACATTCCTATAGGAACTACGCCAATACGGGATAGGGTCATAACAATCATTTCAATAAACCTCAGTTTGAAGTCTTTTTTTATTTTTTATTAAAACTTTTTTTTTACACGCGAAGTGTTGCAAGCATTGATTCTTTTGAGGTAATTTTTGACCACTTTTTGACACATATTGGGCAGTATCTCAGCCATAACTTTACGAATGTTGGTTTTTAAGTGCTCAAGAGTTGAAGGTTTATCTGCATAAGCACGGTCTTCCGCGTAGCCCCACAAAAAAGTCTAATGGGCTCAAATCGCATGATCTTGATGGCCAGTTGATATCGCCACGACGAGAAATTACGCGGCCAGGAAATGTCTCTTACAGTAAAGTCATATTCGCTCGAGTTGTGTGGCATGTGACACCGTCTTGTTGAAACCACATATTCTCCAAGTCGTATTCTTCAATAGCAGGCAAAAAAAAATCGATTATAATATGACCATAACGCTTCGAATTGACGGTGACAGTCGTTCCATCGTCGTTTTCGAAGAAGTAAGGTCCAATCGCACCTTCGGACCAAAGAGCGCACGAAACAGTGACTTTTTCTGGATGTAATGCCCTCTCTCAACTCCAGTCTCTTCAAATTTCTTCACAATTTTGCCTATTGCTTGCATAGTTGGACGATTATATAAACCGTAGTCTCCTCTTAAAGCACGCTGTGGCAGAATCATGTGATAGTTAAGCGATCCATTTTCGTCAATGTCAGACTTTCAACTGAAAAGAAAAAAATTGGTTTCACAACTTAGTTTGACAGATGTCGAATTCCAGTCCCATACTTTTGAAACCACGAAATGGATAGCCCTTTATTAAGCAGTACCATAATTTGTAAACAGATTTGTTTACAGCATTGGTTTGTCTATAATTTTAATGTTAAGCGATCTAAAACCAAGACAGCAATGTCTAGATTTTTCATTTTCGTAACAATATTATCACTTAAAATTCTGAAAGAAATTATTTTTGTCTTAATTTTAACTGCCGGAAAAATGTGTAAAAATTGTATCTTTGGAAGACCATAGGGCACATATGTATGTCCCAAGCAAAAACGAAGAGCCAAGTATTGGTTTTGGTAATTTGGTTTTAAAATCCGTCTTTTGTCTATGATAACTTTAACTCTCATAATCTTATGGCAGTGAAATGATTAAAAATTATGAAAATAGATAACCATAGTTTAACAGCTAAGAATGTAAATTGTTTAAGATTTCTGTTTAGTCAGCTTTAGTAAATTGTGATTAATCGTACAACTCCAGAAAAATGCTTTCAAATTGTGAGAATTTTTGATTGAAATAAATAAATGAAGCACTAATACGAAAAGATGAACGGCACAATGCAATTTCATAGAATGTTCATTATTGTTTCATTGTTTTCGAGGTAGAGGCTACACTGCTACAATACAACTCTTGACTACGCCCATAAAGTCTACAGCGGATCGATATTCTTCTGCAATTTTTTCGCACATGGGGACCCAACAAATTCCAACTCTGTTCATCACTGGGTAACTGCAGAGGTGATGAACTGGCCAGGCACGACCATCGAACACTCCGATGAATTCTCGACTGTCTATGAGAACATGTAGGCTCATAATAATGAATGCGATCTTCGATTCTGTCAACGACAGATGGGCGGCTTCGTATACGGGTATAGCCGCGCATAAAATTTGACCAAGGCCGGATGAAGGGCGCACAAAGGATATGCTTAAACTCGAGGGCACTCAGTATGGTTGTCGGGGTCATTACGGGGCATTGCATTATGGGTACACATGCGAGGCGCATTGCTCTTGGACATCTTGCTAATGATTTCTGCAGAAGCTGCAGGATGAGGAAGAGGAGGAAACTGTCCTTCACTTGCTGGGTACATGCCCGTCTCTTTGTCAGAGGAGAAAGAAATACTTAGGTGCTTACTATATGGATGATCAAGAGGAACTGGCAAGGATTGACATTGGCAGTTTAAGTCACTTCATCGGGAGCTCAGAGTGCTTTCGAGACTAGGAGATAGCGAAGAATTGTGTCAAAACAATGGGCCCTATGTGGCCTAAGTGTGTCCATCCAATTCTCTTGGGTGGACAGCCAACTCTACCCACCCATCCACCTACACAGAGTTGAAGAAGATGATCAATGATGAGTTGGCATTCCATCGAATACGAGCCAGTGCTGTCAACGATACAAATAGAATGCCACCAGCTGGAATATATGACTATTTCGTCTCAGGATTAGGATTTCCCAGCTTATAAGTACAATCCTGCAAGCATTTTTGAAAGTGCTTATATACTGGGTATACCGTACAATCCTTTTTTATCGTTATCAAACTACTTAAGAGATCTCAAAATCCTTTTGAAATCCAATATATTTTAACGTTTAAAAATGCAACGTTTATTTATTCCTCAAAGTCAGCAGGAGCCTGATTGCAATTGTTTTATTCTACGAATTAAAGAATTTTTTTAATTAAAAAAACAATTTATTTATCAATGATATTTTAATCCATATATGATGACAGGTCAACTGACAATTTAAGTGTTTTAATTATTAAATTATTTCTGTTCAACTGTATATTTCACATTATATACTTATATGTTAGCAATATATAAAAAGCAAGTTTAATTAAATAAAATTCACATCTCAACTCTTGATGCAATTAATGCAATGGAAAAATTCTTTGGTTTCAATAAAAATAGATTGCCAGATTGGCTTTATATATTCCGCCAATTAACAAGGAAAAAAGGCGATCCATACATATAACTGAACTAATTGAAATTAAATTATATTTCTTTAATTTAAACATGTAGAAAAAATTTAATGTAACTTTTAAAATGCTACGCTTAAATCAGAATAAGAGTATTGTTCAGATGTCCTTAGGATATAACAATTCATTTGAGGTTACATACATACATAATTGGTTATTACAACCCCTTAGTCATGATTATGACCTAATTTCTTACAGCATTTATGTTGCATATGTTAATTTTATACATGAGTGGCGGGACATATACTTGAAAGTCGACATATTTTTGAGAAAATTTTTCATTTGAGGTACCATCGTTTTGTAAAAATTCCCGAAAACCATGTCATACCCATGTCATGATTAGAAGTGTTTTCTAACATACTCTGAGGTTTGGTTAAAATTTGCCGAAATACATATCGCATATCTACCAGATATCAGCAAAGAGTATTCAAAGAGTTGAGTAGATTCGAATCATACTCATAATTTCTGATACTTATACGCATACATACTTATTTTAATATCATACTCATACTACACGCGTGCGTGAGCATATTAAAATATTGAGTAATATAAAAGTAAATAATAAAATTAAAGAAACAGACTGGAATGGAATGATGTATCGAGCAGAAAACGCTAGTGATTTATATCGTAAGATATACTCACAATTTTGTGAAATTTATAATAAATCTACGAAATTATTAAAAATTAGTAAAAAAAAGATCACAAAACCCATTGATAAATGAAGAATTAATTAAATACTGTGATTATCGGGATAAACTTTATAAACGATGGCGAAACAATAAAAATAATAATAATTATGAACTCGAATATAAAAAATTTAGAAATTTAGTAAATAAAAAAATAAACTATGAAAAAAACAATTATTTTCGAAAAAAATTCATCGAAAATAGAAATAATATGCGTGTAACATGGCAAATTATAAATGAAATAATAGGAAAGAAAACAAACAATGTCGATGAAATCATTACAAGAAATTTTAAAACCAAAACTATAAATGAACTATTAAACAATTTTGCAACAAATTTTAAAAATAACATAAATAAAATAATACATACTTGTAACATAAAAACAATAAATAGTGTTGAAACAGTGCTTCAAAACTCTTTCTACTTAGAATATGCAAATGAGGAGGAAATTTTCAATATTTTAAGGACTTTAAAATCCAGGAAAGGCCCAGGAATGGACGGTATTAGACCATCCGATTTGAAAAATAATGCGAGTTACCTTACACCAATCCTAACAAAGTTTATCAACTTAAGCTTAGAAAATGGCATTATACCAAGCATATTGAAGACATCGTTAATACGACCCATTTATAAAAGCGGATGTAAGTCAGACTACAACAACTACAGACCTGTTGCTATTTTACCAGCTGTTGAGAAAGTCTTAGAAGAAGTCGTTGTTAGAAGATTAACTGCGTTCCTAAGGAAATATAAAATTATAAATAAAAATCAATTCGGCTTCCAAAAAGGGTTAAATATAAATAAACTATTGGGAAACTTCTCAAACCTCATCAATAGTTGCCTGAGCAAACATATGCATTGTCTAGTGCTATTCGTCGACTTCAGCAAAGCCTTCGACACACTCACACATAGCAAACTACTGCAAATGCTAGAGAGAATTGGAGTTAGAGGAAGCACATTAAACTGGTTTAAGAACTATCTAGATTGCAGAACCTACCGCGTGAGAATATGTGACAACAACAGCGAAGAAGTGGCAATAGATTGTGGTGTACCACAAGGCTCCAAACTTGGACCAATACTGTATTTAATATACGCCAATGAAATGATAAATGCACTTCAAGGAAACACAACATTTGCTTGCGCAGATGATACCGCAGTAGTGGTCTCAGATAAAAACATAGAATATGCCACAGAAATAATGCAAAAACAACTAAATATAGCAGCGAAATGGTGTCACGACAACGGCCTAATCATTAACGCGACAAAAACGAAAATTATGCATATAAAACCTCCACATCTTACACAGTCAAATATATATTTGAAATTTCACAATTACGAATGTATTCACAGAATGGCCAAAAACCCTAATACAACAGACGATAGGTGTGACACAGATATAGAACTAGTGGAAACGTACAAATACTTAGGAGTATATGTCGATAATAAGTTTAAGTGGAAGACCCATATTACAAATCTACAAAAGAAACTACGCAAATCTGCATATATGCTTTATCATTTAAGTTACTGCTCTACAACCGATGTTCTAAGACAAGCGTATCACTCATTGGCCGAATCTTACATACGACACGGTATCACTGCATGGGGAGGTTCAACAGATTGTAGAATACTACAAAATACACAAAATCAATTACTAAAAATTCTGGAAAAAAATAACCATTTCTTACATAACACATATAACAACAATCACCCACTAAATGATAGTAGCAACAATATTCAAAGCAACACAACGCTTTACTTTAATACTACACTTAATATATCCAACAACATACGCCCAGATACAATACAACGAAATATTTCCGTCAATACAGTGAACAACTCGTCCTCTAATAACATCGCATCAGTAACCTGGAATATGCAAACAAACAGCACATCGTTAACAACCAACAACACAAGAACAGGTACAACAACCAACATAGCAACAAACACAACAGTAGGCACAACAGAAAACACTACAGCAACAAACACAACAACAAACATAACAACAAACACAACAACAAACATAACAACAAACACAACTACAAATACAACTGCAAACACAGCAACAAACAATTCAAACAATCTAGCCTCTAAACTCAACCTTTTAAACATTAAGAGTATTTACTATTTCACATTAATAAATGAATTTCACAAAGACAATAGGTTTCTTGATGTCATCGATCACCGATATAGTACAAGACGTCGAGCTCAAGGAAGGTATAAAGTAAAGCAATTTTTTAATGAATATGGCAGAAAGGAGCTAAGCGTCATGTTACCAACAATTTATAATAAGATACCAACACATATAATTAATGAAAATAATGAAGTTAAAAGAAAGAAACTTTTGAAAAAATATTTTTTAAGTTCGCAATGAATTCATAAATTTATATAATATATTTAGAAAATTTTAATTCTCTTTTCCTGCTGACAAGACAATGGCTTAGCGGGTTATATTAAATTTTTTTCATGCATGTATTATATTAATGATAAATAAATAAATAAATAAAAAACATGAAAAAAAAAAAAAAAAAAAAAAAAACATATTCAAAGTTTGAAGTACTCATACTTAACAATACACATGATGTTATTGATTTCAATACCCCATAACTCAACATATACACGAAGTACAACATAAGTATGATTCGCATACGAACACTACAATACTCACTAGAAGGTTGTGTGTTTGCTTTGCTTGCTGTCTTTTTCTTTCTTCTTTTTTGTAAATGTAACAACAACTTAGGCTGTAAATTTTGATGAATGATTCGAATCTCTCAAACCATTTATGAGTATTATATTTTTCTAAATTTATGAATCTGAAAAAGCAGGCGTAAGAATCAAACATGTTTCGAATGTTATGAGTCTGATATCAACGTTATACTCATACTCATTGCAACCTGAACTTATATATCAATGTTGTAGTGAGAACGAATGAATCATAGTAGTTGAATTTCAATATTGTTGACTTACTCGTACTCAAATTTCATGAGTACTTATGAGTAGCCAAAAAACAATTCATTGCAGATCTCTGATCCATATTGGTGAATAGTTAACTTTTCACTAAATAAATATCACTTCAGATAAACAATTTTTAAACAAGGAACCTACCTCCTCCTCCTCCTACCTCTTCAAAATGGATACATCCTCAACGAATGAATTCATCAGTAGCGTATAATTACATAAACATAGTTTTGCAATCGCCTTAGTCTAGTTGCTAGAAGGTTGGCTTATTAGACGTAAGGCCATGGATGAAACTCCAGCCCAGACATCTGGAATAAAATGAAATATGAAAAATATTTCTTAGGCAAATTCCTCTCAGCAGATTTCAGTCAAAAACTCTGAAAGCAAAACAAATTCCAATGAAATGTTTCTCAAAAATCTGTTGTTCGAAGTAGACTTTAAATTGAAGGTCCGGCCAGAGATCAGCAATGAATCGTTTTTTTGCTACTCATAACAACTCATGAAATTTTGAGTATGAGTGAGTCAACAATATTGAAATTTAACTACTATTCTTTCGTACTCACTACAACGTTGATTTATAAGTACAGATTGCAATGAGTATGAGTACAAAGTAGACATCAAGCTCACAACATTCGAAATATGTCTGATTCATACGCCTACTCATTCAGATTCATGAATTTAGAAAAATACGTATAATACTCATAAATGATTCGAATCACTCATAAAAATTTACGGTCTTAGTTGTTGTTGCAAAAAGAAAGAAAAAAGGACATAAGCAAAAAAGACAGAGCAGCAAACAAAGCAAACACACAACCTTCTAGTGAGTATTGTAGTGATCGTACGCAAATCATACTTATTTTGTGACCCTTGTAAATATTGAGTTATGGGAAGTCGAAATCGACAATATTATGTGTATTGTTAATTATGAGTACGATGAGTACTTCAAACTTTGAATATGAGTAGTATGAGTATGATATTAAAATAATTATGAATGCATGTAAGTATCAGAAATTATGAGTATGATTCAATTCTACTAATTTTTTGGAATACTCATTGCTGATCTCTGGTCCCGGCACTCATTGATAAAATTAACATGAAGTGTGGGAAGATCCTGACTGATTGCTTGTAATGACAAATTAAGTAAGTAAGTACGTTTGAATTCCACTGAAATGTTTTGAATCGAAAAATAAATGCCTAAATTTTTTTTTTGGTATTCTAAACACCTTACGCTTACTATAAAAGTATCGTGTTGTTTTTCATCAGAGAATTTAACTTTACCTTTAACTGTCATTTTGTTAAATACCATTTGAATTTCCAGCAACAGACGTTTGCTATTTTTTGGTAAATGGAATAGAAGTTTTGTACATGACATGCATAGATACTTAATCATACCTTCTGTTTTCAAAAACAAAATGCTTCACGTATTTGCAGTTTGCATGCAATAAATGACATTTTGATTAATGCCATTGGCAGCACATTACCATACGCATACGCTCTTACAAGCAAAGACTATAAGTATATATATAAATATATATAAATATATATAAATATTTATATTTATTTGTTACAAGTGTGTATAAACAAAAATAAAGCAAATGCAGCAAAACAATGCAAAACGTTACCACATTGGATATACATATATGTATATACATACAGTGTAGGGGGAAATAATAGAATTAAATGCTTATTCAACTCAGTGTAAAATAAAACTGGATTTTGTATTCTATGTGTACCAAAAAATAAGCAATTGGTCATCAATCATTTAGCCAGGACTACAACCAGCCAGCTACTCACTCCACCCATTTTGGGTATATCCAAAGATTTTATTTAATTCCATAAAGTAATGAGGATCACCATTCTTTACAAATTCGAATGCAACCTATTGAGAATCTTTCAAAAGATGTGTTCATGTGTCCCAATTCTTTCCTTCTTCACTGTATATTTTGAATACAGCATGAACAACGCATCATTATGCATTTGTGTGCACATGTCTATAGGAATTATAGGAATACGCATTTGTATGTTTGTGTTTTGAGGTATACAAGTGCTTGAATTTTACCCCACAAAAAACAAAAACTTATTCAAAAGTTACCTAACGCCATAGGGCCAATTGAAAATACCACAACACCATAAAATGCGACTTTCATAACAATTTGGTTATACAGTGTTTGGGCTTTAGTGTGCGTGATGACGATGCAGATGGCGAAAAATAAAAGGTTCGGCATTTTTCAGGCCTTCTGAAATCAAGCAATCAATTTGTATTTGATTTTAAAAAAATTTTGTAGTCGCCGTAATCTAGTAGGTAATGTGTTGACTTTTTAGACATGCGGCACGGTACAAACCCCAGGTCAGACATCTCCAACAAAACGAAATCTGAAAATATATAACCGCGGCGAATTCCTCTCAGCAGATTTCTGCCAAAAACTGTGAGAGAAAATAAAATTGCCGTGAAACATTTCTCAAAAATTTGGCGTTCGGACTAGGTCCCGCCACTCATGTATAAAATTAACACACGTAAAATAAGTTGTGTGAGAAGATAGGTCGTAACCCTGACTGAAGGGTTATAATGATTATACATTTGTGTATGTAAAATTGCATTTATAATGTGCCTATATAATCTAGAATCAAGCGCCGAGGAGGGAGAAATGTACCTAACCGCACTATAGAGGAAGTCCTCACATCCTCCGTGTGTAAGGCCCTCACCCACTAAATTCCCCCCCTCGTCTCGTGGACTTGTTGTGCCTACTCTGGAACTACGGTGGTATTACTTCGGAGTGGAGTCCTTTTGGCCCTTAGGCCCCTGCGTGTTCATGTCCGCGTCCGGATTGCGTGTCGAAAGTTGAGGAGACATCTAAGTGTCTCCACTATTCTTTTCGTCCAGGTCCATGTGTCAGATTTTGTTTGACACATGTGAAAGTATCATCTATGCTGGCGTGCCCACACGTAATTCGCCACTGAAGTCCAATTCTCTCACTCGTAATCATAACCCCGACAATGTTAGCATCCGTGATCATTCCAACTATTGGCGTAAGTTTAGAGCGATAGCTCTGCCAGCGTGCACCATCAATTACTTCCACCTCTTCGTAAAGGCAATAAGGGGAGGCGATCTTGCTTATTCTATGCAGATATTTTCTAAAATACCCATGCCCTAATAGAGTCTGTATAGTGTAGTAGTTCACCTCTCCGATTTTCAGTCCGATCCATAACCCAATATCCGGGATAAGTCTCGCCGTCCACCTTCCTCTCTCCTCTTCATCCCATTGGCGTTGCCATTTTGAGATGGTGTTTTGCCTGAAGGAACCTGTTGTATTGCTTCCGGCCAATTTCGCCCTATAAATCTCCATCCGTTCCGCGGCCTGCAGATCCAAGGGAATTGTACCTGCAATCACAATTGTACCGCGGATACTGTACGATACGCAAAAGTGATACGCAATGCAGCCGTTCTGCCGATATAAGTGAGTACGCTCGCTTTCTAACATTGAGCGCTTCGGCCCAAATTTCACTTTTATAAAGCATAATGCTGTTACTAACCTCCATCAGGAGTCTCCTTCTCGCCGGTAGCGGGCCTTCAATATTCGCCATTAGTTTACTGAAATGTCCCACGATCTTTTGGGCTCTGTTAGCCGAGTATTTTATCTGTTCCGCATATCCAGTCTTATTCATAGGTATCTCACCCAGCTCTTAGTCCTAATTACCTCATTTTCAATACTCATGATTGCATTCAAGAGGATATGACGAGCAGTGATTAGCAGTACTTCCGTTTTATGCATGAACAGATCTAGGCCTTGGAACTTTAACCATGTTTTCGTTCAATTTTCGTTGTGCCTCTTCCGGGTTCCTTACCATTATAACAGCTGCGATATCGTCTGCGTATCCAACCAAAAAAGTTCCGTCCGGCATATCTTCTCTAAGAATTCCATCATAGCTAACGTTCCATAGGTCGGGGCCGAGGATAGATCCTTGTGCCGTTCCTGATGTTATTTGTTTCACCCGCTTTGCGTTGTTAACTCAGGTAGGGCCTCAAAAAAATGATTTTAAAAGTTGCACTTTACACACTTCAGTACGTAGTTTGCCTGCGTTATTGCCACATTTAAAAATACAGACACTAAGCACATACAGTGAAAACGTTGTTAGACACGTCGTACAGTATCATACATTAAAGACGTACACATACACATGCTAAACACAATACTTAGAACGGTTCACGATTTTATCATTCAAATGTAAATATTTCAAAATTTAATATGCAAGTTAAATGTCCTTTCATCCTTATGAATTTATTATATCGAAGAGTCAGATTAGCGGCTAGCTAACCCAAGAACGGACGATGTCTGCTCTGAAGTGTAGGGCACCCGCATAAAAGTTGTTATACCGATTCCGTGTTCTCCACATCATGGCAGCTTCTGCTCCCTAATCCTCACGGGGCAGTCTGTCAGCGAAACTATCAACAGCGCAGTGCCCCGTTAGAATTCCTAGAATGCGAATTGTTCTCTTGTTCTTCTCACAACTGAACAGAGCAATTTTAGAATGCCGCCACCAGGTATGTTGGACCACCTATGGTTTAACGTTAACACATCTTTCCTGGCGCATTTGCTTCTTATTTGCCTTCGCCAGTTGGTCACGCCAACCGATAACAGGGCTTCCTTAATTCAGGGCTTCCAAATATGCTGGGAACATCTTCTATCCGAACGACGTGGTCGAGCTAGCGCAGTCACTAAATGATAATGCACTGCACAACATCCATGTCGTTAAGGAAATCATCTCCAACTCGGACTGGATTGAAGATCTTACGTAGGACTTTTCTCCCGAATACTGGATGAGTGACTTGCAATATAAGTTGCTTATAGATTATAAGTTTCGTCATACGAGAGAGGTTTTTGCTACTCAACTGAGATCATGTTGGCAGGAGTGATCTTAAGCTTAATCTCGAGACGGACATCATTTTTCTGGTAACGACGGAGCCAATATAAATAAATTCATAGACGACATCGAAAGTGTAATTATAGGAATTAATCAGGGATCCAATACGCCATGAGTCCCTATTTATCTACAACATATACTTCATTTTGGCCTCATTGATTGCCCGACCCATATTGATAGTCTCCCGTTCGATAGCACCAAAGTTAGCTGTAACATCTCGCTTTGTACGCCATATGATGTCAATGTCGTCAATGTACATAAGCAACTGCACACTTTTGTCGCAAATAGTGCCATTACGAGAAGTGAGAGGGCATATCCCTTTTTAGGACCGGGCAGAGAACACTGAGGTTAAGTCGTTGGGCACACTTTCCTCTCGCTATATTTTGTAAATACGCTAGTGCATGCTATACCACATACATACATAATTAGCCATTACAACCCTTCAGTCAGGATTACGGCCTAGCTTCTCACACCACTTATGTTGTGTGCGTTAATTTTTATACATGAGTGATGGGACCTACACGTCGACTCCGAACGACAGATTTTTTTGAGAAACTTTTTCATCGCAATTTCATTTACTCTCAAAGTTTTTGCCACAAATATACTGAGATGAAGTCGCCGAAGAAATATTTTTTTTTATATTTCGTTTTGATGTCTGACCTCAGGTATGAACCCGGACTTTACGCCTAATAAGCCAACACACTACCTATTAGACTACGGCGACTAGATGTTAGATGTAGGCTATTAGAATCTGCAGCTTTACTGTTCTTAAGTCCTACAATCGCGACTTTGCATGCATGGCTTGGCTGCGGAATCTCTACGCCGTTATCATCGGTTAAGTTCGGTATATCATTATCTATAGAGGCGGAATTAGTGCCTTCATAGCTTCGTTGAGAAGGGTTATCTTCATAACATCAACACCCCTTGAAAATCTGTAATCAAGTTTCCATTTTATTCCTTGCAGGAAGACGCTCTGGGCTTGAAGCCCCTGATGGGACGTTTAAGCCAACATACATACATACATAATTGGTCATAGCACCCCTTTAGTCATGATTACAACCAAGTTTCCCACACCACTTATACTGTGTGCGTTAATTTTTATACATGAGTGCTGGACCTACAGTTTAAAGTCGACTCCGAACGACAGATTTTTGAGGAACTTTTCATGGCAATTTCATTTACCCTCAGAGTTTTTGCCAGAAATCTACTACGCCTACTAGACCACGGCGACTTCGCAATACCTTTTATTTATTGGCAAGCTCGAGATTTTAATATTTTAGGAAAGGAACAATACCAGACATGACATACTTCCGATAGAAAATATGATTCGTAACCTTTAGTGAAAAGCTCAGTACATCCGATGCACGGTCCCAATCGCTTGGACATAGATGGCGGTGGGCATGATACATTGAACTCTTTGTTTGGTTACCTATCACTAAACCTACCTTCCTGTCTTAACTATACTTGAAAACAATAATTTATTCTTTAAGAATTTTTAATCAATTAGAGGAGAGGCAACAAATAACCACTTCAATCCTGTGTTTCCTACTAAATCAGCACTAATACCAAAGCATGAATTTTCATTATAGTCCTCAACAAATACCCCATAAAGAACAAAAGAAGAAAATTGATAGCAACCTTGGAGGTGATTAAGAGTACACTCATGGAAAGTTATAGATTCCAATGTTAATGTTCCAATGTAAGATACGGTTACTAAGAATTTTATTATTTATTGAAATATTTTTCTGAGTTTAACAGTTACTTACCCGAGAAACAAAAGGTGTGAAGTGACATGGAAAAGAAAACTATAAGAAATGAAAAGAGAAGAGAAAATTATAACGTTGGCGTTTACAACTTTATAAGCCACAAACCCTTAAAAACACAGCAAAAGTGTTTTTGCTTTCTTTTTCTTTAAGACAAAAAATATAACAAAAAGAAGAAAAGGATGGCGAAGCCAAGGAAGATCAAGTTTGTAAGTTTACTGTATTAAAACAATTTCTGGTTAGTTGAGCAGTGACGGTTGAGCTATTATTTTGCGACTTACATACAACATACAACTTTCCTTGCCTTAAGGATTTAAGAAGAAGAAAACGAAAAGGGTTTGTGTTTTGCAATATCATAAAGTGGTATGAATTTGTATTAATTTTGTAACCTTTAAATCAACAGAAAAAAAAGTTCAACGGCAAGCATACCTGGGGTATGAAAATATATTGTTACGTAAATGGAAATGGTGTTACATCGTCTGACATAAAAATTATAAACAAAAGCTACAAAAACAAAAACAATTGACTTGTTTACATGATCAACAAATAAACAAAAATATGGCAACAAAGTCGCCGTGGTCTAGTAGGTAGTGTGTTGGCTTATTAGACGAAAGGCTCGAGTTCGAATCCCAGGCCAGACATCAAAAACAAAATACAAAAAGTATTTCTTCGGCGACTTCCTCTCAGCAGATTTCTGGCAAAAACTCTGAGAGTAAAAATTGCCATGAAAAAGCTTCTCAAAAAATCTGTTGTTCGGAGTCGACTTTAAACTGTAGGTCCCGCCACTCATGTATAAAATTAACGCACACAACATGAGTGGTGTTGAGAAGCTAGGCCGTAATCCTGACGAAGGGTTGTAATGGCCAATTATGTATGTATATGTATTAGAGATGAGCGATCCAGTGATTTTTGAAGAACGTTGTTCTCAGTGAACGTGATTTGTTAATCACTGTTCTTTAAAACAGTGATTGTGATCACAGTATTCCAAAAGAAAACAATAATGACAATAACGTATTTTATTAAGTCGTAAGAAAGAGACAACTGGATACATACTACGAAAAGCCTACTAAACAAAATCAAAGTGGTGTCATCAATTTTATTATTTTTAATGTATTTTTTTTTTATATGAAGTTTGAAAATTAAGTTTCACAGAAAGTTCATGTATAAAAGACAAAAGTAAATAATCAGCATCATCTAATAGTAATTCTGCCTCGCTCAAAATAAAATGAAATACATTTGAGTATGTGACAATTTTGAAAGAACGACATTATTAGTCACTGTTATTTGGCAATTTCAATCACTGCAGTTACCAGTGAATTATCAATCACCGTGATTAAATCACAGTTTTGAAAATATCGCTCATCTCTAATATGTATGTATGTATGGCAACAACATCAGCATAAGAAAAGAGGATAAAGAAGTAAACAAAAAACAACAACAAACATTGCCAGAATAATTGTAAACAAAATACACAAACAACAATAATGTAAACAACATGTTTATATTTATTGAGATTTTGGGAAGGCGAAGTTATTCTCCTTCCAAGAGCATCCATCAGACGTATTCAGTCTAAATTCAGTGAGTCTTGTGTGAAGGCACGTTGCGTGTGAGGAAAATAAATGTGGTTTGAGAATCTCAGTTATGAAGATCTGCCGAACAATTGTTAGTGTTTACGCAAAAGAGTGTAAGGAAGAATAACAAACAAAGTAAATTATTATTGTTTACATCAAGTTCTGAACAGTGCGAATAAAATATGAGCTCGTAGATTGCAAATAAAAATAAATTTATGTTTTAATAAATTTCCTTATTGTGCCATTGTTCACAACTTGATGTACACTTTGATCAACACTTGATCAATACTTTGAACTCTTTTGCATTAACAATAACATTTATTAGTCAATTGTTAGACAGATTTTTGAAACGGAGATCTACAAACCACGATTACTCTCTTCAAAAGCACCGTGTCCTCACACAGGACTGACTGAACTTTTATTGACTCCGTTACACGCTTTGCCTTGCCTTTTTATGGCAGAGTAAGCAGTATGATGAATGCTCTTGAAGTTCACATTATCGTTGTTTGTGTATTTTGTTTACATTTATTCCTACAGTGTTTGTTGTTGCATTTTTGTTTACTTCTTTATCACTTTTTTATACTGCTGTTTGTTGATATATTTTTGTTTACTTGTTTATAATATCAAAAAGTTCATGGTTTTAGTTTTTTTTTAGCTTTTGTTTAAAATTTAAATGATATGAAAGCAAAACACCATTTTCATTTTCGTAACAATACTATATGTTCTAGTGCGGATACCATAAATTGTTTGGGATATGTTAAAGTCAATTTCGAACATACAGAGTCTTTTATATTCGAAATATACCTTGGTTTGTAGCTGTTGAAATAAAGGTTAGTGTTGGATCATGAATTAAATTAATTAAATTAAAATTTCTTTCCTTCTTTTTCTTTTGTTTGATTCCGAAAAAAGAATACATAGCGACAATAATCGTTATTCTTAAACATAAAAATTTAACAGAAATAAGTATGTGTACTAATGTTCAATACGATACTTAAAAAATTCATTTAAAACGTATAGCAGAGAGCTTTTAAAATAAAACTCACATACATAGCATATTTGAAATTTATTGAAGTTTTTTGTATTATTTTTATTGCAATAATATTCTAGCAATAATAAAAAACCCTCTCGTAAATAATTTGAAAATACTTCAATATTTTCCATTTTATTCTTTCACTTTTATTTCAATTCAATCTCACATAAAAGTTGTTCTTCTAACGATTTATTTTAATATTCCATTTGCTCTTTAGTTTACAGTATAATCGTAATACACCGTGAGTAGAATGGAACAGCAAGCGCAAACAATATATTTTTTTAGTTCACAACAGTAACTATTATAAGTATATAACAGATGTACTGGTATGAAAAGAGCATTTTTTGAGAAGGTAAAACAGTTATTTTTAATGGGAGAGCAAAGAGCATTTTATTCACAGTATTTGTCAACATTTTTCCATCTTTCAGGCAACTTCAGGATTCTTTGCCAATAAAACTACTCCCCTTTTGAAACAAACAAATTAGTCAACCAGTTTTCAACTTCCTTGCAGACAAAGAAACTGTTTTACTAATTGAAAGGGAATGATACATATATATTTAGATAGACAAAGGCTGTGAAAAGAGGACACAAAATAAAATACCAAGAGAGAACGGATTAGGTATGCGAAGATGAACGAATTCCTGAGCCACGATTGTCCAAATGTCTGATCCCGCCATATGGTTTAAAATCATCGCTAATTCGCCTGTTTAGGGTTTTCAACCTCATGTTACCATAACAGGAACAGTACAGATGAGGTGTTCTAAAGTTTCCCACTCGGCTGGGATAGCACATCCTTGTCAGCGACCTCGCAATATCGCGTAAGATCCTGAGTACTGATTATCTGATTTATTCTCCCTACACTTCTGCTTCTTAACCCTGACCGATTTTCCTATAAAAAGCAGATTAAAGGATTAGAACCAACCATCAACCCGTATTTAAAATGTTAATCCACCTATCACTACGTTCCAGATCCCATTAGAGACAGCAGCGATCTGGCCGAAATGCTTTTATGGAATTCTTACAATCACGATTCAGTTGTGACCTACTGCTGACTAAGTTCCTAATAGTATTTGTATGTTTAATGGAGGCAACCTATCAAGCACGTCTGGATAAAGTTGCTCACAAATTGTTCTTATATTTCGATAATTATCCATCACTTTAGTATTTTTTGATAAAAAATCAATATTTTGCTGTAAATACTGAATGAATTGCTGCGTTGTCCAACTGAAATATATGTATGTACTTTGATTTGTGGAGTATGGAGAATAAAGAACTCATTTCTATACTCGAGAAATTGTTTTTATTTTTAGTCGACATGAAACAATTTGAATTTCCAGTAATCCATTAGCACAAAATGCTTTCAAGGAAGTATTACTTCAACTTCTCCAAAGGGAATTGGAGAGCGTATAGTATAGTACATTATAGTATAGTATATTGAATTTGTAGATGTTTTCATTTAAATTCAATTAAATACAAACAATTCTGGTTACATTTATTTTTGTTATCGTAGCAACACACTTGGATGGATTTCTACATATATGTACACTACAATACGTATGAGTAATATTAGTCACAATACAATATTAAGTATACGCACAAGTAATAGATTGTATATAAGTACATATTAGATATTTGAATGCCTTCAAAACCTTAACAAAAATATAGTTTTTAGAATTCTTTGTAAGTATGTAATCAAAGACGAATTGTTTTTTAACATATTGTTATGAAAATTTAAAAGATGTTAAACAAGTTATCAAAACATACCAACAAAACACTAGTATAAAAAAGTGATAAACAAGTAAACAAAAATGCAACAACAAACAGTGCAAGAATAAATGCAAACAAAAATACAACAGGAAACGCTACAATTTTAGACATGCTAAACATGTTGTAAACATGTTATTTACATTTATAGAGATTTCGAGAAGGCAGTCATTCGCCCTCAAGAGCATTAATCAGACTGTTTATCATGCCATATAAAAGGCAAGGTAAAGCAGGCAACGGAGTCAGTAAAAGTGCAGTCAGTCTTGTGTGAAGACTCAGTGTGTTTGAAGAGAATAATCGTGGTTTGAAGATCTCCGTTACAAAAATCTGTCGAATAATTGTTTAGCGATTGTCATTGTTGATGCAAAGGGTATAAACATAGGAATAACAAAGAAAAACATTGGTTGTTGTTTACATCAAGTTGTGAACAGTGGCGAACAATAAATAACTTAAATAAAACTAAACACAAATTTATTCTTATTTTTAATTTGCAATCTACGAGCTCATATTTTAAAGGTTTTTAAAAGGCAAGAACGTAGCAATATAATATATAATAAGAAATAATTGAAAACAATTTAATTTGGCCAACAAAATAGATAAAAGTGAGTGTGTGAAAGACAAAAACTGTTAAAATTTTAAAAATAAAAACATTTAAATAAAATAATAAAGTATAAAAATAAATGTATAAAAAATTTAATTTCTAACATAACTTAAACGATCCATTTTTCAGAAAAGAAAATATAAGCTTTTAAAAAGGGAAATGCATTGTAGTGGAATTATATAGGGCTCCTTTTCAAACGCTACCTATTTTCCAGTTTAAATAATAGAAGGTTTGAGACACAAATCAACAGAATTGTTTAATATTGTTAGGGTTTCACCTTTTAAATATGTTTAAAATAGGAGCTGGTAGGTTGCAAATAAAATAAAATTAAATCTGTGCTTAGTTTTAATTAAATATTACTAGCACAACTCAGTGTGCCAATGTTTACAACTGAATATAAACAACAACAGATCTTTGCAGCGGAGATCTTCAAACCACGATTACTCTTCAAACGCACCGCGTCTTCACGCAAGACTGACTGTACTTCACTAACTCAGTTGTCTGCTTTGTCTTGCCTTTTATATGGCAAAGTAAATAGTGTGATGAATGTTCTTGAAGGCGAACGTTCACGACTTCGTTGTTGTTTACATTTATTATTTTAGTGTTTTTTGTTTATCATTTTTTTAAGCTGGTGTTTGTTGTTATACTGAGTAGTACGATAATTTGTGAACATGTTTGTTTACTGCATTCTTTTGTTTTTGTAGGATTTTTTTATAATGTTAATGTTAAGCGATATGAAAGCAAAACACTAGTACCTAGGTTATTCATTTTAGTGACAATATGTTTACAGGACCTATTAATTGCATTATGTCTGGAATAAACTGGCAACTGTCGCTCAACTGTCATCCACGTCTTCTTAATGACTGACACAAAAACCTGATTGGAATTAAACTGTGGGAAGAGTAATGTTAGCTTTACGGACCTCTATGGTATGTGACTTATTCGCATACACCTACAAATTACGAAAGACCAACAAGAAAAATTTTAAGGAATCAAATCTCGCGATTCCGGAGGCAAGTTCATACCACCTTCTGGAAACAGCTGGGTGGCGCGTTCAGCCGTGCTGTTAACACCACATATCGTTGATGTTTACAACATTCAAATTAGGTCAAATTGGATTTAGGTCATAAAGCTTTATTGCTCGCTGTTGGCAATGTCAATATCTTTCTCAAATAAGTATGGACCAATGCCGCAACTAGCCCAAAATCCACATCAAATCTCTTTGGATCTTACCAAATCCTGCAATTTCGTTTCTTCACGTATCAATTCATTCAGAAATGGGCCTAACCGTTAAAGATTTTTAGATGACGAACGCAGTACGTTGCTCCATTAGAATACCCATTTTGATTAAATCCTTTATATTATTCGCACGTGTTGTTGAATGCTATATACATATGTACATCCATGATGTTTTGCTTAAACATTGAATAATATTCGTAAAATAACTGTAATGTAACGTTATATCCTAACAGCATCAATTACCACATTTTGCTGCTTTCCAAACGTATGAAATTTTCGCCACGATTTAAATTCAAGTGTTTGCCCATGAAAGGAAATACAAATCTTGTGATTGTTAACCAATACGACAATTCAATGAACTGCAAAACTATAAACAACGTGACCAAAAGCAGAAGAATAATTGCTATTGAAGGACAAGAGCATCTGCACAGTACAATGAAAGGAAATGTAGAGAAGCACGGTACAACTCTTACGATAATACAGTCTAGACGGACTTTAACATTGTGTCAAGGCAATGAATTGCATTAGGGTTGTGATAAACATGTTGCCTGTGACAAGAATATATTTGCGAGTATAAGTTGTATTTGGTTTTCTTTGCTTAATAGTTGTTTCAATTCAAATTCCATTTTTTCCCAGTTTTCCGTTGTTTATTTCGTTGTTTTCTTAGCTTATATTCATGGTTTAAAATCTTTTTTTTTATATTTTTTCGTATAAAAAATTGTGTTTTGGCTTGTTTCTATAGAGTGATTAATTTTTCCCCAATGCTAGATATTCATCACGTGAATTTAGCAGTGAGTGAACCTTATATGTTGAAGAATTGAAGGTAAGGTAAAAAACATTCCTTTTGAAGGGTGGTTGAATAAATAAATGAGAATTGGAAAACCTCCACCGTTTCTCTAAGCTACATTTGAATTCCCCTTGTGTTACTATGTAGTTAAATTTATGGGCTGCTGCTGGCTGATTTCGTCATTTATCTTTAAGAATGTTGATTACGAAGTATTTATTTGAATTGAATTCCCTTACAAATAACATTTAACATAACATTGAAAATATTGAAAGCCAACGTCGTCTGTAGGTCAATAATATTGTTACGTAAATGGAAATTGTGTTAAGCTTTTACATCGTTTAACATTAAAATTGTAGGCAAAAGCTTCAAAAAATAAGGAACTTGTTGACATGTTAAACAAGTAAACAAAAATATACCAACAAAATGCCAGTGTAAAAAAAGATTAAACAAGTAAACAGAAATGCAACAATAAACACTATTCCTACAAGAATAAATGTAAATCAAAATACACAAACAACAGTAATGAAACAACGATGTCTACATTTATAGAGATCTCGATAAGACAAAGCCGTGAACATTTGCCTTCAAGAGCATTCAGCGCTGTGTGTTTGAAGAGAATAGTCGTGGTTTGCCGATCTCCGTTATGAAGTTCTGTCGAACAATTGAGGAGGAACTGTTATTGTTTACGCAAAAGAATGTAAAGAGGAATAACAAACAGAGCAACCGTTGTTGTTTACATCAAGTTGTGAACAGTTGCACACAGAATTGTGCTAACAATGAAGAATTTAATTAAAACTAAACACAAATCTATTTTTATTTTATTTACGAACTACGAGCTCATATTTTAAACGTTTTTAAAAGATAGAAACGTAACAATGCAATTTATTTAAATAAACAAAAATAACACAACGGAAAAATGGGAAAACATGTTTGTAGAAATTGCACAGATGGAGTCATAATCAGTTTAGAATGACATCAATAATTCGTTAAAATAGTGGAAGTGTTTCAAATTTGACACGCTAGTATGGAATAAGTGTGCTAGTACCACACCTCCTGTTTGAGTACAGTTTACAGCAAAAGTCTAGGTACTCCAATATGTGTAAGCAATTTTATAAATTGTAAGCAATAATCTCTAGAATTAATTGATGTTTCTTTATATATATTTTATTTATTTATTTCTATTTTATAATAAAACAAAAGTAGTTGTCGTAGCCTAGAAGGTAGAGTGTTCGCTTATTAGACGTAAAGCCCGGGCTCGAGCCCCAGGCCAGACATCACAACGAAATATGAAAAACAAAAACTTTTTAATATTTTTCACCAACCAAAGAAAATTAAGAAAAGTTTCAGATGACTCTATTATCTTCTTGCTTGTCACATGAATATTGTCCAAATGTCCCATTTTTAAACGCTGGCAAGGGCCATACAGCCGTGAGGTTATGTAGTCACAGTAGTCTAGTGATTAGTGTGTTAACTTATTTGACATGAGGCTACTATTCAGATCAGACATTTCGAACAAATCGAAATATAAAAAATATTTCTTCTGCGACAGCCTGTCAGCAGATTTCTGGAATGAACAATTTCTAAAAAATCTGTCGTTCAGAGTCGACTTTAAACTGTAAAGCCCGCCACTCATGTATAAAATTAACACACACAACATAAGTAAGTGGTGTGAGAAGCTAGGTTGTAAACTAGACTGAATGTATGTATACTTTTATGTTAATCAACGACAAATAATTTAAACAGAACAGCGTTACTTGGCACTTAGTTCATGCTACATTAGATATTCGGCTTAAGCGATTTGTGTGTGATATGCACTGCCCTTCCAGATTGCAGATGTATTGAAAACAAAACATAACGTATGCCACCCGTCAAATTCAGCCTAATATATGATCCATAGTAATAGAAAAATTAATGAACTCCATTTAGAGAAACCATGGCGAGCAATTGAAAGAAATTGTTCATCGAAGGTGTATTATATACACTGACCATTAATAAAAATTATCGCACAATACCACCTCTTTCCTTTCTCCTATAAACTATCTTTCAAGTGTTCCAACACAATAAACTACGTGACTAGGACTCATCTCCCGAGTGTTGGTATCAAAATAAAATAAATACAACTGTATCACTTTGTTACACAACGACCCCAGTAATTGAATTACAAATAAACGCCGTTATAAATTCTAATATCATTTCACTTGTGTATAAAGAAACCCCATTAACGGCCAACACTAAGAGTTTCCGCATTTAATTTATCTTGCCAGCGGATGAAATTAAAGCTGCAGAATATTTTATGAATAATAATTCATTTCCTTCCTTCGTTTGCTGGTGTAATAATTTTCCCGGAACTTTAGTAAATTACTTTATATTAGATGTTGAAAAAAAATTTGTGCTAAATTTTAAATTAAAATAAGACTTGTGTTGTAAATTTGTAATCCAAAGGAATACTTTTTTAAGAGTAAAGTTTATAAGAACTTTTAAGGAGTATGAACAACAAAAATAAGATAAATAAGATAAATAAGATTACAAAACTCTTCTTAAAAACTCTTCTTACAAAACTCTTCTTATTTGATAACTTTTGTTATTGAAAATGAAACATATCAAGAAACAACGAAGTTGAAAACGAAGTTTATTAGGCAATGTTTTTAAGTAAGACTGAGTCAGTGTGAGATTGTCAAACCGGAGCTTGATAGCAACCATCAAGCTGAATTTAATTTACGCGTATTTAATCGCAAATAAATAAACGAGGCCAATGGTGTAAAATTACATAATCACAGCGGCCAAAAATTATGGCCACTATGCGAGATAACTCGGTAATTAAATTTCTCATGCAAAAGAGCCATTGCATCGTTGCCTGTGTGGAAAGTGGCACCACGCTATTGAAACCACTGACCAAAACAGTTATGAAGTGCACGAAATGCAAGTTGCATTCGGACGCTGTACCTATACATACCTAGTTGCATTGATTTCTAAATCTACACTGCGATACGTATGATTAATATTTGGCACATGAGCATATAAAGTATACGCACCGAAAATAGAGACTATATTAGATATTTAAATGCGTCACATTCTATCATGACTAGTAAATCTTAACAAACATATAATTGTTTGAATTCTTTGTATTTTTGGAATTGGTATTTAACAAATAACAAACTAAAACTAAATTGAAAAAAATTTAATTTGTCTACAATTGACAGTGGCATACAAAAATAAACAAATGTAAGCTTGAGTGTTAGCGGAAAAAAACTGTTTTAAATATTGTAAACAAAAACAATTGGACAAACTATAGAAATAATTGTAAAAAAATTAAATTTCAAACACAATTTACTATTTAAACGATTCATTTTTAAGAAATAAATAAAAAAATAATTAAAAAGGCAATTCATTGTAGTCGATTTTTCAAAAGAAAAAGGACAATAATCAGATACGTACGAATAATCGCATAGAGTCGAATATCTATCTTTAACTTTAAATAAAATAAAGATGATTAAACGAGCTATTGATACGATTATATGCAGACTATAACATCGTTGAAGTGTCCCCCATGGTTTCTCTGGAAGGAGTAATTGGTGATTACAAGCCTTCAGTCTGTATGACGACCTAGTTTCTCACACCACTTGCGCTGTGTGTGTTAATTATATACATGATTGGCGGGAACTGACACTTTAAAGTCGATTCCGAACGACATATGTATTTTTCAATAACTTTTCGTGTGAATTTTATTTTGCTCTCAGAGTTTTTGCAAGCAATCGGCTGAAATGAAATCAACGAAGAAATATTTATTTTTCTTACATAGTTTTGTTGGAGATATCTAACCGGGGCTTGGAACCGACCACTTACGACTAATAAGCCAACACACTACCCACTAGACTACGGGGAATTCTGAGAACAAAAATTTACGCAATTTTTCTAAAAGACTTCAATAATATTAACGTGCTGCACAATTGTTTACTTCTAATTGGTTAAATTTGTTAAATATTGAAACAAAGAAATGTCAAATTAAGTTGGGTAAGCAAATAGGGTGTGACTCACAATTTTACATTGTCTTCATGGTTGTGATTTGGGTAAATGTTTTATTTGAATAAGCCATAGGTATTCAGTTTGTGGGGCTCCAATTATTAGCATAATTTTCCAGCACTATGCACGGTATTTCACTAGTGGTAATTGGAATTGTGGTTGGCTGGTCCCTATATAGTAAATACTACATGCAACCATAGAGAAAGGTCAAAATTAGGTCAAATTAAACGATCCCAGCACCCAGTTGATATTATTTCAATGTGAGATGACAATGTCCCAAAATTGCTCGTAAACTGTGTTTGAAGTAATGTTGTCCTGTTGAAACCACATGTCATTGCTGTCTTTGTGCCACTGTTCACAACTTGATGTAAACAACAACAATTGCTTTGTTGGTTATTCCTCTTTACACTCTTTTGCATAAACAATAACAATTACTAGTCCATTGTTCAACAGATCTTTGTAACGGAGATATTCAAACCACGATTGCTCTCTTCAAACACACCATGTCTTCAGACAAGACTGAATAAACTTTTATTGACTCAGTTTCCTGCCTTACCTTGCCTTTTATATGGCAAAGTAAACAGTCTTATAAATGTTCTTGAAGGCGAATGTTAGCGGCTTCACCTTGTCGAGATCTCTATAAATATAAATATTGTTGTCTCATTACTGTAGTTTGAGTGTTGTGTTTCTTGCAGTGTTTGTTTTTGCATTTTTGTTTACTTGTTTATGCTCTTTTTTGTTCATACTAGCGTTTTTTGGTATATTTTTGTTTACTTGTTGATAATGTAAACAAGTTCATTGTTTTTGTAGCTTTTGTTTGTAATTTTAATAATAAAAAATGTAAAAACAAAACACCATTTCCATTTTCGTATCAGTGATGTAACGTTGTCCGGTTGAAACCACATATCATTGCAGAAGTTGTTAACAGTTGACCTATAGTGCTTGCCGTTGAGAGTGGTAACCTGTCCAAAGTTGAGCGCAAAGAAATTTGGACCGATGAAGCTGACATCCAACTCATGGACGCTTTTAGATTTCATGTAGATTGGAATCCTCTCAAATTCTATGCTTTTGTTTGTTCACTTACCTATTTATTCAGCAATGGTGTATACCAGTTGCACAGGTATAAAATTAGCTTTCTTTTACATACAACACTTAGTTTTAATGCAAAATAAATTTTGTGAATTCCAAAAATACGTGCAAGCAAACCAGTCCCCCAATTTTCTTTTCGTCGTAAGAATCAAAGCGCTGTTCATAGATGAAAACAAATAGAAGTTGAAAAGAGCAAAATCTGCTAACAGAGATCAGCAATGAATCGTTTTTTTTCTACTCATAAGTACTCATGAAATTTTGAGTATGAGTAGTATTCAAATTCAACTACTCTGATTCATTCCTACTCACTACAACATTGATTTATAAGTACAGGTTACAATGAGTATGCGTACAATGTTGACATTAAACTCATAACATTCGAAATATGTTTGATTCATACGTCTTCTCATTCAGATTCATAACATTAGAAAAATACTTATAATACTCAGAAATTACTCGAGTAATTTGTATCATTCATCAAAATTTACAATTTCAGTTGTTGTTCCATTTACAACAAAAGAGCAAAGAAAAAGACAAAGACAGCAAGCAAAGCAAACATACAACCTTCTAGTAAATATTGTAGTGATCGTATGCGAGTCGTTCTGATTCTTGTAAATGTTGAGTAAGGGAGAGTCGAAATCAAAAACATAATGCGTATTGTTAAGTATGAGCACGATGAGTATTTCAAACTTTGAATGAGTGAGTAGTATGAGTATGATATTAAAATAAGTATGGATGCGTATAAGTATCAGAAATTGTGAGTATGATTCAAATCTAGTCATCTTTTTGAAACATCATTGCTCATCTCTGTCTGGTAATTACGACGGGTGTGGTAGCAATTCCTAGCAGATCAATTCTCTAAAACCATCTGTAGATGGTAGATGTAGATGGATGTAGATTCGAACAAATCGAAATATAAAAAATATTTCTTCTGCGACAGCCTGTCAGCAGATTTCTGGAATGAACAATTTCTAAAAAATCTGTCGTTCAGAGTCGACTTTAAACTGTAAAGCCCGCCACTCATGTATAAAATTAACACACACAACATAAGTAAGTGGTGTGAGAAGCTAGGTTGTAAACTAGACTGAATGTATGTATACTTTTATGTTAATCAACGACAAATAATTTAAACAGAACAGCGTTACTTGGCACTTAGTTCATGCTACATTAGATATTCGGCTTAAGCGATTTGTGTGTGATATGCACTGCCCTTCCAGATTGCAGATGTATTGAAAACAAAACATAACGTATGCCACCCGTCAAATTCAGCCTAATATATGATCCATAGTAATAGAAAAATTAATGAACTCCATTTAGAGAAACCATGGCGAGCAATTGAAAGAAATTGTTCATCGAAGGTGTATTATATACACTGACCATTAATAAAAATTATCGCACAATACCACCTCTTTCCTTTCTCCTATAAACTATCTTTCAAGTGTTCCAACACAATAAACTACGTGACTAGGACTCATCTCCCGAGTGTTGGTATCAAAATAAAATAAATACAACTGTATCACTTTGTTACACAACGACCCCAGTAATTGAATTACAAATAAACGCCGTTATAAATTCTAATATCATTTCACTTGTGTATAAAGAAACCCCATTAACGGCCAACACTAAGAGTTTCCGCATTTAATTTATCTTGCCAGCGGATGAAATTAAAGCTGCAGAATATTTTATGAATAATAATTCATTTCCTTCCTTCGTTTGCTGGTGTAATAATTTTCCCGGAACTTTAGTAAATTACTTTATATTAGATGTTGAAAAAAAATTTGTGCTAAATTTTAAATTAAAATAAGACTTGTGTTGTAAATTTGTAATCCAAAGGAATACTTTTTTAAGAGTAAAGTTTATAAGAACTTTTAAGGAGTATGAACAACAAAAATAAGATAAATAAGATAAATAAGATTACAAAACTCTTCTTAAAAACTCTTCTTACAAAACTCTTCTTATTTGATAACTTTTGTTATTGAAAATGAAACATATCAAGAAACAACGAAGTTGAAAACGAAGTTTATTAGGCAATGTTTTTAAGTAAGACTGAGTCAGTGTGAGATTGTCAAACCGGAGCTTGATAGCAACCATCAAGCTGAATTTAATTTACGCGTATTTAATCGCAAATAAATAAACGAGGCCAATGGTGTAAAATTACATAATCACAGCGGCCAAAAATTATGGCCACTATGCGAGATAACTCGGTAATTAAATTTCTCATGCAAAAGAGCCATTGCATCGTTGCCTGTGTGGAAAGTGGCACCACGCTATTGAAACCACTGACCAAAACAGTTATGAAGTGCACGAAATGCAAGTTGCATTCGGACGCTGTACCTATACATACCTAGTTGCATTGATTTCTAAATCTACACTGCGATACGTATGATTAATATTTGGCACATGAGCATATAAAGTATACGCACCGAAAATAGAGACTATATTAGATATTTAAATGCGTCACATTCTATCATGACTAGTAAATCTTAACAAACATATAATTGTTTGAATTCTTTGTATTTTTGGAATTGGTATTTAACAAATAACAAACTAAAACTAAATTGAAAAAAATTTAATTTGTCTACAATTGACAGTGGCATACAAAAATAAACAAATGTAAGCTTGAGTGTTAGCGGAAAAAAACTGTTTTAAATATTGTAAACAAAAACAATTGGACAAACTATAGAAATAATTGTAAAAAAATTAAATTTCAAACACAATTTACTATTTAAACGATTCATTTTTAAGAAATAAATAAAAAAATAATTAAAAAGGCAATTCATTGTAGTCGATTTTTCAAAAGAAAAAGGACAATAATCAGATACGTACGAATAATCGCATAGAGTCGAATATCTATCTTTAACTTTAAATAAAATAAAGATGATTAAACGAGCTATTGATACGATTATATGCAGACTATAACATCGTTGAAGTGTCCCCCATGGTTTCTCTGGAAGGAGTAATTGGTGATTACAAGCCTTCAGTCTGTATGACGACCTAGTTTCTCACACCACTTGCGCTGTGTGTGTTAATTATATACATGATTGGCGGGAACTGACACTTTAAAGTCGATTCCGAACGACATATGTATTTTTCAATAACTTTTCGTGTGAATTTTATTTTGCTCTCAGAGTTTTTGCAAGCAATCGGCTGAAATGAAATCAACGAAGAAATATTTATTTTTCTTACATAGTTTTGTTGGAGATATCTAACCGGGGCTTGGAACCGACCACTTACGACTAATAAGCCAACACACTACCCACTAGACTACGGGGAATTCTGAGAACAAAAATTTACGCAATTTTTCTAAAAGACTTCAATAATATTAACGTGCTGCACAATTGTTTACTTCTAATTGGTTAAATTTGTTAAATATTGAAACAAAGAAATGTCAAATTAAGTTGGGTAAGCAAATAGGGTGTGACTCACAATTTTACATTGTCTTCATGGTTGTGATTTGGGTAAATGTTTTATTTGAATAAGCCATAGGTATTCAGTTTGTGGGGCTCCAATTATTAGCATAATTTTCCAGCACTATGCACGGTATTTCACTAGTGGTAATTGGAATTGTGGTTGGCTGGTCCCTATATAGTAAATACTACATGCAACCATAGAGAAAGGTCAAAATTAGGTCAAATTAAACGATCCCAGCACCCAGTTGATATTATTTCAATGTGAGATGACAATGTCCCAAAATTGCTCGTAAACTGTGTTTGAAGTAATGTTGTCCTGTTGAAACCACATGTCATTGCTGTCTTTGTGCCACTGTTCACAACTTGATGTAAACAACAACAATTGCTTTGTTGGTTATTCCTCTTTACACTCTTTTGCATAAACAATAACAATTACTAGTCCATTGTTCAACAGATCTTTGTAACGGAGATATTCAAACCACGATTGCTCTCTTCAAACACACCATGTCTTCAGACAAGACTGAATAAACTTTTATTGACTCAGTTTCCTGCCTTACCTTGCCTTTTATATGGCAAAGTAAACAGTCTTATAAATGTTCTTGAAGGCGAATGTTAGCGGCTTCACCTTGTCGAGATCTCTATAAATATAAATATTGTTGTCTCATTACTGTAGTTTGAGTGTTGTGTTTCTTGCAGTGTTTGTTTTTGCATTTTTGTTTACTTGTTTATGCTCTTTTTTGTTCATACTAGCGTTTTTTGGTATATTTTTGTTTACTTGTTGATAATGTAAACAAGTTCATTGTTTTTGTAGCTTTTGTTTGTAATTTTAATAATAAAAAATGTAAAAACAAAACACCATTTCCATTTTCGTATCAGTGATGTAACGTTGTCCGGTTGAAACCACATATCATTGCAGAAGTTGTTAACAGTTGACCTATAGTGCTTGCCGTTGAGAGTGGTAACCTGTCCAAAGTTGAGCGCAAAGAAATTTGGACCGATGAAGCTGACATCCAACTCATGGACGCTTTTAGATTTCATGTAGATTGGAATCCTCTCAAATTCTATGCTTTTGTTTGTTCACTTACCTATTTATTCAGCAATGGTGTATACCAGTTGCACAGGTATAAAATTAGCTTTCTTTTACATACAACACTTAGTTTTAATGCAAAATAAATTTTGTGAATTCCAAAAATACGTGCAAGCAAACCAGTCCCCCAATTTTCTTTTCGTCGTAAGAATCAAAGCGCTGTTCATAGATGAAAACAAATAGAAGTTGAAAAGAGCAAAATCTGCTAACAGAGATCAGCAATGAATCGTTTTTTTTCTACTCATAAGTACTCATGAAATTTTGAGTATGAGTAGTATTCAAATTCAACTACTCTGATTCATTCCTACTCACTACAACATTGATTTATAAGTACAGGTTACAATGAGTATGCGTACAATGTTGACATTAAACTCATAACATTCGAAATATGTTTGATTCATACGTCTTCTCATTCAGATTCATAACATTAGAAAAATACTTATAATACTCAGAAATTACTCGAGTAATTTGTATCATTCATCAAAATTTACAATTTCAGTTGTTGTTCCATTTACAACAAAAGAGCAAAGAAAAAGACAAAGACAGCAAGCAAAGCAAACATACAACCTTCTAGTAAATATTGTAGTGATCGTATGCGAGTCGTTCTGATTCTTGTAAATGTTGAGTAAGGGAGAGTCGAAATCAAAAACATAATGCGTATTGTTAAGTATGAGCACGATGAGTATTTCAAACTTTGAATGAGTGAGTAGTATGAGTATGATATTAAAATAAGTATGGATGCGTATAAGTATCAGAAATTGTGAGTATGATTCAAATCTAGTCATCTTTTTGAAACATCATTGCTCATCTCTGTCTGGTAATTACGACGGGTGTGGTAGCAATTCCTAGCAGATCAATTCTCTAAAACCATCTGTAGACCTTCTAACGAGATTCTGCGACAGCTCATAAAGGTCTGAAATAACTTGCCAGCATTCATCTTCTCTGAAGATTAGTCCTTTCGCAGTCCTTATTTGCAGTTGCTAGAACAAATTGTCAAGGTAACTCTATTAAAAGTTTACAAGCCATTAAATCAATTTTTATATTTTACTTGTATAGGAAAATCATTTTCTGTAAACAAGAATTTTATTATTCGTGCTTAAAATCAATCGATATATTTAACTCAATGGAAACAAATACTAAAGTTTATGGATGAAATCATATTTCCATTCCTTTGATTATTTACCTAACCAGGCTTATAAACACACATTTGCTATCGATTTAATTTCAGTATCATGTTCAAGTATTTACTAAGAGGAACAAAAAAAAAAAAAGTGATGAAAATTTTTAAATTTCTTCAACGAAATTTAAAACCATTTCGAAACATAAACTACGAAGTTATTCTTGTATCCCATAGCTCAATAAAATAAAATATTCAATATAAACAACAAAAAAAACAACGAAAACGGAATTCATATATCAAAGAAGTTTTAGAACAAAAATGCAAACAACACCCGTTAAAAACATGGTTATAAACCAATAAGAAATATTAATGAGTAAGGGAAACCAAATAACCCTATCCACCAGGCAATCACCTTAACAGTCCATAGGTGATGAATGAATATTCTGAACAAAAACACAAATAATTCGATAGGCCCTTAAACAATTCTTCTTGCTTGGAAGAGAAACAAGGGAAATATTTTGTATGTAAAACTAAATAAGGCAAATACCGTGCAGAGCTGGAGTGAGAATATTGAAAAGGATAAAAAGAAATGTAAAGAAGGTCCGGATTATTACAAACTAAGGTGGAATTTTTGTTTAAATATTTATACTGTAGTAAACAAGGACGGGCAAAAAGGAGAAAATTTTTGTAGTGTGTGAGATATAATGGCAGATTTTTATTCATTTGAATGAAATATTGATTACATTATACACACATACATAATTCCTTATTACGACCCTTTAGTCAGGATTACGATAAAGCTTCTCTCACCACTTTTTTTCACATATCATTTATTGAATCTTTCCTTTCGGAATTTACAATAAGTATTCAAATCTTAACCGAAAATGATAAAAAAATAAAAGTTGTTATTGCCACTGCAACGAACAACTAAAAGTGCTCATCAAAAGTAAATTTATTTGACTAGATCAAGTGTTTGAATACTCTTGAGACGCCTGTGACCCTCGAATGCAAGTAAGTCTCTTACAAGACAGTTGAAATGTTCCGCAATCCTAGAGACATAGTTGACACTTGCTATTTTTATTTCCTCTCGAACTAGGTGCACCTTCAGATCTTTGTGGATGTTACTGTTTCTCATATACCAAGAAGCACCTGTTATTATTCTAAGAAGTCTAGATTGCCGCCTTCGAAGCTTCTCTACATTTGATGGTGAGGCTGTTCCCCACAGTTGGATACCATAAAGCCAAATAGGTTTGAATACTGACTTATACAAAAGTAGTTTTATTTCAAAGTCACGGGTTGACTTAGGTCCAATAAGCCAGTTTCTGAGTTTGATCTGGGAAATTTTGGCATCTATATGGTGAGCCCAGGCAAGGCGACGGTCGAGAGGGATGCCCAGATATCTTACACTATTATGTTCTGGTACTGTGACACCATTAATCTTGATGGGCAGTGTAAACGTAATGCGCACGCATTTACAAAAGTTGACTTTTATCTTCCATTTCAGCGGCCAATTTTCTAATTAATTAACGCGAGATTGAAGTCTTTGAGACGCAACTGTAGAATCTCTATGAATAAAAGTAGAAGTGTGAGTCAAAAGTAGACGTGTGAGTCACTACACTTGTATGCATATCTGCAGTGAAAAATAAGTATGGGAACGGCCCTTGAATATTTCCTTGAGGTACGTCAACAGATATCTTTCTGCGGGAAGAGGTGACATCTTTCGATTTTATTGGGATATTTGTGTGTGTAAATTTTGCCCATAAGTGGCGGGACCTACAGTTTAAAGTCAAAACCTAACGATACATTTCTGAGAAACTTTTCATGAGAATTCTTATTTTCTCGCAGAGTTTTTGCAAGAAATCTGCTGGGAGGCGGTCGCCGAAGAACGTCTAATAATAATAATTACCTACTAGACTACGGCGAATACTTGATGCCGTTATGCGTGTTATATAATATACCGTTATAAAAATGAAATGGTGTTCTGCTTTTAAAGCTTTTAACATTGAAATTACAAACAAAAGCCACAAAAACAATGGACTTGTTTACATGATAAACAAGTACACAAAAATATAACAAACAAACACCAGCATAAAAAAGGATAAACGAGTAAACAAAAAATACAAAAACAAACACTGTAAGAATAATTGTAAACAAAAATGCATAAACAACAATAATGAAAAACGATGTTTACATTAATAGAGATCTCGAAAAAGCAAAGCCGCAAATGTTCACCTTCAAGGACATTCATCAGACTGTTTACGTTGCATTTAAAAGGCAGGGCATGCTTGACGAGACATGTGGTAATCAAAAGCGACATGATAGATAGTTTAGACGGTTCAGAGATAACGATTTTCATGTAAGAAATGAAAGGACGCGGAAGACCTCCAAAAAACTTTTAAAGACACCGAATTTCAAAAAATATCGGCTGAAAATGACACTTCGAATCAGACAAAAATGACGGAAATATAAAATGTTGAACGACAAACAATTCTGACCATTCAAACGTTATAGGAAAGATCCATAAGACTGAAAACTGAGTGCCACAAGAATTGAATGACAAACAGATAGAAAATTAAAAAATCACTCGTGATATTTTGCTTCAAAGGTACTATAAAAAAACTAGTGAAAAAATGAATTTATTACCGGAATCCTAAACGGAAAAAACCATGGGTTAAACCGGGACAATCATCAACGACGGCTGCAAGACCAGATCGAGTCTGCAGAAAGAAAATGGTGTCTGCCTGGTGAGACTAGAAAAGTATGGTGTACCACAAGCTCATGAAACATGGTGAAACTGTTTAACAGATCACTACTGACAACATATGGTCAATTTTTACTATGCATTGATCGTAAAACGTCCAGAATAAGCCACAGCATTATTTTGCAGCTTGAAAATGAACCTGCACACAAAGTAAAACCGTTTGAGGATACAATCAAGGCACTCTATTGGGAACTGTTAACCTAACTGCCATATTCACCAGACTTGGCTTCTTCCGACAACTTGTTTTCATAGTTGGCACACGCATTGGTTGAGCAGGACTTCAGTTCCAACGAGTGATTTGAAAATCGTAGGACTAATTGGTTTGCTTCAAAAGACGAACAATTTTATTGGTGTGGAATGCATAAATTGTCTGAAAGATGGAAAAAGTCTGATTTTTTATTTCCCATTAAAAATTAGTTATTATTTTCATTTCTTATTGCAAAACCTGGCATGTCCTTTATTTTTGGTAAATTTTTACACAAGTCCCTTTGCACTGTATAAGAACACACAATTAATTTTAAATGAAAATTTATTTAAAAATGTTGTCTGAGGAAACGTTAAATTCCCTTGAAACTTTTTATGTCGAATAAAGTGTTCTCTTTCAATAGCTCCTCTTAGATTTAATGAATTAATCATTATATGTACTTAAACTATAAACAGTATTATTTATTTTATCGTATTTATAATTTGATACTCCTCTACTTTATTTTTCTTTCCTTAAAACTTAAACTGAAGTTTTCTTATTAATATTAAGTGGTATGAAAGAATTAAAGTTGAAAGAATGAATTTTAGATTATTTCGTTTTCTTTTTGTTCTGTTTTGTAATCATTATTATTCTTCTTTTTTTAATACCATTATGAGTGGTTTTGTTTTCTCATTACGTTGAGTGGTGCAAAACGAATTTGAAAAGAATTTTTTGTGGTATGTTAATTTGAAATGTAGAGGATATACTATCAGAAAATTTAATGCCGATCATACACACATCATATATATGTACTTAATTAGTTATTATAATTAGAATTACGACATACTAGCTTTTCACATCACTTATGTTGTGTGCGTTAATTTTATACGTGAGTGGCGGGGACTTACGGTCTAAATTCGGTTTAACTTTCCATATCTACTTTATTTACTCTCAGACTTTTTGCCAGAAATCTGCTGAGATCAAGTCGACAAAAAAGCTCAGCTGGCTTCAGTTGTTGCGTGAGCTTGACTTTATATGGATGTAGGTGTAGATCTAAATGCAAAATACACCATAATGTGCCGTAAGACAGTCCTAATTCCTGATAACGACGAGGAATCGACACATTCGGGTCTTCGGCAACACTTTCACTTACAATAGCGATATTTTCAGCTGAACGAGCGAAACGATGATGCACAGGCTTTTCAATATTTGCAACCACTCCAGTCTCTTCAAATTTCTTCACAATTTTGCCAATTGCTTGCGTAGTTGGACGATTATGTAAACCATAATCTCCTCTTAAAGCACGATACGTGGCTGTGGCAGAATCACCATTTTTGTAGAAGGTTTTGATAATTTTTATGCGTTGTGTGATAGTTAAACGATCCATTTTCGTCAATGTCAGACTTTCAATTGAAAAGAAAAAAATTGGTTTCGCAGGGTAAACAGTCTGATGAATGCTCTTGAATGTGAACGTTCTTAACCCTTTGCACTCAGCACCGTTTCGGACGCTCCTACCAGCAACTCGACGCCAACCTTTGACGAAAACGTACATCCTGAAAATGTACAGTATAATTTTAGACCCAGTAAGGAATTGTAATGAAATTTGTTTTTTATGAATTTGTGGACATTAAAGAACACATATTTCCAAAAAATATCAAAAGTTGTTTCTATTCGACACTTCAGACGAACTAAGATCTTGTACATTTCTATTCTCGGTTATCGGATTTCTTTATTATCATATCAAGTTTCACACTTCATTGAGCCACACTCATGTGCCTTTGGGCGCCTAATCCACTTTGTCTACAATTAGCTCAACGGATCAGAGAAGTGTACAGTCAGTCCTGAACTCACTTCTCACGTTCTTCTACGACGTGTAAAACGGTTGAATTATTCATCATGCATCTTGTAATTTTATCATATTTTGATTAATTTTTTATGCCATTTTAACAGAAAACTACAGGAAAACAAGTGTGCCTTAAAAAATTGCTGTGGCAAAATTTCATTGTCCGTAATAGCCACCAAACTATCATGTCCCCTCAGAGGGGACAACCGAGAGCAAAGGGTTAAGTTCGCCCTCACGAAATCTCTATAAATGTAAACATATTGTTTATAAGTTAATTAAAATAAATTAATAAAATAATGAATTATAACAAATTAATAAATATAATAATTTATTAATTAATTATTCATATACGAGTATAAGTTATGTACTCAAAAACTCATACTGAAATATGTATGTGCATGTACCGTATGAGTAGGGTTGCCAGCCTGGCTGGACTTGGCTGGATTGTCCAGCTTTTTTGATGCTTGTCCAGTTTCAAGCTAAAATTTAATTTGTCCAGCTAAATAGAAATTTTTTTAGTACACTGCAATAACTTGGGCAATAATTTCTCATCACTGACAACGTGTCTCAACACTTGAACAGCTGATGTCATTATAAATATTATTACGTACAGCTTTTATTTTGTACATGAAAATAATAAAAATAATTTGCAGAAAATCTTGAAATGGATATTAATGAAGAAGCTAGTCCATCAAAAAGACGGCTCACAACCTTCTGCGATAGATGGAAAGAGTTTGCAAAATATGCTAATTGGATAAGAAAAAAAGATAATTAGACGGCGGAGTGTAAATTGTGCCAAACAGCCATTATAATCAAATATGAAGGCAGCCGCTCGCAAATCTGGTTGCGTTTACCACAACGTTGTCCACGGACTAAGCTGCAATAGTCCTGACTGCCAAATAAACCTCAGCTCAATTTTATATTGTGATAGCAATTTCCAGAAATATTTTGGCATCTTACTCGCAACAAGTAGCGGTTGGTGCTCTTAAAGCTAATTATTATTTTTCTTCCAATATTGGCAATGTAAAAACTTACCCATATGTTGTTCAATATTTTGATCCCGGACATGGAATTCGTAAGCGAGTTTTAGACTTTTATAGTGATCCGTATGAAACTTCAAGGGATATATTTTCGAATATAATGAGAATAACTAAAGATTGTGACTTAGAAAGAAAACAAATAACAGAATATAGTGCTGATAATGCTGCAGTCAACTACGGTATTCACAACTCGGTTTATCAATAATTGAATGAGACATCAAAGCAAATTGTAACTATCATATTATAAACAATTGCGTAAAAAATCACTGAATGCATTATCTGTTGACATAGAAAACATTGTTAAAAAATATTCAATGAGATTAGTTCATCGGCGGTGACCACTGAAAAGTTAAAATAATGTTTTGAGTTTGATGGTATCGAATATAAAGAACTTTTATAGTGTCCGCCAAATAACTTTTGTTTTTGAAAATGCTTAAAAAACTACTGAATATTTTCTCAAATTTCTTTTTTATTTGGAAGTACAATCCTTCCGGTTAATAAAGGAAAATAATTTCATTCACATGGCCACCTCGGCTGGCCATGCAGTAGCCTGCACGATCGGTCCAATTTTTAAGCACATTATCGATTGTGTGCAGCTGTATTTTACCAATGGCTTCACAAATATTGTCCTTTAAAGCGTCAATTGTCTCTGGCTTGTCGGCGTAGCACTTATCTTTGACGACACCCCACAAATAATAGTCCGACGGTGTCAAATCGCAGCTCCGAGGTGGCCAAACGACATCAGCTTTGCGGCTGATAATGCGATCGTCAAAAACAGGGCGCAAAACATCGAGTGTAGCACGTAGCGCCGTCCTGTTGAAACCAAATGTTGCCAATATCCTCCTCTTCAATTTTTGTGAACAAAAATTCGTTCAACATGACCCGATAACGATCGCCATTGACTGTAACGGCCACTCCTTGCTCATATTCGAAGAAAAATGGCCCAATTATGCCTCTGGACCAAAATCCGCACCAAACAGTGAATCGTTTTGGGTGCGTCGGCTTTTCAATGCATGCGTGCGAGTTTTCTGTGCCCCAAATGCGTTAATTTTGATTGTTTACATTAATTATCTGTAAATCAGACATGAGCTAAGTGTTACCATTCACGAAATAAGTACTAGTTGAAAAAAAACGTTAGATGGCGGACCCTTTAAGACGTATTCCAACGAGGTGGCCCTCCCTATTACCAGCTATAGATCGCCTTTGTTTTCGCTGGTATTTTTGTATGTCCAGCTTTTTTTTGTTTTGTCCAGCTTTTTAAAACTCAATGTCCAGCTCTTTGCGAATCGGAATCTGGCAACCCTACGTATGAGTGATATTCAATTTCATTAATTCCGTATACAACAAAATTCCACTCATATTTCAATACCAAGTATACGTATGAGTGATATTAGATTACATTAATTCGTTATGAGACAAAATTAAAACCATATTTTATTGCATACTTTTCAGAGTAATTATTGCACTACTAGCAGTATGGGTATGGTTGCGTATGAGGAATATATTTTACATAGAATTAAGTATTAAGTGTACTCTCAATATGAAGTTAGTGGATATTTAAAATTTAGGAATAAAACAAAAATTAATTTTTTGTTTTTGTATACGTATGTATACTCCATTAAAAATTTCGTAATTTTTAAATTGCACTGCTGTTCGTTTATAAAATTTTTCCCCGTTCAGTAAACTAACAAGCAATGCAATCTACTGACAAAGATATCCAAATTCCCATTGCAACAGCAAACATTCCTTAATGCTAAGCTAAGAAAACAAACAAAACGGTAAATTGAGGAAGAAATTTGTTCAGGTTAAAAAGGATTGAGATTTTGTTTGTCATCAGACATACATACGTACGTAACAAGCTACTTTAACATCATCAGATGCATTGTGGGCTTCGCAATTTGCAAAATGAGGCAGTAAACAAAATTACGTGGCCTAAAACGCAAACAAGTTCACAAAGAGAGAAGCATTCGATATCCTTTTTTTTCGAAATATCAAGAGGAGTTAAAGCTTAAATAAATTTCGAGCTTTAATGGAAATATAAAAGCAAGCAAGGAAATATAAAAGCAAAATAAAATAAAAAATTTAAGATTGTGAAGATACGACAGTCTGGAGCTGATTCACATCGATGAAATGTTGATGATTTTTATACGATATATCGGAGTAATCTTAAAGCAAATAGTTAACTAGCCAAACATATTTCTTTTTCTTCTAAGGAGGAGGCCCGTGTGTGGGGCCCTCACCCACTAAATCTCCCTCTCCTCTTTTGGACTATTTGTGCCCATTATGGAACTACTATAGTATTACTTCGAAATGGAGTCCCTCTAGCCATCTGGCCTCTCTATATCTATATCCGAGCCCGTATTGCTCAATGAGATCTGCAAAGGTGTCTAAACATTCATTCTAATTCTCTCATCCAAGCTAAGTTTCTTAGGTTTCAGCAATACTTCAGTATGACTGGCTATGCTATTCCAATTCTCTTCGCTGTCCAGCTGTATATCGCTGAAGTATTCAACAGTACAGACGCTGACTTTGGCCTCAAGATTTGTTCATTCTAAACTCCATCTCTCACAATGAAAGAATGTGTGTTCCGCCTCATCAATCTATGCATTATCACAAATGCAATTTGGTCGTGTCGTATTCCCCATTTTAAACAGATATTTACAAAAATAACGGTGTGCGGATAACAGATGTGTTAAATAGTAATTAACCTCATTAAATTTCCTCTCAATTTGGCGGATAATATTCCATTTCCATGTTCCATTTCTCTTGCCATTGTTGCATCGTTCGTTTTCTGGCATCGTCGGCATTTACTGACCAAATTTCCTCTCAATCCAGGGGGTAATATATGGGAGAAGTTTGCCGTCCATCTACCACTTGTTTCAATGTTCCATTTCTCTTTGCCAGTTTTGTATGGTTCGCTTTCTGGCATTGTCGACATTTACTGTCTCTCCGTGCGCGTTTTTAGTCTCCCACACCCTCTTCCGCTCGTTTGCCTGTTAACCTATACGTATTACACTATTGATTACCAGTACTGTTTACCTTTAATGCTTCTGCCCAGGTCTCACTGGCGTAAAGCAGAATAGAGTCTGCAATTGCCATCATCAATCTGCGTCTGATCTGTACAGTACCACCAGTACCAAGTTTTCTAAGTAAGGAGGTGACTTTAGTGGCATTCTTCTTTTTTTATTTATGTCCCCAAGCGATTAATTCTTATTATTACTTTTTCTTTCTTTGGTCAAAAGCCAAGTTTTCTTAACAAAGAAAAACTAATTTTCTTTCTTTCTTTTGATGTTTCATTTTTGCTGTTTTTTTAATCCGCCTGAACAGCGAAGTTAAGTTATTTATCATGATAATAATTATTGAAATTTACTTGTAGCCCCCTAAAGCAACAGGAAAAGAGACTATAAGAAAATTATTCAAGAAAACTCAATTATTATGAAATATTAACTGAATTCAAATTATTTTTCCCAATTTCCATTTGTTTAATCGTTGGGAATTTGTAGCACATTAAGGAATTTATACATTAAGGAATTTATTTTTTTAAATTATACAATTAAGGAATTCAAAAACCAGTGCACATTGAGATGTGAAAACCGTAATTGCTCATTACATGTGGGGGGCCATGGTTCCAACCCAGGTCAGACATCTCCAACAAAACGTAATATAAAAAAAGGTTCTTCGTTAACTTCCTCTCTGCAGATTTCTGGCAAAAACTCTAACAGTTAATAAAGTGAGCAACAAAAAATTCATCAAGAATCTATCGTTTGGATTCCACACTAAACTGTAGGCCCCGCCACTCATGTATAAAATTAACACACACAACAGAAGTTGTATGAGAAACTAGGTTGTAATCCCAGACTGAAAGGTTGTAATGACTAATTATGTACTCATATGTATTGTTACGAAAATGAAAAATTCAGATACTTGTGTTCTGCTTTTACATCGTTTAACATTAAAATTGTAAGGAAAAGCTACAAACACAAAACAATTAACTTGTTTAGAAACTATCGCACTGCATAGTAAAGGGTCCGCCAAATAACTTTTTTTTTTTTGAAATGCTTTAAAAAAACTACTGAATATTTTCTCAAATTTTGTTTTTTTATTTGAAAGTACAATCCTTCCGGTTAATAATCGAAAATAATTTCATTCAAATGGCTCCCTCGGCTGGCCATGCAGTAGCCTACACGACCGGTCCAATTTTTAAGCACATTATCGATTGTGTGCAGCTGTATTTCACCAATGGCTTCTCGAATATTGTCTCTAGCTTGTCGACGTAACACTAATCTTTGATGGAACCACACAAATAATAGTCCAACGGTGTCAAATCGCAGCTCCGAGGTAGCCAAACGACATCAGCTCTGCGGCTGATAATGCGATCTTCAAAAATAGGGCGCAAAACAAATGTTTTCAATATCCTCCTCTTCAATTTTTGTGAGAATTATGCCTATGGACCGAAACCCGCACCAAACATTGACTCGTATTGGGTGCGTCGGCTTTTCAATGTATGCGTGCGGGTTTCCTGTGCACCAAATGCGAAAATTTTGCTTGTTTACATACCCGCCAAGATCAAAATGAGCTTCATCTGAAAAGATGATTTTTGTGCCAAAATCGGCATCTATTGTAAGTCGATCGCAGACCCACTTAGCGAAGCGAAATCGCATTGGATGGTCAATATTCGTTCAGCGGAAGGATAAAACTAATTATCTGTCAAATCAGAAATGAGCTAAGTGTTACCATTCACGAATAAGCACTAGTTCAAAAAAAAAATGTTAGATGGCGGACCCTTTATAACAACAAACACCAGCGCAAGAAATGGTTAAAACGTAAACAAAAATATACTAACAAGCACCAGCACAAAAAGTGGTAAAAAAAAGTAAACAAAAGTGTACGAATAAACATCAGCATAAAAAATCGTAAACAAGTAAACAAAAATACAACAACAAACACTATAAGAATAAATGTAAACAAAATACACAAATAACAATAATGAAACAATGATGTTTACATTTATAGAGATCGCGAGAAAGCGAAGCCACGAACATTCGCTTTCAAAGACATTCATCAGACTGTTTACGTTACCATATAAAAGGCAAGGCAAAGTGCAGTCAGTCTTGTGTGAAGACGCTGTGTTTGAAGAGAGTAGTCGTAGTTTGAAGATCTCCGCTACAAAAATCAGTCAAACAATTGTCTAGTAATTGTTATTGTTTATACAAAGGGTGTAAACAGAGGAATAAAGAACAAAGCAATTGTTGTTGTTTACATAAAGTTGTGAACAGTGGCACACAGAATTGTGCGAATAAAAAAGAATTTTAATTAAAACTAAACAGAAATTTATTTATATATTATTTGCCATCTACGAGCTCATATCTTAAACGTTTTTAAACGGTAAAAACGTAACAGTATATATGAATAGACATTAAAAAGTAATTTCGTTGCAATTTTTTTTTTGTTGTTTTTCGTAAAGATTTTATTACGGTGAAAATTTTAATGTAAATTTGTTAATAAAAGACAACAGTTACCATACTATGCTCTATACACGCCCGATAAAACTTAAAAATGGCTTAATTAGGCAACCCAAATTACTTGTAGCTGCCATGCAGATAACTAGCTATTCGAGAGAGCCATGGTGTATAGAATAATAATTTCTATTACAAGATTATATGTAATGCAGATTGTAAAAATGTAAAATGGCATGAAATAACAAATAGATTAAAAAATAGACATTTATTATAATGGGTGGGCCTTCTATTGGTTTAAATTTGAACCATCGTTTAATTTGAATCTGGCAATACTTATGTTATTCTATTGTGTCACAAAATTCAGTATATTATCTCCACGGAACGTAATGAATCGATTTGCACTTAAGTAACGTTGAGATTTGTTGGAAATTTATTTCCAAACAAAGACGATTGGTCGGAAATTGCACGAAAATATCGTACAAAATTTGGTCGCACAGAAGGGCAAACAGTACCTCCGATATACGCAAATTTATTGTTAAAGTTCGTGAAACTCGTTTCATTGCCGATTCGCCAAGACGTAAGCGTGCTCGTATAGTACGTACATCCGAAAATTTCCCAGCTGTGGCTGAGAGTATGCGTGAGAAACCACACTTACGTCAACTTATCATCATTCTCAAGAATTGAACATTCCACACACCAGCTTACGTTTACGAAAAGATTTCGGTATGACTCCTTACAAAGTTCGATTGGTTCTAGAGTTGAAGTCGCATGACCATCCGCTTCGTTTTCACTTCGCTAGGTGGTCCAACGAGAAACTGCATGATGATGTCGATTTTTCCAAAACAAATTATCAACAAACACAAGCATAAACAAATTTTAAAAAAGTAAACAAAAATATACCAACAAACACCAGCATAAAAAATCGTAAACAAGTAAACAAAAATACAACAACAAACACTGCAAGAATAAATGTAAACATAAATACACAAACAACAATAATGATAAAAATTATCTTTTTGGATGAAACTCATTTTCATCTTGGTGGGAACGCTAATATGCAAAATTGCCGTATTTGGGGCTCAGTAAACCCACCCGTGCCAATGCACCCACTACGAGAGACTGTTTGGTGCGGCTAGTGGAGCGGAGGCATCATTGGCCCATATTTCTTTGAAAATGTGGAAGTCGAAACTATTATAGTCAACGGAGATATAACAACCTATCTCTTCATGATATTGATGTGAACGATGTTTGGTTTCAATAGGATGGGCAAGTTGCACCACATCTCGATATATTGCGTCAAATGTTTGATGGCCGTTTAATAAGCTGAAATGGTGATGCCAATTGGATGCCTACACGCTGCGATTTGATACCGTTGGACTATTAATATGAATATTAATTAAATTGTTGCGCCGACAAACCAGAGACAATTGAGCATTTGAAATCAAACATACATGCTGCAATTGCCGAGATACGACCTTATGCACTCGAAAAAGTGCACGAAAATTGGTGCGATCGAATGGGGTACTTTGAGGCCAGCTGCGGCAGCCAAATAAATGAAATAATCTTTCATTTCTAACCGAAATAATTAAACTTCACCACAAAAACATAAATTTGGCAAAATTTCAAACCGTTTTTGTTTTATTTTTTGCATTTTTAAATGTAAACTTTTAAATCACCCACCCTATAGTATGAGTTAGCTACACAGTTTTTTGCTAAATAAATTCTGTTTTCTAAAACATATTTCACATTTTATAAACTGTTAAACAGACTACTTTATCTAATGTTGGAATATTACAAATTGTATCTGATTTAAGACAACCAAAATTGTTTTGGATCAGTTTGCATCCTTTTTTTCTTCTGTTACACAATGTATTACAGACATCGTTGGCATTTGGTTTTACTACTAATGCCACATAATCTCTTTATAAAATGAATTGCGGGGAAATTTTGTATAATTTTATGTCATAAAAAAAGAAAACAAAACCTGAAATTGGCTACTTGCCTGAATTATCACACGTTTATTATATCCATTATCCTAATTTGGCATTCAAACAGCTTGTAAGCATGCATGAACTCTGTTCATTGACTTTAAAAAGTTTTCTTTCTTTTATTTTCCTTTTTACTTAATTTCATGGAAATGTCTTTGGTAAATTTTTTTTGATTACAGTCCTCTTGCAAATCAAGAAACATTCAACAGCTGTTGACGATTTTTCTTTTCCTTATTCATTTGACTTATATTGCAGAATGGCCTAGACGTACATATATGTGTCGGCTCCAGATGCGGGCAGCTTGGAATTTATTGAGGAAATAATAAATAAAAGCTACATATTCGCATTTTGAAAAACAGTTTCTCAAAAGAATTTGAAATTGCTAGTGATTATTACCTACAACAAGTCAATGAACTCAATCATTCTACTGTTAATATGAAAATAGATGTTAGGTACAGTAATCAGAAGACGAGTGTTTGTATCACCATATTTCAACTTATCTAAAGGACGGGGAGTATAGTCAACAACATTTGGTTTCAGTCGGTTATACTTCTTTCTACAATACGTCATTCATGCGAAGTGCCAGGTCAAAAGAAAAGCCACTTATGATCTTAGATTACAACAAATATATAACTCAACAAATATACAACAATATGCAATATCAACAAACATCCAATATGAACACATTTTCATATATTTCTTTATACATACCCAGACCTGCATTTTAACTCAAATCTAGGATTAAGGTAAAAAAACACTACTATTGAGGATATCATGAAATTTCAGATTAATAAAGTCATAACTTCCTAAGATACCGCGATTAAAAAACACAAAACATACCCGGGTATGTATCTGTTGACATAAAGGTTAAACTGTAGGTCCACCTCTCGTGTATAAAATTGTGCGTGGCTGATTCTGTTTTCAAATCTGTTTCATATCCAGTTAATCTCAAATGAAACTACTTGAGTACGTCATGAGAACGGTTCGCTACCTAACAGGAATTCTAACAGTCTACTGCGCTATTGCCGATTTCTCTGGTAGGTTCGGTCTGCTGCACTAGGATTTGGGGGTAGAAGCTGCCATGATGTGGTAGAAATGAATTTGGTACAACACTTTTTATATGACACTTCAAAACACACTTCATCGGTGTTTGAGTGATAGAACGTTTAATGATCTGGGCATAGTGGCAAACTTGCCACTATGTAAACTGGCTGGTTTCATCCGAAGCTCGAGATAGTTCAAATCTACCACTTACGGATCATGCCCAGGGGGCTTCTCTCATACTGAGTAACACAATGGACTATATGGGCATCGAATGAATTTGCCTGCGAACAGCAAGCAACCTGCTAACCTAACCTAACTTAACCTGAAATGAGCTGAGTAAGCAGATAACGTCATGAACTCTTAAGTTCGTGCCCAACTTAAATTGCACACATCCCACGATGGCGTAAACTCTCCTTGGTTGCAACACACGTGTTTCTCTATGGGCACTTAATATTTCACCCTGAGGCCGAACATACCCAACTGTGTACTGTGGAATGGTCTTTTGCTTAAATACGTATGTGATTGCAATGCATTTGCCAAAATCGTAGAATATACTGATAGAACCCTCAGTGCCATTAAAGGACAAGTTTTCAATACAACGGTTAAACCAACCCGTGCTGTTTTAAAGATTTTATTTATAAAACAAATCGACACACACCAGATTTTTATCGGCTACAAGATAGACTCATAAGGAAGCGTGTTCTTGCCGCAATGTGTGGGCGCGGTATTCCTGCGGAGCAATGCAGAATGACGTTAAGTAACTGCTGCAGCTCCGTCAAGGTAGGAATGGAGTCTTTGTGAGGTTTCAGACAAGTCAATCCCTTAACATGCGACATCTTCAACTTTGTCATGGAGAGTGTTCTGCGAAAGGCGAGCGTGCACCACAGTGGCAGTATTTTTCACAAAAGTGTAGAGATGCTTCTTTAGACTGAGGATATTAGCAATTGTTATAAAAATGAAAAATCTAGATATTGGTGTTGTACTTTTACATCGCGGACATTTTGGAAAATAAACACTCTTTAGAAGTTACGTGTGGCAAAATAGTGGACAAATAGTGGACGCAAAAAAAAATAGCGGACAGAAGGTTAAAATAGCGAATGTCCGCTAAAATAGTGAACAGATGGTCACCGTATATGTACTATAGGGATTATTAATACATTTGACGTATCAGTAATATTTAATTTAACTTTATTCACAATAATTACTAATCCGCCTGTAGCACTGTTTTAAATTTAAAGAAAAGTATCATATTTTTTATTCGAATCCTCATGTTTAAATATTGATTTTCCAAATATTACTGTGAAAGTGATTATTTATTTGTAGTTTAATAGATCGACACTTTAGACTATTTATTATCGTTTAAAATTCTGTAAATAAATTGTAGGTTCTTTATTTACTTACAGACCTTGTTGGAGTGAAAAGTTAAAAATATCATTTCAATAAATTGTTTAAATGTTTAAACAAATGTTTACATCCTATACAGAGTAGAGTTAGATTGAAATCTCTTGTTTATTGCACAATTTCTTAAAACTATATTTGGAGATAAATTTTAATTTTACAATAAATACAAATATAATAAGTGTATACAAGTTTGTATTATAAAGGGTGGGTCATTAAAAGTTTGAATTTAAAAGTACAATAAAACAAACACGGTTTGAAATTTAGCCAAATTTTTTTTTTGTTGTTTTTGTTGTGAATTACAATTGTTCCGGTTAGAAATGAAATATTACGCTGTACGGCTGTACGGGGCTTGCCTGACAGTACCTCATTCGATTGGACCAATTTTCGTATACTCGATTCGTATACGTCGAGTGTAAGGGGTCGTATCTCGACAATGGCATCACGAATGTTGGTCTTCAAATGCTCAATTATCTCTGATCTAATGGCTTAACACTTTTCTTCAACGGCGCCCCAAAGAAAATAGTCCGATGGTGTCAAATCGCAGCTTTTTGGCAGCCAATATTCGGCTAATTAAACGGCTATCAAACGTTTGACGCAATACATCGATTTTGTCATGAGAAGTGCGGCAAGTTGCACCATCCTGTCGAAACCAAACATCGTTCACATCAATGCCATGCAGAGCGGGTACAAAAAAATCGGTTATCATGGTGCGCTAGGTGTCTCCATTGACCATACTGGATGAGTTGTTCTCATTTTCAGAGGAATATGGACCAATGATGCTGCCGCTACACAATTCGCACCAAACAGTCACTCATAATAGGTGCACTGGCTTCTTTAAAACAACGTGTGGGTTTTTTGAGTCCAAAGTACGGCAACTTTGCTTAATAACGAAGCCATCGATACGAAAATGAGCTTCATCCGAAAAGATGATTTTTTTTGGAGAAATTCACGTCATCGTGCAGTATCTCGTTGACTTAGATGGTCATGCGGCTGTAACTCTTGAACCAATTGAACTTTGCAAGGTGTCATACCGAAATCTTTTCACAATATTCGAGGTAAGCTGGTGCGTGAAATATTGAATTATTGTGAACGATGACGAGTTAATGTTAATTTGTATTCTCACGCACATTCTCAGCCACAGCTTGGTTATAATAGGGTGTACTGACTGTACGAGCATGCTCACGACTTCGCGCATCAACAATGGAACCAGTTTCACGAATTATAGCAATAAACTCACATATACCGGTCACTCTTGGTCCTTCTCTACGAGATTTTCGTGCAATTACCGACCAATTGGCTTTGTTCGCGGAAATAAATTTTCGTCTTGGCGTATCAACAATGAAACCAATTCGACGAACTTTGAAACAAACTTACGTATACCGGTCTCTGTTGGTCCTTCTCTGCGACAAAATTTTGTACGACAAATTTCCAATAAATCCCAACGTTGCACAAGCGTAAATCGATTCATTACGTTCAGTGCAGATAATATAGTGAATTTTGTGACTGAGTAGAATGACATAAGTATTGTCAGATAACAAATAATCAATAGTTCAAATTTAAATCGATAGATGACCCACCCGATAGTAAATAAAACTTTTTATGAAAAGAAATATTTTCTAGACTTTCTTACTGGAAGTCTTCTCCTTTTTCATCCCCTTAACTAAAAGATGAAGAGGAATTTACAACATTTTATATTATATTGTAGCAATATTGAGCCTGATATCTATTCAGTGCTATCAGTGTCATTTAATGTATGTATATTGTGATAGCTTTCATTTATTGTCTTTCTTTTCCTTTTCCATATACGGCCATAAGCTTGTATACAAATAAAAGTTTCTAACAATTTATTTAAACAACAGAGATAAACTTTATAAGAATATATCAACAGTGTGGCAACTCGTGTATGTATGTGTTAATATACATATATGACCACTTGTATCACTTTTATTACACCGAGCATTTACACATTCATGTGAAGGAAGAAGATAAAGAGCAACACAAAATAATGTCTTCAATCAATCGTTTCATATTGGAAAATGGCATGGTTATTGCTGTGGTGCACTACAAACTAGAAATATACCCTTAGTAGCTACATACAATTGCATTTATGTCGGTAAATACATCATGTATAAAATTAACACACTGAACGTAAGTGGTGTGAGAAACTAGGTCGTAATCCTAGCTGAAGGGTTGCAATGACCATTTATGGACGTATATATGTATGTATGCATGAAAGCAAGCGCTTAATGAAAGACCAGAAATATATCATTAAGCGTTTCCAGTCTATAAACCTTATTAACGCCAAGTGTATGTGTGATGTATCATCGAAATATTTTATTAGTTTGAAAGGAGTTTTCATGCCGTTATGTGTGGAATACAACATCATTCAATTGTCCGTCACAGTTTCTCTGGGTAGAGAGCATCCGAAATATTAAATTTTCTGTTACTCTTGTGCATAAATAGACTGAATTTGATCCATGGCATTTTCTATGTTAGCTTTGAGGACGGCTGTGGTTTGGGACTTATTCGCATACACCTGCAACTTAGGAAAACCCCACAAGAAAAATTTTAATGGGTTCATATCGTATGATTTCTCCATGTGGGATGACAATGCATTCAAATTTCTCGTAAAGATTATCTAACATGGCGTGAGCTGTGTGACACGTAGCGTTGTCTTGTTGAAACCAATAGTCATTGGTGTTCATTCTATTCAGACCAAAGTAAGTGGTTGACAGGGATAGCCTGGCCAACGACGTTTTTAAAGAGATATGGACTGACCTTTTCAGGTCATATGCAGTTTTTGTCCTCATTATTCAATTCAGACCAATAGAAGACTCACTAACCGTCGATCTCATAAAAATATGGACCGAAGATGCTGCCAGCCTAGAATCCACACCAAATAGTGACATCTTTGGGATGTACTGGACGCTGTTGGTTTTCATATGGAGTGTTTCCAAAATCGTTCATGTATGTTTTAAAGCCATTAATCCACAAATAGACCTCATTGCTGCAGATGATTTTTCGCTCTAAAGCCCGTTTAAAGACCGTATGTTGTTGTGTGTAGTCGTGGATGGTGATTTGACAAAATAAATTAAATAAATGACCACGAAGTTATTAACTGTTAAAGTCCGAAAGTACAAAAGGTTTGTGAGTGTGATAATGTAAGCTCCCGGAAAGCTTTATATTTTTAAAATAAATGAAGAAAATTTTAATTTAAATTTGTTCCAAAGCCAATTTTTTATTGAAGCGAATCCAACCAAATTGGTTTAACTTATTCGTTTTTATTCCAAGTGTCAATAATTGTATGTATGTATGCAGTCGTATGTTAACAGTCGTTTCAGTGTTCTTGTCTTTACAAAATTGCCTTCAATGAATAAAACAGCACGCTTTTCATGAATATTTCAGGAGTAGCATTTTATTTTATTTACATAGAACACATATACAAAATTTCACACACACATTTATAGTATGCGGGTACATATGTAGACATTATACAATATTTTTGTTTTATTTTTTGTTTTAAATTTTAATTGATTTTTTAAAGCCAAGTAACATACATACATATCCAAGGTTTAGTGGCCGTCTGAAGAAATACTAGTACTTAAACCCAGAGCTGAGCAACTTTGGCACTAAGTTTTATTATGGTTTCAATGTTTAGCTTTATTTATCCAACTTTTCACTACCTGTACTAAATGTTGCCGCCACCATTTTTGTACAACTCAAATCTGTGTGAAATTGGGTCTATTCAACCATGAGGACGCTATTTGCTCAGCTACTCAATAAGCTGGTCAGGTATTCATTTATTTTGTCCATCGATTGCTTGCTTCAGTGGTTTATTAAAAAAAAGGTGAATGAAAATAATTTCAAATAATAAAAGAAAAATTGTCAATTGTGGAGCACGAGTTCAGATATTTTTACTCAATTGATATCTGTGCAGCAATACTGATTAAAATCGTAACATTTTTAAGGCTATAAATCTCTTAAAGGTTATTCTATTCTATATTTCAAGTAGAAGTGATTTATTTAAGACAAATTTAAACTTAAACCTTTCTCAACTTACTTTTGATTCCAATTATTTAACGTTCAAATTACTCAACATCGTTACCACACTCTTGCAACTCTAAACAGTTCATCCCGGCATCTACTGTCATTCCATTTACTCTCGTGGAAGTTTTGTTGTCTTACATCTGCGGTTTGGTGCATGATAAATGCTCATCTGATTTGCTTGATGAACAGGTAAACAAAATGATGTGGCCTAAAATAAGTAGAAGCATACGCAGACAATAGCAGAAGGAGTAATCCGAATGAACTCCTGAAGGATGAAATTTTCTTTAAAAAATTGTAAAGATAAACGATTTCAAAATTGCTGTCATACTGATTTTAATATCATACTCATACTATTCATATTCAAAGTTTGAAGTACGCATCGTGCTCATACTTAACAATACGCATGATTTTGTTGATTTCGACTCTTCTTTACTCAGCATTTACAAGAATCACAAAATAAGTATGAATCGCGTACGAACACTACATTTCCAGTTCCCTTTAGCTAAAGGTACCTTTAACTAACCCTAACTTTAACGACTAGTTGTAATAATGGCCCTAAGACTGTAAATTTTGATGAATAATTCGAATCACTCGAATCATGTATGAGTATTGTAAATATTTTCCTAAATTTATGAATCTGAATGAATAAGCGTGTGAATCCAACATATTTCGAATGTTATGAGTTTGATGTCAACGTTGTATTCATGCTGATTGCAACCTGTACTTATAAATCAATGTTGTAGTGAGTACGAATGAATCAGGGTAGTTGAATTTCAATACTGTTGACTCACTCATACTCAACATTTCATGAGTACTTATGAGTAGCGAAAAAACGATTCATTGCTTATCTCTGCTATGTAACTAATTTGTAGCTTCATCAACCGCGCCATTATTAAAATGTCAAAATTTGTAACTCCTTGTTGGAAAATCCGACATACATGCGTATTGAATAAAAAATATACTTTTTTGTTGCCTTTTTTGTATTTCCCAGATTACTTTTTGCATTCCAAAATGGAATATTTAGTTTAATAATTCAGTTTCATATTCAATATTTAAGTATTTGTGTACGGGTTACATCCATTAGTTGTATGACAGATTACACTATCGATGGTTGTGTAGATGGACGGAATTGAAAGAGTTTTCATTTTCAACACTGTCATGTCAATTGGTTGAGTGAATAGATGTTTTGCCAAAAGCTGCAACATAAACAGCTTTTAGCTTTTTTTCATACATTCATTCATTCATTCATTCATTTATTCATGCCTTTCTGCGTTTATACTTTTATGACTACATACATACGTCTGCGTTTCATATTTAAAGTTGTATTCAATTGCTGTTTCGATAAGCCCTCAATACAAAGTATTTCTATAGAGAAAGAAAAATTAATAGAATATTTTTGTTTGAATATTTAGAACAATAATATCAATGGAAATTAAATTCTTCAACGCTGAATGGAGGAATGTAATGAGAAATAAAATATTTTACACATACATTAGTTTTATATATAGAGGGATGTGTAACAGTGCAGTTGAGCTAGTGTGATAAAAAGTACTGAAAGTACACTTTAAGTTTAAATTTGTAATTTTTCGGAATATCCAATGTGGCATGAGTTGTGTGGCATGTAGCAATATCGTGTTGAAATCACATGTCGTTTGTGTCCTGATTAACCAACCAGAGATCAGCCATGAATCGTTTTTTCGCTACTCATAAGTACTCAGGAAATTTTTACTATGAGTGAGTCTACAGTATTGAAATTCAAATACTATGATTCATTCGTACTCACTACAACAACAACATTTATAAGTACAGGTTGCAATGAGTATGAGTACAAAGTTGACATCAAGCTCATAACATTCGAAATATGATTGACTCATACGCCTACTCATTCAGATTCATTAATTTAGAAAAATACTTATAATACTCATAAATGATTCTAGTGATTCGAGTTATTCATCAAAATTTACAGTCTTAGTTGATGTTGCATTTACAAAAAAAAGGAAGAAACAGACGAAGACAGCAAACCAGGCAAACACACACAACCTTCTAGTGAGTATTGTGGTGTTCGTACGCGAATCATGCTTAGTTTGTGATTCTTGTAAATGTTGAGTAAAGGAGAGTCGAAATCAACAACATCATGCTTATTGTTAAGTATGAGTACGATGAGTACTTCAAACTTTGAATATGAGTATGATATTAAAATAAGTATGAATGCGTATAAGTATCAGAAATTATGAGTATGATTCGAATTTACTCATCTTTTTGAATACTCATTGCTGATCTCCGAATTCAACCAATGCCAAACGAAGTTATTAAACAGTGTCATATGATAGTAATACCTTGACTAACGCTGATCTCAAGGAAAAACGGATCAATGACACCGCTAGCTCATTTTCACACCAAACAGTGCCTTTTTCAGAATATGTTGAATGCTCTTGGTTCTTATTTGGATTTTGCTTCATTACACACTCAACAATTTTTTTTCACGTAGTCATTCATCCAGATATAAATCTCATCGCTGAAGATAATTTTTTTTGTAGGCCGACTGGTCGACTGGCCCATTGGAGCCTATTCAAGGAATACGACTTTGTCTCTGGTCATTCATGGCAATTCGATAAAACAGACAACAAATGACAGCAACATTGGCCGAGGTAGCTTCAACAAGATTTCCGTTATCAACTGCCTATGCACGTGAGACCCTGTTGGAAGACCTTATATGTTTTTCTATTGCCTTTCATTGAGAGTTAGTACAAAATTTGAAGGGGAAAAAGAGTTGCAATTTAAAAAAAATTTTTAAAATAAGCTGTCACACAATAGTGCAGAAAAAGTATAGAAACCGAAATGATACTCATTAAATACACACAAATTCGCTGTCTAAAGGCCAAATGGAAGCAGAGAAGGAAAATCATATTTAGTTTTGTACACATTTTGCTGAGTATGCCAAATGGAAGCAGAGAAGGAAAATCATATTTAGTTTTGTACACATTTTGCTGAGTATGTTGCCGACGTAGTTGGTAATTTAGCTGTGAAACTAAGTGCCATGAAAGCATGGTCGTGACAAAATCTTGCGTATCCTTGTTGTACTATCCGTATTTGTTCTAAGAGTATGGTCATTCCATCTACATTTCCCATATTTTATTTGCGTTATTATGGGTTACTCTTTAGTATGTTTTGAGATATCCATTCTGATAAGGTTATTACGGAAGAATATTTTGCAAATGATTCTGAGGCACTTATTGATGAATACCTGTAGGTTTTACGTGATGGTGTTCGATACTAATCAGGTTTCGCTTCTGCACAACAAGTTCTATTTTACACATGCGTTGAATATTCTAAGCTTGGTTCGTCTTGATATTTGTGAGCTTCTGCATGTTAGCTGTAGTCGTTAGAATGTCAGTGGGGAATATTTTGCATCAGTAATCTCTGAACGCATTTGTCGAGGCTGATAGACCTCGAGCGACAGTATAGCAGCAGAAATACATTGTGATTATTGGCAAATAATAATTTTTTTAACTTAGTTCAAGGTGTTATGCAGTAAGAAGACCAATAAACGCAATGTACTATACACAGCCCACTCTTAAGACGATTAGGCATGGTAAGGGTGACAATAGTTGTTTGGAAGTAATTTCTCTACTGTGGTGTTTATTGTTCACTAGGCATTTAGGGACAATTCACACAACTTTGTATGCTGTATGTTGTATTGACTACATTTGTTTGTTTGTGAGCGCTCAATGCTAAGCCGTATTGTGTATTTCGTGGCGTTCAAACAATTTGATAGCCCTAAACCAACACAACATATGAAAACATATACACATTTTTTTTATTCACACAATTTGATAGCACGAAACCAATACAACTTCCAAAAACATAGGAAAAAAATGTGTATGAGTGTATCGGATTTTTATATGAAAATTATCAACAACAATCATACACTGTTGTATGTTCTTCCAACAATACAACGAATACAACGATACAAAGGTTTGTGTGAATTGACCATTAGAAAGTAAGAGATTGTATTGTAATCTTACGGAAATTCATGTTACATTACGTGGAATAAATATATTACACTTTGAAGCTTATTCCCGCAATATACATATACATGCACGCAATTATTCATTACAACCCTTCAGTCAGGATTACACCATTATGTTGTGTGTGTTAATTTTATATATGAGTGGCGTGACCTACAGGCCTAAGTCGACTCTGAACCACAGATTTTTGAAAAACTTTTCATGGCAATTAATTTTATTCTCTTCTGCTGAGAGGAAGTCACCGCAGAAACATGTTATCATGGTAACGGGTTATCCATTTCATGGTTTCAAAAGTAAACTTAAATAAAACACATATAAAATATTTTTTTTATGATATTTTTTTTTTATTGTAAAGTTTGAACGTTGACATTATGTGTGAAACACTACATCATTTAAATGACCTCCACGCGAAGTGTTGCAAGCATTGATTCTTTTGAAGTAATTTTCGCCCACTTTTTAACACATATTGGGCGGTATCTCAGAATTAACTTGACGAATGTTGGTTTTTAAGTGCTCAAGAGTTGAAGGTTTATCTGCATAAACACGGTCTTTCGCGTAGCCTCACAAAAAAATCGAATGGTGTCAAATCGTATGATCTGGGTGGCCAGTTGATATCGCCACGACGAGAAATTACGCGCCCAGGAAATGTCTCTTTCAATAAAGCCATATTCGCTCGAGTTGTGTGGCATGTGGCACCGTCTTGTTGAAACCACATATTCTCCACGTCGTATTCTTCAATACCAGGCAAAAAGAAGTCGGTTATCATATAACCATAACGCTCCGAATTGACGGTGACAGTCGTTCCATCGTCGCTTTCGAAGAAGTAAGGTTCAATCACACCTTCGGACCAAAGAGCGCACCAAACAGTGACTTTTTCTGGATGTAATGGCCTCTCTGCAATTACTTGAGTATTCTCAGAACCCCAAATACGACAATTTTGTTTATTAACATACCCACCGAGTGTGAAATGTGCTTCATCGCTGAAGAAAATTTTGTTCGAAAAATTGCCGTCCACCGCCTGTTGTTCAAGCACCCCTTCCATGTATCTACGACGTTGTGAATGGTCAGCTGGCTTCAGTTGTTGCATGAGCTGAACTTTATATAGATGTAGGTGTAGATCTAAATGCAAAATACGCCATAATGTGCCGTAAGACAGTCCTAATTCCTGAGAACGACGAGGAATCGACACATTCCGGTCTTCGGCAACACTTTCACTTACTATAGCGATATTTTCAGCGGAACGGTCGAAACCATTATGCACAGGCCTTTCTATATTTGTAACCACTCCAGTCTCTTCAAATTTCTTCACAGTTTTGCCAATTGCTTGCGTAGTTGGACGATTATGTAAACCATAATCTGCTCATAAAGCACGATACGTGGCTGTGGCAGAATCACCATTTTTGTAGTAGGTTTTGATAATTTTTATGCGTTGTGTGATAGTTAAGCGATCCATTTTCATCAATGTCAGACTTTCAACTGAAAAGAAAAAAATTGGTTTCACAACTTAGTTTGACAGATTTCGAATTCCAGTCCCATACTTTTGAAACGACGAAATGGATAGCCCTTTATTAAAAAAGTTAACAATTTTTTTAAATTTCGTCTTAATGATTAAAACAACCAAAACAATTCATTGCAAAGTAAAGGAAAACTTCTTCACTGATGGATCCAAGCTGGCAGCAAACGTTGGCGGCGAAATTTACTCGAATCCATAAGGCTACCGGATTACTGCAGCGTTTTCCAGGCAGAGGTGTTGGCAATACAGGCTGCGGTTAAGATTATTTGTGATGCTAGTGTCCCAATGGAAACATAACCATACTCACCGACAGCCAGGCGGCTATCAGGGCCTTGGGTTCCAATGAGAGGAGCTTCAGGACGGTCTACGACTGCTGAAAACACCTAAATAGGGTATAATGAGAGGTATAATGTACACTTTATTTAGGTTCCGAGACACAATGATATTCCGTGCAACTGCAGAGCGGATGAATTGGCCAGAAACGTCACGACCATCGAACTCTCCGATGAATTCTTGAATATTTTGGTCAATTTGGGAAACTGCATGCTAACGATTGACAACGAGATCATGGACTCTGTCAACCGCAGGTGTGCAGCCTCAATTAAGGGCAGAATGGCGCGCATGATCTGGCCGAGGCTGGACAGGGGGCACATTGCAAGGTTGCTTAAACTCCAAAGAGGCGTGCACAGTATGGTCATTGGAGTCTTGACGGGGCATTGCATTATGGGTATCCACGCGAGGCACATTGGTCTGGGTCACCTCTCAAATACCCGGCAGTATGTCAAAGGAGAAGGAGACATCTTGGTGCCTGCTACAGTTTGAGTCGCTTCGTTGGAAGTTCTAAGTGGTTCCAGGAGTAGGGAATAATTGACATGAACTGTGGTATTACAAAGGGCCGCATGGGGCCTAAGTGCGTCCATGTGTTTCCTTGGGGGGACCGCCAGTTACAACTACCTACCTAATGGAAAACTTAAATTAAATGAAAAATTGTATTAAAAACTAACGAAAAATAATACATTTTAACAGCAGATCTTTAAGATTTTAAAATTTTAGTTTTTTGTTTCAGAAATTTCCAATCAAGTGCCATACATATGTGCCTTCAACAAATTTCCAAACAATAAAATTCCATTAAAGCAGAAAAACTTCTCTACTAATACCATCAAGTGAATAAACAAAAAAGCAAATTGCCAAAAGAAAGGTATCACGTTACGACAAGCAGAAATTGTGTTGAGATGCAATGAAACATACACACATATGTTTCAAAGCATATGAACACTAGAATCAAGGCATGCGAGACGTGCATGATAAACGTTCTTTCAATTTTGCTTGATGAGCAGGTAAACAAAATGATGTGGCCTAAAATAAGTAGAAGAACACACAGACTATTTCATAAGGAGTAATCAGAATGAACTCCTGAACTATGAAATTTACTTAAAAAAATTTGTAAAGATATTGACACCAATAAGCGATTTAAAAATTGCATTGTGCCATGATGAAACCAGAAAGTTCACTTAGTAACACGTTCGCCACCATGCCCAATTCTTTAAACATACTGTCACCCGGTGATGTCTGTTTTGAAGTGTAGGGCACTTATATAAAATTGAAGTGTAGGGCACTTATATAAAAAATTCTGCAGTAGTCCTAGTGAGGAAGTTACTCGGACTTGGGCGTAACATCATTCCAATCCCAGTGGCCACAAGTTATTGTGTTATGGGAAAACAAGCGGAAAGAATGCAGCTCCTATTTAACGACTTGTACCGTAGGTGCAGATCCGCTGAGGATGAGGAGATTGTTTTCCATTTTCTTTGCCTTTGCTAGGTGCAGTCATAGGTTATTTGACTCTTCAATCCTTGTCAGCTTGACCGACCTATAATCCATTGATGTCAAGGATATAGCATCATTCATCAAACTTTGAGGCTAGTTTTCCAGCATGGAGAAGTCGTGCTTTTAATGTGCAGCCCTTACGCTTCTTCTTCCCTGCTTTGGTTTGGAACTGGGTCCGTACAGAGACTGCGTTCACCTGTGGCATCACAACGAGCCGCTATGTGTGCTCAAGTGAGCTTTTGGTATCAAAACTACCAATCCAACCTACCCACCTGTTGGGAAAGACCCAGTTTGTTAGCAAAATTGCCAACAGCGCAGTATCGTTAGAATTTCTGTTAGAATGCGAGACAATAGAGCCAAACTCAAGTACTTCATCGGTTAGCCTGCTGGATACAGCAGTTTTGAAACTCGACAACCAGGTACTTTGGGGCACTTACGGTTTATTGAACTACTGGCTGCATTTTCCAATTTTGAAAAATATTCTTGTAGGGGCGCATATATTCCTTCTGTCTTCTCTTCCTCAGACCTCTTCTTCCAGATCTCTGATCTCTTCTATGGCAGTTCGTCCGACTTTTCGTTTCCCAGTATGTATGCCTGGAACACAATCGGGGTTCGTGTTGTGTCGATGTATACGGTGTAGAGAGCCCATGCAATGCCTGGCGCCCTTTAATTTGACGGGGAGGTATATTGATTGCTACATATTGATTCCCACATATGATCCAGTTCGAAGGAGGTATGTTCCTGGTTTCAACCATGCGTGCCGCTTGTTCAATATCAAATATCTCCGCCTGGAATATGCTTTCCTGATAATGTAATCTGTATGACCCGTAAAGTGGTAGCTTATCAGAATAGACCCCAGTACCAATTTCACATTCCATGTTTGAGCCACCGGTGAAAATTGTTATATCACCCTCACCGTTGACAGAACTTCAACAACTCATTATTTTCGTGCTGGGATTGTGAATTTTGTACTTTCGCCTGAAAACAGTGTCTGGTACCATGTAATTTCATCTTAAAGCCGGGTGATTTGGTTCTACTTGTAATACATACATACATAAATGGTCATTACAATCTTTCAGTCAGGGTTACGGCCTACCTTCTCACACCTCACTCTCACACATACGTGAGTAGCGGTACCTACAGTTTAACGTCGACTCCGAATGGACAGATTTTTGAGAAACTATTCATGGCAATTTTATTTACTCTCAGAGTTTTCACCAGAAATCTGCTGAGAGGAAGTCGCAGAAGAAATATTTTTTTTTTGTCATTTTTCGTTTTGATGTCTGATGTCTGTTGGTTTGAACGGTGGCCCTACGTCTTATAAGCCACTACCTACTATACCACGGCGACTTTTATTGTAATACTACTTTATATTATTTAAAAAGCAATATTTGAAAGCCACTCATGGTTTATTTTAATGTAAAGCCTTAAATTTTAAAATTTTCTTCTGAGTGATATCACTTAGAAAACTCATTCTTATTTTATAATAAACATTTGAAGCCATTTATTTCATAAAAGCTTAAGAAAACTCAATTAAATTTCACCAAAGTTTCATTAAATGAAGGAAAAAAAACAAATGAAAGAAATGTTTAAACAAAAGAAAATGGATTTTATATTTTATTGATTTTAATTAAGCACACAACATGTGAGAAAAATCGACAACAACAGGCTTTTCAACGAAAAAAGTTCATCAAAAATACCCGGACAAAAGGTATGTAGAAATAGAAAAAATAATTAAAACAGTTTCAAACAATATCAAAAGCAAAACACAAGAGCAAATAATAGTAGAAATGAAAGCGGAAATATACACGCGCCCTAACAGTTACTACGGACAAAAACAGTTATTTAATATTTCTAAAAGAACCAAGGGACTGGTTGTTTGTTTATTAGTTTTTTGTTTAATAAAAATATTAATTTAAAATGGAATAATTTCTTTTCAATTTAACAAAAACTTTGTTTATTTAAAAAGGTATGGTACTTTCAACAACAAAAAAAAATTTAAATATTAAAATTTTTCCCGTATTTTCTTTAACCACACAAACTGCTAAACAAGCTCAAAAAAGGTTTTTATTTTCGTTTACTCAGGGTTGTAATGGCTAAATAAAAAAATAAAAACCTTTTTTTTACTCTGTCGAAATACACAATAACAATTAAGTGACAACACTCACATTACTTTTGTAACCTCTATTGTTATTGCCCTTCACAAAAACTGTAACGAAATCATAAATAAAAAAGAATAGGAAAACAAAAAAGGCTCTGAAATTGCTTCACCATATTGGGTCTTATTTTAAGCGTTTCCTAGAATTAAATTTAGAACAAATTGTGTATGTGTGTCGGTGTAGTCTAGTAGTTAGTGTGTTGGCTTATTATATATTTCATTATACCCTACCATCAATGATTAATACTTTAGTCCTTTTCTGCCTGGTTCAACAGAGCCAGGAAACAGTATAAGGAAGACTTGAGCATTGAAAGAAGAAAAAATGGTCTAACAGATATCAGAAGCCAATAATTTGTGGCATCAGGCTCGATAAACACAGAAATATAACACTCAGGTGTTGTTTTAAAATATGTTTCTTTTTCTGAATTTTACGTTTAAGAATATTTAAAATTTTGAAACATTTTATATTCCCAACAAAAACTTCACTTACTATCACTTAATAAATATTTCGGTGTTGTTGTGAGTACAACGGCGATCAGAAATCTGGTGGTCGGCGGTTCAAACCCATGGGTTGCAGTGGGCTACAACTTTTTTTTAATTCATATTTGACATTATTTTAATTTTTGTTTTTTACAAATATACATATAAATATTTCTACTAATAACATCTATTAGAAATGTTGAAAATTTTTTTATAATTAATAAAAATTTACTGGTAATGCATAATGGATTTCAATTTACTGGTACTGATTTTTTTCAGTAATCAGTAGAAATTTATTGACTTACTGAATTTTTTTTCAGTAACCAGTAAAATTTACTCAATACTGATTTTTTTTCAGTAATCAGTAAAAATTTACTGGTAATGCAATCTAAATTTCATTACCAGTAAAAATTTACTGAATACTGTAATTTTTTTCAGTAATCAGTAAAAATCAATTTTTACTGAAATTTTACTGGTACTGCAAAGTGTCGATCTATGGAAAATATAGTGTTAGGAATTCATCCCAGTGGAAGAAAAAACGACACACGTTGTTTTTGTAGTTAACAAAATACTTTATTCAAAAAGAAAAATAATAAAGCAACTTCTTTGCTTGATGTTTTAAAAGTGAATAATCAAAAAAAATGAATATAAATGTATTGAACAATGTAGTGACATAAAAATCATAGATAACGAATATTCGAATTGTTTTAAGTTATAAATTCATATTTCAACACTTCCTCTCAATTCGAATATATTAATATTTGAATAAATAATTCTACACATTCTACTATTTTAGTATAAGCCCATTGTTCTTAAATGCTGATTATGTTTTTCTTTAGAAAGATTTTTAGTTAGTAAATCTGCAACATTACAACTCGTAGATATATAATCAAGTTCAATAAGTTTATCCTTTACAGCATTTCTAATATGGTGGTATCTTATATCTATGTGTTTTGTGCGTGCATGATACATCTGATTTTTGGTTAAGTATTGTGCACTCAAATTATCACCTTTTATAATAATTGGGGAATCTTTAGAATGATAACCCATTTCCTCCAAAAGCCGTTTCAAAAATATTGCCTCTTTTGCACTCGATGAAAGTGCTACATATTCAGCCTCAGTTGTACTTAATGCCACAACATGCTGCTTCTTCGACTCCCAGGACACTGCGCCACTACATAATAGAAATACATATCCTGTATACGATTTCCTGTCCTTTGTATCGCCTCCCCAATCTGAGTCAGTGTAGCCCAAAATCTGCTGGTCATTGTCTTCATAATGTAGCTTGTAGTTTGAAGTTTTTGATAAATATCGAAGTATATGTTTAGCCCCATTTTCATTATCAACTGTTGGGTTTGTGTTACATTGCGCTAGCTTGCTTACCGAATGCATTATATCAGGTCTCGTCGAAATTGCAATATACATTAATTCACCAATAAGAGATTGATATCTAGTTTTATCAACGCTTTTTGCTGTCTCATCATTTGGTTGTATTTTAAAACCTGGATCTAGAGGTGTTGACGTAATACGACAATTTTTCATGTTGTGTTTTTCCAACAATTGCTTTATGTATTTCGACTGGCTCACAGCAATAGGACCAGTATCTCCTGTACGCTCAATTTCCCAACCAAGAAAATAAGAAAGTTGTCCTTTGTCAACCAACTTGAACGTATTTGCTAGCTTCGATTTTACTTCTTCTATGTCACCAATTGATGGGCTACCTATAATGAGATCATCAACATAAACCGCAATAAAAATTATCTTATCATTAATATTTTTTATGTATAAACATGGTTCATTTTGCAATGGTTTAAAACCAAATTGCCTGAGAATACTGTCTATTTTAGTATTCCACGCCTTGCCTGACTGCTTCAAGCCATAAATTGCCTTATTTAAACGTAATACTCGATTCGGATACTCAGAGTTTATATAGCCCTCAGGTTGCCGCATATAGCATTCTTCATCCAACTCACTATTCAGATATGCTGTTGTCACGTCCAACTGATGTAAATGTAATTTAAATTTAACAGCCAATGCAAGCAACAGTCTTATTGTTGCATATCTGATGACAGGTGAAAAAGTTTCGGTGTAATTTAAACCGTAAGTTTGGCTACAACCTTTTGCAACCAATCTGGCCTTAAAGCGTTGAATTTGATTGTTTTTATCAGTTTTGACAGCATATACCCATCGACATCCAATTGCCTTTTGACCTGGGGGAAGGTCCACCAAATCAAATGTATTATTTTCCAATAACGATTTGTACTCATCATCCATAGCAAGCAACCACTCTTTTGAATATTTGTTGTTGTAAACCTCACTCAGAGTCTCTGGAATTTCAACTTCATTTTCATCCAATAAATGTATTACATTATACTGTTTCATTGGACGTCCTGGCTTACCAGATCGAATTATTTTTGGCCTACCTTTGCCAATTTTATTTATATTACGATTCACTGCTTTGTTTTGGCTATTATTTTTCTCGTCTTCTGCTATTGGTAGTTGTTGTAGATGTTGCTCATCTTGATTTTTAAATGTTGATTGTTGAAGATTTTCGGCGTATTCTTCTGAAGTTGATTGCTGTTCATTATTTTGCTCATTTTCGTTTATATTTTTAAATAAATCCATTGCATTTTCATTTTGCTTACCCATCAAAATATTTTCATTAAATCTTACATCTCGACAAATTATAATCTTTTGCGCTTTCAAATCAAATAGTCTGTAGGCTTTAGACTCATGCGAATATCCAACCATAATACACTCTCTCCCTTTTGGTTGGAATTTTCGCTTTTGATTTTTGTCAAGTGCAACGGCTAAACATCCAAATGTTTTAAGGTGACGTACACCTGGCTTCCTCTTCAACCATATCTCGTTTGGTGTAACATAGCCAATAGGTTTTGATGGCAATCGATTGCGTAAATAAGCTGCTGTAGCTATTGCCTCAGCCCAAAATTTTTCTCCTAATCCAGCATGCACCAGCATACACCTGGCCATTTCCACGAGAGTGCGATTAATCCGCTCAGCCACGCCGTTCTGTTGTGGCGTATAAGGCACAGTACGTTGATGCAGTATCCCACTATTTTTTAATAATTCGTCGAAATCTTTATTTATATATTCCCGACCGTTGTCGCTTCTTAACGTTTTAATTTTCATTCCTGTTTGGTTCTCAATCATATTTTTAAACATTTTAAAATTTTCGAATGCTTCATTTTTAGATTTTAAAAAATATACAAATACCTTTCTTGACTTGTCATCAACGAAGGTTAGAAAGTAACGAGAACCACCAATAGATTTAGTTTGAAAAGGTCCACAAATGTCCGTATGTATTAACTCGACAATATTTTCCGATAAAATCGTTGACTTCTTAAACGGTAGTGTATTAATCTTACTTTTCATACATGGTAAGCATGCAATATCACCAGTAATTTTAATTTTGTCCATTCCATTTACAATTTCTTTATAAGTTAAATCTTCCAAATTTTTAAAATTTACATGACCGAACCGGTTATGCCATTTCATTATTTCATCGACACACGAGAAATTAAATTCTTTTTGCCTTTCTTCTATATTTTCAAATACATAAAGGTTATTTATTTTGTTTGCTTTGATCGATACCGTTTTATCATTTCTGTTTTTTACAATAGCCAAATTTTTTGTAAATTTAATCTCTGCATTATTTTCAATACTTTTACTTACAGAAAAAAAATTTATTTGTAATGATGGTACATACAGCGTGTTCTTGAGAGTAATAGTAGAAAAACCGGTTTTTATTCTCACTTCACCTCTCCCTTCACAGAGCACAAATTGGTTTCCAGCTACTGTAATTTTTTCTTTATATTCTGTAATAGAAGTAAATAATCGGCGATTATTACACATATGCGATGTCGCGCCACTATCAATACACCAATGATTTTTACTGATTGATTTATTGTTGTTATTATTATTAGATGACAAAGCGTACGTAAAATAAGAATTTTCTAGAGATTTACATTTTTGCTGGCAAGAATTTGCATAGTGCCCCCGCTTACCGCATATGTAATATTTACCATTTCGTTTACCTTTCGTATCATTTGCTTTCACATAATTCTGATTACTTTTAGCAACATTTGTATATTTGCGATCACATGCTTTATATGCATTTTCAGCTTGATTTTGGTGTTCTTCACGGTGATTTGACTTTTGCCGTTCAAATTCCTCTAAAAGTTTAACTTTTAAAATATCAAATTTTGGCAGCTCATCCCTTGTCTCCATAGCAATTACAAAGTTTTCAAACTGCTTAGGAAGGCTAGATAGTAGTATTATAACTAGAAGTTCACTTGTCAATGTAATGTCGACTTCTACTAACTTTTCTACGAGATTTTCAAACGCGTTTAAAAATTTGGGAACCTCACCATCTTCCAACATCCGTAGGTTTAGTAGAGCTTTATATAAAGTTACCTTCCGTGCAGGTCCTTTTGGTTTATGAATGCTTTCTAGCTTCTTCCATGCTTCACTGGAAGTCTTACAATTTTTAATATTATTCAGTTGCGTCGACTTTACACACAACACCATCGTTGCCAATGTTTTCTCATCAGCTTTTATCCATTCCTCGGCGTTTGAATTTGCCTTTGGCGTTTGTCCCGAAGTGACATTCCATAAGTCCGAATGGATTAATATACTACGCATCTGGACAGACCACGAATCGTAGTTTTTTTCGTCAAGTTTGTCTATCGCATAAAGACTAGCCATTTTCTCAAACCAAATATTTTTATTTGCACAAATGTCTTCCAATTGTAGATCTGAACTTTCTTCTGGATCAGGCTTCTTTTCACTTTTTCCTGTATTGCGAGTAACTGGGCCCATAACCAATGTTAGGAATTCATCCCAGTGGAAGAAAAAACGACACACGTTGTTTTTGTAGTTAACAAAATACTTTATTCAAAAAGAAAAATAATAAAGCAACTTCTTTGCTTGATGTTTTAAAAGTGAATAATCAAAAAAAATGAATATAAATGTATTGAACAATGTAGTGACATAAAAATCATAGATAACGAATATTCGAATTGTTTTAAGTTATAAATTCATATTTCAACATATAGCAACGGATGAAAAATTTAGGGTAAAAGATAAATGAATATAGTTAAAAATATAGTATCAAAAATACGAATAACATTATATACAAATATCAAAAAATATACACAAACAAAGAAAAATATATACATATAGAATCAATAAAATTTAGAGACTAAATTTGGAAAATGAAAATTGAAAAAATTGCTAATACAAATAGAAAGTAAAAATGTATAAAATAATTAAAATATGTATGTTATACACTACTTAAATAAATTTCATAATTCCTTCTTGAACATAATTGCATTGCCTATGTTTTGAATATAATTAGGTTAAGTATTCCAAAGACTGATAGTGTGTACAAAAAACTGGCATTGTGACAAAAGAGTCCTATGTCTATGTTGGATAATTTTCATACCGCGGTTAGATTTACATAGCAAATGTAATCCTACTAAATAAGTATATAGGCAGTTTTATTTTCGTTGTTGCTGTAGTCGAGAAGATAGTGTGCTAACTAATTACTCAAAAATCTGTCATTTGTAGTCGACTTTAAACAGTAGGTCCCGCCACTCATGTATAAAATTAACACACACAAAATAAGTGTGTTTCGGTCGTATTCCTGATTAAAGGGTTATAATGATCAATTATATATGGATGTAGAGTGGTGGTCATATATTTAAAACATTATTTTGATCTGATTTTGTGAAGAGCTGTTTAGAGGAACCAAATATAAATCCCCTGATCTCAATCCAATTGAGAACTTGTGGAGTAAAGTTCAAAAGAGAATGGAAGGCAAAAATCCCAAAAATGCTGATGAATTGTGGCAAAACATTGAAATCTTATGGAAGGCTATTCCTCAACCTTTCTGTAGGCATTTAGTTGAGAGGTTGCCAAACAGATGTGCTAATGTTATTAAAACCAAAGGTTACCCCACGAAATATTGATTGTAAGTACAAAAAAAAAAACAAATATTGTAATTAAAATTAAAATAGTAAATGTTTTAATTATATGACCAATCCAATAAAACATTTTTTTAATATTTTTTTACACAGAATTTAAAATTATATATTTAATAAGTGCGCTGGAAACTTTTGAAGTTTTAGATTTAAGATGTGGGAAAATAACTTTGTTATTTTTTTTAATTTCCGAAATAAAACGAATAATTTACTATGATTACTACTGTTTTAATTATATGACCACCATTGTATGTATCTTTTACAAAAGTACTATTTGATGCAAAAAATTACTTTTTCAGTTATAATTCAGTGTCATTTCAAAATTTTACTTTGTGTATATGTACTTTATATTGAATTACTCATACGTACCCATACTACCTATACTGTCATTACTACACTGAAAAGTATGCAATAAAATTCAAGTTTAATTTTGCTGTATACAAACTAGTAGAGAATTGTATATTACTCATACGTATGCTTTCTATGGAATTCTATACGCAGCCATACTGCCGGTACTTTCATACTTACTCTGAAAAGCATGCAATAAAATGAAAATAAGAATTCAATAGCACTCATACGTTACATGTACTAAATCATTATGAATATTTTTGAGATATTTATTCCCGTATGTATGTATATGCTGAGTTAATAATTAATTCATTTTAAATTAAATTAATTTATAATAAACAAATAAATTAATTTATAATAATTAATTAAATATAACAATAATTAATTAATTAAATAAATTAAATAATTTAATTAATTTATAATAATTAAATTATAAGTTTAACTAAAAATTGAATTCCTTGATTTGTTTTAATTCTCTTAAATCAGGCTCATTATGAAAACTATATCCTGCTAATTTTTTACTCTCTTATGATCTCTTCTTGGATCTGATTTTTGGAGGACAAAGTAATTCGATAATAATGGCAGTCGTTTAAGCAAAATTCATATTAGTCCCATCAAAGATCTCATTGTGATTCTTCTGGGCTCAAACAATATATCAGTACAATAGTAATTACATACTATTGTCATGGATGGTAATTTGGCGGAACAAACTGAATAAATGATAACTAATTTGACCGATGTAGTTTAAAAAAAATATGGCCGTTGTTAATTGTCACAATTTGGAATTCCTTGTTGGAAGAACCTATATGTTTTCCGGTTCCTTTGCATTGCGAAATGATGCAAAATTTTGAACAGAAAAAATAGATGCAATTTAAAAAAATTGCTAAAATAAACTCTCACACACCAGTGCTTCTATGTTTATAGCGAAAGAGTAAAACATAGAGAAACAGGAATGACACTCAAATAAAATACAAACAAATTAGATGTGTAAGGACCAAATGGAAGCAGAGAAGGAAAATAGTATTTAGTTCTATATGACGTTTTGCTACCATACCACTGCTTAGTGCCACGAAGCATGGTCGTGACAAAATCTTGGGTAGTATTGAAAAGTTTCTCAAAATCTGTCGTTCGGAGTCGACGTTAAACTGTAGGTCCCGCCACTATCATTAATAACTCGCAAAATAATTTAGCCAGGAAGTACCCTGGTCACTAAAGCGCATGCGTATTGTACGCTAGAATTTCGCCTGCAAGCAATACCTCTTGAGAAAGAGTGCTTTGCTGTTACACTACCCTCCCAAATATTAAATATTTTTGACATTTAACATGAATTTTGTCCTTTTACGAGTGATAGGTGATCGCCATCAGGCAGTTTTTGCAGGCAAAATTCGAACATGACATGACAACCATAAGGTTCTTATCGCCAATAAATCTGTTAGATTTTTGAAGAAAAACAATCAGTCACCCAATTGTTGTTGTCCTTGTAGAAATCGTGGTGCTTCACAACCAATCCAATCGATGAAAACAAAAAGTAGTCGGAAGACGCCAAGTACGGCCGGTGCAGTAGCAGCCTCCGGCCTAATGCTTTGATTGTATCCAGATTAGGTTTTGCATCGAGCGCAAGTACATTGTCATGGTGCAAAATAATCTGTCTTATGGCCTATTCTGGTTTTCGATCAATGCATGGTTAAAACTAATTATTTGTTGTGGGTAGCAATGAGTATTAAGGGTGTTACCTGGTTTTACTAGCAGCTCGCTGTACACCACAGTTTTCTTAGCCGAAAACTCGATGCGACTCTTTAGCACCTTTTCTCAAATGAAAACAGAAAAAAAAAAATTTACACTTTCCTCTAATCATCATTTTCTGGTATAAAATTGAGACTCGTTTTCAATAAATATTCCTTATGAAGACATTTCTATCTTGACGCCCATATCATACCGGTCCAACGATAATTTCTAACAATCTAAACACTGGAAAAGATTTCATTGTTTTTTAACTTTTTTTCTACAAACAACGAAACTGAAAATTAAAACAGCAACAAAAGTGTTATAATAAATACCCAGAGAAACAAAAAGTTGCATTTAATTTTCCACTTGGCTTAAATTAAATACGAGAGTTTTCATTTTTTTCAATTAATGAGTTTCATGAGTCTCATGATAGTATAATAACAATGAAGGTTTAAGTTGCAGAAAATGTGTAGAAAAGGAAGTGAATTAAGGAATAAAATTAGAGTAAAGAAATGTTTGCAAAAATTGAATATACTGTGATAGTGTTTATATGCTGCTAACCTTAATTATCCGCAATTCGTATTTAGCCAATGTGGCACAATATTAAAAATTTAATTGTTCTTCTTTGTAATACGGCAGAACTAGTTTAGGTTGTTGTCTTTTGCTTTTTCTCTTCTGCCATCTTCATATAAGCGTATGTATTCTAAACTTAGAATCTTTCTGAAGTCTGTCGCTTGCCGTCTATGTGTTTACAGTTCCAGACTTCCATCTTTATGAGGACGCATGAAAACCACCTAATGAAAAGCTGAATAATGTAGGGGCTCAGCACTCGCACGTAAAATATCTGGACATCCTTTTTGATCGAAATCGAACTTAGAAACTCCAAGCAATATAACAGATGATTCATTGAACGATTCGCGTTACATAACTTGTCATTACAACCCTTCTTTCTGGATTACGACTTAGCATCTCACACCATTTACGATGAAATATTCGTTTATATTTCATTTTGTCGGCGATATCTGACCTGGGACTTAAACCATGGCTTTACTTGTAAGAAGCCAACACAATACCTACTAGACTGCGGTGACTTCATTAAACGATTAAGGTTCTTAAACTTAAATATGTTAAAGCGTGCGTGAGCCATCTTCGAAATTTTGTATACATCTGACAGATCTATTGATAGCATCTCTAGAATTTCTTGAAGGGCATCCGAAATGTCTAATTTTACACGACTCTAGCGAATAAGCCAATCTGCCTTTGACTTTTGTCGGCATGGCTTGTATTGGTTTTTGAATACTGCATAACTTTGTGGTATATTCGCATACACTCGCGATTTGATAAGCTTCTCAAAAAAGTCTAACGAAGTCAAATAGCACCCTCTCGGGCAGTTCAATTCACCTCCATGTGCGATGACCAGGCACTCAAACCACTCGTTGATAATATTCAATGTGGCATGAACTGTGTAATACGTAGAGCCGCCCTGTTAAAACTACATATTGCTGGTGTCCAGGATTCTAATTGTTTTTCTGCTACTTATTATCAAATAAGATATTGCAAGGTATTGACTTCAATTAGCCGCAAACACGTACAATCGAAATTAATTTAGAAACAAATTTATTTCGATCACCAGCCTCGTAACTAGCATCCATACCAAGAAGTTGGTATTCATCGACCAATAGTGCTCGTCAGTGACAGTGATCTCCTGGCAGCCTTTGTTCTTAAAGAAATATGGACCGATGACGCCCATAACCCAAAATCTACAAGAAACAGTGAATTTTCGGAATGCATTGGACTCTATTGGATCTCTTGTAAATTGGTATCGTCTCAATTCGACAATTTTGTTCGTACGCTAAAGATGATTTTGCGAAGAAATTTAGATCAGTTGCCAGTTGGTCGGTTGTATTGATCAGTTGTGTCTTCAGTCAGGATTACGAACAAGCTTCTCACACCACCTATGTTGTGTGTGTTAATTTTATACATGAATGTCGCATGGGGTATTCTTGGTTTAATTGTCATCGTAAAACAAAAAATGTTCACGTTTATTATTGAACAATGTTACGGCCATTTGAATACCGATGTAAACCACTCTATTTCAAATGCCATCTACATCAATACTATATTCCCTGACTTACAATCCTACATGATCACCGTACTTTATGTATTTTTGTACTTATTTGTTGCCTCACAACAGGTGACTATGCATGCTCAAGTGACTTGCTATTAAAGCTATTCCTCCAACCTATTTACCTGTGCTAGTCCATTTAGGATGTGGTTTAAACAAACTTGCTTTTTTGTTATTATTTTTTTTTAAATACTCTGTTGTTATGCTACTTCGAAGGATACAAAACATGAATTTTATGATTATTATGATTGAAATGCCCAATTTTGAGTGTGAATCGCTGTATATAAATTTGTAAAATTTTAGACATTTGCTTGTCCCTACGTACGAGACAAGAGCAATGGTTGTAGTTAATGTTCTTGTAATTGGTGTTATTCCTCTGTCATTATGCTAAATAGCTGAGCATTTGTTTTATTTACATAAACAGTAGCCACACATACACAAGCCACATGCGCAAAACATCCACAAGCCACATATACAAGAGCCAAATATACACGAACCACATATACACGAGCTTATACACATTAGCACCTACATGGACACCAAAAATTAAAATATAAAATTTGTGTATTGTATACGCCACGTTGTGTCATGTTTTTCATACTATCATGTTCATACATGTCCTGTGTACATACAAGTTTGGTTTTACGCACATTGTGGGATACACAACACTCCTTCATAATATAATTACGCTTCTTTCTCCAACATTGAAAAACATTTCGTTCAAGCCATTGTCCATCGGATGCTGATGATTTTTTCTTATCTCTTAGCATAGTGTTACGACTAGGAAAAGAGAATGTCGAAGAAGGGAAAGAGAAGGTAATATTTGTGGATGTAAGATTCAAATCTATTTATGTTGCAAGTTAGACGAAAAATATTCTATAAACGGATAGTAAGGCTCAAGAACGAATTTTCTCTAAAACGCATTGTGTTTTCCACTGTTTAATCCATCTCCAATCGGATGTGCTATGTGAAAATGACAATCGCTATGAAACATATTTGATCATTGGCAACAAATTGTTATATACACTAGAACAGTCTTCATTGTATTAGTGATAGAACAGATAAATTTCAACGATATTCAAATGAAGTCGCCGTAGTCTATTAGGTAGTATGTTGGCTTATTAGACGTGAGGCCTCGGTTCAACACGTGGTCAGACTCTGAGAGTAAATAAAATTGCCACGAAAAGTTTCTCAAAAATCTGTCTATTCGGAGTCGACTTTAAACTGTAGGTCCCACCATTCATGTATAAAACTAACACACACAGCATAAGTTGTGTGAAAAGCTAGGTTGTAATTTTGACGGAAGGGTTGTAATAACCAATTATGTGTGTATGTGTTCCAATGAATCAATGGAAATAGGTACCGTTATTGATTAGCGCTTGGGTCCATATATATACGCGGTTAAGAGGCCTGAAATTTACCTGATGGCATTGGCCCATACATAAGAGTTTCAATTCATAATTACCTTCCGCCACTCATCTACAAAAATAACACACACAACATAAGTGGTGTGAGGAGCCAAGTCCTAATCCTGACTCAAGGGTTGTAATGGCCAATTATAGAGAACTAAGGTGGAACGACCATATACTCCACATCATTTTATATTTTAAGCACTCTTAAGCTCAAAACTTTTTTCAAGATACTGCTTTGTGCATAAAATTTTTTTATTTCATAAACAAGGATAATAAAAATTACTCAAAGTAAACTGTAAACATTGCCATGTAATCGTTTTATGGAAAATATTTTTTTATTGTTATTGCTTTTTAAAATTATCAAATATTTTACGCAAGACATCACTTTAATTGCCCTAATCGCGTTCTAAATGTGGGTCATAAAAATAATTTATTTATCGTATGGCCTGTAGCTACATCACAACAATAAATGTTTGTAATGAATATTAAAATGAATGAAAAAATAAACATTTTGTAAATTTAAAAATAAATTTAATGAAACCAATATAAAATAAATTCATTCTCCTGCATGTGTACTCTTTAAATTGCTGCTGCTCCGCCAGCCAATCAGCATGGCTAGCTCAGTGTGTATGGGACAGCCGTCTTAAATTGTTATGTGTGTTAGTTATTAAATGCTAAACAAAGTACAGAGGTTAACATGCTTTTTACGGATGCAAATAAAAGCAAAAACTTTGTTGAACAGAAATAAAGTGAAAACGTACGTACATAGAAAATAATGTTAATTTCCCTAGTGTACTTTAAAATTATCATACTCGTTATTTCCATTCGCCGAACGCAATCCTTGCGTCTGCGGTAAACTTTTTTCACGTGCATAAAACTTCAATTACAAAATGTGAAAAATATTTTAAACTCTTGTGTATATTCTACAGGTACTGGAAAAATCTATTCTTTCCTCTTTCTACAATAAATTGCAAATACCGTTGCTTTAAAAATTGATTTTGGCAGGATACCAAAAAAAAAAAAATGTTATACAAAATTTATTGGGAACATCATATTGGCAGTTGTAATAAAAGTTCAAAATTTTTGAATATTCAGGAAGAGAAAAAACCAATAAAATTACCAAAGAGATGCTGAAGGTATGGGCTCTCCACTTCTGTACTCTACTACAAGGCGATGGTAACACCATCTCCGCCAATAGATTTGATGTTGTACCGAATCCAATCAATGATAACGTCGTAGAGGATCCGCGTCCCAGTCATAAAAATTATGCGATTATACGACTTCAGAACAATAAAGCTTCAACTCCTGATGGCCTGTCCGCTGACTTGCTTAAGACCTGAGGTGATGAGCTAGTAAGGTGCACGCACCAGTTTATTTAAAAATATTGCTGGAAGAAGCTACCCTACCTCGTACTAGTCGTTGACTTGCAGGTAGTGTGTTGGCTTATTAGACGTGAGACCACGGTTCAAGCCACAGGGCATACATCTGTAACAGAACGAAATATGAAAAAAATATTTCTTTGGCGATTTCTTCCCAGCAGCTCTCTGGCAAAAACTGTGACAGTAAATAAAAAATTGCCATGAAAAGTTTCTCAAAAATCTGTCGTTCGGAGTCGACTTTGTACGTCCTGCCTCTCAATACACACAACGTCAGTGGTGTGAAAACTAGGTGGTAATCCTGACTGAGGGGTTGCAATGATCAATTACGTATGTATGTATGTATGTGTCTGTGGCTAGAAGAAAGTATGTCCAAAGGAAAGAACTCACCGTAATCTAGTAGGTAGTGTGTTGGCTTATTAGACGTAAAGCCCGGGTTCCTATTCCAGATCAGACATCAAAACGAAATATAAAAAAAATATTTCTTTGGCAACTTTCTCTCAGCAGATTTCTGGCAAAAAATCTGAGAGTAAATAAATCTGCCATGAAAAGTTTCTCAAAAATCTGTCGTTCGAAGTCGACTTTAAGCCACTAATTTTTAAAATGACCACATACAACATAAGTGGTGTGGAAAGCTGGGGCGTAGTCCTGACTGAAGGGTTGTAATACCAGTTATAATATGTGTTGTAGTTATTTTATAATTACGTTTATTGCGAAGTTTCCAATATGATGGTAAAAAGTTTAAAATAGCTTTTTTAATGTTACTCCGATAGGATCGATGTATATACATAAAAGATTGCTAATGTAAACTTATAAATAATACAATACCTCAACACCCATCCTAGTGTAGGGTGTACAAATGGAAAACCTTTATAATTTTGTTAAATTTCTCGTTTGTACTCCAATTCTGAATAATTTGCTTCAAGCCACTTATTTTCCAAACATTTTTTTGTTCCCTTTTGCTAAAGAGTGACCTTTTGCTAAAAGGGTCACCGTTTGCTAAAAGCAAATTTAATTCGTTTAAACTTAACTGGAACAATTTCCAGAAATAGTGAACAATATAATTTAAATAAAGTCGGTTTAATAAATAAGACATTCTATTCCATCCCTCCATCCATCGATTTCTATTTTTAAATTTAAGTTAAACAGAGTATGTGTGAGATATCATCAAAATATTCTAATAGTTTTAATATCCTGTCCTATCCTATGGGATATAACTCGTTCAAATGTCTGCCCGTCTTTCTCTGAGTGGAACGCCTGCGATAATTTCAACGGCTTCCATTAAACGTCTTGTAAAATTTTCAAGAAAAAGTTCGTCAAAAATCCGTCATTCGGAGTCAGTTTTAAACTGCAGGTCCCGCTACTCATGTATAAAATTAAAGCTGACTGAAGGGTTGTAATGACCAATTATGTATGTATGTATAAAGGCCAGTGAAATCAGACGCATTTTATTGTTTGAATTATCAATATAGCAAATAAATGACTGATCAGTAGTATATTATTCCCTGAATGGTCTACACGACAGGCAGGCTGCCGCAATGTGCCGTGCGAACATCATATCAACTTTCATTGTTTACTTCTGAATAAAAGGCAAGCTTTTCGAAGTTCTTCATCATTTCTGTGCTTAGAGACATATCCAAAAACTGTATTGCGGAACAATTGAATGGAACGGGTACCAAACTAGATAGTCGCTTATTTGATTCGCGCTTAGTCTCTTAAAATACATGCTACAAATTATGAAAAACTTTCAATAATTGTTCCTGCTAGAAAAAATTATGTTTGACTTCAAGGTTTATGTAGCTGAATCTTAATCGAAGGAGAACAATAGTTACATTACGCGATCTCGACTGTCACAGCATGCTGCCTATCAGCGATTACAGGGTCCCTTCACATATCTTCTACAGATTTTACATTTTCTTAAACACTATCTAGAGTTCATCAGCAAATGTAGTATTTCAACTTGCAGTAATGTATATTTGTTTTTGCGTTACATACCATAGAAAAGGTGCTCATGATATGCAGAGATACTTAACCTTTAACTTATGACGTGAAATTGTTTAGCGTATATGAAGAGGTGGTGTAAATTATACACCCAAATTATTTTTCATATAATTTGTAATGTGTATATATTATAATAATGTTATACTTATATAATTCAAATTTGATTGCTTCTAAACCAATTATTAACAAAAACGAGGAAACAAATTCAAATTTATTTAAAAAATTGTACTTTATTTCACAAGCCTCTTTAACACAAGCAAAAAAATTAGGTATATCATTTACTTGCATATTAAGAAGATTAAGGTTAAACAAAAACAATAAATGGCATTTTTCAACAGCCTAAGTTATATACTTATTAAAATAAAAAGGAACATTTTAATATCTTATATATATAAAAAAATAACAATCAGTCTTTTGAGGTCAAATTATCAGGCTGGGGAAGAGAATCTGACCGTAATATTGCATGTGCCAATGTGCCATTTCCCACAATTTAATTGTACAATAATACAAAAAAATTAAAAATTTTCAGCAACTCAAAAACAAAGTAAAAAAAAAAATTACAAAAATTCTTACGTTTACGGAGACGTGTAGTATTTTTTTTTATATGGGTTACAAACGTTAGATTAGACGTGGTAGTAAAATATTTTCTATATAAAAATCACACAAACCACTACGTGGTAGTAAAATATTTTCTATTCAAAATTTCCACAAACGACGACGTGTAGTAAATTTTACACCAACACACAGAAATCTCCGAGATGCTGTAACAATCCAAAGACAAAACTATACTATCAATAAAATCATAGTATAATATTAGGGTCGCAAGTCGCCGTGGTCTAGTAGGTAGTGTGTTGGCTTATTAAACGAAAGGCCCGAGTTCGAATCCCAGGCCAGACATCAAAAACAAAATACAAAAAGTATTTTTTCGGCGACTTCCTCTCAGCAGATTTCTGGCAAAAACTCTGAGAGTAAAAATTGCCATGAAAAGCTTCTCAAAAAATCTGTCGTTCGGAGTCGACTTTAAACTGTAGGTCCCGCCACTCATGTATAAAATTAAATTAAATTTTTAAGTTAAAAGTAAAAAAAACAAAATTCTGTAAAACATTAAACGAAAGTCACGTCTGAACATTAGAAAGCAACATAAACGGATTGCTTGAAAGTTTGAATGCCGCACATTATGGCATGATTATTCATGTTCATGCACGTGACTTGTGTGAATTGAGTGAATACGCATTGGAGTGTTTTTGTGTTTTGAGGTATTCAAATGCTGCACCCCGCTACTTTAAATAGTTACTGCAACATGTAAACAGTGACGTGAATAAAAATTTTGTAATTGAGCGTGTGAAATTTTCCAGATATTATGAAAATTGAGAACGTCCCTGATTCGAACACTGCTGAAGATAAACTTTTATCATAGCAGTTGACGTTATTATCTTTCCAAATATATTCTGTGATCTCCGTAGAGGATAACATCAACAACGAACATCATAATATATCGGATAGCTTAACCTCTTTTAAGGAATAGTATGACTAACCAAGCAAAGCTTTTCACCACTACACTCAATACACAAACCAATTTAAATTAACACGCGGTGTTGTATTTAGGCAATGACAGAAATTAGGAGAACTTTTGGACACTAATTGTGCAGCCCCTGCTCTGGCCCTTAGAGTTTGTTAGAATACTGACAGTAGCTGCACAACAGGCAGTTTTACATGCTCAAGTATCAAAGCTAACACTCTAACCTACCTACCTGCCTATGGTTGTCAAATTACCAGCCTTCCTGGAATATTTTGATTGATGAAAAGCAATACAAAAAATCGAATAATAAAATGAAGATCTTTAGTGTCAAACCGATGCTTCTTAAGCAAACTAAAGGAATTACAATAATGGAGCAATTAGCATAAAGTTGCCGTTTTCGAACATTGCTTATCAGACACGAATCCTTGGTTCAACCTTATGCTCAGACGTTTCGAACAAAAACGAAATATTGAAAATTCTTCTTGCAGCAACTTCCGCTCAACAATATTCTGACGACAACTTTGAGAGTAAATAAAATTACCATGGAAAGTTTCTCAAAATCTGTCATTCGGAGTCGACTTTAAACTGTATGCTCTCGTCGCTCACGTATGGTATAAACACCCACGATATGGGTGGTGTGAGAAGCTGGGAATCTTGAATAAAATGATTGTAATGTGCAATTATGTATGTATGTAGACACTAAGTTGGTATTATCCTTTTACGACCAGTACTCATGCGTTGCTACCTACCTATACTGCGCTTTCTATTGATGCAATTGAAAGACTAGTTTGCTTAGCCGATTTTCTGCAATTCGCATCAAAACCAGTCTTCCTGAGCTTGGGATTGGTCTTGACTGTTTATTAGCTTATAAATAAAATTTATAAAATTGGCTGCATTTACTCTTAGTAATAGTAACTGCCACAGTTTACTTGGATTCTAAAAGGTTCTCGACCATGCTGAGAGTTTTATGAAGTTGTGGAATTTTCTGAAATCGTCTACTTCTGATGAATTCGTTATGATATTTTGAGAAATGTTACAATATTTTAAAAAGCATCTCTATGGATATATCGGGTGGGTTTAAATTTGAATTATCGGTTATTTCCAATCTGCAATACTTATGTCATTCCAATCATGGCAATACTTATGTCATTCCATTCTGTCAGAAAATTCAGTATATTATCTCTACTGAACGTAATGAATCGGTTTACATTTGGCCAACATTGGGATTTATTAGGCCAGCGAGAAATTAAAAAAAAAATTAAATTTTCGGGTGAAACTCATTTGTATGTTGGTGAGTAAGTTAATAAGCAAAATTTCCATATTTGGAGTTTAGAAAACACACACATGGTATTACAGAAGCCAATGCTTCCATTACGAATAACTTGTTCGGTGCAGCTTTTGGAGCGGCTGCATCATTGGCACATATTTATTGCAAAATGCGGATGGCGCAACCAATGGAGACACCTATCGCACCATGATGATCGTTTTTTTCTACTTCATGATATAAAAATGCGAACGATGTTTGGTTTCAACACAACTTGCAACACATCTCATGTCACAATCGGTTTATTGCGTCAAACGTTTGATTACCGTTTAATTAGCCGAAAAGGTGATGTCTATTGACCGCCAAGAAAATGCGATTTGACACCGTTGGACTATTTTTTGTGGGGCGCCGTTAATTTTTTTTATTTAGCCACGAATTTAGGAACGTATAGCCTCCAATATTCCCTTTAACGTGTAGGGTCTTGACTTAGATACTTAAAATTAGTTGTCTAAGCAAATAGTGGAAGAGAAACTTCAATTTCATATTTCAAATTTCAATATTTCGAACGAACAATCAATCATTTATTTTTTTTTGTAAATTTAATTTTGCTTCTTTTGAAAGCCAAGTTTTTTGAAAACTTGAAAAATCCAACCAGTCGAGTCGAGTTGTTTGTAACCGGGAGAGCATCCGCGTTTTGTAGACACACAATTAAGGTATGTATATGTGTTTACCAACAACTTTTTCCCAATAGATGTCCAGACCGCCAAGTGAAAGTGTTTTGTCGAAAAAGCAGAGACAATTGAGGATTTGAATTCTATTAATCGTGAAGCCATTGTCGTGATCAGGGACCGTAACTGTTATAACTTTTATCGTAAAAGTCAGAAAAGTAAAAGTAAAAGTCAGAAAATAACAGTTATTTTTTGACTTTTATTTTTTCGAGCAGAAATAGCAGTTATTTTTAAGAGCAGTAATAAAAGCTATTTTTGACTTTTATTTTTAAGAGCAGAAATAAAAGTTATTTTTTGACTTTTATTTTTTCGAGCAAAAATAACAGTTATTTTGGTATTTTCAAGCCAAACATTAGTGTTTAATATACCCAAAACTTAATTCTAATAATTTTCTGACATAAATTACTTTAATTTTTCTAAAGAATTTTTAATAAATATTATGAATTGAAACAAAAATAACTTTTATTTCTGCTCGAAAAAATAAAAGTCAAAAAATAACTTATTTCTGCGCTTAAAAATAAAAGTCAAAAAATAGCTTTTATTTCTGCTCGAAAAAATAAAAATCAAAAAATAACTGTTATTTTTTTCTAAAAAATAAAAATCATGTTTTTAACCCTTATCCTGCATTCATGGGTCAAAATTGCCCAAACAGTTTTTATTGCTCATTTACTCTTTAAATACTCAGCGGATTTTTTTGAAACTTTTGTACAATTATTTTTTTAGTGAATACTATTAAAATTTAAAATATAACTTTGGTAGATCGTTTCACAAAGCGTGTGTAAAAAAACTTACGCAAATGGTACTTTAGGGTCAAATTTGCCCAATGCAAATAAATTATTTTACGCATGTGATACGAGCTTAGTAACAATTTTGTGAGCCTTGACAACATCATAACTAGCAACAAAACAAAAGATATGTTTAAGCCCACAAATGTGTTTTGTTGTTTTTGTTTTTTATAGCGGTACAACAAGCTGCAACAAAACCAAAAAAAGAACAAGTAGTATAAATATTTCATTCATTTATGTGTTTTTGTATTGAATACAAGGGACAAAATCTTTACTTATTTTGGAACAATAAAACCAGAAGAGATAAGAACTTTTCTTATGCAATCTGATTCAGGCGACGAAATCCCCCAGAACACATCAAGTGGAGATGAAAACGATCTCGTTTCTGAACTTACATCTGACTATGACCTCAAATCCTCGGCAGGCGCTAGCATAGACAATTCCGAAATTCTCGATCAAACTTCGGATGAAGATTTAATGTATCTATATAAAAATGTGGGAAATATTTATGGTCAGAAACATAATTGAAAGATTTTCTAAACAGGACATAATAAATTTGACTCCTGTGACTCTCGAGTGATACGGTTTGATAAAAAGTCAGACAAGAGCGAAAGAAGATTCAGTGACAAACTTGATCCCATAAGAGATTTTTGGAACCATTGGGAAACGCATTTACGAAATATATTTAATCTTAGCGAATATGTGACAGTGGATGATCTCATAACGCATAGTGGACGATGCCCATTCAAGCAATACATACCATAAAAAGCAGTAAATTATGGTATACATATGGGCGTTGTGTTATGTAGAAATAAATTATTCATGGTCCTTATAGGTGTATACTGGAAAAGACAGCAAGAGTTGAGAAAGCGGAGAAATATCTCGTAGACCGAACATGCTACAAAGTAGTCCTGCTAAAGCAGTCGTAAAAAGCCTTTAAAAGTATTCTGCTGAAGTTCTGCAGCCAAATAATTTAAAAAGTTTGATACTTTTGTCCAAATCGTTCTAACAGCATCAAATATGCAAATAAATATTCCGAATGTCTAAAATTTATTTGCAAATAGCATTCTGACACCAATATTGTACGTAATGAATGTAAAAAAATAAAAAAAACTGAATAAATATTATAATTTTTTTGTATTGGGCAAATTTGACCCACTAATGTCACATGCGTTATATTTTTGAAGTACAGGATAAGGGTTAAAAAGCATCGCATTTTATAAAAATTTGGTCCAAGACAATCAAAATGGTATACTTGGTTTTGTTCTCCGACATTTCCTTGCGGTTGCTTTTTTTTAATCAAAAATTCAAAAATAACAGTTATTTTCGGTCCCTGGTCGTGATACGATCCCATACACTAGAAAAAGTGCACGAAAATTGGTCCGGTGGAATGAGGTACTGTGGAGGCAGCCGTGGCAGCCACTGAATGAAGTAATATTCCATTTCTACCCGAAAAAATTGCACTTCACATCAAAAGAGAAATAAATTTGTCAAAATTTCAAACCGTTTTTCTTTTATCGCATTTTTAAATTTTAACTTTTGAAATGGCCCACCCTATAATTCTGAAGAAGTCGTTGTAATGTTTTGCGAAAATTAAAAATGTTACAATATTTTAAAGAGTATCTCTATGGATATAACATGTAAGTTAATAATCCATAATTTAATATAAATATATGTCTCCCAATGGTGTTAAATTTTCGTGAGTTTTATACTGTATCTTGCCAAACATTTTCCTTGTTACAAAAGCATAAAGTTAAAACAATGAAAGGAAAAACTAAAAATAAATTTTGTTTTCTATTACAAACAAAATTATCATAATTTTATGCAAATTTTTCTTCTCTTTCTTTTCCACTCAACTTTGATATGCAACATATTGTTTTGGTAACAGCATAAAAACAACAACAGAATTCAATATTAAATTAAAACTTTACATGACTGTTTTCAACATCTCAGGATTTTTTTGCTTGTATTAAATGTAACAGCAACAAAAACCTTGTAACAAGCAAAAAGTATTATTTTTTTTTTTTTTAACAAGAAGAGTTAAGAAACAGAAATTTCTTATTAAAAGTACTGCTGTTGAAAACTGAAAAGTAAAAACAAAATTTTTTTTTAAATCTCATTTGCAGAGACTAACTTAAATTTGGATTACGATACTTTCCTTAACAAGGAAGAAGAATTATGATTTTATTTAAAAACGGTATACATTCAAAGAAAATATTGCTCAAATGGCAACTGGGAAAAATCCTCAAGTTATATAAAACTGAGTTTTAAAGGCAGTTTGTTAGTGACAACAGAAAACTGTCACAATCATAAAATCTGTTTTAATTCACATAAGTTTTTGGCATAGCCGTTAACAAATAAGGATGTTGTAAAGTCCCAAAAATACAAGCATTGACCAAATAAACTAAATTGGACGAGTAGTAGGCTTTTTTCATGGCTTTTACGAGCCGTAAAGTTGATAACGAGCGTCTAGTTAAAGATAGATTGCAAATAAAATAAAAATAAATTTGTGTTCATTTTTAATTAAAATTCTTTATTACTAGCACAATTCTGTGTGCCACTTTTCACAACTCGATGTAAACAACAACAATTGCTCTTCTTTGTTATTCCTCTGTTTATAAACTTTGCATAAACAATATCAATCACGAAACAATTATTCGACAAATCTTTGTAACGGAGATTTTCAAACCACGATTACTCTCCTCAAACGCACCGCGTCTTCACATAAGACGGACTGAACTTCACTTACTTACTCGCATGCCTTGCCTTGCCTTTGGTATGGTAGGGTTAATAGTCTGATAAATGTTCTTGGAGGCGAATGGTCGTGACTTCGCCTGAGTGATAATTAGAAGGTGAACCTTAGGTGAAGGATTCTGGGGATAGTAAAATTTCCTTACTCAGACATACAAGAACTTTGTTAAACGTTTGTTATCCTTAAATTCAAAGAAAATAATGTTTACGTGAGACATCATCGATATTTTTCATTATTTTGAAAGACCAATTGATGCTCTTGTGTTTGGAATAGAACATTGTTTAAATGGCCGCCGTAGTCTAGTTCAGCAGTCTTCAGGCAAAAAACGTGAAAGTAAATAAAATTACCATGAAAACGTGTCTCAAAATTCTATTGTTCCGAGGCGATTCTAAACTGTAAGTCACGCCACTCCTCTATAAAATTAAACCACTCAACCTGGGTTGTGTGAGAAGCTAGGTCGTACTCCAGCCTATGTGGTTTAATTACCAGTTAAGTAAGTAAGTTAAACGTCTGCTACGAATTCTTTGGACGGAGAGTGTCCAAGACTATAAACTTTCTACGACTCTGAAGTATACAATAAACTGGACTGAATTTGAGAGATGTCATGGGTTATGTTGGATTCGAGGGCCGTTGTCCTTTGTGGCATATTCGCATATATGTACTTGCGACTTTAAAAATCGCTTTAAGAAACAGCCCAAAATGTTCAAATAACCCAACCTCGGTGGCGAGTTGACATTTTCTTCACATGAAATAAACACGTCCTTAATAGCTCGTGTGGCATTAGCCATGTGGCATACAGCGACGTTTTACTGAAACAATGGTGTTCAGAGCATCCAAATCCAAAAGAAGAAAGCAATCATCGACTAATAGTGATTGCCCTTAACAGTGATGACCTAGCCAACATCATTCTCAAAGACACATATACCAATAACTTCGCCGCTTAAAAATCCACATCACACAGTGATATCATGTAGATTTGTATCATCCCAAATTCGAATATTTAGTTTGTTTATATACCATTGTTCGATCGTTTACAGAACTATAGTATAGAACTCGAATTTAGTTACCACGTTGGAAATAGTCTTGTTGTAGGACAATTTTAGAAATCAATGAATTAAGTTCAGCATAGTCGCCGTAGTCTAGTGGGTAGTGTGTTCGCTTATTAGACGTAAAGCCCGGGTTCGAGCCCCAGGATAGAAATCAAATCGAAATATGAAAAATAAAAAAATTCCTTCGACGACTACCTCTCAGCAGATTTCTGGCAAAAACTCTGAGAGTAAATAAACCTGCCATGAAAAAGTTTCTTAAAAATCTGTCGTTCGGAGTCGACGTTAAACTTTAGGTCCCGCCACTCAAGTATAAAATTAAGGCATACAACATGAGTGGTGTGAGAAGCTAATCCTGACTGAAGGATTGTATTGACCAGTTATGTATGCATAGTCGTCCTAGTCTAGTAAGTAGTGTATTAACTTATTAGACGTGAGACTCAGGGATATCCAACAAAAAGAAATATGAGAAAATATTTCTTCGGCGACTTGCAGTCTACTGGCAAAAATTCTGAGAGTAAATAAAATTGCATGGAAATATTTTTCTCAAAAATCGTCGTTCGGAGTTGACTTGCATTTACACATGCATTAAATTAATACGCACAATATAATTGGTGCCAGAAGCTCGTAATCCTTATTGAAGAGTTGTAATGACCATTTAGGTATGCATGTTTGTATAGGTAGCTAGTAAGTAGATTGATTGGTTTTTTTTATTTGTTTTTTATTTTTATTTTTGCCTTCAATAAAATTATGTATACATACTAAAATTAATTTTGCAAATTACTGTTCACCATTGAGTAGAAAAAATACAAAGGCGTAAACTATTTACATAAACAATTTTAATTTAAGACAAATGTAAATATTATTGGAATACTAAAATTAAATTGAACATTGTAGGATATAAATTTTGTTTACATAAACACTCAAATAAGTTAAATTAAATAAATACCAAGAATTCAAGCGAAATATTTATTACAAGCGAAATAAAAATCAATATTTATGTTTGGCAATACGATGAACAAAATTTTTTTATTGTCAAAAATTAAATAAATAGAATTTTATTTGAAATCCAAAAAGTGAAACAAAAAAATAATAATAAATAACAAAAAATAATAATAATCAAATAAAATAAATTAAAATTAAAATTAAAAATATAATGCCACATACGTTAAGTTGGAGGTTTTAAACAAATGTGGAAAAAAAATTTTAAATTATTTCCCTTCCTAATTTATGCGGACAGCTTTTCTTGTAATTATATTTAATCACATATCTAATTAATTATTGGCTCACATTTTATCGATTTGGTGGTCATGCCAAAATATACATACATACATACTTACATAATTGGCCATTACAACCCTTCAGCCAGAATTACGGCCTAGCTTCTCACACCACTCATGCTGTGTAGAGGTGTCAAACTATCGATAGTGCTGCCATCGATAGTTTTTGATAGTTCATAAAAATATATCGATATATCGAGTCTAAACTAGCAGTTCTTATACAAAATATCGATATATCGGCAATACTATCGGAGTCTATCAAATAATACATTTATATACATATTTGAATTTAATAGGTTAAAATACTAAATAACGCATTTTGTATAAACAAAAATAAACAAAACCGAACTTTATTTCTTAGTTCAAAAATCAAAAAATTAAACATGAAGCATTTAAGATGAAGGGTCCGTCAACCAATTATTTTTGTTTGTAAAAAGGAGCATATCTACGACATTTTCTTTTAATTCTGTACGCCTATCCGAAACTATTTGACCAGTTTTACTAAACATTCTTTTCGACTCAGTCGAGGTAGCTGTGATACACAAATACAAATACACAAATGCAAGTATCTGCATCTCTTTCATATCACTTGAACGTGTCTGGAAATAAAATAATGTTTTATGTTATAAATAAATACATCTAAGTAGCACGTGTTAGTCAGTTAATGTCTTTACTTCACTCTCCATTTTATAATAATTCTGTGGGAATCAAGAGTTTATAAATGCATACAAAAGATTAGTGGTGGAACATTTACTATCGATAGTGGAAAAAAACTATCGATAATAGTTAAATGTTTATATTTCGTAAAAAAAAAACATCGATAGTACAGAAAAATATAAACTATCGATACTATCGATAGTGCCATCGATATTTTGACACCCCTAATGCTGTGTGCCTTAATTTTATACTTCAGTGGCGGGACCTAACAGTTTAACGTCGAATCCGAACGACAGATTTTGAGAAACTTTTTATGGCTGAGTTTTTGTCAGAAATCTGCTGAGAGGCAGTCACCGAAGAAATATTTTTTTTATATTTCGTTTTGATGTCTGGCCTAGGACTCGAACCCGGGCTTTGCGTCTAATAAGCGAACACACTACCTACTAGACTACGGCGACTCATGATAAAATATTAAATCTGCATATCTACATTAATCCTTTCACGGGGAAAATATTATGAGAGGCAAAGTTATCATTTCATTAATTTAGAATAAGTCATAAGATGACCAGAAAACATATTTTAAAATCAAATTACCAAAACCAACGGTGGATTGGCCGTTTTGCTTTGGGGTCCCTATGGTCGTTAAGGGTTTTCCAAATTAAAATGCGGGCAAATTAAAATTCAACCAAAGAGATCTTGTAATACAAATCATTGCAATATAGTTGAGTGTATAATTACTGTTTGTTTAAACCTAAGATGCACAAAAAGATACTCGTTTGTCCACTAGTAACAATTGATGATGACATAGCTCCGTTTGGCAAAGAAAATCGATCTGGCGTTAAAGTGACGCAAGTTGTTCTTATTAATAAATTGGACATCCTGTCGGATAATTACGCATTAAGCGAGAGACCAGCCAGTGTCGCACCTATATTCTGATGGTAAAAAAAGCTTGAAAAGGATATACCGTAAGGGTATATCATCGTTCGTTAGTAATCATACGAAACCCGTTAATCGGGTTGTTAATGGCTAAGTAAGTAAGTATTAAACAAGTATGGTTTAAAATTCTAAGAATAAAATTCTAAATTTATTGTTTCTCTCATGATTATACATATATTTTTTTAATTTACCGACTCACGCAAGTTGGAAAACTCCGTTTAATTTCTTTGAGTTCTTGTTTATTGAGTGAAAGAATCTTTGTATTTATTAGGAAACAATTTTTTTGTTCTCCCATAATTTTTCTTTTCCGACGTTAATCAGTTGTATTTCCTGTTTATGTTTTCTTTCCTTTCACTCTTTTCTTTTCAAAGTTATTTTTGTTGCAATTTCTCATTTGTCAGTTCAGAGGAGTGGGAAGGAAGCGAAAACATTGATGAAAAAGTAATTTTTGTTTTTGTTTTTCATTTTAACACAAGAAAAGCAGTTTAAAAATGTGAATGAAGCAGTAAAAAACTGAGACTGAGTAATGGATGGTAATAATAAAATCAGAAATTGCAAATAATGATGACGACAATATTTTCCAGTCAAATTAAGTTTTTAAGTATCGCAGTAAATTCAAGTGGGAAAGAGAGGCATTTTAAAGAATCAAAAAAGATAAGTGAAGTGTAGTTTGGTAGATTTATAGTAGAAAGTATTAAACAATTTTAACTGTCGAATGGAGTTGTATGTAATTTGACAACGGAGGACAATTATATCATCAGATTATAGTAACGAGATTATAATAAAGAAAATTTTATTTCAATATATTTCTAATATATGTATACGTCAGGTCTTTCATTAAGCCCTTCCTATCTTTAAAATGTAAGTAAAACAAAAAATGTGGGAGATATCATAGAAATTTATTATTCATTTCGAAGACTTTATGTCCGACAAGATTTCTTTGGGAAGAGAGCAATCGAAATTTTCAGATTTTCATAATTCTGAGACTGGATTTGGCCGAATACATGAGTTATGTTGACTTTGCGGACAGCTGTGGACATACATACCAGATATCAGCAATGAATAGCTTTTTCGCTACTCATAAGTGCTCAATGAGTATGAGTGAGTCAACAGTATTAAAATTCAACTGCTCTGAAAGAAAAAAACGAAGACAAAGACAGCAAACACACAACCTTCTAGTGAGTATTGTGGCGTTCGTAAGCGAAACATACTTATTTTGTGCTTCTTGTAAATGTTGAGTAAAGGAGAGTCGAAATCAACAACATCATGCGTATTGTTAAGTATGAGTACGAGTACTTCAAACTTTGAATATGAGTATTATGATTATGATATTAAAATAACTATGAATGCGTATAAGTATCAGAAATTATGAGTATGATTCGAATCTACTCATATTTTTGAATACTAATTGCTGATTCGTACGAAACATTGAAGATGTCTGGCAAAAACTCTGAGAATGAATAAAATTGACATGAAAAGTTTCTCATGCCGCCACTCATGTATAATATTAACACACACAACGCAAGTGGTGTGAAAAACTAGATCGTAATCCTACGAAAGGATACCTGACAAAAGGATGACCCATTGAGATCTAGACCTATGGCCTTGAATAATTTGTCAATCAAATTTTCCGCCAGTTGCATCACAATATTGTGTGCTAAGTAGATCATAATTACGTGCCAAGAACTTAAGACCATATTGCTCGGTGTTGTGTATCAGGCCAAAGCCTCTGGCAGAATTCGTACGCACTAGTAGACTAGCATAATAGCTATGTAGCTACCAAGGCATACTTTATCTTTTTGTTTTGTAGTTGTTGTAACTTTCGTAGTTGTGATAAACCTTGTCTTAATTATAGCTGATGTGTAGTGGCAGTAATTTATACATTTTTTTGGTACAATTTCACTGTTTTAATGGTTGGCTATAATCACGCTAATAGCTAGTGATTTTGGGTAATTCTGTTTCTGCATGCATGAGTTGCGACAGGAAAAAAACTTGTTTTTAATTCTGTAGTTGTGTTTGTTTTTCTCTCAAAATGGTTAGTATGAACACCAAAAACAACAACGAAAAATATGTAATTAACCACGTTTTAAAGTTTACTTAAATCTGCTTTTTTAGACACATAAAAATAAATGTGCAAAATGTTGTTGATATGCGCATTAAAGCATGTCACAATTTTTTATTTTTGGAAACTAAAAAAAGTGTAATTTGTGTGCATTAATAGAATACACACATATTTGGTCTTTACAACCCTTCAGACAGGATTGCGACCTAGATTCTCTCAGCACTTGTGTTGTGTGTGTTTTATAAATGAGTGACGTGACCCACAGCTTAAAGTCGACTCCGACGGACAGATTTTCATGGCAATTTTTTCTTTTTACTCCCAGCGTTTTTACCAGAAATCTGCTGAAAGACAGTTGCCGAAGACATTTTTTTTCATATCTTCGTTTTGATGTCTGATCTGGTGATTGAACAGTGGCCTTACGTTTAATAAGTCAATACACTACCTTCTAGATTACGGCGACTTCAATATACTCAAAGATTTTTAGTTATGGCTGGAGCTGAAAATTTAAAAGCATGTGCGCATTAGAAATTATTAGAAATAATGTGAAAGCTACAATATCGCTTGACCGCTGCAGAAGGACCAAAGGCAAGACCTATATCTCTATCGGGTCATGGTGGAGCCAACTTTGGTTGATGGTTTATATGTTTATATGTATGGACGGACTGATAAGTAGTGTACAATTGTTCTACTCCATTGACTCCCCTCTGACCTTCTATTATGGCGGAGGACTGTGTTGATGGCAGTAAGACTCAAGGCAGTCAAATCCTGGGCCACGAACAAAGTTTGTGAACAGAATATCCGATTGCAGAATTACAACTTGTGACTCCTAGACTGAAGATCCACAAGTTCCCATCGGGATCTTTGAGGTTTGCACTGATGGCTCTAAGATGCATGACAGGATGGGTTATCGTGTGTTTATTAAAGGTTCTGAGATTAAAATTTCTTATAGGCTGCCTGACATCTGCAGCGTTTGTCAAATTGAGGTCATAGAAATTTTGAAAGTGGCGCAAAGCTTGTTAAGTGCCAGGCATATTTCCCTGAAAATCTTTTGATTTACTCGGAAACCCAGGCTGCGATTAAGTCCCTAACAAATGTAGTCTAAATGTCCGTCCCCGTCCATGAATGCTGAGGATTTCTCTGAAAAAAATTTGAAACATTCAAAAGTAACTCTTGTATGGGTTCCGAGACATTGGGATATCGTTGGAAATTGTAACGCTCACGAACTCGACAGTGCCGGTATAAAGGGCACATTCTTCGACATGTTACAGGGCATATGTAATCCGATTGTCTCAGTTATTATCCACACTTCTCAAGGGGAAGCCCAATCTTGTTGTCAGCAGGAGTTTACGTACAAGATTGCTGACCTCTGCTGGACACATATGATTAACAGTCACTTCTGTCTTTTAGTCGCATGGCAATCTATCGAACAATAGAGAATCTTACATGCATCTGTACATTTGGTAGGTATGCCAAAAGACTTGTCATTTCGGCAAATAATTTCAGCAAGAGATGTGGGTCTATGAAATAGACTATTTTTCCGCTCAGTGGGTCAGTGCCCTTCTCTTGCTATAAAGAGACGGAGGACGTCGTCATTTTCTGATATCTTATAATAGCAAACTCTATTTTGAACTCGGGTTAGTGTCCTGTAGTGGATGAATTGTCGGGCTGCTCCTTATTTTAAGAGATTCCGTCACCTTACCCAACCTAACCTAGTCATCCTAAATGTTTGGTTAGCAGTGCATAGAGGTAGATGATTCAAACTTCGTCCATATCTTCTAACTTCCAGTTTTTATGCCAGTTATCTGCTACCTTTAATTATAGTACATATTTTGTTTATTATTTTACCTGTCCCTTTTGATACCCTCTGGCTGTATCGCATTTTATATGTTGTAGAAAAAAGAGTAATTATCCTTAAATAACGCGTAAAAAGTTTATAGAGCAACTGAAAAACTCACATGTTAAGTGCTCTTATTAAATTCACGTTTAATTTAGTTTTTGTCCATTATTTCAACCCAGCACTTAGCGTAAAAGTACTTTTTAATTTAGAATAACTACGAAATAATGTGAGGTTAAGTTTAAAAAAAGTTGTTTTTGTTATTAATCAACTCCGAATTTTATTACATATTCACGTGGTATAAAAAATCTGTGTGCATCAACTTAAATAAATAAAAAAACAAGTAGATTTCAGTGATTGTAGTCTCTTAATATAAGCTAATCAAAAAAATTCACAAAAAGTTCGTATACAAATTTACTGGTACGGTAGTCTTGTGTTTCAAATTCTATGCTGATCTTTTTAGTAATAATCGACTTAGACCGCACCTCGTTCATAGTGACGACACGGCCAACGTCGTTCTCAAATAATTATTAAGGGTTGAGGCCGCCATTCATACCAGAAATCAGCAGGGTTTTTCGCTACTCATAAGTGCTCATGAAATTTTGAGTATGAGTGAGTCAACAGTATTGAAATTCAGCTACTCTGATGCATTCGTACTTACTACAACATTGATTTATAAGTACAGGTTGAAATTAGTATGAGTACAACGTTGACATCAAGCGCATAACATTCGAAATATGTTTGATTCATATGCATGCTCATTCAGATTCATAAATTTAGAAAAATACTTATAATACTCATAAATGAATCATTCGTCCAAATTTACAGTCTCAGTTATTGTTGTATCTACAAAAAAAGAAAGATAGAAAAAGACAAAGACCGCAAGGAAAGCCAACACACAACCTTCTAATGAGTATTGTATTGTTAGTATGTAAATCATACTTATTTTGTAATTCTTGTAAATGTTGAGTAAAGGAGAGGCGAAATCAACAACATCATGCATATTGTTAAGCATAAGTACGATAGTACTTCAAACTTTGAATATGAGTAGTATGAGTATGATATAAAAATAAGTATGAATGCGTATAAGTATCAGAATTTATGAGTATGATTCGAATCTACTCATCTTTTAGAATACTCATTGCTGGTCTCTGATCCATACCACACAGTGACTTCGTGAGAATGAATTGAACGCTCTTGAACGCTCATGGGCGATAGCGCTGAGCACGATTTTTCAATGAAAATTATAGAAAATTATAGCCAACATTCACTTTAATAGTAAAAATTTTATTATTTGCACGTGTCGTTGAATGCTATGTCCGAACATATGAATTTGGCAAAATTAAATAAATAAAAATCATCTAATTTTACAGATGTAGCTTCTTCAAGCCGGGTTCTTACTGAGGGCATTTCTAAGGCTCGTTTATAGACTGTGGCATGGTACACTCTCAATAGAACTTTTTGCCTGTGGTGTCGTTTCATACATATCTAAATAGTCAATTCAACCCGCCAGTCAGGGTTACAACCTAGCTTCTCATACCACTTATGTTGTATGTGCTCATTTTATAAATGAGTGGCTGCACTTTCGAAATCTTTCTTGCAAATGAAATACTCTTCGGTAACCACAAATTTATGGCTACCATGGTTATGGTTATCGCCTTGTCTAGTATGTAGTGTGTTAGCTTATTAGATGTGCGGGCCATGACAGATTTCTGACATAAACTCTTATGGTGTTTTCTTTTCTACAAAGAAAATGTCACCCTCTTACAAGGTGCATTAAAAAAATTGCTGACCAACCCTGTTATAATGTAATTTTTATTTGAGATGAACATAACACAAATATGAAACAAGGGTATGCCCCGTGCCCTTAAAAATATGTTTAATTTTTTGATTTGTTTTCAATAAAATATGTAAACATAAAAAAGGTGTTGCCAGATCGCTAATTTTTCGATATCATTTTTTTAGAGCTTTTTTTTATAACCAAATAATTTTTTTTTAACACAGTTCTAACACTGAATGCAATTTTTTATATTACTGACCGTGTAGCTTTAATAATGTAATGTTCTCTTAAGGTTACCCCACAAAACAATGAAAAAATTAACTTCAAAATTGGATAACGATACTAGGCGACTTTTTTAAATTTCATCTGGTAGCCCTATAAATAAACAAAAGTCATTTGCTTAACAGGGCATTATCAGCACTCTCGATTTATACAGGGCGTAAAATGCAATGCCCTCCACCATTTTCAAGTGCGAATTATTTAGAATAAAACATACCACCCTTTTAGAGGGAGAAACATTTTTAAGAAACAAACACAAAATTGCATTTTTTTAAATAAAGTGCACATTTTTTGGTAGAAAAGAAAACACCATTAGATTGAGTAAAATTATCATAAAAAAATCTGCCGTTCGAAGTCGACTTAATACAAAAATTTACACAAACTATATAAGTGGCATGAGAAACTACGTCATTATCCTGACTGAAGGTTGTAATGACCAATTATGTATGCTAAGTATGTATTTATAATGAATCTATTAATGTCCTGTCGTATTTGATAGGTTAAAACACTAATGTATTTCAACAGCAGTTATTGAATTTGGGATAAATTGAGATGGACTTGTCGAAAGTCTCCAGCTAACAATATTAGAACAGGACCAAATAAATGTTGATATCCTCGAAAATCTCGAAGTCGCCGTGGTCTAGTAGGTAGTGTGTTGGCTTATTAGACGAAAGGCCCGAGTTCGAATCTCAGGCCAGACATCAAAAACAAAATACAAAAAGTATTTCTTCGGCGACTTCCTCTCAGCAGATTTCCGGCAAAAACTCTGAGAGTAAAAATTGCCATGAAAAGCTTCTCAAAAAATCTGTCGTTCGGAGTCGACTTTAAACTGTAGGTCCCGCCACTCATGTATAAAATTAACGCACACAACATAAGTGGTGTTGAGAAGCTAGGCCGTAATCCTGACTGAAGGGTTGTAATGGCCAATTATGTATGTATTATGTATCCTCGAAAATCTTTCAAATTTTGATCAACAGTTTCAATTGAGTTGTTGTGTGCCATAGTGCATTTAACATTCAGAAGCCTAGAGATAAAATTTAGTTCTTAAAACACACGTAACATAAACATATTTTGAAAAAAAAAATAATTAAAAAAACTGTCAACGAAAGTAGATCTTCCCAAAGGATATATTATTTTGTAAATAAATTTTTTTAGGAGAAAAATACAAAGAAAGGAGAAAAAAATTAAAAGACCTTTTTATTTTAATTGCAATCTTCAAATCCACTATTAATAAACGTTCTACAAAACCTAAAACCGTAACAAAATCACAATATCTCTGGTATCATTTGCTTCAAGCATACATATTCATATCCTGTCCTTAATTAGTTGCCCGCAACTGTATCAACAAGTTTAAATCAAATGAAAGTGGTGGTATTATAGAAAAATTTATTCATTATTTTTGTTGTTATGTATGTTCGGTTTTTTTTTATAATACACATGCTAAAATTTAGTTCCTCTCTTTCTCATTATTAGAAAACCATGAGGAAAAATAACTAAATGAAACAGTTTTACCTTTTCATTGTTTTTAGTTCATGGTGAATTGTGTTTATGATTTGATTTATTTTATAATTTTGCGTAAGTGTTGGTGGTATTATTAAAAATATTTATTTTGTATTTCACAGTTTCAATTAGAATAACAACAATAAACTATAATAAATTATAGATCTACGAAAATGTTCTAAAATTTAATTAAAAAAAAACAAGATTTCTAATTAATTTTTATGTGGTTTATCTAAAAATAATTCATTAGAAATGTATCCTAAAATATAATTGAGTATATAAAAATATCGCATGTGATTTATTAAAAGAAACGCTTCAAAGCTGTATAACTTACAAAAGATTTATTTTTTAAATAAAAACTACGGTATGGTGTTCCAATGACGCAATCTGTATTTGATTTCTTTCAAAAAATTTGATGCGTTTCGAGCTGAGTAAGAAAGACCACAATAATTTAAATATTATCTGTAAATAAGTATAATTATAATTTGAGATAAAAAATTGGGACAAAATTTAAGGCCTAGAGCAACTACTGATTTTCAATGTAGTGTCTCATAGAAAGGGACAATGCGTTCGTAGTGAAATTCATATGTAGACAATGGAATTAAAATTCTGAGATTAAATATAATTGTCGCCGTAGTCTAGTAGATAGTGTGTTCGCTTATTAGACGTAAAGCCCAGGTTCGAACCCCAGGCCAGACTTCAAAACGAAATGTAGAAAAAAAAATATTTCTTCGGCGACTTCCTCTCAGCAGATTTCTGGCAAAAACTCTGAGAGTAAATAAAACCTGCCATGAAAAAGTTTCTCAAAAAATCTGTTGTTCGGAGTCGACATTGAACTGTAGGTCTCGCCACTAAAGTATAAAATTAAGGATTGTAATGGCCAATTATGTATGTATGTAATCGACATAAGATCCCAGAACATTTAATGAATTGCGAAAAATTCACAATTTGGAGTGGATTTTGACTAGGCACCGTCATCGCACCGTCTGTAAGAAAATCGTTGTCAGGCCATTACTGTCACTGGCGGGCACAATATGTTGATTATTAAAAACTTATTTTGTAGTAAATTGAATGATCTGAACCCCAACCATTTGTGTGCCCCAAATTTGATGTTTTGCACGAGCGAACTGATGGGGGTACCATCTCCTGTGGAGATTCTGTGAACTATCCACTGACATCGCTAGATTTTTTCTTTCTCCTCCACCTAGAGAAGCTATGGTGGACATTTTAACTATGTTACATTCCGCACATAATGGTATCACCTGGTAGTATTTAAATTTAAATACAAGAATCGTTTAATGAAAGACCCAATACTTTATGTTTCTTGGCAATTTTGTCATCAAAGGCAAAATTTACTTTCGGCGAAACATGAAAAATAAAGGGAATGGCGTGTAAAACAAAAAAGCAAAAAAGTATCCATTAAACGATCAGATTCTGACGAGTGCCTTTTTGACTTTCAAATTTATTTATTGCCTCTCTTCCATTGCCTTATTCTACATTAAAGTGTAAAGATGTGTTGTCTTAGGGTTTAAAAATAAAAATTTTACATCCTCTAGCAAACTGTTTTTGAAGTGCTTCTTGTTGAAATTTTCACATACTTCATAGCCGTTGTCTTATTGTTTGACACTTAAAATTGGTTGTCAAAAAAGGAAAAACAATTTTCCATGACATTTTTTTTAGAAAACTTAGGCATGCGTAATTGCGTAAAAAAGTATTGATATAGAGAGAAGAACAGCGCTATTGTTAGTAAGACATAGTAACTTACTTACTTAATTGGCCATTAACAACCCGATTAACGAATTTCGGTCTGCCGCGCCTCTGTTTCTTACGCGCCTACGCCAGTTGGTCACAACAATCGATGAGAGGGCTTCCTCGATTTGGTCCTTCCAACGCAGGCAAGGTCGTCCTCTTCGCCGATTTTCGCAGATCCCCGCATCAAATACCCGTCTCTCCAGAGGATCCTCCTCCATTGGAAAGACATGGCCGGTCTATGTCGTTGAGGAGCTCATACAGCTCACCGTTGGATCGAATACTTTCAAGGCTGCTGAATTTCCCAACTTTGACAGTTAATAACGGCAATCCATGCAGTTGGCATTTCTGTTAAATCTTGTCTGATCTGTTAAATCACAATGGACATGTATATCATTCAAAAGCACGTGCAAACAATAAAATTCTTTATCCAAATTGGTGTTCTGTTTGGGCAACGTACCGCGGTTTTCATTAAAAAGTCATTCCCAGTAATCAGGACCATTTCTGGGAGAATGGTTACGCGAATAAACAAAAATACAGAAACCATTCAATTCACCCCGAAAATGTTATTTTTGGTGTGGATTTTGTGCTGGCAGCGTCTTCGGTCCAAGCACGATTTGGTCAAGCGATCCCTGTCAATGACGAACACTGTTACCGACAGTTTAAAGTCAACTCCTAACGACAGACTTTTTACTTCCAGAGTTTTTGCCAGACATCTGCTGAGAGGAAGTTGCCGAAGAAATGTTTTTTCATATTTTGTTCTGATTAAGATGTCTGCCTTGGGGGTTTGAACCATGATCTCACGTATAATAAACCAATACAGTCACTACAGTAGAAGCTGAAATGAAAAATTTGTCGCGCGACAAATATAAATTGTAAAGAGGGTTTCCATGACTCTCAGTATATTCAAGATTAAATATGTGAAACATATAATTTAATGTTACTGGTGAGAAATACATATTTAGTTGGATATGTATTTGTTATATAATTTGGGACATATTTTTTAGAAAATTCACATAATATGTTTCCTTATTCTATAAGTTTATTTGGTAACATTATAAGAAAACTTCGCTATTCTGTTTTCATTTTTTCTTGTTACACTACTCATTACGTCGGTAGCTTCAGCTTCTACTACAACTACAGGTAACCCTCGATTTACGCGATACTTCATTTACGCGATTTTGATATAACGCGATTCAAAAATAACATCCATTTTTCTAATTACGCGACTTTTTTTACGCGATTTTGATATAACGCGTTTAAAAAATAGTGGTAACCCTCGATTTACATGAAATCCAGCACTGACGCTATGACGTTATGTTCTTTGTTTTATATTATTTTTAATTTTGAGAACTATAGTATTTAAGAAAACACAGAAATTTATTTTTAATAAATGAAAAGTACAAATTAAATAATAGAAGTTTAATAATGAAAAATAATTTGGTGTGTTTTTTTACACGATTTTTAAGTACCAAAAGTGAGTTTTACACGTATTTTATGTTTCGAATTACGCGATATACGTAATTTTGGTCCCAAAATAAGCTTTTATATGAATTCTTAACCTCATTTTACGCGTTTTCGATTTAAACATAATTTCTTCGGTCCCAACAAACCGCGTAAATCGAGGGTTACCTGTACTTTATTTATCCTTTATCTGTCAGCAAATACTTGAATGCAATTCAGCAGATGGGCCAGGCCATTATAATAATCTGGTACTTTGTTATTTGTTAAAAAAATTATAAATTTAGTTTGAATACAGTATTTTTTCACCAGGCAATATTAATAAATAATTAAACTGTGAATTATTATAATAGTAATGTCATCATCACAAGTCGCCGTGGTCTAGTAGGTAGTGTGTTGGCTTATTAGACGTAAAGCCCGGGTTCGGATCCCAGGTCAGACATCAAAATTAAATATGAAAAAATATTTCTTCGGCGACTTCCTCTCAGCAGATTTCTGGCAAAAACTCTGAGAGTAAAAATTGCCATGAAAAAGCTTCTCAAAAAATCTGTCGTTCGGAGTCGACTTTAAACTGTAGGTGTACAATTATTGAAATTTAATTTAAATATTTTTTTTTCATTTATTGATTATAAAATATTGCAGCATCAAAAAACAAAAGCATTGTGTGGTAATTAGCTTTTAACAGAAAATATTAACTTTTTGATGACATTGCATACATACATACATAATTGGCCATTACAACTCTTCAGTCAGGATTACGGCCTAGCTTCTCAACACCACTCATGTTGTGTGCGTTAATTTTATACATGAGTGGCGGGGCCTACAGTTTAAAGTCGACTCCGAACGACAGATTTTTTGCCTAACTTTATCGTCCCTTTAATTGAGCTTAGCTTTCCAAACAAGGGGTAATGTTATTCCCTTACCTACACGATTCAGCTGCCTTAGACAGTACGATACTGTCTTCGATTTAACCTCATTAGAGCTGAGGACACAGATGTTAGTCTCACTGTCATATAGTAAACACTGCTGTATGTATGATGTAGAATTAACACACACAACAGAAGTGAAATGAGAAACTAGGTTGTAATCCTGACTGAAGGGTTGAAATGACCAATTATGTATGTATATAATATATGAGATGGTTTTTGTTTCTTCTAAGCAAGTTAAACAAAGTACAGTTTACTCGGACATTGGAAAATACCCGCGAGTTTCCCAATGGATTGGGAATATTTCATTTTGGTACCAAAATGTCCTGCATCTAGTCCAAGACTTGTTCTCGAAGGGCAACGCTTTTATACCTTTTTTAAAAGAAAATTATTTTTGTGCTTTGACTGACGATTGTAAAAAATTTTAATTTTCATCAATAATTGCCGTTATTTACTTGTCTGTCATATTTAGTACATATAAAATGCACTTAACAAACGTTTTGTACATTAAAAAATAAATTTCATCTATTAGGATATGATAACTGTATGTTATATAAATCATTTTTATTGTGACATTTTTTAAATTAAAAAAAAAACTCATAAAACACACTTAATAGTCCATAAGAGATAAACTAAAAAAGAAATAATAAATTCTACACCATATTATCATGTTAATAACAACAATTACTTTTTTTATACAATACAAAAACAAGCCAACTACATTAATAATGAGTTTTATAACAACAACACTAATATAAAAAATCATTTTAAATACATAACATGTACACGAGACAAAATCATTAATCAAATGGCAGAAAATGATATCCCATGACACTGATTTGCTTTCATTACACAATATTGCAACCTAATGTTTGAAATCATTTTTTCCCCCTTTTTTTAAGAACAAATAAGAAAAACTTGTTCAAATGCCATGAACTATAATCCATATTAGTTCCCAGACATAAAAAGTCCAAAAAATATTGTAAAAAGGGAGATGAAATCAAAGCAACATTTAGTTTCCTTTTAATTTTCATACATCTATCATGTGACTAAAATATGGATGAAAGAATGAGGGAATGAAACACAATATTTTGAAAACAATTTGCTTACTTACCTAATTGGCCATTAACAACTGGATTATCGGTTTTCGGTTAAGATATCCTTCTAGGCGCATCTGTTTGTTGCGCGTCTTCGCCAATTGGTCTTCGATTTGGTCCTTCCAACGCAAATAAGGTCATCCTCTACGCCAACTGACGCCAATCTACGAACTTACGCAAACACTAGTCTCGCAGGAGTACCCTCTTCAATACGAACTGCATGGCCGAGCCAGCGCAGCCATTTAATTCTAATACTTATATCGTTGAGCATCTCATACACTTCATTGTTTGAGCGAATGCGGAAATCAGCGTCAACTCGCACCGGACCCAAGATCCTACGTAGTGTTTTTGTCTCGAATACTCTCAAGGCTGCTGCATCGGCTTCTGCGCCATATAGAAGCACGGCAAGGATAAGCGTCTTGTAGAGTCTTAGTGACAGCGTACGAGAGAGGTGTCCTTTACTCAATAGAGATGGAAACAACGGTGCTACAAGTGGCTGTTAGCAAGAGTGATCCTGCGATTGATCCCCAGACTAACATCATTTTTGGTGGTAACCGAGGAGCCAAGATAAAAAAAATTCCCTGACAACACCGAAAGTAAAGTTATCGTCCTTAATCTGAGATCCAATACACTGCACATCAGTACTTCTCGACACCATATTGTATACTATGGTTTGTTCTCATTTACTGCCAGATGATCTTAGAAGACTCCTGTTTCATAACGCTAAAGGCAACAGTAACACCTTGCTTGTTACGCCATATGATGTCAATGTCGTCAGCGAAGGCGAATATCTGGACATTTTGTGGAAAATAGTGCCATAGCGATGCATTTCAGCCTTCCGCAGAATACTATCCATGACTAACTCTAAGAGATAGCATTGCACGGCATCAAAATTTTCCGAGAGGTCCATTTCAGCGAGAGTTGCAAAAGTTGCTCAACATCATTCTGCATAGCCTTATCAGCTTTGCAAGAATAGTGAGTTCAGACATTGCCAGGGCAGCCTTGTAGTCCACAAAAAGATGCTGCGTGTGTACGTGCTTTTTTCAAATCTTCTCTAGTCTAGGCGATGTTTAAATTTTAAATTTTTTCAATTTCAAAATATTTTTAAACATATATTTCTGATTTCAATAGCATCATTGATTATTTACAACAATCATGAAATCTCTTAAGAATTCAAGCAGCCGCTAATGCATTCCAAACAAATGGGGAAAAAATAAAAGATTTAAAATCCAGCAGACAGGCAACAAAAACCAATTGACAGATAAATAAAATATTAAACAATACCTCTTTGTTTTTACAGCATTTTTATTGTTTTATTTTATCATCAAATTCACATTGCTTTACAGCGGAAGGTATGCAGGGTATGGCATTAAGTTTGTAACCAAATCACGTTCATTAAATATTTAAAGGAATTAAGGAGTTTACTTGGATCTGGTAGAATAAAATTTATGTGCAATTTCAATAAAACAAAGCTTTTAAGAGAGCTCTTAGGTTAGGTTAGAGGACGTGTACTTGCCAACTGTGACAAGTACAGTACCCGGAGGTCGAATTGACCCATTGTACAACGTCCTAGCTTCTCACACCACTCGTGTTGTGTGCGTTAATTTTACACATGAGTAGCGGGACCTACAGTTTAAAATCGACTTCGAACGACAGATTTTTTTGAGAAGCTTTTCATGGCAATTTTTACTTGCCAGAAATCTGCTGAGAGGAAGTCGCTGAAGAAATATTTTCATATTTTAGTTTTGATGTCCGACCTGGGATTTGAACTCGGGCCTTTCGTCTAATAAGCCAACACACTACTACTAGACCACGGTGACTTCTTGCTTCTTGCAGAACATATACTAAAATTGGAACGATACAGAGAAGATTAGCATGGCCCCTGCGCAAGAGCTCTTAAGAGTTTGAAATAAAAATTACTACTTCTATAGATTAAATAACTCGAGTTAACCTGTTGAATCATATGATAAAAATTCTTGCTTGATTATTGTTTGAGGTTGGTCGGTCGTTCAAAGAATTGTCATGCATCTTATTTTTATATGTGAAATTTTTCTATTTGTACGACACATGTTAAATAAGTGCTGCAAGCGATACTGACGTCAGTATAAAAATATATGCACTATTTTGCCTTCATCGAACCCATCTTGTAATTTTAATGCTCTAAAAAGCTCAATTGTCGAAATGTTAATAAAATAATTCGAATTGGATAGCTATTTAGGGACGTCGCTAAAAATCTTAAAAGCTCTGTAGATTCTTAAGGGAAGAATCTCTTTCAATTGTAGGTCTAGAAATTATAATGAGAAAAGTAATCTGTTGTTGATTCTTCTAAAACTAAATTCACCACAAATGTGACTAATCTTACACATTTTGTTGCTATACCCTATGCTCAGCTGATATTCGAGTTTTATTGAATGCAGAGCAAAGAAAGCGCCCAGAATTGATAAAATCAGCAACAACAAGTTTGTAGACATGCTTGCTACAGTCATGAGCATGCTTTTCTCTGTTCTCAATTAAATTTTATGACTTCAGTATTGTCCTCAACAGTTTTGAAGAGTTGTAATGAATACGTGAACATACAAAATTAGAAAATTTAGCACGAAACCATACCCGTCTCTTTTGGCCTAAATTGTTCGATCTGAGGTTTTAACGGGACATTGCTACAGTTGACGCTGGACGAGGGACTTGAGGGCATAGTTATATAACATCGAGGTAATTGGGATTGGTAACAGAGATCAAGTAATTTGACCCAGGACATCACTTTTAACAGCGAGCACTGTAGGTTACTGATTACCCGTCTCTTTTGGCCTAAATTGTTCGATCTGAGTTTTTAACAGGACATTGCTACCAGCCACACAGTTGACGCTGGACGAGGGACTTGAGGGCATAGTTATATAACATCGAGGTTATTTGAATTGGCCACAGAGATCGAGGAATTTAATCGCGTTTGATTTTCTCTAAAGATTTTTTTCTTAAGCCGCAGTTGTCTGCGAATAAGCAACAATCCACAGCCAACATAGCCCATGCCATCGGTCAAATTCTGATGTAACATTTTGGATGTATTCCACACAAAGAAGACTAAGACTAGCTAACAGTTGAACGATGTTACATTCCACACATCAAAAGGTCTTTCAAACGAGTAAAAAAACGATGGTATCTCAGACACACTTTGCTATATTATGGTTATAGATTGGAAGCGCTTGATGAAAGACCCACTAAAATGAATGAATTAAACAATAAAGAATTGAATTTGAAATTGCAATAAAAAACTTTTTAAAGTTTTGTTATATAAATGGTATAAATGGTTTTGTTATATAAAATGCTTTAAAAAAAACTACTGAATATTTTCTCAAATTTCTTTTTTTATTTGAAAGTAAAATCCGTCCGGTTAACAATGGAAATAATTTCATTCAAATGGCTGCCTCGGCTGGCCATGCAGTAGCCTACACGATCGGTCCAATTTTTAAGCACATTATCGATTGTGTGCAGCTGTATTTCACCAATGGCTTCACGAATATTGTCCTTTAAAGCGTCAATTGTCTCTGGCTTGTCGGCATAACACTTATCTTTGATGGTACCCCTCAAATAATAGTCCAACGGTGTCAAATCGCAGCTCCGAGGTGACCAAACGACATCAGCCCTGCGGCTGATAATGCAATTTTTAAAAACAGGGCGCAAAACATCGAGTGTAGCTTCGGCTGTGTGACACGTAGGGCCGTCCTTTTGAAACCAAATGTTGCCAATATCCTCCTCTTCAATTTTTGTGAACAAAAATTCGTTCAACATGGCCCGATAACGATCGCCATTGACTGTAACGGCCACTCCTTGCTCATTTTCGAAGAAAAATGGCTCAATTATGCCTCTGGACCAATATCCGCACCAAACAGTGACTCGTTTCATGTGCGTCGGCTTTTCAATGTATGCGTGCGGGTTTTCTGTGCCCCCAAATGCGACAATTTTGCTTGTTTACATACCCGCCAAGATCAAAATGAGCTTCATCTGATTTTTTGATTTTTTTCTGCAACATTACCATGATTTTCCAAGTAATTTCGCAACATTTCCTAGCGTTGATCAAGCTTATATACAACCATATTCGTTCAGCGGAAGGATAAAACTAATTATCTAATTAGCTAAGTGTTACCATTCTCGAAATAAGCACTAGTTGAAAAAAAACGTTAGATGGCGGACCCTTTTTATATATATGTAGTTAGGCTTTATATTTTTTAAACTAACTCGTTGAAGCTATTGCCTGTAATCTTCCTGATTTGGCAAATAATTCATTCCTCTTAGGAGCCAGACTCTGCATCAAGTGACGTCAACCGCTGTATCTATTTTTGCTGCTCCAAAACTTGCTTCAATAGCAATTTAAAGACATGGAAAGATTTGGGTCTCCTATATAAAAGAACCACAAAACAAACTAAATCATGCAGTCCCATAATATGGTTTACCAAGATCAGATCTAAGTAAGGATGGTCTAGGTCAGGATCTGGTGAATAAAAAATGAATAAACAAGCTATAAGAGCCAGAATGTAAACGGAGAAAATCTGAAGTCTTTAAATGCGGCGAAAGTAGGCGGAAATTTCACATAAACTATATAATGACAGTAGGGCAATCGAGATGATGGAAAACCATGAGTATTTTAAGACAGTATAAGCGAGAATTAGGTAGACCAATAAACGCATATCAACCTACAACCTGAACGGTACCGGCGTGGTGGAAAATAATGAGTACATGTAGTGAAAGCATCGAAACGATGGAACGCTTTTCGTCAGTTCGAGATCAAAATATTTTAGTAAAAACAACATAACAGACATCACTTATCTCAGGGAAATCGGCTGACAAAAGGTAAGAAAGTTTTTATAAGTTTTTTTTTTTTGGACCGCTATGGTATTGAACCTTAAGAATATTTTAGAACAAATCGTAGAGCGTCTTTTAAATTCGTCCCACGCAAATGCAATATTTTAAAAGCAAAAACAATGAATACAAATTCCATCTATGAATACGCAAACAAACAATAGGAAATGAAAATAAAAGATAAATCGGCATATACATACATACATATTGATAACACTTTCCTATTAAACATATATGTATACAATATGCATGTACCATACATACGGTTTATATAACACACTCTCACAACATGGAGGAACACTTCTATACTCGTATCCATTTGCATAAACGCCACACCAACGCATGTGAATATGGATTGTATTAAACAAAAACAGTTTTTTTTTATAAATATTGTTGTTGCATACTTAGCTGTGTTGTTCTATATTGAGATGTTGATATTTTGGTGGTAGCAGGGTGATAAGTTTTTTCAGCTGTTGCTTCTATTGTTGTTTTGAATGTTATCCGGGATGGTATTGTTGTTTCATTTTGCAAGGACTCAGTTCTCCATAATTTAACAACCATATAGTATAGAATGGCAATAGGAGTACGAGTATTTGTTGCTAAAATAGCACTACTTTTTTCTTTTTTCAGTCGTATTTATTCAATGAATATTGTTAGAAGAGAACTTACGTATTTGCTGCTCTCATGGACAAAAAAGGAATCTAACATACAAAGCCCGTTTAATGGCCTACACCATACAAAAATGATAGCATACAAAAAATATTTGTATGTATGTATACAAATACATCACATATGTACGTATGTTGTAATTGAAATGTACAAAAAGCCTGTGTTTAGTTATTTTAGTGGCGTAGTCTAGTAAGCAGTATGCTGGCTTATTAGACAAGGATCAGACATCTTGAACATAACGAAATATCAACAAATTATTTCGATTCATGCGCCATAGTCATGGAAAATTGGATATTTCGTGACTTACAATAAATCAGCAACAAAATTGTCCTAAAACCAGACATAGAATACGTTATGCATTATATCTGTTTCTTATGAGAGTAACTATATTACTACACTAATAAATAAAGAACCCTGACTGCCTCAGTGATATCTGCCTCCAGTTAAATACTTTCCGCTACAAATGCGAACAGCTAAGAGTTTTGTTTAACTTCACCATTAAATTAATCACATTCAAAGATCCAAACATCGACTCGGACCACTACCTTGTCGCAGCCAAATTCCGATTGCGCATTAGCGCCTCGAGGTCTGAGCACTCTAGTACACTGCAAAAGCTGGACGGCAAGAAGCTGCGATCACAAAGGACAACAGAGCCGTTATCCGCTCAACTCTCGGATGAGCTCCGTAGCTCCCCATCTAATCTCTGCGACATTGGTGAACTGTGGGCCAACATCTCCCACTCCTTGCTCACTACTGCGGAAGCAGTCCTTGGTTTCGAGCGCCCACCCCAACGAAATCAATGGTACGATGAGGAGTGTCGCGAGGCAGCTGCAGCGAAAAACGCCGCATACAAGAAAACGTTGCAGTCAGCATCTACGCGAACCATTGTCGAAAACAACAGAGAGAGGAGAAGGGAGGAGAGACGCCTTTTCAGACGCAAGAAGAGGGGAGCACGAAAGGCGTGAGCGCGAATAAGTCCAGATGTATAGATGTAGGAATGACGCTCGAAAATTCTATCAAAAAGTTAAGCGTCTAACCGAAGGTTTTAAGCCCGAAGCGTCTTCCTGCAAAGATGAGAATGGAAACCTGGTAACAGATTCGCAGCGGGTGCTGAGGTTGTAGAGTAAGCACTTCTCTACTCTGCTACAATGTGATGGCGACAACAATTACGCCTTTATATATGATGCTCCGATCCCGATCGACGATGACGGCGTGGAGATACCGCCGTCTAGCCATGAAGAGGTCAAAGTCGCGGTTATGCTTCTTAAAAACAATAAAGCGGCGGGTCCTAATGACCTCCCCGCTCCTGGAAAAGACCCACGAAAAACAGGTCGACACACACCATCTTTTTGTCGACTATAAGGCAGCCTTCGATAGCCCCATAAGGGATAGTATTTTTGCAGCAAAATCTGAGCTCGCTATACCTGCGAAGTTTCTAAAACCATGCAAAATGTGTTGAGCAATTCCTGCAGCTCCGTCAAGGTAGGAATGGACCTCTCCGAACCTTTCGATACCGTACTAGGTTTCAGACAACTCGATCATTTATCATGCGACCTCTTCAACTTCTTCATAGAGAGTGTTCTGCGAAAGACGGGAATGCATCGCAATGGCACTATTTTCCAAAAAAGAGTCCATTTGCTTGCGTATGCCGACGACATTGACATCAAGCGAAATGTCACTGCTGCCTTTAGTGCTATTGAACGGGAGTCTACCAAGATGGGTATGGCAGTAAATGAGGGCAAAACAAAGTATATGTTATCGACAAGTAGAGACATGCGGAGTAGTGATTCTCAGATTACGGCCGATAACTATACTTTCGACACAGTCAAAGAATTTATTTATCTTGGCACCGCTGTTGCCACCAAAAACGAATTCAGTCTGGAGATCAAGCGTAGGATCACTCTTGCCAACAGGTGTTATTATGGTCTCAGTAGGCAATTGAGTAGCAGAGACCTCTCTCGTGCGACAAAACTAACACTCCACAAGACGCTCATCCTCCCCGTGCTTTTTTATGGCGCAGAGGCATGGACCCTATAAGGAACAGATGCAGCAGCCTTGAGAGTATTCGAGAGAAAAGTCCTACGTAAGATCTTCGGTCCAGTGCGAATTGGCGATGATTTCCGTATCCGATCCAACAGTGAGCTGTATGAGCTCCTCAACGACGTCGACGTTGTACAGCGTATTAATATCCAGCGGCTGCGCTGGCTCGGCCATGTCGTTCGAATGGAGGAGGATGCTCCAGCGAGACGGGTATTTGATGCGGGAATCTGCGGAAGTCGGCGAAGAGGACGACCTTGTCTGCGTTAGAAGGACCAAGTCAGGGAAGCCCTGTCATCGAATGGTGTGACCAACTGGCGTAGGCGCGCAAGCAGCAGAGGCGCCTGGAAGGATGTGTTGAGGCAAGCCGAAATCCGTTAATCCGGTTGTTAATGGCCAATTAAGTACGTAAAGCATGAATGCAAAGCTTGAAATATTGCAGCTAATGACATAAACTTATTAAAAGTATTTTTAATCAATGTAGAAAAAGGATATTGTAAACATTTTAAAGGACATTATTTTTAAGACACATCTGTTTGGTCGAGTTTGTTTGTGTACGTGCAAGTTGTTACCTCACACTTACCCACTTTTGCAACAGTATAACAGAAGAAGACAAAAAAACATCATGCAAATGGAAAATGTAACCCAAATTTATCAAAATATTCTATAATCCACCACCGGCCATTTACAAGGACCCTATGCTCTAAATTAGATTCAGAGAAATATATCAAAAAAAAAATTCAATTGTATACAATTTAAATTGATGGCGGGAGAAAAAAATCAAAACAATATTAAAATAAATCCTTTTCTAATTCAGTTCTTTTACAAGCATTACAGGAAAAAATAGAATTACTTTGAAAATATGTTCCTTTTAACGCACGTGCATCAATTACAATTTAATGATACAATAAAAATTAAATTAAATTTAAGCTTAAGCTTAACATGTTATAAAACTTCAGGTATATAAATACGACATTGTAAACTCCTACCCCATAAAAACACACATGCATACATATACATAAGCGGTCGTTGCAACTCTTCAGCCAGGATTACGACCGAGTTTCTCACTCCATTTATTATGTGTGTGTGTTAGTTTTATACATGAGTGACGGGACCTACATTTTGAAGTCGATTTTTGAGAAACTTTTCGTGGCAATTTTCTTTTCTCTGAGAGTTTTTGCGCGAAATCTGCTGAGAGGAAGTCATCGGAGGAATATATTTTCATTTTTTGTTTGTTGGAAACGCTGGCCTGGTATTTGAAACCATGGCTACGGCGACTACATCCCCATAAGAAATTTTCCTTAAAGTTGAAAGTTCGGCACAAAAAAACGTAAAATTTCATAAGGCCATGGTAGTTGTCTTACGTCAGAAGAAAATATCATATTGATGGCCAAAAACAGACACCATTCCGAACTATCCTTATCTACTAAAGAGATGTAGTGTATACGTTTAGATAATAATAAGAAACTGAGTTATGCTAGTAATAAAAAATTAAATTAAATCCCAATTTCACCACACAAACAGAGAAAAAATTGTGGCACGTTTAGAAACGAGTCATAAAATTTGTTGAGAGCACGTAAAACGTAAACATTTCACTGACATTTACTGACAATAAATTTAACTGTAAATATAAAAAAAATTTATTTAATTTTTACTCTGTTAACGCTTGTAGTAAATGGAAATTTTATTGTAAAACATTTATTTAAAATTTTATTATTTAACGTAACATACAACAACAAACAAGTCTGCAATAAAACGAAAAGAAAAACGTTTTGCATTTTCAAATCAAATTTTTCATTTTTAAATATAATCTACAGAAACTGGGTGTAACGATATCATATTAAAAACAATTTATTATTTAAATAAAAAGTCGTTCAAGCGAAATCATTCTTGTTTGATATATGATCTACCACTAAGTACTTCTCATTCTTAAATTTTAATAAAAGAAAGTGTGTGTGAGATAACATCGATTCTTTTATTGTTGTGTTTTAATATGAAGACCTTTACCTGATTTAAATAAATTATTTTTGCCAGTAACGATCGCGGTAATAGCATTGTTTACAGACAATTTTCCTGCTATGGTGATAGATCATAATATCATGTACAAGGGATTAAGAAACCTAAAACCTGCAAATACAAATACAATACAAATATTCCACTTCGATGACTGTTCCAAAATTCCTCAAAGTGCTCTAAGCAATGGGTTCTTGCAGATAATATTAATACACTGTACTATACCACATTGTCTTTAAATTCAAGCCCGACCGAGAACTTGTACAAAAATAAAAGTGTGATAAATATTGGGAATTAATTTAGGCTGCGTGGTATGACATAACGGATTCGGTATAGCAAAATTTTGTCTTTGTTATGTTGCTTAGCCCATATCTAGCTACATATATACATAATTGGTCAGTACAACCCTTTAGTCAGGATTACGACCTAGCTTCTCAAACCACCTATGTTGTTGTGTGTGTTTAACTTCATACATGAGTGGCGGGACCAACAGTTTATAGTCGCCAGGTTTTTGTGAAACTTTTCGTAGCAATTTTATTTACTCTCAGAGTGTTTGCCAGAAATCCGCTGAGAGAAAGTCGTCAAAGAAATATTTTTTTATATTTCGTTTTTATGTCTGACCTAGGATAGGAACCGTTGGCTTACGTCTAATAAGCCAACACACTACCTACTAGACTACGGAGACTTCATGCCATTGTTAGTAGAAGTAAAAAAAATTAAATATATTGTAGACGGATATGTTAGTAATAGTGAGGCCATCGAGTAGTCTTTCTTTTGCAATTATAACATGACACTACTTTATCCAGATTATTTATATGTGGACAATGATGCCAAGTACTTCAAAGAGTTACGGACTTTTTTTAAAATGTGCAAATATGCCTTCTAACGATAATATCTGTTGTGGTTCAGTTTTATTTTTGCGTATAGCTCCTTCCGGAGTTATCTGCATTTTCTAATAAATTTTGGTCAAATTTAAACGATGTGTAAAAATTGTCTGCTGTTACATTATGACTAACTGTAAGGTCGAGAACTGCACGCATACCTTATTTTTTTCAGTCATATTTCCATTTTCTATTCCTGAATATGGTTGTGTTTTCCAGAGATTAAAAAAATTATTGAAAACTAGAAATTGTTTTCGTTGTAATGATGGGTCAGGAATAACGAGTGACAAGCCTTTTGTCATGCATTAATATCCTCCGTTCGGACTCTTCCACTTTCATTTTTACTGAAGCTGTCAGATGGTTCAGCATTTTCTGGTTGGCTTATATTTTCTGCTAAATACATATTGGTACGTTTTTACCTTCTTAAAAATGTTTAAAAATAAATTGATGTTTCGCTTCAATCAAATTCTTTACTGTTCGCACTATTTTTGTGTGCCACTGTTTATAACTTGACGTATACAACAATAATTGCTTGTTTGCTATTCTACCTTGCTTAAAACGCAGATCTTTACAACGGAGATCTTCAAACCAAGACTGACTGAATTCTTACTACTCGTTGCCTGTTTTGTCTTGTCTTTTTATATGCCCACGTTAACAGTCTGCTGAATGTTCTTAAAGTCGAATGTTCGTGTCTTTGCTTTCTCGAGATCTCTTGTTTCATTGTTTTTTGTGTATTTTGTTGACGTTGTGTGTTGTTGCCTTCTTGCTTACTTGTCTATCCCCTTTTCTTTCATACTGCTGGTGTTGGTATATGGTTTTTGGTTTTGTAGCTTTTGTTTATCTTTTTAATGTTAAACGATGTTACACCATTTCCATTTTCGTAACAATATTTTATTTTTTTTTACCATAAATTTACTTTTATTACAAAGAAATATTTTCTGCACTATTAAAGAAGTATAATTAAGTTAATCTCTTAAACTTAACCGCTTTTATTAAAATTGCTTGCAGTATAAATAAGTTTTGCCATTCATTTACGATTTAATTATTGTATAACCTCCAATTACGTTAAAAATAATATTTTAATTGGCCATAATTTTATTTGTTATGGATTTATAATCCTATTGAAACGTGACTGGCATACAATTCAATGGCTTATGAATGAAAAGGCACTGACACTATATATGTACGTGTGATTAATAGATTGACTTTAATATTCTCTCTCCTATTTCCTAGAGCGTATAATTGCTTAATATTCTGTTTTATACTGTTGCTCTTATGAATTAAACGTTACTCCTACTCAAGCATTTACACATCATTTATTTTCAGTTTGCCAAAAGTGTTTAATGTAAAGGGAAGTAACACTTGTAGAAGTTTTTTCTGGCATTACTTTCATAGAAATAAAAATATGATTTTTCTTCATTTACCACAACTTGAAATTCTTTAATTTTATTTCATAAATTACAAGTGTGTGTATTTATCAGAAGAATAAAATAAAAATAATTAAAATAAAGAAGACTCTATTTATAGAAGAGAAAAATAAAATTAAAATGTGGAATATAAGATCGTCTTCTGGGTGGAGCGCTTCCAAAATGTCAAATTTTCCATGACTCTGGCGTATAGATTAGACAGAATTTGATCGATAGCATCGGTTATAAGGCCGTTGTGGTTTTTAGCATACACCTGCAACTAAAAAGACTGCAGGAAAAAAGGTAAAATGGAGTTAAATCGCTTGATCTTGTTGGCAAGTTCACGTCAGACTCGATTTTTCAGAATATCCAAAGCGGCATAAGCAGACTGGCATGTTCACGCCGCCCAGTTGATATCACATGTCGTTGGTGTCTAGATAATGAAATGCAGGCGAAAATAAGTTGGTAATCATAGAACTGTTACGCACGTCATTGAAAGAAATGGCCAGGCGAACAACGTTCAAAAAGAAATATGAATGATGACGTCGCTTGCCTAAAACCCACATCAAACAGTGACTTATCAGGGACGCTTTAAGCTCTGTTTAATCTCGTTTGGGTTGTTATCGTCCCAAATTGGACGATTTTCTTTCTTTACGTACTCATTCATCCAATGATTTCCCTCATCGCTGAAGATGATTTTTCGTCGAAAATTTTTGCCAGTAGCCAAGTAATTCAGAGCTCATTGAGCGAAACGTATGATTGGTTACTTTTCATTCCTGGTTAAGTAAAATTTGGTTTCTGCAATTGAGATCAGATTTGAATACATACATATATGCTTATTATGTGCTTTATTGTGTTCTAATGGAGCAAAGCATAAAGTTGTTCAATTTAACTTTTCATTTACTTTGAATACTTTAACAGATATTGTTGCTTTTTAATCATATATAATGTCATACAAACATCCAGAGTCTGTGGTGAGCTCAAACCCTCGACATCGGCCATTGTAGTCCTGCACTCCGCCAAATAAGCCATTGCCATTCAAAGTACAACATGGTTGTGACGAATTCTATTTAACCGTTAGCATGTTGCCTTGCATGTTGATTTGGCAAAACAGACTGAATATATAGCAACTATGTTATATATTAACAGATGTAGCATCAACAAAATGGTCGTTATCGACTGCCAAAGTTCAGAAGTTCCCTTTTCCATTAGAATTTAGTTCTTAAGCGATGAGATGTTGTTTTAACCTCTTTAGACCCCGATTATCCGGCAACTTAAGGTAACTTATAGTCATTTAAATTCCCGATGAATTACTTTCAAAATGTCTTCCATTTGTTACAAGATATTAATGGAAATAAAGAGAAGTTGCTCTACTGTAATGACACAATTAAATTTTGTTGTGTCAATCAATTTAATAAAAGTTGGCACACTGTATATTAAATATCAACAAGAGATCAACAGTGAATCGTTTTTCGCTACTCATAAGTACTCATGAAATTTTGAGTATGATGTATACGTACAGTTTGCAATGAGTAAGAGTACAACGTTGACATCAAACTCATAACATTCGAAATATGTTTGATTCATACGCCTTATATTATATTCAGATTCATAAATTTATAAAAACACTTATAATACTCATAAATGATTCGAGTGAATCGATTTATTGTTAAGTATGAGTACGATGAGTACTTCAGACTTTGAATATAAGTAGTATGAGTATGATATTAAAATAAATATGAATGCGTATAAGTATCAGAAATTATGACTATGAAATTTTGAATTCTCATTGCTAATCTCTGATATCAGCCCAATTTAAACATAGCCCCCGGCCATAGTGGCAGGAATTAAAAATAATCGATTATACTTACACAACCGTTAACACTAATATATGTATGTGTATGGTATCAGTATGTTGTTTCTTTAACGCTTGTCACTTTTGAAATTCAAAGGCAATAATAGTATTTTCGACAGAGAGAAAACTTTCATACCTATTATGAATTCATAACAGGGTTTTACATACATCTCAGCATTGCAACGCAAACAAATGTAACATTGCATTGCAAAAATTTGTTGCTTAAAGGCAGTACTGTCCACAACCATCAATAAGAAAAAACCATTTTTCCAATGAATACAACATGATTGTAAAAAAATCATCGAAACTGTACGTGAAAAGAATGGAAAGATGTGTCATCGCTATCTTTACGTTTGGAGTAATAACGTTGTGTAGCAATAAGAAGGCTAACGACTATAGCAAAGAGAGCAACGAAAATATGAAATAACAGCAGAATTCAAAAATCAAATTACTTTACAGCAACAGTTACACAAGGGAGCGATGATAACGAGTGCCCAGGGCTAGCTACAGTAGTAAAAAGAATAATTATTTTCAGTTTTTCAATTTGGAGTTTTTAAATGATAATGAAACGTTGGAGATGTCTGACTTGGGTTTTGAACTATGGCCTCAAGTCTAATAAGCCATCACACTACCCACTACACTACGACGACCATATTCATTTAGTTTTTAAAACTTGTGTTTAATATATCGGGTGTTGGTTTTAGCCGGACGACAGCTATTGACTTCGGCAACAATCGTTTTAATCGAGAGCAGTATTTAGGATAGAGGGCGTGTAATTGTCAACTGTGACAAGTACACTACCCTGAGGTCAAATTGACCCATTGTACAACGTCCTTGCTTCTCACACCACTCGTGTTGTGTGCGTTAATTTTATACATTTTTGGGAAGCTTTTCATGGCAATTTTTACTCTCAGAGTTTTTGCCAGTAATCTGCTGAGAGGAAGTCGCCGAAAAAATATTTTCATATTTTCTTTTTTATGTCTGATCTGGGATTTGAACTCGGCGACTACGAGAGCAGTATTTACTTTTAACAAAATAAATTTGTTAGTCAAGTTCATAGAGCACTTCTTCTGTTTTAAGTTTAACATAATCGGTGTGATCAGCAAACAATTCAGGCCATTATTGACCGTTTACATACTAATTTTACTCTTTTTGATATAAAACCGCCAACAACGCAACGTAATATGAGTACCAAAGGTCTTGACAAAAATTTTCAAATGACGCTGGGATTTTATTTCCAAATATTAATCAGCCTAACATCAATTACATTTATCTCCATCAAGACGACACAACTTTTACAAAAATTTCTTTCCAGCAGTAACCTTGTTCGAGTGATATAACGCCTGTGGATAACTTTTTATGGAACTTTGTTAAGTCATTGATTAATGACGACAATCCAGCAAATTTTGAAGCATTGAAAGCATTTATTAAAGTCACCATTGATGCCATATGGCGAAATTTGCTGGAATGAGTCGTAACATGTAAAATGTGCAACTGGATCTGGGGTCTTTTCCGATAAAGTGGCATTGAACGGATCATAAAAATTACACAACCAGGCCAACGTATTTCATTCGAAGATTTTTGTTATTGAATAAGCTGCACCATTGTTTGAAAACGTATCACCTTCGACTTGATCATATGTGCAGATAGTCAAGCAGCAATCAAAACGCTGGAGTTCGATCTCGTCAAATCAAAGGGCGTTAGGAGCTGCATGGACTCTCTACACCGTACACATCGGTACAACACCCGCCTCTACTTGGTTCCGGGCCACTATGGCATAGAGCGAAACGAAATAGAGGACGAACTAGCACATAAGGGATGATATAAGTGATATATGCACCCCTACCAGAATAATTTTCCAAATTAGAAAAATTAGCATGGAATTCAACAAACCGTAGGTGGCATAAAGTACTTGTTTAACGAATTTCACAGCAGCTGTGTCCAACAGTGGACAGCAGAAATACCAAGAAACTACTTGAGTTCGACAAGAGAACAGTTCGTATTCTAATAGGAATTCTAACAGAACACTGCGCTATTAGTAGTTTCACTGATAGGCTTAGTTTGCCTCACCGGAATTGGTACAACACTTTTTATATGAGTGACCTACTCTGCAGAACAGGCATTATCGATTTTTTTGATGAAGAACATTTGAAGATCTGGGCAAACGTCCAGCTTCATCCTAAGATCGGTGTGGTTTAACCTACCACTAACGCATCATGACAAGGGGTTTACCTTACACTAGGTAATGTAGTAGACCATATGGGCCACCGAGTGAACTTGCCTGTGAACGGCAAACTACCCGCTAACCAAACCTAAAGTAGTAATAGCATACTAGTCCAGTAGCTAATTTGTTGGCTTACTGTACGTGAACTTGTGAGTTCAAACCTCAATTTGTATATTGAAATATATGCCTACAGGTATATCAGTGAGCAGTCTTTTGGCAAAAACTCTGTGTGTACCTTAAATTGTTATGAAAATCCCCTCAAATCTGTAGTTCGGAGTAGACGTTAAACTGTAGATCCTGTCACACATGCATAAAATTGACAAACAGAACATGGTAGGTGTGAGAAATTAGATGGTAACCCTGACTTAAATTTGTAAGTAAATAAGGTAATCTAACATTTTACAATCCATAGTTTTATATTTAATAGTTTCAGTAAAGACACATTTTTAAAGAAAATCCTGGTTGTAATCCTGACTAAATGATTTTAGAAACCAATTAAAATTGCAATGAAAAGCTTCTCAAAAATCTGTCGTTCGTAGTCGACTTTAAACTGTAGGTCCCGCTACTCATGTATAAAATTAACGCACACAACACGAGTGGTATGAGTAGCTAGGACGTTGTACAATGGATCAATTTGACCTCCGGGTACTGTACTTGCCACAGTTGACAAATACACGTCCTCTAACCTAACCTAACCTAAGAACAAGTATTTCGATGTAATAGCTGTGCTAGGACTTCATCAATCGTTCGAAACAAATTCTACTCTTCTTCTCTCAGAGGTCAGATAGAGGTCTCTTAATACTCAGAAGATATTAGAAAGCAGTGTTTTTAGCAAATACTTGGAAAATTATAAAAATTAACGGATAAACCACATGGTAGCAGGTAAAAATGATTGTTAGTTAAAGCAACATTTAGGACGTATTACGTAGTATGACCTTTTAATTGCCACAAACTTAATACATTTCTACCTGATCTACATGTAAAAAAGTCCCTATAAATAGTACGAATGGCCACAATTTTTTATCAGTTCTTGCGGTCAAGTACGCAAAACCACAACATATCCGCGCACTAGCGAATCTTAACTACAGAAGACGTTTAAAAATTTGGAAAAAAGCAACAAAACATCAGCATTATTTGAAACAAATATCGATTACTAGACACAAAATAATCGAAATTGAAAAAAATGAATCATTTGGAGAGTGTAAGAGTGGCGCTTCGAGTCCGCCCATTGGTGCCATCGGAACAAGCACGTGGCTGTCAAGTGGCTGTAGAAAAAAGAGGCGATGAAAATCAAGTGTCTGTGAACAACACAAATGCCTTCTCCTTTAATTACGTATTTGATGGGCGTGACAGCCAAGAACATGTCTATAATGTGTCTGTATCTACTATGTTGGACAAACTCTTTAATGGTTTCAATGCCACCATATTAGCCTATGGCCAGACCGGTTCCGGTAAGACACATACCATGGGAACGGCTTTTGATGGTGTATTGGATGCAAATGTTGGTGTAATACCCCGTGCAATGCACGATATATTTGAACGGGCAAAGAAACTATCGAATGATTTTGATTTCATTATTAAATGTTCCTTTATGGAGCTATACCAGGAGCAACTTTATGATTTGCTTTCGGATAAATCTCGAAAGGATTGCATAATAAATATGTGTGAAGACCGTAATGGCCTCGTATTGGGAGGTTTAATCGAAAAGCAGGTTCATAGTGCCATAGAAACTACGGAGTGTTTGGTGCAGGGATTTAACCGAAGAGCTGTGGCCTCAACAGCCATGAATACGGCATCGTCCCGATCCCATGCCATCTTCACTGTCACCTTGCAAGCAACCAAAAAGGATGACCTGCGAGCGGTAACCACAACAAAGTTTCAATTGGTAGATTTAGCTGGTTCAGAGCGTTCGAAAAAGACTGGTGCCACGGGTGATCGTTTTAAGGAAGGCGTTAAAATTAATCAAGGTCTTCTCGCGTTAGGTAATGTGATTTCAGCTTTGGGCGATGGCAAAGACTCTAGTTTTGTGCGTTATCGTGATTCGAAATTAACTCGCCTGTTACAGGATTCTTTGGGTGGCAATTCGGTAACGCTAATGATAGCATGTGTTTCACCGGCCGACTATAATGTGCCGGAAACCTTAAGCACCCTACGTTATGCTGATCGTGCACGCAAAATCAAAAACAAACCGATTGTGAATGAAGATCCTCAAACAGCGGAAATAAATCGTCTGAAGGGTATCATACAGACATTACGGCTTGAGTTGGAAAACAAAGTTGCAAGCAAAACAGTTGTTGTGCCCAACCATGTGGAACATGTTGATTTCGTTGCACCCCTTGTATCATCAACAATGTTGCCGGAAGAACAAAATTCTAAATACCTAAACTTGTTGGAAAAATATAAGATTCAGCGACATCAGTCGCAAATGATGTTGCAGGAGACCGCAACATTTAAAACAAGAGTTCTTACAGCTCATAAGCATATAAAGCAAAAAGCTAAGGAAATGAGGAGCATTGTATGCGGAATGAAGGGAGGTTTATTGGCTGATAAAGAACTAGTTAACACCGTAGGAAATATCAATAAATTACTGGATGGTTTCGATGAAGAGCTATCTCGTGTAGATAAGGAAGTAAAGGATGACAAACAATGGTCTTCTGTGTCCGTTATGACAGAGGACGACATTGGCAAACAATTCAAGGAATGCCAACATAAAACTTTAACTCTTGAAGCCGAAAAGACTCCTGTAAATGACAGCGCCTCTATAAAATTGGCAAATGAAAGGCGTTTACGTTTGCAGGCTTTGGAGCTAGAAATGTCTAAAATGAAACGAAAAAGCATCCAACAGTACAATCAATTAAAACTACGGGAAAAAGATGCTGAGAAAATCAAAAATCTATTGATAGAAATACAATCCATGAAAGAAACAAAAGTAAAACTTATGAAAGCCGTTCGTTCGGAGACAAAAAACTTGCGTCAATTTAAAATCATACATGACAAGCATGTAAGAAGAAGCATTGGCCCTAAACAAACGGCTTAAAGATGCTTTGGGAAAACAAAAAGTGGCTGAAACACAGGGACAGAAAATGCAGTCGATGAAAGATGCAACAGCTGTTGCACATAAAATTGAAAATGTTATTGTTGGATTTGAACGTGAATTAGAAAAGTCCAGTCGCAGGGCAACAAAAGCAACAAACTGCATAATCAGAACTCCAGTACCAGCCGATTTGAAGAAAGAAATGAAAGGTGCCGACCGCCAGCAGAAAATGTGCGATAATACAGCAAATACCTTGAGGAAGACAGACCTCTGCAATTTGGCAGAGGTTTGGGTTGTGTTTAAATACCAAACAGATAATGACGACTACATTTCCAAACCGATCCAGTAGAGAATAAGGTAGCTAAACCAACCCAGCAGATGAAATTAGAACACCAACAGACTATAGTTGGGCATGAAGCGTGCCGTGGCTTGAACATTTGAACAAGAGTAAACTATTAAAGAAAAACAATAATTTATGCTATAAAATTAATAATTAAACGATTTATATAAATAAAAAAATATATAAATTTAATGAATTTCTTTATTGCAAGATTGAAATCCTTAAATCCATAAGAATACTTATTTTTAACGAAGTGAAAACGTAGTATTTGAATTTTTTTAAATAAATTTATTTAAATGAAAAATAAATTAAAAAGGAAATATTTTTTTATTTTTATTATTGCTTTTACTCACTTGAACCACTGTAAAACTTGTTTGCCTTATTTCTTAGCAAGATCACACACCATTTGAAAAATCCAACATTATTGTGTATAATTATATCATCAAGATGTTGCCAACGAATACGTTGTACAAGAATATGTTTATATCAGTAACTTGAAATACGGAAATATATCCAACATTATGTTGTGTCTTATTGTTATCAACATGTTGACAATGAATATGTTGCACTCGAATATGTTTATAAAAGTAACTTGAAAATATAGAAATAAAGTGCAACATTATTTGGTGTTTTCATATTATCAACATGTTGGCAACGAATATGTTGCACAAGAATATGTTTATAAAAGTAACTTGAAAATTTGGAAATACAATCTCTTTAGGCTATGAATTACATATAAAAAGTATTATAATATTATATATATGTATGTATGTATATATATAATATTTCTCAATTTTTTTCTTGTTTGCTACGATTTACTTTCTAAGAAAGCAAGTCAAATTAGTACATTATATAATCAGGATTTATTTTTTATATATTTCTTTTGTTTCATTGCCGTATAATTAAGTTATACTTGTTTTCTTATTAAAAATCGATGTTTCATTGTCGCAACTCTACCCTGAAAATATAAAAGTCAGAAAATAAAGAAATCCTTTCGATTGGTATAACGAGAATGTACTCACAAACAAATTTTCTGTTTTAGAGGCTCATGTATTTGATAATATTATTCCCAAAATTAATTTTAGTGAGAATCAGTGCCGAGGAATAGGAAAAAACTAAGAAGCTTTATAAGTGGACTGGTAGAAAAGTGGAAGAACTCCAACAGGACTTTATCGAATTTTGAAGAACGCAATAAATATTGGTTGAACAGTGAAATTTTATTGTTTGAGCAACCAACAACAAGTCATAAAGCTGGACGAGCTACAAAAGAAAGTTTCACAACGTGTGAATGAAACCCCTTGTGAGGAGTTTGTAGTGGCCACCCGCGTTAGTTTACACAAAGCGGGAAAAAGAAGTGCATCTGAAGTGGTATATGGACAGCTGCCAATTTTAGAGTTGCCATTTGCACAAAAATTATGTCGAAAAATTTAAAAGTGCACTCTTAAGTCCGAATCACAATATTTTGATATTTTCATCTGTCAGCGAAGTAGCAACGTATCAGGTTGACACAGTCAGTATCGAATATTATGGATATTCTCTTCACATTTTATATACATATGTCGCGTGATAAATTTAAAAAATTCGAATTTTCCGCTTCAGTTTCTACTGCAGCGATTCCTAAACTACGTATATTATTGATACCAATTAAAATTGCTGTTTTTAACTTTCGATAGCTTAGAGTACTCATTAGTTTAATCCCAAATATTTTATTCCCCACTTAAGAGTTGTCGAACTTTATGCTTTACGTTAACGTAGAAATCCCGAATGAAACATAGCACTTAAAAAATGTATATTTCAACTCTGGTGTCCCTTGGACAAGTCAAAATTTGACGTATGACGGATTCTATGTAAATCGGCCATTGCTAAGACGTCTTTTATAAGTAAATAATAAATGATTAATATTTAATAATTTTTAATAATTCTTTCCATGGTTATTGAAATTATTTTGTTTAAATAAATTTAAAACGTCATTTAACAACAGCAACTAGTCCTTACAACAACTTGTTTAACAGAAAGTGAAAAAACAAACAAATTTTGAATTAAATTGTCACTACAAATTCGACTACATTTCATAACTTTCAGATGTTCTTGTACTCAAAATGCAACAGACGAACTCAATTTATTTTCTCGTCCTTTTTATTATATCTCTCACTTCTCGAAAAGATATTGTATTTTAAGTAAAGCGTCGTCGCATAAAATTTCTGTTGTTCTCATTCTATAATGAATGCAATTGTAGCTGCTGTTGAATATTTTATGAATGAATGAATATTTTAGCAATTCAAAGAGAGAATTATTTTATGCTAAAGACAATTGCTTTAATTATTTTCATTGAATTGAAACAAATTACTTTAAATAATGTGCGGGAATGACATTTGGGTGATGAATTTGAAATCAACTGAAATTGTAAGATTTTCACTTGTAATAAAATTTAATATTTCGTTGCTCTGAGGCATAACAATACATATGCGATATAGCAATTACATGCCATTAACCTTTACAACAATGTGTAAGCAATGGTTTGAATCACAGGAATCTAACAAGCCAACACATTGGCAACATTTATGGAAGAGTGTAGCAGTACACTGCGTTCTCCCCTTTTGTAATTTAAGCACTTATCCCTTACGGATAGTTCTACACAAAATTCAGTATCTTAAACAATATATATTTTATGGATTTCAAAAGTGACAAAACCACACATAAAAGTGTAAATTGATGCAAACTTGTAACACATGCTTAGTTTACCTTCACCTTTTTACTTAGCTTTTCATATCTACATGATTATCCTTTTACCGGCTATAAAATCCAAGTCTCTTTATGAAATGCTAATGCATTGACAGCAAAACCCTGTAAGTATAAATGGCTAAACTAACATCAAATCGTGGTTAACTCAATAATGTAATGATGTGAGCCATAAAATTATGACACATACAGGTTTAAAGTATTTGCCAACGCCCAAAACAAACAGCCGTAAAATCCTTGCTTATGGGGTGGCTTTTAAAGTTATTGTTTCATTTGCGGCATAACTTTCTGCTTTTATAACTTTTGACATCTTACAGATGGTAAGACATGACTATGGATAAAGCTGCAGCAGAAAGTCCACTAAATATCACTCTACTGGGTTTCAGGCCACAATGGCATAGAGGAAAACGAAAAGACGGACGAAATGGCATGAAAGGATCGGAGCTGTCTGAAGAGGAGACGATGGAGGGGGTATATGTGCCACTACTATATACGTACATAATTGGGCATTACAACCCTTCAGTCAGAATTGCAGCCTAGCTTCTCACACCACTCATGTTGTGTGCGTTAATTTTATAAGTGAGTGGCGGGACTTACAGTTTGACGTCGACTCCGAACGACAGATTTTTGAGAAACTTTTCATGGCAATTTTATTTACTCTCAGAGTGTTTGCCAGAAATCTGCTGAGAGAAAGTCGCCGAAGAAATATTTTTTTTTTTCATATTTCGTTTTGATGTTTGACCTGGGCCTTACGTCTAGTAAGCCAATACACTACCTACTAGACTACGGCGACTTCATGTGCCACTACAAGAAGTAGGAAAAAGCCACATGATATTCAACAAACAGTAGGTTAACCTATAGTCCTGAATGACGAATTTCAAAACTGCTGCGCCCAGCAGTCGACAGCAGTAAGACCAAAGAACTATTGGCAGTTTCACTGACAAGCTCAGTATGTCCCAACAGGATTGCTGCAGAAGTGACCATGATGTAGAGGAAACGGAATAGGTACAACACCTTTTATGTGAGTGCCCTACATTTCAAAATACACGTCATCGGTTCTTGGGTGACAGAACGTTTGAAGATCTCTTCCCCTACCACGAACGTGCCATGAAAATTCAATGTAATGTTCGCTGGAACCAGCATACTTTTCAAGTGTCGAAAGAAGCATTCAATTCAAGTGCCTCGGTTTCTTAAGACGGTGCAAGAAATACTTCATTTCATTTGATATTCTTTACTATTTACTACCGCTTATATTCGACCCATAATGGAATACAACTCTCATGTGTGGGCCGGTGCCTCGAAATCTGTTTTCTTCTCGAACGCTTACAGGAAAAGGGGAATATGCTCATTAATGATTCATTGGATCATCGATGCAAGGTGGCTTGTGTTTCCACCGTTCTGTCGCAACTATAACAGATTGTACTCGAGAGAAATAAGAGGACTTGTTCATGGACATTTGTGCGTAACACTCTTCTTTCATGACGAGCGCATCCGTTCTTCCAGGACATCCGATTGGCCAGTGCATCGCAAACTGCATTACAGACAAAATTCATTCTGGAATTCCCTTCTTGCAAAGGTCTTTTCTGTTACTTATGTTATAAAGAGATTCAAATCTAATGTTCACAAACACTACTCTCTCTCCTTCCTCCTTCCCATCATATATTGTTACGTTTTTACTTTTTAACGTTTTTACTTTTAAAAAGGTTTAAAATATGAGTTCGTTGATAGCAACCAAAATAAAAATAAGTTTGTGTTTAGTTTTAATTAAATTCTTTATTGTTTGCACAATTTTGTGTGCCACACTGCGGCACAACTTGATGAGTGCAACAATAACTTGCCTGTTCGCTATTCTTCTTTCCACTATTGCGTAGACACTATCAACGCAGATCTTTACAACGGAGATCTTCAAATCACGACTGTTCTATTCACACGCAACGCGTCTTCATACAAGACTTACCGAGTTGCCTGCTTTGTCTTGCCTTTTTATATGCCCACATAAACAGTCTGATGAAGGTTCTTGAAGTCGAACTTTCGTGGCTTTGCCTTCTCGAGAACTCTATCGCGGTTTCATTGTTGTTCGTGTATTATGTTCACGTTGCTTGTTGTTTCATTCTCGCTTACTTGTCTATCCCATTTTCTTTCATTCTCATGGTTTTTGTTTTTGTAGCTTTTGCTTATCACTCCAAAGTTAAACAATGTTACACCGTTTCCATTTTCGTAACAATATTTTTATAGTTTCAACACAATGACCTGCATGAGTAGGGGCCGTCCCCTGAGTGTTGGTCGTAAAAAGAAAAATTTTCCTGGCCGAAAATACAAATTTGGAATCGAAAATTTAATGTGTTTCGTTTTACTACACCTTTTTCGTACGTTCCTGTTTTTAAATCTACAATACTTGTTTACGTATAACCACACCTATAACGTCCTTTATTCGTATTTTTTTTTTCTTCAGCAGAGTTTAAGAAGGTTTTCTTTCATAAACATTTTGTGTGTGTCAGCAATCAGCAATGAGTTTTCAAAAAGATGAGTAGATTCGAATCATACTCATAATTTCTGATACTTATATGCATTCATACTTATTTTAATATCATACTCATACTACTCATATTCAAAGTTCGAAGTACTCATCGTACTCATACTTAACAATATGGATGATGTCGTTGATTTCGACTCTGCTTTACTCAGCATTTACAAGAATCACAAAATAAGTATGATTCGCATACAAACACTACAATACTCACTAGAAGGTTGTGTGTTTGCTTTGCTTGCTGTCTTTGTCTTTTTCTTTCTTTTTTTCATTTATCATTTATCAGTATAAGTACATACATAATTGGCCATTACAACCCTTCAGTCAGGATTACGGCCTAGCTTCTCAACACCACTCCTGTTGTGTGCGTTAATTTTATACCTGAGTGACGGGACCTACAGTTTAAAGTCGACTCCGAACGACAGATTTTTTGAGAAGCCGAAGAAATATTTTCATATTTTCGTTTTGATGTCTGACCTGGGATTCGAACTCGGGCCTTTCGTCTAATAAGCCAACACACTACCTACTAGACCACGGCGACTTCATCAGTATGAGTATTATAAGTATTTATGAGTATTATAAGTATTTTTCTAAATTTATGAATCTGAATGAGTAGGCTTATGAATCAAACATATTTTGAATGTTATAAGTTTGGTATCAACCTTGTACTCATATTCATTGCAACTTGTACTTATAAATCAATGTTTTAGTGAGTAAGAATGAATCAGAGGAGTTGAATTTCAATACAGTTCACTCACTCATACTCAAAATTTAATGACTACTTGTCAGTAGCGAAAAAACAATTCATTGCTGATCTCTGATATGTACTACTGGAATGAAAATACATGGAATGTGCCATGCAATTGATAGTAAATTTTATGATTATGCAGGATAGTTTAATTTTATTGCCTGTGTGCTGACAAGACGCAGGATATTAAAAGGAAAATATACAGACAACGCATGTAAATGTATGTATCCTGGGTCATGTGCCTTTTGGCATTCATACGTGCTGGAATTTAAATTTGTCTGACGCAATTCTACGTCTTTTTATATTTTCTTTGTCTGTTTTGTATTTTTTTATATATTTCCCTTTAAGATGTTATACATCACTTTAGCCTTTCTGTACGTGATGGTTTTCGGCAATCTACAGGCAATCACATGTTAAGTGAATGGAGTCTGAAAGTAATAACTGAAGTGAGCATTATTGAGAGAACATTTATGAGAAAACTGTTTAATAAAATAATGTAAAGAATAACAAACAAGATAAATAATAATGACAAACAACTATCGTTAACTATTTTATGATATGGTTTTAAGCGCGGTCGGTATAAGCATTTTGCAATATCATGACTAGGTTAGGTTATGTAAGTAGACGGACTCCTCTTAAAAGTAGAGTTCCCACTTAAGCTAGCATTTAGGACCAGTGTGATATCAGAATCAATTATACTCGGAAATAACACATTCCCTAATAGAAACCAAGCTGAGTATAAAATAAATCTTGCTATAGCAGCAATCCCTATATATTAAAGAGCTCTGTTAAAGATGTCAGTCAAGGGCAAGACTCATAAGGTAAAAGACAGTCTCTTCTTTCACACACAGCTCCTGCAGAAGTCAGTTGCCGGAACGAAGGTAGGTTATGCCTACCAATAGGGCAATACATACATACACAATTGACCACTACAACCATTCAGTCAGGATTACGGCCTAGCTTATCACACCACTCGTGTTGTGTGCCTTAATTTTATACCTAAGTTCACTTGGTGGCCATATGGCCCATTGTGTCATCCAATATGCATTTACAAAACAATATGTTGTACCGATTCCATGTCTTCCACATCCTAGCAGCTTCTCCAGTAATTCTGTTTGGCAGACAGAGCTTGTCAGCAAAATTGTCAGTGCGAACCGTTCTTTTGTCGACTTCAAGTAGTTCCTTGGTTTTCCTGTTGTTCACTGGTGCATACAGCAGTTTTGAAATTCTGCAGTCAGATGTATTGGTTCTAGCAGGGGCGCATATATCCCCTCTATGGTCTACTCCTCAGACATCTCCGATCCCAGTGTTTGGTGTAATTGGATAACGCGAGAACTGCTCCTTCCTGATACTAGAAATATAAAATTGAGGGACTGAGGGTTTGTTAATTGGCCACCAAGATCACGCGATTTAAAGCCGAGCGATCTTATATCTTTGAGGTTTTTGACATCTAGAGTTATTCCTGTAAGATGCAGCCATTTCTTTGTTAAAAAGTCATGCAGTATTTCATGCAAAAAACAATAGACTGTTATCAGAGTTGTGATGCCCATTTTATGGATATTTGATTACATACTTAATCGAAACATTTTTCGCCCTTTCAAGAAATACGTGTTTTTAATTTACAATAAAAATGTTGATTCTTATTAAGACACCCTTTACATATCTTTGATGTAGGTTTTAAAAAATTTACTCAGAATTGAAAATGCCATATTCCATTGGTAAAGTGTGAGAAAATTTAAGTAAATTTATAACACATACAGACATGTGATTGTCACTATGTATAAGACAAGTAGGTTCCACCACCAAGTTTTTTTACTGTCCTTGTAAATTGTTGTTGTGTTAGTTTAATTATGTTCAGCATCTGACCATCTGTTTTATTCACACAAGTTTATGCATCATGTCATGTGCAAGCAAGAGTGTACGAATGATGCAGGCGATTCTCTTAAGCACTGTAATTATTACTAACACACCGAAATACATCCCTACGCATGTTTCAAAATTTACATGAAAAATACAATTACATGACAAGTATGGTTTTATGTTACCATGTTCGATGAACGCTGTTATTCCTACACACAAGCTCACTCACGTAAAACGAGGTTGGGGGCAGATTTAAATACCTTTGGTATTGTGGACGTGTGTGTGAACTACATGAGAATTCTTAAGTAGTAGTAATATGAACATTTGGTTATCAAACATACAATCAAACATATTCACATATTTATGCAAAAGTATTTTTCTCTTTAAAGCATATTTATTGTCAGTTGAAGTAAACCAATTACTCGCCCAATTTTCAAGTGCTGCTTAGCCAATGCATATATACATACATAATTGGTTATTACAACCCTTTAGTCAGGATTACAACCTAGTTTCTCACACCACTTATGTTATTTGCGTTAATTTTTATACATGAGTGGAGGGACCTACAATTTATAGAATGACTCCGAAAGACAGATTTTTGAGAAAATTTTCATACCAATTTTATTTACTTTCAGAGTTTTTACCGAAGAAATATTTTTCATGTTTCGTTGGGTTGGAAATGCCTGTCTTGTGGTCTGAACCGAGGGCTCACGTCTAATAAGCCAACACACTACCTACTAGACCACGGCAACTGCTTCTCACCCAAGACGCGTCTCATCCATTGGAATAATTGATACAAGGAAGGAGCCAAGTCTAGAGTATACGGCAGAGGAGTAGCAGCTTTCAGTTTAATGCTTTGATTGTATCGTAAACCGGTTTCACTTTATCTGCAGGCGAACTGTCATGTTGCAACATGTGCCAGTCGTGTTTTGTGGCTCATTCTGGGAGTTTTTTTGATTAGTGCATGGTTTAAATTGATCATTTGTTGTCGGCAGCCATCTGTTCGAGATTTTACCAGCTTTTAGGAGTTCGAGCTCCACCACACCTTTCTGGTTCAACCAGACACACAGTATTGTGTTCCTCCCGAATAATCTGGTTTTGCATCCGAATTTAATGGTTATCCCTGATTAACCCTGTGATTCTACGCTTACACTTCTGAAAATAAATCCATTTTTTATGGCCAGTAACAATTCCACGCAACACTTATTTTTGTGGTTTTTCGGTTTTCTATCTATCTGCCCTTCAATTCATGTGCCATCCATTGTTCAAAGTTTTTGGATTTTCCCTTACTTTTAAGAGGCCACAAATTGTTTATTATGCAATATTTAAAATGTTTTTCATTTATTTCTGAACCGTAGACTTCATCTAATATTGCATCTTTACACTTCTTTGGTTTGTCCTTAATTACTAATACGGTGTTCAGATATACACCTCCCTTACCTAAATCGCAATAAACGCTATATTTCATATAAAGTTTCAATTGCACTTTTCGCGACCAAAATAAAAACAATGTTGTTGAAACAACCAAATGAATATTGCGTTTATTATGCCTGAACAGTTAAAATATTGTACTCAATAAATCAAATATTGACTCAATAAAAGTGCATATCTAAACATATTATAACATGAAAATCTCGAACCGCCAAAACCATTTTTTTCATGTTGCTCCTAATAGAGATCACCTTATGCCTCGACAAGCAGTCTTCAAATGAAAAAAAAAATATTAATGCTATATGCAAAACAACATTTTCTGGTACCAAATTTGTCATTATTATTACGATAGATTGTATGTCGCCGTAGTCTAGTAGGTAGTGTGTTCGCTTATTTGACGAAAAGCTTGGGTTCGAGCCCCAGGCCAGACATCAAAACGAAATACATATGAAAAAAAAATTTCTTCGGCGATTTTCTCTCAGCAGATTTCTGACAAAAACTCTGGCAGTAAATAAACCTGCCATAAAAAAGTTTATCAAAAAAAAAAAAAAAATTGTCGTTCGGAGTCGACGTTTAACTGTAGGTCTCGCCACTCAAGTATAAAAATTAAGTCACACAACGTGAGTGGTGTGAGAAGCTAGGCCGTAATCTTGACTGAAGCGTTGTAATGGCCAATTATGTATGTATATATTACGGTGGAAAAATATTCTGTTGTTTGTTAATTGATTTTGATGCCTGACTTATGCGTGACTCCGAACGACAGACTTTTGAGAAACTATTCATGGCATCCCAGACATCTTTTCCAGACATCTGCTAGATGAAGTCACCGAAGAAATATTTTCCTTATATTTCATTTTGAAGGAGATGTCTAGCCAAAACACTACCTACTAGACTACGACAACGCCACTATTAGGACGAATGTGTTCATAGTCGTAGAACGCCTTTTAGTTGAACAATCATCTACCAACCGTATTAAAAAGAAATTTTTCCTTTAAAAGAGGTTAGGAAAATACTTTTCTTAATGTTTTTTATTCAACTAAACCAGTCCATCCATGAATTCCATGAAAAAAATCAAAAATTTTCTTCGATTTATATAATGAATGCTTTAAAACTCTTCACTTTAATTCGTTAAACCCCTTTGTAGTGCTTCTTAAAAGCTTACATCAACACAGACAGCAGCAATAGAACAGAACTTAAATTTAATTTGTATTTACACTTTTAAAGTCATTCTAGTCATTTATTTCCCATAAATCAAGACGTCTCCCAACTCTCAATCCTGCGAACGATAGAAAAGACTTTTTCATTTCTTCCTTTTGTTATTCCTTTGTTATTGTGTTGGTGTGTAAATAAACTCTGTTCCTTTTTATTGTCCTGCAAATTTTTTAATCTCTTGGCTTTGAATTTATTTTTTAATGCTTTAAACACCGTCACACTTCGTTTTCGTCTGCTTCTGTGCTCTTAAAGAATAAGAAATTTTAGAAATTTTTAATAAGTTTTTTGAAATTTAAATTGCAAGCACCATACAAACAGTGATAAATAAATATACCAGATGTAATGGGATGAAATGAACGTTTTTTTTAGAATAATAAATTAAATTTTAATGGAAAAGTAAAGAAAGTTTTATTCAAAGTATTGGCCATTTCTGGCTACTCATCGTTTAATATATACATACCTAAGCCTTTAGTCGGGTTAGCGATCTCATACCACTTATGTTGTTTGTGTTAATTTAATACAGCAGTGGTAGGACCTACAGTTAAGAGTCGCCTTCGAACAACAGGTTTCGAAGTAGCCGTAGTCTTTCGCTACTGTGTTGACTTATTAGACGTAAGGCCAGGGTTCAATCCCCAGGTCAGATATCAAATCGAAAGTATGAAAAAATATTTCTTCGGCTACATCCTCTCAGCAGATTTCTGGCAAAAAGTCTAAGAGCAAATAAAATTGCCATGAAAAGTTTCTCAAAAAATTTCTCATTCGGAGTCGACTTTAATACTGAAGGTCCCACCACTCATTTTATACATGTGAGAAGCTAGGTCGTAATCCTGACTGAAGGATTGTAATAACTAATTATGTATGTATGTATGTATGTATGTAACAGGGAAGACCTCTACAGGAATTGAGTTCCACATATGAATAGTCCGACTAAAAAACGTATTTTTACTGTAATGTAGTGTGCGATCTATTGGCCAATCGACCACATACAGATGTGCTGGCCTAGAAAGATGAGCGTTACTTAGGTATACATAATTTTTGGTATCAAGTCCCCTTATTTCGCTAGAGCAAAATCCTTTTATAGTAGCGATAGAACAGTGAAATACACACCACATTGCAACGATGCTCCAACGATTCAATGAAGTTGGATACACTACCGTCATTAACAAGCTACTACGGCCTATCCTGTACACGGTCGAGAAACCTCAAAAAAGAAGTTGAGGCACCGACCCATACATGAGAGTTGTATTCCATTCTCGGTCGATTATAATTGGTGTACATAGTAAGATCAGATGATAAGATCTTAAGAAGCAACTGAAAAATGTGTCAGTTTCAGCCGACATTACACTGAATTTTCATGCTCAAAATGTCAAGAGCTTGTGACTCCTTAATATTCATGCCACCCATAGATTAAAATGATGCAATATTATTGCTGCGCTTATGTGTCAATAAGCAACACTAGAATAGATTGTTTAAACCTTAAAGAATTTTTCCTGAAAATGATATAAAATTTCCTCATGACGATTGACGATTTTTTCCCAAATATTTGACGATTTGCTGCATCATTCATATGGCGGCTATGTGTGTGTGTTAATTTTATACAGGAGTGATAGGACCCACAGTTAAGAGGCGACGGCGAACTACAGATTTTTGAAAAACTTTTTCATAGAAGTTTTAATTTACTCTCAGAATTTTTCCCAGAATCCTACTGAGAGGAAGTCGTTGGAGAAATATTTCTCATATTTCGTACCACCAGACACGCATCATTATCTTCCTACCGAATTGATATTTGAAGCCGAATGCTTTATTCTGGATTCTGAAATAAATCAGTTCTTCATTGCCATTATTAATTCAATGCCACACAGATTTTTTTTCTCGTCTCTGAAGCAAAATTTCACATGTGGTTCTCCGATTTTCCAACTGTCTCTTATTCAATCTATCTGGCACCTTTTTTCCACTGTCTTTTGCTTTTTTTCCTTATAAAGGAGATTGCAATTCTACAATGAACTTTCAGTTTGCTATTATTCTCCATTGTCTTTATCTTCTTTGCTTACGTATCCTTTATATTCCCTTATAACACCTACATTGTCCCACTCCCTACTCCCAAGGGCACAAGTGTTAATTTGTTTCCATATAAATCCGGTTTATGCCCTTAGTATTTTGAAATCCCTTTTTCCTTTTGAAACTTGAAGGTGATTTTTCTTTGTTGTGCTAATGGCCATTGTGTCTTGATGTTCTTTAAGTTTAATTTACCTTAAGATACTTAAGAAATATTACAAATAAAGAAACCTTTTCTCTTGTTTTAATAAAGCATGGCATCCTGTCTTTGGTTTTTGTAAGAAATTTGTATGTCATGTAAGAAAAAGAAGTGGCTAGCCATCTTCAATAATTTAAATTGAAAACCTTTTTGTGGTTTTAAAATTAATGTTTTTGTTAAATAACGATGTTTAGACTGTGAAAATTAAATTAAAGAAGCTAAATTTACTGGAATTTCAAATGTAAAAATATTGTAACGAAAATGGAAACGGTGTAATATCATATTAACATATATTACACCATATATCATTTCACATTAAAACAATAAGCAAAAGCTACAAAAACAAAGACATTGAGTAAGAAAGAGAAGGGGATAGATAACGAAACGCAACATAAGCAAACGCATCAATAAACAAACGTGAACAAAATACAAAGAATTCTCGAGAAGGCGAAAACAAGAACCTTCTGCTTCAAGAACGTTCATCAGACTGATTTTTTGGACATATAATAAGGCAAGGCAAAGCAGACAACGAGTCAGTAAGAATTTAGTCAGTCTTATGTGAAGACAAGTTGCATGCGAAGTAAACAGTCGTGGTTTGAAGATCGCTGTTTTGAAGATCTATCGAAGAGTTGTTAGTGTTTGCACGGACTGAAGTATAAAGTAGTATAATGAACAAGCAATTATTGTTGAAGTTGTAACAGTGGCACATAAAAGTAGTGCAAACAATAAAGAGTTTAATTAAAACTAAACACATATTTGTTCTTACTTTGTTTGCAATCAACGAACTCATATTCTAAACGTTTTTCAAAACGTAATAATGAAGGATAGCTTAGCGGGTAGCTCGCCGTTCACAGGCAAGTCCATTCATGCGGCCCATTAAGGAATGTCCTCTTGTCATGATCCGTTTGTAGCGAGTTTGAACCAAATCAAGCTCCAAATGAAACTGGTAACTTCTCTTAGTGGCACGTTCTCCACCATGCCCAGATCTTCAAACGTTCTATCAGCCGATGACGTCTGGTGTAAGTGCAGGACACACACATAAAAGGTGTTGTACTGATTCCATTTTTTCCACACCCTGGCAGCTTCTGAACTAATCCTGGTGGGGCAGACTGAACTTGTCAGCACAACTGCTACTAGCGCAGAGTCTATCTAGAATTTCTGTTAGAGTTCCGTGGTTCTCATGCCTCACACAGCACCTTAGAAATTCGGCAAACAGGTATTTTGGACACCTACGGTATGTTGAATTCCATGCTGTTTTTTTCCAATTTAAAAAAGTATTCTTGTAGGTGTGCATATATCCCCTCATTGTCTCTTCTTCAGACCTCTCCGATCCTTTGTGTACTAGTTCGTCAGTTCTTTTGCTCTTTTGTTTCCCGCTATGCCAGAGCGGCCTAGAACCTTGTAGAGGCGAGTACTGTTTCTATGTATACGGTATAGAGGGCCTACGCAATTCTTGACCCCATTTGATTTGCCGAGATAGAATTCCAGCTCTTTGATTGCAGCTTGACTGTCCCCATATATGAATAAGTTCGAAGGATATAGGTCCCCGGTTTCAACCATGTGTTTAGCTTGTTCAGTAGCAAAAATCTCCTCTGACCTACTTGCTTAATCCGTGTAACCCGTTCAGTGTCGGCTTATCGGAATAGACTCCAGATCCAGTTCTACATTCCATTTTTGGGTGGCGACCGGTGAAGATCGTTATATCACCGTCACCAATGGCAGCTTCAGCAAACCATTCTCCTCGTTTGGGAGTGCAAGTTTTGTATATTCAACCGAAAACAGTCTCCGGTACCATGTATAAACATCTTAAACATGAGTGACTCGGTTTTACTTCATGCAGTATTGAAGCGTGGAACGCCATACATGACCTAAACATCTCTAAAAACTTATAGCTCAGTACAGTTCTAGCAGCCATTCTTTGGAGAGAGATCCACAATCGTTGTAGATACAAGACAAACTCAACACCAGCCATCCACGTGGACTTAAGGTATTTCTTTCTGGGATGTATTTCTGTTTCACAGGTTCCAAGAGTGTATTAGGATGACTCATTTTCATCGTCACAGAATCTTGACGTTGAACTGTAGACAGCCTCCATTTTTAATAAGTTTTACCTGAATTTACAGTGCTTTGTCAAATTAACGATTACTAAACTCACGTTATTTCTTGGTATTCTGTTGCATGACTCTGATCTAAGAGGAGATCACAGTTACAGTTACAGTTTCGCAACAAAAGTTTCCATTGCCTCAAACCTTACTTAACTTGAATAGAGTCTTTGTCGCTCCTTATCTTCGTTATCGTTGAGCATATTCAAACATATCCAAACCAAACAAACAAACATTCGTGCAACACATTGACAAGAATTCGCACATGTCTTGGAATCAAGCAGAGACTAATCATACTTTAACAACACAGCTGATTTAGCTTCTCTGTCCCATATTATTTTCGCTTTAAAGCCTCAAAACAAACCTACAACGCTATCATGATAGACTTGTATTCATTTTTTCTACTGAACAATTTTAACTTCTTTTTATACACGTTCGCTTCGCTAAGTAAATAAAATAAGACAGGATTCTCCTTCACATCAAAATGTTAAAAGCTAATAATTTTAAATCTAAGATTACGAATCCATCTACTAGTACAATTCCAATACAACTTCCCTCATGTGACACCCAAACATTTTCTGAGGATTACGCATCGTGGCCAATTTTTAGTGACATGTTTTCGGCCCTTTACGAGACTTATCCCCACATTAGTAAAATTTAGAAGATGGACTATATGTTGTAAAAAACAGAGGGTGAATCGAGAGATATCATTCGCGCTTGCCCCATGATGAATGATGGTTTCGACATGGCTTGGTAGAATCTTGTAGGCCGGTACGAGAACAAACGGGTCTTGATAAATTCACGATTGAAAACACTGTTTAATTTTTCTGTCACTGACAAAGAATCGGATCCTGCAATAAAGCGAATGCAGCGAACAATTCATGACTGTATAACCAATTTATTCTTGCTCTGGATTGAGACATCTTTGTCTATATTTTTTCTACTTGATTACCAGAAAACACTCTTCGTCTTTGGGAACAGTCTTAACTCGTGCTTGCCAAAGTGGAGTAGTGTGGATGAGTTTTTGACCGGAAGATAATCTGTATCTGACATTATTGGCAGTCACAAACCAAATCAAACAAGTGGTCGTAATCTAAGTTTGAAAAATTCTCCTCAAGATATTCAGAAGTTAAGGAGTTTTGGAACAGCGGTCACTCCTACTATAACCCCGAAATAAGTGCCCACTGTGTTCGGACGTTTTGGGACAGCGGTCACTCCTACTATACCCCCGAAAAAAGTGTCCACTGTGTTCGGATAATCATACTATTCGATTGTGTTCCCCGTTTCTCAGAATGTCAGTTAGCGGGAGGATAAAAATTTGCACGAATTGTTTGACAACCTCCCATGAATTTAGAAGATGCTAGAGTACTAATGTTTGTTATATGCGCAAACAGAAGCATCGTTTTAAACCTAAAATAATTAAAAAATCTGAAAATTATTCAGTAACCCCCGTTAAGTCAAGTCACACTGCTCCCATACCTGAACACACTTCTCATATTGATAAAATATAGTGGTGTGTTATTTTTATATATGAGTGACGGAACCTACAGCTTAAAGTCGACTCCGTGCGACAGATTTTTTGAGAGTTTTTGCCAGAAATCTGATGAGAGGGAATCACCGTAGAAATATTTTTTCATATTTTCATTTTAAGTCAGCACACTACCTCCTAGACTACGGCGACAATTAATAGGTAAGTTATCCTGTCTATTAAAAGCGATATCATCGACATCCACAAGACGTTTTGGGTTCTTCTATACATTGCTTTTATGAAACTCTTCAAAATATTCATTCATCATGCCATTTTAAGGCGTATTTATATTTCAAAAATAATAATTATGTCCTAATAACTTTTTACCACTAAACTGTATTAAGAATTTGTTTATCTACTATGCACTGAATATATTATGTACTTACTTCTGTAGAAAAAAATACCCTATTTGAACCGGATACACGTCATCAAAATTGATTGAAAATTTTTTTTCTTTTTTCAACAATCAAATCGAGAGAACGACAACATTTCCTAAGTTTCTAAGTAATGAAATACCAATTAGAAAATTAATTAATCAACATTTTTTTTTAAACTTTGTTAATGGAAGCCAAAGCAAGTTATCAAAAACTTGATGAAATTAAAAAAGTGAACGAAAAACAAAAATTAATTTAATTACAAGTCGCCAGGAGCTTGAAAAAGTACATTCATAAACAAATTAAATCACTTGCTTTTAGTAGCGGCCTTGCTTGTTTAATATTTTTGTTTTTGTACCAGAAAATTTAATTTCAATTAACCAAACACAGTGTGGATTTTAATTTATAAAAAAGAAAAAAATGGTTTTGACAAAAACCTGAAACAGATGCCATGACATCGAAGTAACTCGAACGCTTTAAAAAATAGTGAAACAAAGAAAAAATCCCGGAAAAGAATTTAAACAACGCCAATTAAGTATTCAACAGGTTATGAATTCATATATTGGATAAGTCGGGCAATCAATCCGTTTAAATTTGACTTCGAGTCTGGCAATACTTATGTCATTCTATTCTGTCACAATATTCAATACATTCTCTCCACTGAACGCAATGAATTGAGTTATGCCTGAGCAATGTTGGGATTTATTGGGCCAACGCGTACCTGCACAGTTGATATCGATTTAACAAAAAAATTCATCTTTTCGGATGAATTAAATTTTTATCTTGAATATGTTAATAAACAAAATTGCTGAATTTGGGGCTCAGAAAGCCCACACGTGGTTTTACAGAAGCCAATGCACACATTGCGAGTGACTGTTTAGTGCGACTTGTGGAACGGAGGCATCCTTGACCCATATTTCTTTAAAAATGAGGACGCCGCAATCATTGCGGTCAATGGATATACCTATAGCGCCATGATAACCTATTTTTTACCCGCTCTTTTATTGCGTGAAACGTTTGATGGCCGTATAATCAGCCGAAATGGTGATGTAAATTGGTCGCCAAGAAGGTGCGATTTGAAGCCGTTAGACTATTTTCCATGGGGCGCCGTAAAAGGAAAGTGTTATTTCGACAAACCAGATACTCGTACAAATGAACGTTCGAAGGCCAACGTTTGTGATGCCGAGATACAATCCCTTACACTTGAAAATGTTCACGAAAATTTATCCGATCGAATGAGGCACTGTAAGGCCAGCCGATGCTTCCATACAAATGAAATAATATTCCATTTCTAATCGGAACTCCACAACAAAACAATAAATTTATCAAAATCTCAAAGCATTTTTGTTTTATTGACTTTTTAAATTTACACTTTTAAATCACCAACCCATTATATTTACTCCCATTATGCTTTTTGGTCAATTCACACAAGCCGTTGTATCGTTGTATTCATTGTATTGTTGGAAGAACATACAACAGTGTATGATTGTTGTTGATAATTTTCATATAAAAATCCGATACACTTATACACATTTTTTCCATATGTTTTTAAAAGTTGTATTGGTTTCGTGCTATCAAATTGTTTGAATGTCACGAAATACACAATACAGCATAGCATTGAGCGCTCACAAACAAACAAATTTATTCAATACAACATACACGATACAAAGTTGTGTGAATTGCCCATATATTTAATATGTAAAGTTAATTTATGACAAGTACATATGTGACGTATAAGTGATATTTAATTTCATTAGTTTCATACATGACAAAATCGAAGATTTTTTATTGCATACTTTTAAGAGTAACTAGTACCAGTATATGTAATATGATGCGTATGAGTAATATATTTCACATTCAATTAAAGGGAATGTACACCCCATTAATTTGGAATTAATTTGGATTCAAGCTATGATGATATGACAATTCTGAAGGGTTTTTAAAAAGTAAAATTTTTCGAGATATCCTAACCTAAAAGGTATATACAAAAACCACAATTCTAGGCTATATTCTAGTAGGTACTACATCATGGCCTGTATTTTCATAGTCAGTATCTCCCACATCATCACAACAAAAAAGTAAATTTGTAAAAATTTGTGCAACATCCATCGGCTCTGTGATTTCATTCATATGGAAGAGGATATTCCGGCGAAAGGTGTATTCGATGCGACGTTTAGCGGAACCTTGTCTACTTAGGAAGGGCCAAATATTTTTAAAATCGCCAGAGTATATTAACACAAATTAATGATACTTATGTCTTATGTACTGCATCATAAAGTTTTATGCCAGTTTGCATAAAAACTAAGAATTAATTGCCAAAGTAAAGTTATAAGTGTACATGAACAACCGTCCTTATACGAGGATGGCGGGCGTGAATGGATTCATGGGTTTTATGAAAAAACTTTAAACCATTTAAAGGCTTATTTATGTAATATACTTAACGTAGTACAAAATATTTCCTTTATTAATAAATTGCGAAAAAAATCCTGTAGCATAACAATGAACTTAAAAATGTGGTAGCGACCACGAAAGAATGCAATGAAAATATGTAATCGAAAAATTTTGATAATATTTGTCCTCTTAAGATAATCTCTAAAATGTCCTTTTTATTTGAAGCATTGTTCAATGCAAACAACTCAAACAAAAGGTTCAAGACATGACTTAAATTCCTGCGTATAAAAGAAGAGATCAAAAGCATTATGACACTTGAAACTGTAGAAGTATGTGTCTACAGTTTGTTGTTCCTTTGAAAAGTAATTTCTTTGGTAGGAGAAAGAGGAAAGTATTATAAGAAAATGACATAAAAGCTATAAAAGAGATAAGAAATGTTACATGCTAAGTATGTTCAATACAAAAATGTTATTTTATGTCAGATGCTATGCGCCACTTAAACCCTATATATTGTATATATTTACGACTCGAGAATAAAAAATGTTTAATAATAGACTTGCATCGAAGTAAAATATTTAAACCAAATTTTTAAGATACTATAGGGTCCTTAGTTATGAGCATTCTATTTTTAAATTTCAATAAAGCAGTGTATGTGAGATATCGTCGGTATTTTTTATTCCATGAATATAAATTTTAAATGTCCAACACAACTTCTCTGGGTGGAGCGCATCTCAAATATCCAACTGTTCATGATTCTGGCTCATAAATCAGGTTGAATTAGACCGATGACATGGTTTATTGGGTTATGTTGGCTGTAAGGATATATGTGGCATATGAGTTATTCGCATGCACCTGTGATTTAAGAAAACACCAGGTATTCAAATTGCCCTCAAAACGCTAGTGTATGAGTTATTGACGCGTAATGCCGTCCTGTTAAAACTAAATGTCGTTGGAGATCATATTATCCGATTCAAGCAAAAAAAAGTTGGTAATCAACGACATATAGGATAGTCAACGTCGTTCTCAAAGAAATGCTGTTTATTAGCACACAAGCGCAGCAATAATATTGCCTCATAGGTAGTAATGGGTGCTGTAGGTATTAATGAGTCAGATGTGCTTCGTGTTCTGAGCATTAAAAATTCAGTGTGAAATTTTCAAGTGTCGGAAGAAGCAATCAACTGCCTCGGTTTTTTAAGATGGTGCAAGAAAGACTTCACTTCACCTGATATTCTTACTATTTACACCAGTTCTATCCGACCGAGAATGGAATACAGCTGTCATGCATGGGCCGGTGCCTCAAAGTCTATTTTGAGGCTTCTTGACCGTATATAGGAGAGGGCGAAGGTGCTCAGTAATGACGGTAGGGTTTCCAACTTTATTGATTAATTAGAGCAATGAATGTGTTTGTAAATGCGGTTCTAGCGAAATAAAAGTGCTTGTTCCCGCATTCGCACAGGGCACAACCGTTTGTATTCGATTGGTGGATCGCACACTGCTTTACAGACAGAATTCGTTCTTAAGCTGGACTACCCGTACTTGAAGCTCCCTTTCCTGCTATTTATTATATAAAAATTTAGGTCCACAAACACTACTTCGCTCTCCTTTTTCCCATAACCTATTTTCCCAATTCCAATCCAATGCACTCCTACTACTACCCCTGATTGTTGGTCAAGTCAAACCACTTGCTTGAGTTGGTGGCCAGTTCACATCACTTTCAAATAAGATGATTAGATCCTCGACTTGTTAGTGCATGATATCGAATGTGGCTTTAGTGCCATCTTGTTGAAATTATAAGGCGTTGGTGTCCAAATCATTCAATTTCGACCATAATCATCGACATGGACATTAGACTGGCCAAGTTTCTTCTCTAATGCGATGTGGATCGATAAGGACACAAGTGATTCTTTCGGGATTCATTGGAAGTTCTTGGATCTCATGTGAGTTGTTATCGTTTCAAATTCGACAATTTTGTTTGTTCACGTACCCTAATTTTTGGTAATCAAATGCCAACTACTCTAGAGTCTATTCAGCGAACACTCGCCGATATCTAAGGCAAATCAGACTGAAAAAATGACAACTACTTGGACAAGTTGAAAAATGAAAAAATATTTCTCATATTTGCTATGCTTAACACTTTATCAGAAGAGATGTTTATCCCTTTTAATATTCAGTTGCTGATATGTACATACGTATGTATATTCGAAAAGTTTTTAATGTCAGTAATAATATTAGCCACTTACCTGTCTTATATTTTATTTTATGCAATAAAACACACCACAATCTGTTGCAATGATTTTTGAAAGTAAAATATCGTAAATCATTTTCATTTCGACATTTTTTTTTTTAATTTAACAAACTCATGGAGCAACCATTACATGCAGCATAAAAAAAGCTTTTAAAAATAAAAAAATTATAAAATTACACGATGTTATAACAATAATTTCAATGTGGACTTAGAGAGAGAAAATAAAAAAATCGCTACGAATATTGACAACTACATATGTACATATGTATGTATGTATATCAGCAAGGCTAACAGGCATTTTAAGGCAAAAAAATATTAACATAAAAAAGATGACGTCTCCGGCACTATTTTACTGCTTAATATTTTTTCCAATTTTTTTCATCGGAATTTCGAACTCCTTCACTTCAAAAACTAAAATACATGGCTGCTAAAGGAAACTGTTTAAAAAAAGATATTGTTACATTTTTACCCTTTTAAAAACGTGAAAAATATGAGTTCCTAGGTTGCAAATAGAATAAAAATAAATTGTGTTTAATTTAAAATCAATTCTTTATTGTTCGTACAATTCCGTGTGCCACCTTTGGTAAAATTTATTTACTCAACAACAATTTACTTAAATTGTTATTCTTTCTATACACTCGTTCGTTAGAACTTCAAACCGCGATTCTCGTCACACGCAATGCAACCTGTCATCACACAAGATTGACTGAATTCTTTCTCATCGTTGCTCGCCTTTGTCTTGCCTTTTATATCACTGGATCTACAGTCTGATGAATACTCACGAAGGAGCATGACTGCCTTCGGGAAATATCTGAAGATGTAAACAATTTGTTTTCATTATTGTTGTTTGTGTATCTTGGTTACGTCCTTGTAGTTGCTTGTTTACTTTGTTTATCCCTTTTTTTTATGCACTGATGTTGTTTTTATATTCCAAGTCCATTGTGTTGTTTTTGGAGCTTTTATTTATTATTTTAATGACACCATTTCCATTTTCGTAACAATACGTAAGTGTTTTTGTGTCTGGGCACAAAGAATCTGATGGTCTATGATCTTATTAAATAAAAATTATTTCAGAATAACTGAACGAGAACTTTATAACGACACTTGCTACAAAATTCTCGAATGGCAAACACAAGGGTCGAGTGACCGACGAAGATGTATAATGGTATTAAGATGAAAAGCCTTAAAAGAAACTGGAAAATCTCGAGAATTTTGGAATATCGCACCCTTGCAACACTAAAGAGCAATAGCATCTTTAGTGTTTTTGGATCCCAAGATCTTTGGTGTTATTGGAAAAAGTCGGAGCTACTCTGTCGCCGTGGTCTAATAGGTAGTGTGTTGGCTTATTAGACGAAAGGCCCGAGTTCAAATCCCAGGTCAGACATCAAAACGAAAATATGAAAATATTTCGGCGACTTCCTCCCAACAGATGTCTGGCAAAAACTCTGAGAGAAAAATTGCCATGAAAAGCTTCTCAAAAATCTGTCGTTCGGAGTCGACTTTAAACTGCAGGTCCCGCTACTCATGTATAAAATTAACGCACACAACACGAGTAGTGTGAGAAGCTAGAACGTTGCACAATGGATCAATTCGACCTCCGGGTACTGTACTTGTCACAGTTTACAAGTACACGTCCTCTAACCTAACCCTAACCTACTCTTTTGGTACTAAGGGTTGGAAATTTGTATCTCCTTGTAATCAGTACTATCCCTGCGCTTTCGTTGCATCGTTTCGATAGTAATCTAACCGCAGATACCAGTATTTCTGAAAGTAATTTTGGATCACTGGTGCTACGTTATCTGTACTTGCAATAGTTAAGCAGCACGCTCTTACCATGGCCTTCAGTATAATGTTAAGATTGAGGTTTCGTTGTAAAGGTTTTTTGTGGTGTCCCTCAAACCTCCACTCAAAAAAAAATTTAAGGTGTCCAAGGTAGATTCAGTAAGCCTGTATACTAGAAGCCTTTTCACAAGAACAGTGACAGCAGGGTCTATAACCAGTTATCTCATGGTGTTAATAACATTATTCCAAGCATCCTTTATATCTAGAAAAGCAACCAGAGGTCAGTAGTGTTTAGGTATTCTACTAGCTTTTTTTAATAATTGCTTGGATACAAAATGACACTTTGCCTAAGTGAAAAGAATGCAGTTTATATAATCTATATTTCAAAACAACTTAATCAGTTAATCATAAAGTTTTAATCAATTCGCTTATATTTCAGATTTAATACTACCAGTCAATATTTCCAATAATAGTCTACAAAAACTTTTTTAAGAAATATAAGGAATAATGAGCAAAAAATATACGGATATTCACAAACAAATTCTTTTTTCAGCCCCTGTAATCGTACATAAACTTTCCAAAATCGCCTCCTTCTAATTTGCCAACTCGTTTTTAAAGTTCTTCCTCAACAACGATTATGTTGCAATCTTCAAAAGAAACCATGTTCAGTTGTTTTTGTTTTTATTTCTAAAACATACAATTTTCTTAAATAAATAAACTTTCTAGTTTCAGTATCTGCATGCACATATGTGTATAAGTTTGGTTAAACGCTAGGACTTAGAAGTTTGTTGTCTCATATTTTGTTTTCCTTTAACAGATGAAACTCTGATTTCGATATCCAGTGTCAGTATAAGAATATATTCAAACTAATTGTATAATTAAGGAAGAAAACTTTTTATTCTGAATTGGCCTTTTCATGTCTATTTTTGTCAAGTTTGGTTCCCTTTAGGGTTTGCTTTTGTACCAAAAAACTTTTTCCATCAGGCTCTTGGCTATTGGTAATGGTTGTGGGCATTTACAAAAGATTGCATAAAAAAAACTTTTTTAAATTTTATGAAGAATAATGAATAAAGGGCGTAGAAGTGTTAAAGTAAATCAAAGCAACTGTGGCCAATGTAAATTAGTGGTAAATGAAGAGAAAGAAGACTTTATTGAATGCGACAAATGTAAAAAGATTTACCATGTAGTTTGCACTAAATTAAGTAGAAGACAGTATGAATTTTTTGTACATTATAAAGAAGAAGAATATGAGTGCCATTTGTGTAGTAGTGGTGCTGATTTTAAAGCTGAACTAAGAGGAATAAAAACAGAACTGAAAAAACTTGATCAGCTTGATCAGCTGGCTCATATAAATGAATCCGTGTCTTTTATGTCAAAACAATTTGACGAAATCATTAAGGTGGTAGCGGAAAATAAAAAGAAATTGGATATTATGGAAAAGGAAAATAAAATGCTAAAAGATGAAATAAAAACACTAAAAAATTCAATTAAATTGTTAAACGATCATCGTGTTAAAAATGACTGCATTATTAGTGGTCTAGAAACACAGCCGGGTTTAACTGCAACAGACGCTGTTCTTAAACTTACAAGAAATGTTGGTGTTGAGTTAAAGCCAGATATTATTAATGATGCCTATTTTATCAAAAATCGTAATAATACTAATAAACGAATGGTTGTTGTTCAGTTTGATTCGAAAAAATCGAAGGATTCGCTGATGGCTGTTAAATCAAAACTTAAGGATAATGAAGCTATACAAAATGTATTTGTTCGAGATTACTTAGGCCGTGAAACACTAAGTTTATTCAATTACGCAAAGGCACTAAAAAATGTTGGTTATCGGTCAATATATGTTGCTGCTGGGAAGGTTTACGTTAAAAGGGATGAGTTATCGAGACCTAAATTTATTGGAAATGAGGAAGAAGTGGACAATTTATTGCTGGAAGCTACAACAAACATGCCTAGGAAACGGAGGTCTCATAATAATGTGCCAAATGATGCTGATGAAGAAATTTAAGTATCTCCATAATGCAATATTTAGTTTATTATTTATTTATGTATAATTATATTTAAAAATTCTAATGATAGGTGCACAATACTTTTCTGATTTAAAATCATTTAGAAGTTATGTTGAAAGTAGTACAAATTTACATTTAGATATAATAAGTATTAATGTCAGAAGTATTTCATCAATTGATAAATTCAATAAATTTAAATCTCTATTAGTTAGTTTACCACGACTACCCAGTATCATTGCAATACAGGAAACATGGTTTTATAAAGAATATACTCAGCTGTACAATATATATGGTTATAATAGTATACACTGTTGCAGATCAGACAGTTATGGTGGAACATCAATTTACGTCCATGAACAACTGCAGTATACGTGTAACATCTGCGAAAGTGACAATTTTGTTGATTATATAGTTATAACGCTCGATAAACTAAAATCAAAAGGAAAGCCGATTAAATTTGCAACATTTTATAGATCCCACAAATGCAGCGTAGCTAGCTTTTTATTTTTCTTGGAGAACTTGTTATCTACTTGTGGTCGTAGTCCATGTGTATTTGTAGGTGACTCCAATATTGATGGGCTAAAAGTACAGTCTAGTCAGGAACTTGAAAATCTTTTACAAAATTATGACTTTAAAAATTGCCATAAAATAATTACACGCCCGGTCAGCAAAACATCAATAGATCACGTATACAGTAATATTTATGACTCGTTGACAATAGATTCTATTGAGTGTAATTTATCGGATCACAATATTGTTTCATGCAGATTATCAAACGGTATTCAGAATAAGATTTTTACTGATGTAACATATATTCACTGTGACTACAGCAAAGCAAAAGAATACATACAAAACCATTTTCAAACCATACGTCAAACTGGCCACCCATCAGCAGACACGTCTGAACTAATTTCTACTTTAAACAATGCTATTTCAAATTCGACTTATGAAAGAACTCAAAGAAAACTTCTCAAGAAAGAAATCGCTCCATGGATAACTGTTAACCTACAAAAGCTTATTGATTACAAGCAAATGCTTTTGAAACGTAGAAGGAAAGTCCCTAAAAATTATGACCTGGAAAACAAATTGAAAAGAATCAGTGTTGTAATTAAAAAAGCCTACAAAATCTCTATGAACAATTATTACAAAAACAACTTAAGTGCATTGAATCAAGACTCAAGTAAGTGTTGGAATTTTATAAACAAAACACTTGGCAGAGTTTCCAGTCGTACTATAAATATAAAAGATTTAAATGGTGAACTTGTTACCTGTGACTTCAATAAAGCAGAAATTTTAAATAACTATTTCATTCAATCAGTTAAGGACTTAACGCAACAAAGTGAACAGCAAACGACAGCCAGTTTCAATTCTTTGAGGACAATGACTCAGTACAATGGTACACTTAATTTTTGTGGTACAACATTTGAGGAAATTGATAATATTTTATCGAATTTGGAAATAAATAAAAGTTCAGGCCATGATAGAATTGCTCCAAAACTTCTTCACTATTGTAAACATGAACTGACACTTTACTTAGTTAACATATTTAATTGTATGATAAATTTGGGAATATATCCAGATGTCTTAAAAATTCATAAGATTACTCCCATTCCTAAGGTTAGTAATGCTACATTGACAAACATGTTTCGTCCAATTGCTGTATTATCAGCAATTGATAATGTATTTGAACGAATTCTGCATAATCAAATTTTTAACTATTTGGTAAACAACAAACTACTCAACGAATATCAGTATGGATTTAGAAAAGGTTGTGGCACAGAGGAAGCAGTGGTAAATGTCATTAACTACATTTGTAAAGGATTGTATCAAGGACATAAAAGCGTAGCTGGTATTTTTTTCGATTTTACTAAAGCTTTTGATATTGTTAATCATAACATTTTACTGCAAAAACTAAAGTTATATGGAATTCGTGGAAATGAGCTAAAACTTTTAAAGAGTTATTTAACAAATAGGAAACAATTTGTCCAAATAAATAAAGTTAAAAGTTCTGTTGGTAGAGTAGAGCATGGTGTCCCTCAGGGTAGTGTGCTGGGGCCGCTGTTATTTTCCATGTATATTAATGATATCAAAAACCTTGACCTTTATGGTAAACTTTTTATTTATGCTGATGATATTTGCCTTTTTTATCCATTTAAGCATGAGGTAGCAGTTAGAGCGTATATGGAGCGAGATGCAGCATTAATTGTGGAATTCGCGAAAATAAACAAGCTCGTCATAAACGCTAACAAAACGCAGTTAATTCGCTTTCAGCCTCACATTCCTTCAAATAATATATTTAGCGTTTTTGTCGATGGTACAGAAGTCATTGAAGCGAATACGGTTAAATATTTAGGCGTAAATTTGCAGAGCAACCTAGTCTGGGACCTACATATTCAACACCTTAAGTCAAAAATATGCTCAGCAATCGGAATATTGTACAAGTTTAAATACAAATTTGATGTAAACACGAAATTTTTGATTTATAATGCACTAGTTCAAAGTCACTTAAATTATTTAGCGGTCATATATGGTTATAAAAAAACTACTGAGCTAAAAACACTGCAACGCACGCAAAATAAAGCCCTAAAACTCGTACATAATCTTCCTATAACGTATTCTACGATATCTTTATACAAAAACGTATGTAAATCGGTGCTACCAATCTATGGTGTATACAAATTTCAGCTTTTAGTTTACAGCTGTGTGAAATATAATAGTAGCGCTGTACTAAAAATATTTTACTTAAGTAAAAAAATTAATTTTTATTCAAGTTAAAAAAAGTTTGTTATTACATTTTATTACCACAAGTCTAAACTATTGAAAAATTAAAAAACTTCAAGACAAATATTAATTTTCCAAAGAAAATGATGCTAAATTGTTAAAAACTCAAAATATTTGACGTGCAAAAAAATAGTAGCAGCGTTAGAAAACATATCTGCAACAAAAAAATGTTGTCACAAGTGATTACTTTTGTATCTCATTTTGTTATATATGTCTTAATATTTAGTTGAAAAGCCCTTATTGGCTATTACAGCTGCGCAACGCCGCGGAATTGAGTCAACTAAGGATCTGCAACTCTCGATAGGAATACTTTCCCAAGCTGACCTCACAGACGCCCACAATTCAAAATATTGTAGGACGTACTCCCACGGTTATTGCAAATTGCAAAAAATTTTAACAAAAGCCAGAAACCCGCGGGCTCAAAGCAAAAAATCTCCCAACGACTCAAGAAGAATAAAACGCATGGTATCATCAGACCCATTTGTTACTTCTACAAAGATAAAATAGGACTTGGAGCTTGATATTCATACCCCAACTATTCGTCAACATCTAATTAAAGACAATTTATGTGGTGGAAGTCCAAGGAAAGTACCATTGCTGAATTCAAGACATGTCCGCAACAGACTTAAATTTGCTACACTTCACGTTGATTGGCCTCCGTCGAAATGGCGCAATATTCTGTGGACAGATGACTCCAGAGTTGTTCTTTTTAGAAATCCTGACACCAGAAAATATGTAAAAAGATGTATCTCGATGTATAAATCCAATTTAAAAAAATATTTACTAGAAAATTTGGAAGAAATTCTATCTTAATACTTAAAATACTTTCTTTTGCCTATGTACTTTTTATGTATATTTTATTATAATTAATAGCGATATGTTAATTTTTTGCCAGCTCGCCTCTTTAATGCCTATAAGGCGCTGAGGCCCTAATATGTACCTTTTGAAATATATATGAATTTAATAAAAATAAAAAAAAAAAAAAAAAAATTTTCCTTAACCGGCTATTTTGCAAGTGAACAGAATGAAGTAATAAAGTTGGTCGCATTGCAAGGAGGTTTTGTTTTTCACTTGGATGGATTAAGATAATATTCTTTCATATATATACAGTAGCGAGCATAAAAAATGCAACGCTAAGCCGATTGATCTTTATGTGCGCCTCTTTCAAAAAAAAAGTACGGAAATTAAAAACTTTTTTTTTGTTTTTATACTCCACAAACTTAGTTAACAAATGCAGGTTACAATATCAAAATTTTTCTATCCACTTATTTTTATTTTAACATTTAAGAAAAAAAGTGCCAAATTTCAGCGAGCAAAAAAAATGCAACGCTATGTTATTCATACCTTTATTTAAATTAAATGTAAATTCTTACAAAATGTTGGTGAAAAATACACTTAAAACTAATAATTGGTTGCGTAGCCTTTATTTTCTATTACCGCTTGCAATCTGGAGGGCATAGAATCTACTAGGGGCACGATGGTGTGTAGGGGTATTTTTTCCCATTCTGACTTCAAAATTTTTTCTAATTCCGCCAAATTTGAAGGATTTTTCTTCTTAGCTTCCCGATCTAAAGTCTCCCATAGGTTTTCTAAGGGGAGATGGTGACGGCTAATCCAAAATTTGCACATCATGGTCGCTTAGGTAGTTACGAACCAAGCGACTAGAGTGCTTCAGGTCATTGTCTTGTTGGAATATGCTGTTTGGGGGCATTTTTTCCAGAAGATGTGGGAGCATATTTTCTTCTAGGATCTCACAGTATTTTGTGGCATTCAAAATACCATCGATTTTCGCCAACGGATCAACTCCGTGATGAGGGAACGAACCTACCAATAAATTCCTTAAAATAAAGAATTTCGATGAAAAACAAAAGTAACTTACTCCACACCATTAGTAGTGAAAGTGAATTTAATCTTTCTGGTTCTGATGGGATAGAATATATTAGAAGACCACCTAAGCAGAGATATTCTCCCAGATATCAGCTACCAACAGTAAAACATGGCTAATGGTGTGGGGTAAGTTACTTTTGTTTTTCATCGAAATTCTTTATTTTAAGGAATTTGTTGGTAGGTTCGTTTTCTTATGACCGAGTTGGTCTGCTGTGAAAATCGATGGTATTTTGAATGCCACTAAATACTGTGAGATCCTAGAAGAAAATATGCCCCCACATCTTCTGCAAAAAATGTCCCCAATTCCAACAAAACAATGACCTGAAGCACCCTAGTCGCTTGGTTCGTAACTACTTAAGCGACCATGATGTGCAAATTTTGGATTGGCCGTCACAATCTCCCCTTAGAAAACCTATGGAAGACTTTAGATCGCGAAGCTAAAAAGAAACCCCCTTCAAATTTGGCGGAATTAAAAAAAATTTTAAAGTCAGAATGGGAAAAAATACCCCTACACACCATCGTGCCCGTAGTGGATTCTATGCCCTCCAGATTGCAAGCGGTAATAGAAAATAAAGGCTACGCAACCAATTATTAGTTTTAAGTGTATTTTTCACCAACATTTTGTAAGAATTTACATTTAATTTAAATAAAGGTATGAATAACATAGCGTTGCATTTTTTTTGCTCGCTGAAATTTGGCACTTTTTTTCTTAAATGTTAAAATAAAAATAAGTGGATAGAAAAATTTTGATATTGTAACCTGCATTTGTTAACTAAGTTTGTGGAGCATAAAAATAAAAAAAAAGTTTTTAATTTCCGTACTTTTTTTTTGAAAGAGGCGCACATAAAGATCAATCAGCTTAGCGTTGCATTTTTTATGCTCGCTACTGTACAAGTACGTAAATAACTAACATTTTTTTCGTGATTCTTTATGTATTTTATTGCATAAAAGTTTATATTTTTTATTGAATATGTCAAGATTATTTCTTTCCTTCTTCTTGTTAATTTTTTAAGAATAAATATTAGTATCAAGCACAACTTTAAAAAGTTAAAAGAATTTTAAAACACACATCAGACATGTCCTCTTGACCAGAAACCCAAACAAGCAACAAACCGTTAAGACAAACTGGTGGCAAATAAAATTACCAAATGTTGCAGAACGTTTAACTATGTGCGAAATGATAACAACACATATAGGTTGGGTAATGTTAACACAAACATCTATAATATAGGGTGGTGCATCTATTGGTTTAAGTTTGAACCATAGGTTATTTCGAATCTGGCATTCCTTATGTCATTCTAGTCTGTCATAAAATTCAGTATATTCTATATATCTCTACTGAACACAATGAAACGATTGAGCAACGTTGCTATTTATTGGGCCAACGAGCAACTGCACGATGATGTCGATTTTGCTAAAAAAAAAGTCATCTCTTCGGATGAAGCTCATTTTCGTCTTTTTGGGTACGTTAATAAGCAAAATTGCCGTATTTGCGGTTCAGAAAATCCACACGTGTTCTTGCAGAATCCACTGTACCCATTACTGTGACTCTTTGGTGCGGCTTGTGGAGCGGAGGCATCAGTGGCCCATACTTCTCTGAAAATGAGGACGGCGTAACCAGGAGAGACCTACCGCACCAGGATTACTAATCACGGTATTGATGTGAATGATTTTTGCTTTCAACAGGATGGTGTAACTTGCCACACATTTCATGCCACAATGGATTTATTACGTCAAATATTTGAGGGATTTGTGTGGGGCGCCGTCAAAGAAAAGTGCTATCCCGACTAAACAGAGACAATCGTGTATTTGAAGGGCAATATTAAAAGTGCACCAAAATCGGTCCGATCGAAAGAGGTACTGTCAGGCCATGAAATATGAATGAAATAACGTTTCATTTCTAACCGGACCAAAAAAAAATAATACGCGTTTTCGTTTTATTCACAACAAAAAATAAATTTTCAAATTTGCCATCGTATATATGTATCTAGGTGATAAGCAAATGAATGGCATTTAGTTTTGAAGCCAATTTTTTATTAATGCTGCCAGAGAGTATGGTATACTTTTTCTAGGACTATGAACGTTGTCTTACCAATGGCAGCTTCTATGAAATTTCACATACATATACACATACATCAATAATTGGATATTACAACCCTTCAGTCAGGATTACGACCTAACTTTACACACCAATCATGTTTTGTCTGTTAATTGTGTACATAAGTGGCGGGATCCACAGTTTAAAGTCGACTCCGGATAACAGATTTTTGAGAAACTTTTCTTAGCAAATTTTTTTATTCTCACAGTTCTTACCAGAAATCAGCTGGAAGAAAGTCGTCGAAAAAAATATGTATTTCATATTTCATTTCGATGGAGATGTCTTAGCCAAGAGCTCACTTCTAATTAGCCAACGCATTTCATACTAAGTTATGTACACATATCTAAACAGGAAATATTCTAATGGTTTGAATTTGCATTATGTATGATTGGAAGTCCTTTAAAATGAGATATCAATGAGTTCGTGGTGCCATGAGGCATATAGCATCGTCTTGTTGAAACCACATATAAATGAATTCAAATTCTTCTACTTTCTGCAAATAAATGGCAAAGAACGTACAACGCTACCTCGCCTATTGAATGTTACACTGTAACTTTCATTATTATTGAAGGAGTACGTCAAAAAAATTCTGCCGGTCCACAAAATATACCAAACACTGCATCTTATAGGCAAATATTGAACTGCTTCTAACTACTCTTGGTATGCTTTGCTTATGCTTCGTTGTCGCTGCCTTTATTATAATTAATACGCATGCAGCTTACCTTTCTCTGCTACTGACAAATTATTGTGCTTGCTTTGTTGAATCTAATGTGCTTATAGCATTAGGAATAAAGAGATTACCTTCGCAATACTAACATATTTTCCGATTTATAACTAAATAAAGCATTCAATTTGATGCAATAAAAATACATTTTTTTTCTCCACTCCTTTATAATTGAGACATTCTTTCACTTTTTCATCGATGTTTCTACAGCAAACACATAAAATTGTCATCGTGATTTAATCAAACAGTCTGACCATGAAAAGCAATATAAATCAGTGAGAATATACAACAAAAGTAGTCAATTGAAACCGATAAATTATGTGACCAAAATAAACGACCATTTGTTGTTGTCACCATAGACAACAGCATCTGCAACATCTATTCAACAGCCAATCAATGAAATGGTTTTGAGTGCAAGTTTATCCGCCAACAATGTTGATTGTAGGTATACTTACTTACTACACTTCGCTGTTAGTTTTGGCAAAGAAATTGCCAACAGAGTCTAGACTCGAGATTATTGCAAACATATTGCCTTCAATCAGTTGTTTATACGATATACAGATATTTTATTTTTTTTATTATTATATATATATATATATACATATACATATGTATGTATACACATATGTATATTTATATCTAGTGTTTATATGTACTTCATCCACTGTAAACTGTATGTAAACGTCTTTATGCATAAGCAACTAAAACTATGGTGAAGCATAACAACCGTCACAGTCGTTAGTTTAAACGCAGTGGTTTCCCTTTATTACTCAACCAGTGTTTTTGAATTTCGTTACAAGGCACTCATCCCACCCGGGCTTCGCTATGACGCAGAGGCATAGACCCTATTAAGCACTGATACGGCAGCCTTGAGAATGTTCGAGAGAAAAGTCCTTTCTTCGGTTCAGTGCAAGTTGGCGATGATTTCATTTCAGTGAGCTGTATGAGCTCCTCAACGACATACATAGATGTTGTGCAGCGTATTAACATCCAGCGCCTACGCTGGCTCGACCATCTCGTTCGAATGGAGGAGGGTGCTCGGGCATCATGACATCGTATCCGTTGGAAGGACCAAATCGAGGAAGCCCTCTATTCGATTGGTGTGACCAACTGGCGTATGTGCACAAGAAGCAGAGGCGCCTGGAAGGATATGTTCCGGCAGGCCGAAATACGTTAAACGGGTTGTTATGGCCAATTAAGTAAGTAAGTATGATTAAAAAACTTCTCTACTTTCTCAAACTTCTACTACAAGGGTCCATAGAAAATTTTGGGTGGGATTGCAATCGGGACTGCCTATCGTTTTCTCTGCTCAAGTCACGACACAAAATTTGTAACATTGTATTTTGAAGAAGGCAGAGTTCTAGTGGGCTATGCGAAATTGATTGACTTTGTTTCTCCTGCGCACTGCAAGATCGGCCATTTCGTCGATGTACGTTACTTAGTGGAATATTTACTGAACCAGTAAACACGAATTTATCCGCGAATAGTCGTCTTAGTATGATGATTATACGACCGTAAATTTAACGAAGGGTCTGGTATGTTGTTCGAATAGAACACCCATTTTAATCAAACAATTTTATTCTTTGAACATGTAATTGAATGTCCTATATACGTCTACGATGATTTGGCACAACAGACTGAATAAATGGCAACTAATTTGACAGATATAGCTTCAACAAGAATACCAGAATACTGGAAACCTTTACGTCGGGCATACGTTGGAGAATGATTTGTGTTCTTTATGCTGAAGCATCCAAGAAGGTCACTTCTTCTGTTTTTATAACAATTACTCTTTCCTCCTAGGAAGATTGTACACCCTCTTGCCTGTGTATAATAAAAGAAAGATTTCTAAGTATTCTGATTGACAGGCTAAGATGCATCAGAGAGTATGTAACAAACAGCACATTAGCAGATGCTGCAACTCGGTTGTTGATTGCCGGCCAACATGTGGAAGATGGAACTCGAATGAAATGGGCATTTCAATCACTTTTAGACTACCAAATATGATTCCAGTGTGAGAACCTAGGCCATAATCCTGACTGAAGGATTGTAATGGCCAATTATATATGTATGTATGTATGTGAGCACATTCCTGTACCTACACTGCTTAAGTAAGCAGGGAACTCATGGAAACTGATTAGTTGTTTAACTTAAACAATTGCGTTTTATGAAGATAACGATCGGCCACAGGCTCGATATAATGTTATCTCAATAATCCTACAGAAATCAATTTATGATTCCGTATATATCGTTGTCTAATGGGTAATGTGTTGACTTATGAGATGTGAGACTGCGGTTCAAATCCCAGGTCAGACATCCCCAACAAAGGAAGTATGAAAAAAAATTTTCTTTATCGACTTCCCCTCAAGTTGAGAGTCTCAACTGATTTCTGGCAAAAACTCTGAGAGTAATTATTTTGAGAGTAAACAAAAATTGCGGTGAAAAAGTTTCTCAACAATTTGTCGTTCGGAATAGAATTTAATATGTAGGTTCCGCCACCCGTGTTAAAAGAATAACGCCCAGAACATAATGCCGAATGAAGGGCTATAATGACCAATTATATGCATGTATGCATGTATGTGTTATGTATATACTTATCAGAAATAATAAAATTGCTTTCTACAACCTCTTATAATTGAGACATTCACTATTTCACTGATGTTTATACTGCAAACACATAAAATTGTCATCGGCACTTAAATCAAACTCTCTGTGAATGAAAAGCAATACAAATCTGTGAAAATATACAATAAAGCAGTCAATTGAAAACTATAAATTGAAATAACTATGGCCGCCGACAACTAATCTGCCAGATCTACTCAGCAGACAGCTACTGAAATGGTTTGGACTGCTAGACACGAGATTGGTGTAAACATATTGCATGCATTGCAGTAGTTTCAATATATTTTTTTACTTATGTTTTCAGTTTATTTCATGTATTTTTTTTTTTGTCAAATTCATAGCATACCACAAGGAGTCTTGTCAATCTGTGTTACATACTCAGCAGATGACCATTTTTCTTTGTCATATAAGATTTTCAGCTTCTACTAGGATTGTTGCATGTTAGAACGTGAAAATTCTTGCATAAAAGGAATTGAAAGTGCACAGTTACAGAATCTAATATAAATGTATATCATTCAATATTAAAAAAGAGAAAATTCAAGACTGAAAAACGAAAGACAAAAGATTGCCTTAAACTCATAGCACACTGCCTGCTACACCCTAATACTTTTGGGGGCTGAAACAGTCGAAAAAGTAACATAAAAGGTGGATATATAGCTACTGGTTTAACGACACTATGCGACAGTAAACATAACATAGGTAGTGTGAGAAGCTAGGTTGTAATGCTGACTGAAGGGTTGTAATGACCAATTGTATATGAATGTGTATGAATGTATGTAAGATGATAGATCCTCATAAAAGTCAGCATTTATGCCTATCGTGATACCACAATTAATTCTACCCGAGGATCAATCATTCCCCTGAGGAAACTAACCCGAGTCCAAAATAAATCATCCTAATTTATCAATCTTTATAGGGAGCTCGGTTAAAGATGTCTGAATATGAGAGGTCAGAAACCTCTGTCTGTCTCTGTACGACAACAGCAGGTCCCTAACGCATTGGTGAAGACAATTTCTTCATCCCTCTCAGATCCACGGCTCCTGCAGAAGTTAATAGGTGGAATGTCGAGTCTCATGGCATGCCTACCAAAAGGAGAGTGGCCCGTAGGTATCGCTTTTATCCGATGAATGGTCATGCGATTTTAGGACAGAAGTGAGTCAGTCCTCTACTTATACACACGAGTCCAACAGGGTCTTTACACGTACCCTATTACTTTGGGCGAGATTGAGATCCTCTATATAAAGTGTGAAGCAATCGCAACATCTATGCTTTGTAACGTGTCTGTACTGTCTCTAGCCAGTTCATTAGCAAATATATCCAAATATACTGTTACGGAAATTTAAACATCGTATAACATTAACATGATTAACAAAAGCTACACTAACAAATACAATGAACTTGTTACAAGTAAACTAACAACATCGGTATGAAACAAACGACAAGTAAGCTAGAACTCAACAACAAGCAATGTGAACAAAATACACAAACAGCTATGAAGTCGCAATAAAATTTTCGAGAAGGCGAAACAACGAACATTCTACTTCAAGAACCTTTATCAGACTGTTGACGTGAGCATATAAAAAGACAAGACAAAGCAGGCAATGAGTAGTAAGAATTCAGTCAGTCTTGTGTGAAGACGTGTTACGTGTGAAGAAAACAGCCGTGGTTTGAAGATCGTTGTCTTAAAGATCTACCGAACATTTGTTAATGTGTATGCGAACAGAAGTGTAAAGAAGAATAACGAATAAAGCAAATTATTGTTGTATTCATCAATTTATAAACGGCTGCACATAAAAGTGGTGCGAACAATAAAGACTTTAATTAAAACTAAACACATATTGGTTTTTATTTTTGTTTGCAATCAACGAACTCATATTCTAAACGTTTTTAAAATGGTAAAAACGTAACAATAGTTATTTCTCGGAACACATATAAGACTAGGTAGGTAGGTAGGTAGAGGTGGCTGCCCATCCAAGAATGTTTCTTGGATGGACTCACTTAGGCCGCATTGGGTCCAATGTGCTACCACAGTCATCTGTTATTCCCTAATCTCATAAAAGACTAAAAATAATTCAAAATTTCCCGGAGATATCCTACTACATTCGTTAAAGACTTTGTCTCAGCGTGGTTTTACGAATTCATCCAGAGATTTTCATGGGAAATCCCGCCACTCATACGCATTGCGCCACTTATGCCAAGAACCCTGCTGGGTATACACTCTAGTGGTTTGGCAGCCTACTGGAAAGTTTAATACCAGAACTCTTAATAAATATATCACAGACAACCCTGCCACACATTTTTCAGCCATCGCGATGCATCGATGTAAACCTCAAGGGTTCAGAAGTCCCTTGTTGTAATTCTAAAATCAAATGTTGTACGGTGTCATATAATCTATCCTGATTTGTTTTTGTCTTTCTGCAAAAGCAGAATGTCCGAATAGCAGATTGGGTCAGGATTTGTCTGCATTGAGTCTTACTTTTACAAATTCAACACTTTATCTCAATGGGTGGTCAGAGAAGAGTCAATTGAGTATAGCAAATAATAACTTGGTTGGAGTGAAACAGAGCGCGTAGTTAATCAGAACAACTGACAGGTCTGTATACTCCGGCTATCAGTCGATAGTGGTACTGGTGTTTGTACCAACCACTGGTGTTTGTATCATCAAACATGTACCCCGTAGAGCAAAATTCTATCGGGCCGTGGAGGAGTCAGTCTTGGTTGACTTTGGAAGGTGTAGAGTGGTGTTGTCACTCTCTTATATACATACAATTGGTCACTACTCTTCACTATTCAGTCAGGATTACGACTCAGCTTCTCGCACTACTTATCGTGTGTTTGTCAATTTTATGCAAGAGTGGTGGGACCCACAGCTTAAATAGACTTCGAGAAACATATTTTTGAAAACCTTTTCTGGCAATTTTATTTATTCTCAGAGTTTTTACCAGAAATGTTGGAGATGTCTGAGCTGCGGTTTGAACCTTGGCCTCAGTTTTAATAAGCCAACACACTCCCTATGCCGTTGTCACTCTCTTAGTCCTCTCAATAATGTTATGACCCCATAAGAGTTTGGGATCAAGAATGATGCCAAATATTTAACCCTCTTGAATAGGGAAAGTTGAACCCCATTCAAATAGGATTGCCCCTTAAACTACACATGAGCACCATTCTGTTACATATCAAACCTAGAGTATGCTGATCGAAAACTGATACCATAATTGCCAGATCGTCGGCATAACCATACACCTTAAAACCATGTCTTTACCATATTTATTTCACCTAGAGATTTGTCAATCTAAAAGCATTAAATTTTTAAATTTTAGATTTTTATAGATACGCAGTTTCAAAATGTATATATCTGTGTGCAAGCAACATGCATAGCAATTTTTCTAATGGTTTGCACATCTTAAATTTTCTTATGTAAAGCTTTAATTTTCACCACATAAACTTTAAAAGTTCTTCTTGGAATTTGCTACAAATGGCCGGAGAAGAATAATAAAAATAAAGCAATAAATAAATCTGCGGACAACCACACATTTTCTCTGTACCAGACCGGGCCAAATGGCATGGATATATGTATAAACATTTACCACCGCACGCATGGCGAAACGAATAACAAAATCAAACCAAAACCCCCAAGAGAATATTCAAGCATTTCATGGTAACGTACGTTAAAACGTGTACAATTAATGGTCAGAATGACAATACCACCATCTTGTCATTGAGTGGCTTTGGGTGTGAACTTCTTTGAGATATAGGACTAACAATATTATGTTTTTTTTATTAAAAAGAAAAATGTTTGACATCCCTCGACTTCAGAGTCCTGCTGTTGCATTTAAAATGAAACAGAATGGTATAGCAAAACTCAAATTACATATTTATTACTTAAAAGTGTTTAATAAATCAAATCTTATTAAAGGATTAAATAAATAAATACTGGGCCATCGGTTATTTCTAATCTGGCAATGCTTATGTCATTCTAGTCTGTTACAAAATTTAGTATACGGGTATTATCTCTGCTGAACGTAATGAGTCGATTTATGTATGAACAACGTTGGGATTTATGGGGCCTACGAGAAACTGAATGACGACGGCGATTTTGTCAAAAAAAATATTTTTTTTTCGGATGGTGGATACGTTAAGAAGAAAAATTGCCGTATTTGGTGCTCAGAAAACCCACACGTGGTCTCATAGAACCCAATGCATCCATTACAAGTGACTTGTGGAGCAGAGGCATCATTTTCCCAAATTTCTCTGAAAATGAGGACGGTGCAACCATTACGATCAATTGAGAAACCTATCGCACCATGATAACTGATTATTTTATATCCGTTCTTCGCGGTGTTGATGTGAACGATGTTCGGATGTTGTAATTAGCAACACATCTCATTGCCACAATCGACTTATTGCATCAAGCGTTTAATGCCTTTTAATTAGCAGAAATTATGATGTCAATTGGCCGCCAAGACAATGCGATTTGATACCGTTGGACTATTTTCTGCGGGGTGTCGTTAAAGAAATGTATTGTGCCGACAAACCAGAGACAATTGAGAATTTGAAGGCCAATTTTTTGTTACCATTGCCAAGATACGACCGCATACATTCGATGAAGTGCACTAAAATTGGTCCGATAGAGTGATTCACTGTGAGGCCAGCCGCGGCAGCCATATGAATGAAATAATAATCCATTTCCAACCGGGACAGTTGTAGCTCACAGCAAAACAATAAATTTCTTAAAATTTCAAACCATTTTTCTTTTATTGCATCTTTGAATTTAAACTTTTACATTACCAACGATTTATTCACATTTTGCTCATATTTAATACCTGTGGCAATAAATGATAATAGTTTAAGTTGACATAAGTGTTTTTTCATTTTATTACATATTCTTATTCTTTTCTTCAAGATCTATCACTCAGCTAAATTTCATGTATAAAATGTCATTATTAATAAAACTATACGCATTTATATTTTACAAAACCACTTTATATCTCTAACCATAAACCACTTTATATCTCTAAACACATAATTTCGACTAAAACTATTATTATTTAATGCCACAAATATGTAAAATTTATTCCTGACAAGTACATATGTGACGTATGAGTGATATTTAATTCCATTTGTTTTATATATGACAGAATCGAAGATTTTTTATTGCATACTTTTCAGAGTAACTAGTACCAGTACATGTTATATTATACGTATGAGTAATATTTTACAAATTCAATTAAAAAGAAAGTACATATACACTATTAGTTTGGAATTAATTTCGAATTAAGCTATAAAGATGATTTTAAACAATTCTGATGGATTTTTAGAAATGTTTAATTTTTCGAGATATCCTAACCTAAAATGTATGTACAAAACCCACAATTCTAGGATATATTCTAGTAGGTACTACATCATTGTGTCGTCATAGTCTGCATCTTCAACATCTTCGCAACAAAAAAAATTTGTTGTCATTTGTTAACGCTTCCTATCTAATTCAGGTAAAGCAAAGTGTTTGTTGGATATCACCGATATTTTTTATTTATTTGAAATAGCAATTATTACCTTCAGTCAGGATTACGGCCTAGCTTCTTATACCACTCTTATTGTTTGCCTTAATTGTGGTGGGACTTACAGTTTAGCGTCGACTTCGAACGACAGAGTTTGAGAAACTTTTTCATGGCAGGTTTATTTACTCTCAGAGTTTTTGCCAGAAATCTGCTGAGAGGAAGTAGCCGATACGTCTAATAAGCGAACACACTACCTACTACACTTAGGCAACTGTGTGGAATATAACATCGTTTAAAAGTCTGTCATGGCTTGTCTGGGTGGATCGCATTCAAAACGTCCAATTTTCCATGATTGTGGCTCTTTTATCAGGCAAAGTTATACTGATGGCATGGGTTATATTAGGTTTGAGGACAGCTGTAGTTTCTGGCTTATTCGCATTCACCTGCAACCCAAGAAAATTCCTCAAGAAGAAGTATGACCTAGTCGAACCGCATGATCAAGGTGGCTAACTAAGGTGACTCCCACGGGAGATTAACATGCTATCAAATCGCTTGTGCATGATATCCAACGTGGCAAGAGCTGTGTGACACGTAGTGCCATCCTATTGAAACCATATATCGTTGGTGTCTAGATTATCAAATTCAATCCAAAAAAAGTTTATAATCTTCGACCAGTACTGCTTGCCTTTGACAAAGATCCTCTTCCACATTGTTCACATAGTTACTGATGATGCTACCAACAGAAAATTCACACCAAATAGTGATTTTTTCGAGATGTATTGAGAGCTCTTGGATCTCATACGAATTGGTATTTTAAATAATCATGTACCAATTTACTCAGATGTGAGTCTCATTCCTCGTTATTCTAACAAAACTCTCATTTTGATAGCAACAAAATTATTATTTGCACATGTCATTGAATGTTGTATTCGTAAATGGTGATTTGGTAGAATAACTGAATAAATGACAACTAATTTGACAGATGTAGCTTCAATAAAATAGACGTAATCAACTGCCAAAATTTGGTAGCCCATGTTGGAAAAGTCTTAACTGTTTGCCTTGTTGTAAATGTAATTTTCTAACCAATAAAATTAAATTGCCCCTTGTTTCTTTAGCACACATTATAGATTTGTTGTCCTTGTTCCGGTTTGCTTTTTTTATTTTCTTCCCTTTCAATTTGTTTTCTGTTATAATTTTTTTAATACGATTTTTAGATTTTCCCTGAAATTATTTTTCACTCGTTTACAATTTTGTTTTTCACAAGCACTTAAGGGCGAATTGTCTACCCATTTGCGTTGTTAAAACGCTTTTTAATGTTACCATCTTATTTCTAGTACCCTTGTTTATCCTTTCAGATACAGTCAACACAGTAATTGTCAAATTTGATTATATTGTCGTTGTCGACATAAACGATTTTGTTTTCTTTAAGGGTAAGGTCTTCTTTTAGAGTTCTCTTAGGTAAGTATGCTTGTTGTTTTAGTTTTTGTATTTATCGGAGATGCCATCTTCCGTGGCATAGACTAATGACGTGTCAATATTTAACAATTGTTTTAGACTTTAACATTTTTCCCTGATAAGCTAACATGAAATAGAATTTTTGTATGCTTTTAAAAATTGTGCTACAATTGATGATTTACTGATTTATCAAGAATATATATGTATATAAAATATTTCTTAAAATCTCTATGTTTAAAATATTTAAGCAATCAATTTTACAATCATATTGTTACGTTTTTACCCTTTAAAAACGTTAAAAATATGAGTTCGTGGATTGCAAATGAAATAAAAGTAAATTAGTGTTTAATTTCAAATTCAATTCTTTATTGTCTGCACAAATCTGTGTGCACCCTGTGTTGAAATTTATTCACTCAATAACAATTTCCTTTAAATTGTTATTCTTCTCGTACACAACAACAATTCCCTTTGTTGTTCTCCTTGGTACACTCGTTCGTTAGCACTTTGAACTATGATTCTCTTCACACGCAACGCAACGTGTCTGATTGAATTATCACTCTTCTGCTTACAACCATTTTTGTAAGCAACAAACTTTCTGCTCGCGTAAACACTAACAACTGCTTACTTCGAACGCAACCGTGTCTTCACACAAGACTGACTGAAGTATCACTCACTCATCATTGCTCGTTTTGTCTTGCCTTTTATATCGCTGGATCATCAGTCTAATGCATGCCCTTGGCAGAGAATGACTGCCTTCGGGAACAATCTAAAAATGTAAACAACTCGTTTCCCTTATTGTTGTTAGTGGATCTTGTTTACATCTATCCTTGTAGCGTTATTGTTGTTTGTTTACTTTGTCCCTTTTCTCTTCTTATACCTGATGTTATTGTTGCTTGTTTACTTTGTCCCCTTGTTTACTGATGTTGTTGTTATATTCCCGTTTGTTCTTTGATCACGCGATCAAGCCCATTGTTTTGTTGCTATATGTTTACTTTTTCGTTGATCATGTAAACAACTGCCTTATGTTGTTTTTGGAGCTTTTGTTTATTACTTTATCCATGATCAAGTCCGTTGTTTTGTTTTTGGAGCTTTTGTTTATTATTTTAATAACACCATTTCCATTTTCGTAACAATATTATTTATCTTATATGCATACATATTCTAATTGGCCATTACAACCCTTCAGTTAGGATTACCACCTAGTTTCTCACAGCATTTATATTTTGTGTAACTTTTATCCGTAAGTAGCGGGACATACAGTTAAAAGTTGAGTTAGAATGCCAGAGTTGTGAGAATCTTTTTCATGGCAATCTTATTTACTTTCAGATTTTTGCCAGACATTGTTGCGAGGAAGTCGCCGTAGAAATATTTTTTCATATTTCATTCTGATACAGATCAGAGATCAGCTAATTTGTACTATCTACATATATACTCTTACGTTTTTACCTTTTTAAAAACGTTTAAAATATGAGTTCATTGATTGCAAACAAAATAAAAATAAATTTGAGTTTAGTTTAAATTAAATTCTTTGTCGTTCGCCTATTTTTGTGTGCCACTGTTTATAACTTGACGTATGTAACTTCGCTATTCTTCTTTGCTTACAACGCATATATTTACAACGAAGATCTTCAAACCCCGACTGTTCTCTTCACACGCAACGCGTCTTCACACAAGGCTGACTGAATTCTTACTACTCATTGTCTGCTTTGTCTTGCCTTTTTATATGTCCATGTAAACAGTCTGAGGAAAGTTCTTGATCTCGAAGGTTCGTGATTTCGGCTTCTCGAGAAATCCATCGGTGTTTAATTGTTGTTTGTGTATTTTGGTGACATTCTTTTGTTGTTGCATTCTCGCTTGCTTGTCTACCCCCTTTTCTTTCACACTAATGGTTTTTGTTTTTTTAGCTTTTGTTTATCATTTTAATGTTAAACGATGTTACACTATTTCCATTTTCGTAATAATATTTTAAATTAGTTGGCATTGTGACCCTGTTCTCAATCTTACAACTTAGTTCCTACTCAATTGTACTATCTGAGTACTTTGTTAACAATGAATGCCTACGCAGAATTATAATCGGTATAGTGGACCTCACGAATATTTGGACGATTGATTGATAATTTGCACGTTTGAAACCACCTCTGTCGTATAGAAGTGGACGGGGCTAATTACAAATATAATAAATTAATAACTACAGATAGCCATTTAGTCGCACCACACAGCTGTATGCAGGATATGTACACCAAAACCAACAAGTAACTGAAGCATATTAAAATTAGAAAATAGAAGTTGATGAGCCATACCTATGTACGGTAGTATTAGAAAATGACGCTAGTATGAAATTCTCAAGTTTTAGGAAGCCACGACTGACAAAAAACAAAATATTACAAGATGTGCAGCACATTTATTTATTTTTCCCCCCTTTTGGTTATTTTTATTTCTTTTTCTACTAACGTGAAAATAAAAGTAAAAAAAGAAATGATACTCCAATTTAACTCCAAAAATTTTGATTTGTTTGTTGAGAAAACACAGCTGCTAGATTGAAACAAGACTACAAAACCCAAAAATGAAGGCCAAGCATACTCACAGGATTAAAAAATGGAAACCATTGCATACCTAAAGGCGGGGAGAAATTTAAAAGAAGAATTTCTGGCATATTTGAATTTTTAATCTGCTTTGTTTCAAGGAAATGTTGATAAAAGCAATTTCTTTTGCTTGTTTGCTGTCACTGGTCTGCATTATATTTCCTGACACAATTACTTTGTGTTAGCATAGAGGGTTAATTTTTTTTTGATAATCTCTTGCTTAACATTATTTTCCAAAACAAAGTGTCATCAAAACAACCAACCAGCTACACAAGAAAATTATGTGTGTCCTGCAACAAACACGAGCATAAATCATGTTGCTTGTGGTAGTGATTAACATATGTTTGAAATTTTTTTGCAATAATAGTTTAAGCAGAAAAACTGAATGGCGTATGACATATAGTTTAAAGTCAAACCTATAGCCTGTGTAGTGTAGTGTAGTATACTCCAATTGAATTCCTACGATGTTTTAATTTCTGTTACTCTTTCGTTACTTACACTTAATGGCGTGTAATTATTCGTATTTGCATTTGAGCAATTGTTTTTGTGTTCCTTTTGTTAAATAATTTCTTCTTACTGTTACTGCAAGCAAATATTTAAAAGCGGATCTTCCATTTGTGATCTTCTTCTTTGATTCTATCTTTTGTCACATTATACACCAATAACTATGATAACTATAAAATATTCTGTGTTTTTCATCCTTTCCTCTCTCTCTGCCTTTATTTTTATATTTCAATCTGTTTATTTTCCCTTTCAATTGCAATTTTTTATTTTTTTTATTTTTTGCCTGCAACCCTTGCTCATACCCTTCATACTATAAACGTCAGCACGCACGTATGCTTTTAAAGACACATATTCAAAGAGTATTCATCTGCGCCTATGTATTGTATTGTTGCGTTTACCTCCGCCGTTGCCTTCTTTTGTTTTTACTCAAGCACCTGCAGGAAACGTCGAATGACGTCCTATATGTTCTGTAATCAGCCTTGTGGTGGCCCAACTGCTGAGAATAGCCTGAAAAATTTAATAGTTTTTTTTTATGGCAGCTACTGTCCTGGTGAGAAGAATTGTAAGAGTGCTCTGCCAGCCGATAGGATTAATTCCATTGTTTCAACGGATTAAAGGGTAGGAGTTCTTTGCTGAAGTGCAATCATAAAGATAACGAGTGCAAAAGGTTGTATGGTTACTGTCGCAACAATTTTTTTTTTCACTTATATTGCACGCTGTTGCTGTCTTAAATGGGGGCTCATGCTCTTGTATTAAAAAGTATTTCGCAATTTTATGTGAATCATTAAAATTATTTGTGGCTGTGTGTATGCATGGAACTGTGTATCGGGGTAGGTAGGTTGAAGAGGATGAGACCAACCATAGAGATCAAAGATCTCATACCTATCCAATACAGATATTTTGAATGTGGAATCAGTATAGTGTCCCCACTGAAAACGTAAAGAATCGATTTACGCTTGAGGAACGTTGGGATTTATTGGAAATTTATTTCCAAAACAAAGACGGTTTGGTCGCAGAGAAGGACCAATAGTTTACGCAAGTTTAGTGCTAAAGTTCGATGTCGATTTTGCAAAAAAAAAATAATCTTTTCGGATGGTTTCATCTTACTAGGTACGTTAGAAAGCAAAATTGCCGTATTTGGGGCTTACAAAAGCCAATGAACCCATTACGAGTTACTGTTTGGTGCGGCTTGTGGAGCGGAGGTAACATTGGCCCATATTTCTTTTAAAATCAGGACGGTGCAACCATTACGGTCAATAGAGACCAAGATTACGCAGTTTTTAGCATTAGAAAGTATTGCTTGGTTTTTGTTCTTCTATATCCAGTCCCGTCTTATTTCCATGTTTAGAGTCATCCATGCTGTAATAAATCTCTAAGAGTATTGAGTATGTCGTTGTCTATATTGGCAGTTGTCTTTGGTCATCCATGATGCTTCAACAATACGGCAGCTATTAACTCTAAAAGTTCAGAAGCCCCTGTTAAAAGACCCTTATAAGAAATGTAATATTTATCGGAATACTTTTCCCTTCAAATAGCTCTTGCACCTCTAGCCGATGATCATTAAATACAATTTAGTGGATTTTGTTAAGAGACTCTGCGCGACCACTGTGACGACATCTTGTATGGCTTTATTTAGAGTAAATCAGCAATTATTTGTTAGTCGTGAGTGATCCAACTTAGCTATGCTGACGGGTTTGCCTAGGCAAAGAAACCTAGTCATATACAGAGGGTTCAAGCGTGTCAAACGGGTAGTCGGTTAGTACAAATTTCCAACTATCCCTCCCTCCTCTTCCCTCTGTCCAACAACTTTCCCACACTCCTCTCCAAAACTCAGAAGCGCCTTCTTGGTCTGCGTCTGACACCGGGGGGGGGGGTAATTCTGAAATCCTACCAATAGGTTTAAAATGCAATTCATGATGTTGATCCCGTCGATTAGGCTAACCAAATGTCGACTTCAGTTTTGGATAGTCGACAAGCTATTGAGGGAGGCTGTTCGAACACCGACGAAAGTTGTCTCTATAGACTCTGATATGTCGGTGCAGGCATCAGAAAGACCCTCTTCACACTAACAAAGAGGATTTGAAACTTTTTTTCAGATGTGAAGGGTGTGGCATCCGCAGCAAAGCCAAAAGCTTACACCTCCAAAGAGTGTCGACAACCGGCCTCACCTGTATCGGTTGTAAACTCAAGGGCTTGCGACTCTGTATGGAACTCGATTGATACATTTTGACAATAGGATTTTTAATCATTCGTCTGCAGACAAAAACTTTCTCTATTACATGACGTTCTTTAGTAAATCTTTCTACAATTTTAGGACATTTTAAAATCGCTGCTTAAACTTTGCAAACGTTCAATGTTTATACGGAAACACCTCCAATTCGTAACCTCACAACTTTTTTCGCTAATGCAGGTGCTCATTGTCCATCATATAAAATCACCACTTTATAGCCTCACAACTGCAACTTTTTTTGGTGCGAAGTAAAGCAAAACTTTCCGTCAGTAATATGTTGTGGTACATAATCAAAACAAAAAGAAAAATCTTGGTGTTTACACTATTTCGTGCAATGACTAGGTGCGAATTCTATCACGTGCAAAAATTATGAAGTGTGAGATAAAGTACACGTAATATCCCTGTAATCAAATGAAAATGATCGGAATTATAGGCTGATACATAGCGAATATTTTATATTCACTGACAATTCAACCACAATTTAGATTTTAAATAATGTTTTGCATAAATGCAAAATGTTCATAAACCACTAAAACCACTTCATTAAAACAATAAACATTGGCGCAAATAATATCATCATATCAAGCATGATGTAAATATTTTGGGAGTAACAGTATGCATTATAAATTGTGGTTTCGTACGCATTCTAGTTGTCATGAACATTTTAATTTAATTTAACACACTGACAATTCTATTGTAATAATTGATGCATAAATATGTATATAATAAGGGGCAATAAAAGGGTTAAAGTGTTTGTGGAACAAAATTATCAAAAAGGTCTTAAGGCCAAAGAGTATTATATATAAATATAGGTGATTTTATTTGATAACAAAGGGTGGACCATTTTAAAGTTTATATTTAAAAATGCAATCAAACAAAAATGGTTTGAAATTTTTATAAATTTATTGTTTTGTTGTGAAGATGTGGAAGAAACAGACTATGAAGATATAGGCCATGATGTAGTACCTACTAACGGGTGATTTTTTAGCTATTATCTTTTTGGCAACAATGGTTTAAACAGCTCACGCACGTTTCGTGTTTTGTTTCACTATCAAACATCTTCAGTCTGGTCTATAATTTAACCATGAATCGTCTTACAAACGAACAACGCTTGCAAATCATTGAATTTTATTATCAAAATGCGTGCTCTGTTAAGAAAGTTCATCGCGCTCTTTCTCCATTTAATGGTCAGTTTAATCGAACCACTGAAGCGGCTATTCGGGCTATTGTGACTAAATTTTCATCCAATGCATCCAGAAAAAGTCACAGTTTGGTGCGGTTTATGGGTTGGACCGTACTTCTTCAAAGATGCTGCCCGCTTCAATTGACGCATTGGAAGACCACATTGAAGCATTTATTCGTGAGATACCGGCCGAAATGTTAGAAAGGGTATGCCAAAATTGGACTAAGCGGATGGACCATTTGAGGCGCAGTCGCGGTCAACATTTACATGAAATAATCTCCAAACATTAAATTAAATAGACCGTACTATCGATTCAAATAAAGATTTCATGAATTTTTCTGAATTTTATGTGTTTTTCTTTAATTTTCATATAGCTCTTAAAAACTCACCCCTTTGAATATAGCCTAAAGTTGTGGTTTTTGTATATACCTTTTAGGTTAGGATATCTCGAAAAATTAAAAATTTTTAAAAATACAGCACAATTGTCATATCATAGCTTAAATCCTAATTAATTCCAAATCAATGGTGTATATTTTCTTTTTAATTGAATTTAAAATATATTACTCATACGCGTCATATTACATGTACTGCTACTAGTTACTCTGAGAAGTATGCAATAAAACATTTTCAATTTTGTTATATATGAAACTAATGGAATTGAATATCACTCATATGTCACATGCATATGTAAATACTTGTCATGAATGAATTTGAATGAATTTGAAATTTGTATATAATGGGTTGATGATTTAACACTTTACACTCGGTTGTCCCCTCTGAGGGGACATGATAGTTTGGTAGTTATTACGGACAATGAAATTTTTCCACCGCAATTTTAAGACACACTTGTTCTCCTGTAGTTTTCTGTTAAAATGGCACAAAAAATTAATCGAAAAATTAATAAAATATGGTAAAATTACAAGATGCATGATTAATAAATCATCCGTTTCACACGTCGTAGAAGAACGTGAGAAGTGAGTTCAGGACTGACTGTATACGTCTCAATGAAGTGTGAAACTTGATACGATAATAAAGAAATCCGATAACCGAGAGAAGAAATGTACAAGATCTTACTTCGTACTGAAGCATCGAATAGAAACAATTTTTGATATTTTTTTGGAAATATGTGTTCTTCAATGTATACAAATTCATAAAAAACTAATTTCATTATAATTCCTTACTTGGTTCTAAAATTATACCGTATATTTCCAGGATGTACGTTTTCGTCAAAAAGTGTCGTCGAGTTGCTGGTAGGTAACGTTCGAAACGGTGCCGAGTGCAAAGGGTTAACAGTTTAAATTTAAAAATGTAATGGAAAAAAAATGGTTTGAAACTTTGATAAATTTATTCTTTTGTTGTGAAGTACAATTGTTCCGGTTGGAAAAGGATTATTATTTCATTTATATGGCTGACGCGATTGGCCTCACAATACCTAATTCGATCGGACCAATTTTCGTGCACTTTTTCTAATGTATAGGGTCGTGTCTCATCAATGGAATCACGAAAGTTGGCCTTAAAAGGCTCAATTGTCTCTGGTTAATCGGCATAACACTTTTCTTTAATGGCGTTCCACAGAAAATAGTCCAGCAGTTTCAAATTGCAGCTTCTTTGCTGCCAATTGACATTATAATTTCGGCTAATTAAGTGGCCATCAAATGTTTGACACAATAAATCGTTTGTGGCATGGGGTTGGGTGGCAAGTTACACCATCCTGTTGAAAGCAAACTTCGTCTACATCAATACCATGAAGAGCGGGTACAAAAAAACAAATTGCAGAAATTCGAATTTTACGCTTCAGCTTCTACTACAGCGACTGCTACAACTATGTACGTTTTCTGTTGATAGCAATTTCAATTGCTGTTTTAAACGTTTGACAGCTTGCAGCGCTACTTGTTACGTTATACCACAGCGACTATTATGCTCCCCACTTAATACAATTTCGTTTAACAAATCATTTAATAATATCGAAACTATACTGTATTAGTATTTAATGCTCACATCAGCGAGCCAATAAATTCTCCTTAAATAAGTTCCCTTGTACATATGTAAACTCATTTTGCACGAATCCTGTTAGTCAACCATATCTATGCTGTTCGATCGATAGTTTAGTTTTTTGGTCATTCATTTTATCATTCGGTTCATTGCATACTGGTTAACTGCATCGTTAGTTTCGTGTTAAACAAAAATGGAATTTGGAACTTCAAAGGAAATGTAACATTAAATAAAATTGTCAACCAATGTGTAATCCAATTTAAACATTAGATAACGTTCATTAAACACAACCATAGAAAATGAGAAGGCCACTTGCGTGATAGAAGTATTTATGTGAGAGACAGTTTTGCAAATGTTAGGCAATATTCTGCTGTAGCTTTTTATTTCTTTTTTTTTTTGGAATATTGTTACGTTTTAAAAACGTGAGTAATATGAGCTCGTTGATTGCAAACAAAATAAAAATAAATTGGTGTTTAGTTTTAATTAAATTCTTTATTGTTCGCATTATTTTTGTGTGTCACTGTTTACAACTTGACGTATACGACAATAATTTGCTTGTTTGCTATTCTTCTTTACACAAAACGCAGATCTTTACAACGAAGCTCTTCAAACCACGACTGTTCTCTTCATAATGTTCTCACGACTATTCTCTTCAAATGGAAACTGTCTTCAAAAGTCATTTAAATCATAATAATTAATTTAAAATTCAAATTGATTTATTCCTCTGTACATAAATTCATGGATGTATGAAATACTGAAATGATTTTTAGTACATAATTTAGTAAATAAGCCGGACTGACATATAAAATATAATGCAAATGTAAAATAAGAAAAACATATAATCTTACATTATAGAAAAATTAATAGTACACAAGTTCCTTAAATGGTCTCTTTAACTGTACTTCGTTCTTCCTCATGTAATATTCAAAAGTAAAACCATATGGTATGCCATCAAGCATTGTAGAAGTAAGTATGTACTGCACTTACAATCGCATAGCTAAACCTTATTCCACCAATGTATGCAGGTATGTTTTGACCTGGTCTTGTATTCTGTAGAATGCTTTTACAAAAACTTTGTGCTTAATTGCACACAAACACAAGGACTCCCCGAACCGAATGGTAAAGTATTAATATTGAGGAGATCCAATTTACAAACAATTTGTGGTTAAATTCTACAGAAGCATGCTTTTAATTTTGATGTTGAATGATGATGGTTGAGATTTTCTGGCAATGAGTAAAGTTAAGTGATGAATACAAAGTATACAATACAGTGCACTCGCGATAATATGAACACCCTAATATTTGAACACCCCAAAATATGAACACTTTTTACTAACCATTGACTACTCTAAAATATGAACTTTATACAAAGGCTTTAAAATATGAACAGTTTTTTATTTTTAAAGCATACAAATTTCAGTTACAAAGCGTTAGAAAATGGGGAAATCCCGAGTTATTTATGTTTATTTTAAAATCAAATCTTAAAAAAACCACACATGCATACATACATAAATATGTATGTAGATATATGTATGTAGAACAATTCTTAACCAAAAAAGTGAAGCCAGCAAAAGATATTCTTCTAATAGATAATGCTCCTGCTCACCCACCTGAGGACCAACTAAAATCTGAAAAGGGCTCTATTTTTGTAAGTTTTATGCTACCGAACGTGACACCTCTTATCCAACCCATGGACCAAACTCCAATCAAGATCACAAAACTTTATTATAGAAACAGTCTCCTTTCATTGCTGCTAAAGGTCTATAAAGCAAACTACATTAAAGGAAGCCGTTATTATTTTAGAATGAGCATGGAGTACAGTAGATGCATCTGTGATATCCAAATGCTGGAATAATATTTTAAATATGGTGGTTAATCAAGATGATCCTGAAGGCGAAATCTCATTAAGTAATCTTAGACAAAATTTACAAATGAAGAAAGTGTTTTATGTAACCTGAGACCCGAAGTTTGTGTTCTCTGCAATGTGCTAATGTACTGTAAAAGAATTGAAGTTGAATGTTAAAGAATGCTATGAGGAAATAGAAGAAATATCGGACGCAGATGATTGTGTGGAGAAGCTAAAGTGTACGATTAAAGTCAAGGAAGCTGTTGAAATTTTTAATAATACTTTGGAGTGGGTAGAAAGTGAAATGGTTGAACAACGAGACTTAAATGTATTGAGACAGTTACGGTAGATGTCTGTTTTAAATGTTCTCGTTCAAAAAAAAAAACAGCAAAAAAAGATAACTGACTTGTTAAAGATTAGTTCAAGCTTTGTGTTGTATAAGTATTTGAAACATTTACAAATTTAGTGAATTAAGTTCCATTTATTAAATAAAAAAATTATTTAATTTAAAAAAGCTTTTATTTAAGCAGGAAAAGTGTTTACCTTGCAAGAAAACAAAATTTTTTTCAACAGTTTAAGCCATTTGTAAATATGAACAATTTCGAAAATATGAACAGGCTTTGTCTTAATTAGTTCATATTATCGCGAGTGTACTGTATACTACTAACTACGACAATGGTCTGACGTTACTTAACATCGGAGATAATTTTTCAAAATTAGCAGAAGAAGAAGTACTCTGTATAAGGAGACCAAAATCGGATAACAATTGAACCCAGTGGTATAAATGGACAAGTTATCGACCGAAAAATACAACTTATCGATCAAAAAATGCAAGTCATGGACAAAGAATACAAATCATTGACACAAAAAGTGCAAATCATCGACAAAAAATATAAGTTATATACCAAATAAATGCAAGACAAAAAATCCAAGTCATCAACCAAAGAAATGCAAATAATTGCCCAAAAAAGTGCAAGTTATTGATAAAAAAAATCAAGTCATCGTCATATTTGCGCAATCTTCCAAAAACAAAGCTAACCTTGAACAATATTGCATCTGAAACAAATTGGGGATGATTAATTTGTTTTTAAATTTCCTTTGGATCTCTTTTTGAAGAAAGAGATCTTTTGGAAATGTGGATTATAATTACTCGTGAGTAATTATAATCGTTGAGTTGCGTGTTGTGGGAGAGAAAAAGAAAGAAATGGAATTATTTCAATTTCTTGGAAATGAGAGATAAGGATGAGAAATCTTACCTTTTTTGCGATGAAATAAACTTTTAGCGTTTTCCAATATGCTTTCTGAATCTTTTCCACATTTGAATTTATTGGGGATATTCACAATATATTTTTTAGTAAAAATTATTGGTAACACTTGAGGTAAGTATTTAAATTTTGATAACTATATATTTAGGTAGGTGTATTTTAGATAATATAACATGGTAAGTATTAGAAAAAAATTAGAATTTAACACAACACTTCTATATACATTTTATAAATAAATTTTCTTTACAAAATTTTGATTGTATATATATGTATGTTTACTGTGATGTTAGAGATTTTGGTTTGTTTTCCTTTAATAACAAATTCAAATTTGATTAAAAAATAGAGAGTTGTTGCTGATGTGAATGTAGAGTTGTTGAAGAATCAGATGCAAGATGAGAAGTGAATTTGGTGTACAATTTTATGTTCCACCAAACTTCTATGACAATTTACATGGCTGGAAATTGTGGAGGCATTCCCTTTAATTAATGGAACTGGAATACGGAGACATTCCTTTTGTGTTGTTTGTCTTGTGTTTGTTTTGTGTTCGATGGAAAGTGTGTTGTTGTTATTGAATCTAATTAAAATCCACTTGTTCATGTTATGTTTTCAAACCTAGTTTGAACAGCATCTTTAATCCAAACGCTCACACTATTTCTCTCGCTAAAATGATATTAATATTATTTCCTTGCAATTCTTTGTTTAATATATTTATACTCTCAAAAATGTCTTCTAAATATGCGAGATATGCAACTCAGGAAGAGTTTTTAAACTTATCTGCGAGAATGTTCTATGGATCAACCATAAAAATTTCGATTTCAGTTTTGAGAGTGCATACTCGAGTTAGTACATTTCTGCGAGAGAGCCACCTTACTTTTGTATAAGAATAGAGTAGGTCGGTATATTCAACTTCACCGTCCTGAAATACTTCACGAAATAGCCGCGGGATTAGTGCATGTTCCTTGAAAAGCGTAACAATATTTTTTACACACAAAATTTTCATTTTTACCCCATTTGGGGTAATTTACCCCGGTTCCCCGACCGCTGCTATATATAGTTATTGTTGTTTTTATAATCAGAGTAAAATCAAGCCTTTTTCACTAATAATTAGTAATATTCTACATTATCTATGTGTTGAAAGGATTCTTTAACATAAGCAATGCTGGTATTGACGTTCTTTAATAACTCATAAATACAAATTGACAGGAAAATAACTGTAATAGTATATTCTTTTCGGAAACTATTTCATAATCATAATATTCGTTTTATCTTAAGTACTTTGATAGGTCGTATATGCCATAAACATTTATCTTAAATGAGTTTTATTTGGGGAAAGTTTTTTGAGAACATATTCCGCATAGGATTATTAAGCACATGACAATATAAAATTGTAAGTGTATGTATGAAATTATTTAATAAAGTCGAATTATATATCCTAAGTTTGTAACAATGAACAATACCAACATAACAGAAATGTTCGAAATCATTCAATCGCTACACAGTGTTGTCAAACACAATGTATAAGCAAAAGTAGGAATATTTTGGAGTTGACCACAAACTAATAAAATAAAAATAAAATCGATAATCTTCCATATTATATTCTTTGAGATGATGTCGAAAATAAATATATTATTTTTTGTAATGAAAGTAAACAATAAATACAAGAATTCAATAGATTTACGTGGTACAATGCAAAAACAGACACCACATTCGCTTCCAATAGGAAAAGACAACAAATTATATTACTCATCCATACGAGCATACGCATGCAGGGTATGTGCTTTAGAAGAGATGAGAAAATGACTTTTAGTGGCACTTAGTTACGATAATAGATAGTCGAAATAAAATTATAAAAATGAAGCACTTCAACACATAATATTGTGTCCTATTCAAAGCTCTTTAAGGTAAAAATATTCTTTTATATTTTCTGAAGTTATGATACATTTGGAAAACATTAAAAAGAAAAAATGGAAATGGAAAATTATGGTTGCTGTAGATTGATAAGAATTCCTGGATTTGATTTTTAATTTAATAACGTATAGAGATACTAGGATGTGTTTTTCACGTAAAGATAAAAAGATCAAGAGAATTGATCGGGAAAGTGAATATTAATGACTGCTCAGACAGCCCAATGCCATTACAAATTTCAGGAAAAAACGAATATCCGTTATCCCAACGAGGGCTGGACAGTTTCAATGGAGGTTACTCCATAGTGGATTATTTGGCCACCTATGTATAAAATTGACACACAAAATATAAGTCGTTTGCGAAGCTATGTCGAAAGGTTTTAATAATCAATTATGGATGTAAGTGTAATCCACTTCAATAAAAAAAGAAGAACAAATCAATCTTCAATAACTTTAACAGTCATAAACTTTTGAAGCATTTACAACGCATCTTTGTATGAAATACAACTTTAAAATCTTAACAATAAAATTCAAATAAAAATATTAATTGGAAAACATGTTAGGCTGGAGGATATAAATAACAGCTGCAGAAAATGGTTGCGGTTTTTGTTTTATGCTGTTAAATATAGTTTTTATTTTGGTTTCCTAAGAAACATACTATCAGCCAAATATTTTCTGCTGTCGATTGAATAGAAAGCATGAAAAATGTTTAGAAAATTTGAATAATGTTTGGTTAAAATTTGTTAAGATACGGAAACTTTTTCTTTCTTCTTGAAGAATTTATGTGGAGTACAAAGAAAAATTCTTTTTTAAATTGTTTAAGGCGGCCGTATTATTTATTAATCTTTTATCTTGGAATTTAGACATATTTCCTCTTTTTATTGAAATATTTCATATCGACCCCTTTATCTCGTTATGAGTAAAAATAACTTTCAACGAAAGAATTTAATAACAAATATTCAATGAATTTATTGGAGGGTAAAATAATGTACAATATTCTTTGTGGTATAAAATAAATGTGAAATTCTAGTGGTTGTACTCTACACCGGCGTAAGAGTAAAAGTTTTAAAAAAATTGTGGTGAGTTTTTTAAGACTTTAAATTTTCAATATGAATTTATTTAAATTTCTTTGTTGCATTTAAGTCTTCTTATTAAACAAAACACTTCCATATTTGCCTTGAAAAGCAAAGTACTAAGTAAGGGTCGTTAGTACCACTTCAATTATGAAATTGAAAGTAAATTTACAATATTGTTGAAGTATCGCTTTATATAACAAAAAAGAATCATAATTCAATATATAATATTCCTTCATTTTGTTAACATATGTCTTTAAGACGAATATTTTAATATGTAAGCGGATATTAACCAGTTTCAGTTCGTTTGTTGAGTACAACTATATCATAATTATTAACCCTTTCACGCATAAAACTGATACGGAAAAGTTTCTAAGAATTTGAACACGTTTTATGCAGCATTACGTATTATGAGAGGAATACATGATGGCATGTTTTAAAGCAATACTGTTACGAAAATACAACAACAAACACCAGCGTAAAAATAGTAAACAAGTAAACGAAAACATACCAACAGCACTACAAGAATAAATGTAAATAAAATACACAAACAACACTAATGAATGGTAATAACGATGATTACATTCTTAGAGATTTCGAGAAAACGAAGCTACGAATATTAAAACAAAGCAGGCGAGTCACTCAGTAAAAGTTCAGTCAGTCTTGTGTGAAGACGCGGAGTGTTTGAGAATGTAATCGTGGTTGGAAGATCTCCGTTACAAAGATATGTCGAACAATTGTCTAGTAATTGTAATTGTTTATGCAAAGAATATAAACAGAGGAATAACAAACAAAGCAATTGCTGTTGTTTACATAAAGTTCTAAACAGTGGCACACAGACTTTTGCTTATAATACAGAATTTTAATTAAAACTAAACACAAACTTATTTTTACTTTATTTGCAATCTACTAGCTCATATTTTATTGTTTTTTATTGTGTTTTAAAAGGCTACTTTGATAGAAACAGTACAATCAACAACTTAAAGTGTTTGGTTTTATAAAGGGACAGTTGATTAGCATGAATACCTTAAGATATGTGTGCCACTTTATGCTGTAAGCATTTAATGCATATTGCCAATGCCTAATTTCAGTTTATTAGAAGTATGTTCTGTTTAAAAATGAAAAATTATGTCAGTCATGTGGCCCCTCCTACATCGACAGGCTCACCATCTCTTACTAAACTTATTTTTCACGTTTTTCACTGCAGTCAGTGGTGAATATCTTCTCCATAATTTTGGTTTTAGTTTCGTGAACTCTACAAAAAAATTTAAAAGCGTAAAGTAGAATGATTTTAGGACCAATTTACTCCTCCCCTAAGAAAAAATAATTGGATTTTCGAACTGTTCCTTCAAAACATCCATTGTTTCTCTTGCATGTCCATTTAGTAAATTCTGTACTTTATGACTGACAAATGTAATGAGGAGAATTGAAACAATATTTAAATTGAAAAGAAAATTGAAAATTGAAAGACCCTATATTTTATAATCGGATTATAGTAAAGCCTGTAAAATACTCTTAACTTATTTTTGTTAAAATTTATAAAATTTGAAATTTATTTTTATTCATATTGGTTTATTCTATCCAAAATTAATACTACAAACACAACTTTATGTATGCTAGTATTTGTTTGGATTTTGAAATTTACTCATTCGTTAATATTTATCAATCAGATTTTCAATGCTTAAAACTGTGGAAAATAAAATATTAAAAACTGTTGTAAAATATGTATGTATGTATGAATGTGTATTTTATTTAATTTTTGTTCTTATTCGCATACCAGCAAAATATAAATCCAGTGAAAATTGTACTTTATTTGAATTCTTTTCTGCATTTATTACCCAATTTACACACAATGTAGACAGAGAAAAAATAAATTTAAGCCAATATATTGTTACGAATTGTTACAATGTATTGGTACCTTTTAAAAACATTAAAAATAAATCTGTGTTTAGCTTTAGATAAAATCCTTTATTATACGCACAATTATGTGTGCCACTATTACATACATACATAATTGGCCATTACAGCCCTTCAGTCAGGATTACGTCCTAGCTTCTAAACACCACTCATGTTGTGTGCGCTAATTTTATACATGGGTGGCGGGACCTACAGTTTAAAGTCGACTCCGAACGACAGATTTTTTGAGAAGCTTTTTCATGGCAATTTTTACTCTCAGAGTTTTTGCCAGAAATCTGCTGAGAGGAAGTCGCCGAAGAAATATTTTTTTATATTTCATTTTGATGTCTGACCTGGGATTCGAACTCGGGCCTTTCGTCTAATAAGCCAACACACTACCTACTAGACCACGGCGACTATTCGCAACTTTATGTAAACAATAACAATTCCTTTGTTTGTTATTCCTCTTTGCACTCTTTTGCGTAAACAATAACAATTACTGATCAAGTTTTTCGACAGAACTTTATAACGGAAATCTTCAAGCCACGATTACTTTCTTCAAACACACCGCGTCTTGACCCAAGTGTGACTGAAGTTTTACTAACACACTCGTCTGCTTTGCCTTGTGTTTTATATGGTAGGATAAACAATCTGATGAATGCTCATGAATGTATTCGCTTTCTTGAAATCTCTGTAAATGTAAACATATTATTTACATTATTGTTGTTTGTGTATTTTGTTTACATTTATTCTTGCAGTGTTTGTTGTTGCATTTTTGTTTACTTGTTTATCCCTTTTTATCATGTAAACAAGTTCATTGTTTTTGTTTTTGTAGCTTTTGTTTATAATTTAAACGATGTGAAAGCAAAACACCATTTTCGTAACAATATAAAGGAGGACCTTTGGTTAAAGCAGTTGTTGCAATACATACTATAGTAACACACACCACATACACCACCACTGCTACTAAGCTTGAAATACTTTCAATTATTGTATCACTAGTGCTATGAGGAAATTATTGCTTCTGGCGAAATGAACGAACAACACTAATTGTTTGTGTTATTTCTAACCTGAATGAAATTAATTACTGTATAAACAATTTCAAAAATTACTTGGAGCCATAATTAAAAACCTTACCATAGTAACACCAAATATGGAGGTAAACTAACATTAAAAGGATGGAAAACAACAATCAAAAGAAATGTAGGTAGGGCATCCCAAATGCCAAAGCCATGTGATTAAATAAATCTGTGATTAAATATTGTTGCTTCATTCAGTCAATTTCATCAAGCCATTACAAAAGGTATTGAATTTCCGAGGAAATAAGACTTTAGAAATGCCATGGAAGTACTTCTATCGCAGTCTTTATAAGCTTTGTGAAATGGCAAAATTGTGGCAAAACTTTTTTAAGTTTGTTTAATTTGTACTAAATGTGTCGATTGTTATTGTCGGCAATCATATCTATGATGATGATGATAACTGAGGTGATGATGATGATTTCCATGAGGACTACTAAAAATATTTACTCGTATTTACTTGAAAATTGTGCAATTTAACATTCAATTTATAGGTATTTAACAACTGAATTTTAGAGTACTTATCTATGTTTTAGTTTTAGTTTTAAAAATATATGTGCTTTAGGCAGAGGGTTCCAAATCTGATAACCACACGCTATTGTTTTCAAACTCATAATTTGGAAAATTCCTGCAATCTTAAATCAAGTGGCTACTATAACTACTAATAATATCTGGCCTTCCATAAAACGCTTTCTATATTTAATTTAAATAAAACAAAGAATAATGTTACGTTTATACCCTTTTAAAAACGTTTAAAATATTAGTTCATAGAAGGCAAATCAAATAAATTTGTTTTTAGTTTTAGATAAATTCTTTATTGTTTGCACAATTCTTTGTGCCACTGTTCACAACTTGATGTAAACAACAACTATTGGTTTGTTTATCATTTTTCTTTACTCTCTTCTGCGGAAACAATAACAATTGTTTGGCAGCTCTTTTTAACGGAGATTTTCAAATCACGATTATTCTCTTCACACGCAACGCGTCTTCACACAAGACTGACTGAATTTTTATTTACAAAACAAGAAAAAAAGACACGCAAAAAAGAAAACCAAAGACAGCAAGCAAGGCAAACACACAAATTTGTAGTGAGTATTTTAGTATTCGTATCCGAATCATACTTATTTTGTGATTCTTGTAAAAGTTGAGTAAAGGAGAGTCGAAATCAACAACATCATGTGTATTGTTAAGTATGAGTACAATGAGTACTTCAAACTTTGGATATGAGCAGTAAGAGTATGATATCAAAATAAGTATGAATGCGAATAAGTATCAGAAATTATGAGTACGATACGTGAGGCCATCGTTAAAATACTAAGTCGGACATATACAATAAAACAAACTACGAAAAAATATTTCTTCGGCGGCCTCTTCTCTCAGTAGATTTCCTGAAAAAACTCTGAGAGTTAAATAAAATTGTCATGAAAATATTTCCGTAGGAATCTGTTGTTTGGAGTTGACTTTAATGACATGTCATGTATTAAATTAGCACAGATAAGATAAATGGAGTGAAAAGCTAGGTCGTAGTCTTGCTTGAAGGGTATGTAATCATTAAAAACTTGTAAAAATTTGGTAAAAAGAAATCGCTAAAGCCCTTCTAATAGACAATAAACAAATTAAAGAAATTTTTCTTTAACTACTTAATAAACTTCCACTTTCAGCAACCCTCCAATCATCACACAACTTAACTTCTTTTCTCTTCTTTAATTGTGCAAATGAAAATACATTCAAAATTTTTCCTCAACTTTATTTTCGACTTCATCATCATTACTATTATTAAAGTTTTTCTCTTTCCTAAGAAACTAACGAGTTAACCAATGTGTATGTATTTGAACATAAAACCGGTGAGGAAGATTGCATCTGTTGACAGACGTTTTAAGTTGTGGAATAAGCTAGAAAAACTTTTTACTGTTTTCCTCAAGCATTTGTGGCAAATTTAACAGAAGTTTCTTTTAAGCTGGCATGATGTCAACATTAATTTCGAATGAAATAAATGGAAAAAAAGAAATTGGTTTCTCTGCCATTAACTTAATTTTTTGGAGTTTCGTGCAAAACAAGTCACCGTAATGACAGAAAATTTTAGGGTGACAATTTGTTAAAAAGAAATTAATTCGTAAAATGAGATTTAAAAACGCAAGATTTATTCCGGTAACTTAACTCTTAAAATGTTAATTCCATATACAGATTTACCAGATGCACCGGTATCAAATAGGCGTTTTCTTTTTTTGTGAAAATAAAACAAAAGTTTTTAATGGTAACGCAAAACACATTTTATTCAAGGTATTGGCCATTGCTAGCTTCAAATTTTTTCCACTTTTTATTCAATTTGTAGATTCTACTCCACTAAAACTTGGCGTCTTCTAAAGCAAACCAATTAGTTACCAAAATTTTCCATATCCTCCTATGAATCGAGGTCATGCACAGGCAATATATAACCCATTGATGAAAACAAATAGTAGTTGAAAGGTGCAAAGTCTCGTGAAAACAGCAAGTGGAGTAGCAACTCCTAGCCTAATACTTTCATTGTAACCTGAATCGGTTCTGCTTTGGGTCCAAGTGCATTGTCATTGTTATAAAAAGTCTTACGGCCCACTCTGATTATTTTTTCCACCATCCTTAACACGATCAAAAAATATGATTTGATATTAAGTAAGCTTCTTCACGTATTCCCCATGAAATCATTTCTATCTTGTTGCGCACTTTATACAACTATACCTGCTACAATCTGTTTTATTTTAAATTTAAATACAGTCAACGCTTAAGGAAGACCCTGTACTTGAAAGACTTCATTTGGTAATTTACCGAGATGTGACTTGAAAAAATTCAGAGAGATACTACAAGAAGCTTGGAAACGATGACCTTGATCATAATATTTTGGTCTTCGAAAGAGAGGAATACTGTAGGCTCCATCCTCAAATATGAAATATCCAGTCTTCAAAAGCGAATACGAATGCAAAATTTATTTCTTGTCCAAATCGAGCCAATGATCCAATATTTTTCTTCAATAAATGCCACAGGATAGAAAACATATCGTTTCGTTATTACCTTTTTAAAAACGTTTAAAATATGAGTTCGTTGATTGCAAACAAAATAAAAATAAATATGTGTATCTTTTCAATTAAACTCTTTATTGTTCGCACTACTTTAGAGTGCCACTGTTTATAACATGACGAAAACAACAATAATTGCTTGTTCGCTATTCTTCTTTGCTTACAACACAGATCTTCTCAACGGCGATCTTCAAACCACGACTGTTCTCTTCAGACGCAACTCGTCTTCGCACATGACTAAGTGAATTCTTACTCCACTTGCCTGCTTTGTCTTGCCTTTTTATGTATATGCCCACGTAATCAGTCTGATGAAGGTTCTTGAAGTCGAACATTCGACGTTTCGCCTTCTCGAGAACTTTGTCGCGACTTCATTGTTGTTTGTGTATTTTGTTCACATTGTGTGTTGTTGCGTTCTAGCTTACTTTTCTATTCCCTTTCCTTTTATACTGATGTTGTTGGTTTAATTGTAACAAGTTCGTTGTATTTGTTTGAATAGCTTTTACTAATTTTAATGCTAAACGATGTAAACCGTTTCCATTTTCGTAACAGTATACCCACAACTATACGGCAGTATCTAAAATTTCTAATTTTTCCGAAAACATTAGAAGCTACTGCAGAGTTATGTCTTACTTACATTACAAGCCTTTAGTGAAGATCACGATCTAGCTTCTCTCACCATCTAGGTTGTGTGCGCTAATTTTATACATGAGTTGCGGAACCTACAGTTTAAAGTCGACTCCGAACGGCAGATTTTTGCTAAATTTTTCATGCGAATTTTATTTTTTGTTTTATTTGAGATGTCTGAGTTTAGGTTTGAATCATGGACTCGGGGCTAATAAGCCAACCTCCTACCTACTAGACTACCGCCACCTTAGATTGATGTCATTTGATTTAATACCCTTCCGTGTAATTTAATTGAAGAAATTGAATTTTATTTAATGACTGAATTTATTTTTACACTTGAAAGTGTAATCGGAAGAAATAAGTGAATTAGGCAATAAGAAAAAAAAACGAATAATTTTATATTCAAGAGTTATTTCATTTAATTTTATATTGACAGTTAATATGAATGCTATTAACATCACTTTTGATTTATTCATTCACTTTTCAAATTAAATTTCTATTGAATTTTATTCAAAGGCATTAACTTCATGATCATTTCGTTGACATTTGTTCACAGCACAATTAAAAATAATTCAATTAAGAAAAGTATATAAAAAGCATAAAAGCAGAATATAAAGAGAATTCTTTGATAAGTTAAGACAATATGGAGTGAGTTTGCTTGTATATATGTAATTAGAAAATTATTTGTTTATTTGAAACTCAATTAAATTAATATAAATTGAGTTAAAAGTTTAAAAAAATATATTTTTAATGAATGAATAGTAGAATGGTACATATAAACATATGATATGTACGTGCACATATGCTCCACATACGCTTCATAATAGCACTTATAGAAAATACAATATACTTTGCTACTTAAGATTTGTTTGCAATTATATGAAATAAAATGTACAGGGTAGGTACGTACATGGGAAGGCATCAAATATTCTTCACATAATGGAAGCAGCAGCAATTTCGGTGGAATGAATTTAATTTAAAAACATGTTGAACATTTTAGCGTTCGGTAAATAAGTTCGCAGACTAACACACAAATGATGGTAGCATATGGAGTTGTTTCAAGCACTTCCCATCCCTGAATTTAAATTTCATTTATGTTTCATTTAAATTTATTGCAAGAAATGATTGAAATTTATACTTCGTTTGCTACAAGTATTAATGCCAGTATGTCTGTGATTTTCATATTTCGTTTTGTTCGGTTTTGAACCAAGGGATCTCATCTAATAAGCCAACACACTACATACTACTCTATTGGCTATTAGGTCGATAATATTTGTATGCATTTACCCAGCATGCTTTGATTTTTTAACATAACATTCTTGTTTTTATTGTTCTTCAATAAATTTGGCAAAATTAATGCAATTTTCTTAAATTGCATTTGAATTTGTGGTTACAAATGTTTACCATTTTGATATAAGCAATAAACACAAAAGACTCGCCCTGATAGCTTATCAAACTTTCTACCATTTTTCTGTTGCTATTTCACGTATTTATAGTTAACATGCAATGAATTACATTTCGATTAATGCCAAACACTGATATATACGCAAATGCATTCCTTTCATACGAGTAGAAATGAAAATTGAACAAACAGCAGGAAGGAACTACCAAAAGCTAGCATAATGCGTGCACCTACACACGTATTCATTGAATGCTTTGTATGCCACAAATGATTGTGCATGCTTATGCACATGTCTACGTGAATTGTCTGAATACGCATTTTGTTTTGGAGGTATTCAGATGCATCAATTTAACACTTAAAAGCTGAAACTCATTCATAAGTTACCCACAGCCAATAGGGCCAATAGAAAATAACACAATTTAAAATGCAAAGTGAACAACAATTTGGTCACTTTCGAATTTTCGATTTTATGATGACCATGTATGGTAGAAGGCTAAAATAAAGACCATTCAAATTTTCGAGCCTTTCAAAAACTGTTGGTTCAATTTCCAATACCATGTGACGCTTTTGATGCCTTGGTTTGGAGGGGCAGCAACGACATAGGAGGTTGCAGGAAGTCTAGTACTCAGTGTGTTGGCTTATTAGGCGTTAGGCCACGATTCTTCAAGAACTTTCATCAGACTATTTACGTTGCCATATAAAAAAGTTCAGTCAGTCTTGAGTGAAGACGCGATGTGTGGTTTGATCGTGGTTTGAAGATCTCCGTTACAAAGATCAGTCGAACAATTGTTTGTTAATTGTTTTTGTATACGCAAAGGATGTAAACAGAGAAATAACAAACAAAGCAATTGTTGTGTACAGTGGCACACAGAATTGTTCGAACATTTATTTGTATAGCTTAAAATTGTTGCACTAATGGTAATAATTATTTATTAATATTAAATAGTGTGCTATTATTGCGTATACAATTTCGAACATGATTTTTTTGTTCAATTGTTTCGTTATAATCATTTCATGAAGCTTTTACTTTTAGTAAACGTACATATATACGCATTTAAAAATCTGCCACGTAAAGTTCATTTTCATAACTTCATAATAAAAACAAACAAATTGTTATGAGCCACAGAATTAAAAATTCTATGAGTATGGCAAAAAAAGAAAAGAAAACTTTAAATGTTAATTTCGTTGTTAGTTGGTTAGTTTTTAACTAATTACGTGGCAACATATGCGCTTTAAAGAGTGCTAAACATTTTTAATATTTTTTTATTATTTTATGGCTACAGAGAGAAGAAAAAGTTGAACGGAATTGTTTTTTTTAATAAATATAAAACTTTTATTTTTACTCTTTTCGTTTAAAACTTATTTTTGTTGTTGTTTTTTATATCCCATATACATACAAACTTTTGAAAGTATATTTTTGCTATTTTATTATTTTCAAACTTTGTTTGTAATTTATTTTTAAATAAAAAAAAACAACTAATTACACATGTTTGCTTATTTTTCGATATATTGAATTATGGTTGTAAATAAAAGTTCAGCTAGCAAACGGAAGAAATATCAGAATGATTGTGACTGTAGTTTTGTTGTAGTTAACACTATGTAACCACTGTAGTCGCTGTAGGCTATTTGGTAGTATGTTGGATTATTAGACGTGAGCCCACGGTTCAAAGTCCAGGTCAGAATCTACAACAAAAACTAAATTTAAAAAAAATTTCTTCGGTGACTGCCTCACAACAGATTTCCGGCGAAAACTCTGAGAGTAAATAAAAATTGCCATGAAAAGTTTCTCCAAGAAAATCTGTCGTTCGGAGTGGAGTTTAAACTGAAAGCCTCGTCACCCATTTGTGTAAAATTAATACACACAACACATAACTGTTGTGAAAAGCTGGGTCGAAATCCTGAATGATGGCTTGTAATGAAGAATTAGATATGTATGTATGTAAAGAACAAATTCATAGAAAGTTCTAGAAAATTAAGTCATTATTACTTTCAAAAAAATCAATGAAGCCAAACATAGTGCTGTAAATGTGAAAATTTCCAATATGACGCCAAGAGACTATTTTGAGATTATTTTGAAGCACGGTTACGGAGTCGCTAAAACTCAAACAAAAGAAAACTTCAAAACTTGTGCATGAGTGAAAGGCGACAAAGATCAACAGAAAACATATAGAAAGCTGTTGCATTTAATGAAAAATATATTGTTACGAAATTGGAAATGGTGTTATAAATATGACAAACAAAAGCTCCAAAAACAAAACAATGGACTTGTTTACATGATCAACGAATAAGCAGAAATATAGCAACAAGATCAGTGTATAAAGTCATTCTCCTTCGAGAGTATTCATCAGACTATGTACCCAGCGATATAAAAGGCAAGACAAAGCAGTTAACGGGATGAGAAAGAATTCAGAAGAATTGTGAGAAGACACGTTGTGTGTGAAAAGAATAATTGTGGTTTAAAGATCTCTGTTATAAAGATCTATTGAACAATTGTTATTGTGTACGCGAAAGAGTGTAAAGAAAAATAACAATTAAAGCAAATTGTTGTTGGAATTGAGCGAACAATAAAAAATTTATTTAAAACTAAACTCAAATTTATTTTTATTTCATTTCCAATCTGCGAACTCATATTTTAAATGTTTTTAAAAGGGTAAAAACGTAACAATATTAAATGGAGAGCTTGACCTTAAGGGCTATGGGCCTTTGAATTTTAAATTTACACAGAGTTCTTCTTGGAGATACCTACGTTGCAGAAATATGGGGTCACCAGAAACCTTTTTTTATTTTTTGCTTCCATTTTGGTATGTGAAAAATGATGTCTATTGGGCGCCAAGAAAGAAAAGTGTTGTACCGACAAACAAGAGACAATTGAGCATTTGAAGGCTAACATATGCAATGCCATTGCCGAGATACGACCTCATACACTCGAAAAAGTGCACGGAAATTGGTCTGATCGAATGAGGTACTGTGAGGCTAGCTGCGGCAGTAATATGAAAGAAGTAACATTCCATTTCCAACCGAAACAATTATACCTCACAACGGAAAAATAAATTTGGCAAAGTTTCGAAACATTTCTGTTTTATTGAATTTTTAAATTTAAGCTTTTTTATGGTTCACCCTTTACTTTTAGTCAAAGTTCCCATTATAAAGTATCCTTATGTGAAATGTCTTTAAACTGCTTTGAACTTAGTCTTCAACTTTCATTCGAAAAAAATGTTCATAAAAAATTAATTCATTCCCAATGAAATTATTTCCGCCTGAAAAATACAAAATTGGAAAACAATTACTTTCAAGCCCGTATGCTATTCCATTATTCTCCTTGCTCTCAAAGATATACTAAAATCTTCTTCAAAAAACTTTAAAAATTTGCACAAAGACTTCAAGCTAATAATGGTACCTTAATATGTGCATTCACACACATCCTTTCATGGACTGAAATGTTTTTAAAACACAGACAAATGCCAAACAACCATTGTAATTAGCATTCAACCTGGTTTACAAATCCCTCATGAAGCAGACTATCATGTCCTTGCACGACCACAGACAATGTTGCGACGGGTATTTAAATTATTACAGCAGACGATATGAGGAGATTTGTAAGGACATTGGCTATGGTTGGTTTGGCCCTACGTTATGTCAATCCACCAAAGGTGAAATAAACAATTCTGTTGTTCGAAATTAAAATTGACGCACAAATACAAATACAAACAGAATTGTACATTGGGTTGGACAGCTGAAAAAGTCACTGTATCGTTACATACATACATACATATGTATAATCAGTGTTTAATCAAAAGGGTCATGGAGGCTGTGGGTTATTTCATTTGCGGCAATGCCTAATTACACCCGTTAAAAATTACGCATCGCACAAAGTCTTATCATACATACATACGTAATTGACCATTACAACCCTTCAGTCAGGATTACGTCCTAGCTCCTCGCACCACCCATGTTGTGTGCCTTAATTTTATACTTGACTGGCGGGACCTAGTTTAACGTCGTCGTTGTTAGCTTAACGGATCTATCATCTATTGACATCAAGGATATAGCTTCGTTCATCAAACTTTCTGGCATGTTTTCCAGTGCGGGGTAGTCGTGCTTTTGTTGTGCAGCCCTTGTGCTGACCAACTTCTTCCTTTTCCCTGATTTTGGTGGAACTTGGTTATTACAGGGACTGCGTTCATCTGTGGCATCACAACGGGCCGCTATGCATGCTCAAGTGAGCTTTCTGATATCAGAGCTACCACTCCGACCTAAACCTAAACCTACTAGACTACGTAGTCTCTACAAAGTCCTATCAGCTTTACGAAAGTACCAAACTTTAGCAAATAAGTGACAATTTATTTTTCTTGAGACTTTTGCAGGGTTTGGCGTTGTGTTATCCGAGGCAGATTTACCAAGTCTGAAGCCACACTGGAAAAAATTATGATCTTTGATTTTAGATTTCAATTTTTCAAACAGAACTCTTAACTGAGAGGTTAAGGGGGAAGGAGACATCCATGCTGAAGACAAATTGCTGAAGGAGATGGATCAGCAACAGACAACAATTTTACAATAAAACGAAGAGAAAAAATTAGCATCCTTTGTAATACCTTAAGGGACATTTTAAAATTAAAAACATAAAGCAATCCCACACAGCTTGACCAATAATCTTCAAATAATAAAGAAGGAAAAAAGAAAAAAAAACCTAAGATGTGACAATGATATTGGATTTATATGCAAAAAACTGGCACTTGAAGCTGTGAGAGTTTTTAATAAACCAACAAAATAGCCTACAGAAGGAAAAATAAAAAGAAAATTAAAGAAAAAATACAATACAAGAATACATTTGTCTAATCAACTATAAAATCAATAAATGGGGAATGAATTCTCTAGTCGTTAAAAAATTAAGCAATGTTCTCTCAACCGTTCTATTACAAAATTTTTATTGAATTTTTATTTAACAATGGTCAGTGAAAATGGTCAACCATACCCACCAATGGATCCTATTTACAAAAGTTATTTACAATGAAAATTAATATGTTCGTGGGTTTTCAGAAAAACACTTTTTTATTATAGAGACTGAAGTAATGATAATACTGTTAATATTAAGGGGGAACCAAAATATGGGGTCTTTCAATAGGGACTTTCAAACTTTAATAGTTGATAACGGCTATATGTTGTTAAATTAGTTTTCATTTATTCAACGAATTTTGCTAAATCACCATCGACGACCACAAACAATGACAAAGGTTTTCGTTGAATATGCAGTGAAGCAGTTGTCAACTCACCCCAAATTTCATTGAAAAATCTTCTTCAACGATAAGATCTATTTCTGGATGAATGGATAAGAAAGCAAATAAAATTGTTTAATTTGTTACAATACAGCTCCACGTGAGACGCAATAGCTTTTAAAATCACTGTTTGGTAATGAATTTGGAATTTATTTCTTACAAAATGCGAGCATTATAAGTCGATAATTATCAACTTCTTTTGACCTGCATTTGATGATCTTGACACGAACGATATGTGGTTTCAAAAGGCTCTAATTTCCACATATTTCATGCGAATTAACAAAATACCACAGGGGTCCCCAAGCCAACATTACCCATGCCATCGTTCAAATTTAGCCTGATTTAAGCGACCGAGTCATGACAAATTTTACATACCAATCAACATTAGATGCATACATTGCATCCCAGCCTTGTTAAGGTTGTCGTATTCTGAATGGAATTCGACTCCCTAAATTATGGTAAGATATGATAATAGAAAATTCACGACTATTTTTATGAGATTATAAAATAAATTTTTCTAATATTTCTTGAAATAAGCTATCAAATTTTAAAGGGATCTTTCGGTAAAAACATTTGGAATGCGTGCCCTCTGGCCCCATTCAGAATCAGATTAATCGGTATTCAATGGCATAGAGATGCTTTTAATTGCAAAAGTTGAGGACTAGAGCTATTTTTGATGTTAAAATATCGTATCATTATTTTCAACATCGTACACGCCTTGGTCATCGTCTTGAGTTGAAAGTCTATCTAACTTCAACCAAACAAAATGAGCTGCATTTAGTTTTCGATGAGTACAATAACATCATGTCCACTGCAAAGCTAATCTATAATGCCAAAAGTTGGTAATAGTAAGAATTTATTACCTTCTAACGGACCATAGGGACTCCCTTAATGATTGCAATTTTGTTTTGCTTTTTCTTTAGCTCTGCTGGCGTGCATCATATGTAGATATATGTACCGCTAACCAGCGCAGTTAATATTAATTTTGGGCCGTATTTTTAGTCGAAGTTTTTATTGTCAGCTTTTTCTTTGTCATACAAAATGTTTCGGGTATAAAAACGCGACTTAATTTCATTGACTGAAGGCAGTTTTATATTAACATTGCATTGTAGTGAAAAATCCACATCCCTTATCCACAAAAAATATCAAAATAACAGTGGTGGGGCATTAAAATGATAGATTTAATATGCTGGTGGCTGTAGCTTTCTGGACCTAGTTGCGTATGCACGGTAGCACCGGGGTGAAACCCGCTGTGTGAACGGCTCCAGGCTAGGACTACGGCTGCCCCCGTCCCGTTAAAACCCTGGCAGGCCTCAAAGTACGTTCCTTGTCCGTCGGTGTTAAGTTGGTGGTGTAGGTTCGGTTGAGAAGACTCCCGATTAGTACCCGGTCTGGCTCTAAGCACCTGACCCCATGAGGGCTGGTGCCAACCCTCGCGTGGCCTCCCTGCTTGCATAGATAATCACGGGACCACTTATGGGTAACTACACTTTACGGGCAAGGATAGCGGCTTTAAGTGGGGACCCTCCCGCAATGAATTCAATCGACCGACCCAACCAAGGACACAAACCAGCGTCAACTCACTCTTGAGGGGGCTGGAACACTCTGGCAATGGGGCCATAGCTTACGCTGACGACATTGCCATTGTTGCGTCGGGAATTTGTCCGCAGACACTGTCGGATAAGTTGAACTTGGAGCTGTCAATCGTGCTAGACTGGTGTAGGGATTTTGGACTGTCTATTAACCCTCTAAGACCGATAAGATTTTTATTACGATTAAATATAAAATTCCGACCTTCTCCCTTCCCAGCATAGGTGGGACCAGACTCACGCTGAGTCGCGAGGTTAAATATCTGGGCCTGATCCTAGATCCCAAACTCGACTGAAGGGCGAATCTGGCTGCTAGGCCACGCAAGGCGGCATGTGCTGCTTACTGCTGCAGTAGAGCGGTCGGAACCAGATGGGGTCTTCGCCCAAGGATCATGCGTTGGATATATTCCACGGTCATCGAACCCAACCTCTTATGTTGTTTTCTGGTGGACTGCCCTGGACAAGAAATACAACGTCAGACTTCTTGACAAGGTCAGAAGGTCTGCTGCCATTTATATAACTGGCGCTCTTCGCACCACCCCCACGAAAGCCTTGTTCGCAATGCTAAACTGGCTTCCTACTGTGCTTCTCGCTAAGCAGGTAGCCAAGTTTGCTGCGACTAGACTTAACGCTCTCTCTCGTTGGCACATCGTACCCTCTGGTCACTCCACTATTCTGGAGGCTGATCCAGTGGCCCCAGTGAACATAGACTATTTCCCCGCTGAATATTGTCTTGACAGATGTTTCCACTCTCTGATTCCAAGTAGGGATGACTGGAATCCTGATACGGTCGTCCCCCCAGAAGTTCTGGATATATATACCGACGGCTCTAGAGTCGATAATGGGGTTGGGAGCGGTGTCTACTCTGGGAAACTGGACCTGAATATTTCTCTCCGTCTGCCGGACTACTGCAGTGTGTTTCAGGCGGAGGTGATGGCGATTTACCGAGCCGCGCAGTGGATCCTCGTCAACGATGCTCCTTTCACTCGCATCTCGATCTTCTCTGATAGTCAGGCCGCGATAGGATCTCTATCGGGTTCCGTGATTAACTATAGGATCGTTAGGGATTGTCGCCGCTGTCTTGACCTTCTTTCTGGGCGCTTCTCCAGTGTCTCTCTGGTGTGGGTCCCCGGCCACAGTGGAATTCCGGGAAACTGTAGGGCAGACGAGCTCGCCAGAGCTGGTGCGCTCCTTCCGGAATCCTCTTCTGTTGAATTGGGTATGCCACTTGCCTCGGTCAAGTTGACCATTGCGCGGAGGTTCTTTCGGGACGCCAACCTATCCTGGGTCAATGAGGAGTCCTGCTCCACCGCTAGACTCACCTGGCCCAGGATGGATAGAAGGCGTACCAACCGATTACTTGGTCTCGGTCGTGATGTCATCTCGACTACAGTGGCGGTGCTTACAGGCCATTGCGTCATGGGTAGATACGCGGAAAGAATGAGGCTCCCTTTCAACGACTTTTGCCGTGGATGCAGGTCCACTGAGGAAGAGGAGACTGTTGTTCACTTCCTCTGCCAGTGCCCGTCTCTTGCTAGGTGTAGATATAGGTTATTTGGCTCCCCATTCCTGGTTAGCTTAACGGATCTATCATCTATTGACATCAAAGATATAGCTTCGTTCATCAAACTTTCTGGCTGGTTTTCCAGTGCGGGGTAGTCGTGCTTTTGTTGTGCAGACCTTGCGCTGACCAACTTCCTCCTTTTCTCTGATTTTGGTGGAACTTGGTTAGTACAGGGCCTGCGTTCATCCGTGGCATCACAACGGGCCGCTATGCGTGCTCAAGTGAGCTTTGTGATATCAGAGCTACCACTCCGACCTAACCTAACCTAATATGCGATTGTTTAATCTTTCACAACTAACTTTTCATCACACTTCATCATAAAAATATTATTCGTATCTCTTGTCATGTTAAATTTCCATATCGCTGAAATATGCATAAAAACGTAAAAGTTCCATAAAGAATCATTGGAGTTGCATAAAAATAAAATATTCTCGTCATTTTCCATTTTCTTTATTCCAAGCACTTTCTAAATTTGTTGCTAGCCATGTTGCTTTTTAATAGTAATAATAATCCTAATAACACTTTACATGCATGTGTTTGTTCATATACATATACATATGTATGTATTTAAATAGAGGCTTCATTCGTTTGGTGTCAAGTGGTTGTGTGAATTGTTGTAATTTGACATAGACACTGAATAGCTTTTATCATCATATTCCCGCAAACTGCAGAATTGTCGAATGTTTTTTTATGTTTCCTTCGTCTGTTAGTTGATTTGTTGTTCATTCATCCGTTCAATTATTCATATATTTGTATGTTTATTCTAACATGACATGAAATATGTGTGTGGAATATTAAATAACGTTTCCATTTTAGTCTACAGATTTAAACAAAATAAGTGAAATGATTGTTGTCGGCAAAGCTTAGTAATATTCTACCACGTAATGCATTTCTCAGGGTTATAAATGGTGCCCACAAGGAACAAAGAGCTTCAATAAATTTGATGAATATATCTATTCTTAGGCGGAGATTTTTTCTATTGGGCACGGTTGGAACCATTTACCTACCTCCTTCGAACTTGATCACATGTTTGGACAGCCAAGCAGCAATCAAAGCGCTGGTAACCCATCTCGTCAAATCAAAGGGCGTCAGCAGTTATATATACACTCTAGACCGTACGAATCGACTCAGCACCCGCCTCTACTGAGTTCAAGACCTCTGTGGTATACAGTCGGGTTTACAACCTAGTTTTTCATAGTGGCATAGAGGGAAACGAAAAAATGGATGAACTGGCATTGAAGGTATCAAAGATTACTGAGGAGGAGACGATAGATGAGATATATAAACTTCTCTGCTTAGTAGTGGACAGCGTGAGAACTGGGGAACTACTTGGGTTGGACGAGAGAACGGTTCGCAGTCCAGCATTACGGTAAAAGCTGTGCTGATGTGCAGGAAACGGAATCGATACAACACCTTTAATGCGAGTGTACTTCAGAAGAGACGTCATCAGTTTTTAAATGACAAAAGGTTTGTAGATCTTGGCATGTTGACAAAAGTGCCACTAAGGAAACTGGCCGGTTTCATCCGGAGCTTCAACTCACCACTAACGGATCATGACATGGTGGCTTATCTCACACATACTGACTTTGTGCAACGCATTATCATCCGGCGGCTGCTCTAGTTCGGCCAAGTCTAATGAAAGACAATGAAAGACGACCTTGTCTGGACCAAATCGAAGAATCACTGTCATCAATTGGGCTAAGCAACTGGAAGGATGTGCTAAGGCAGGCCGAAATCCGATAAACTAGTAGTCACAAAAAAGTAAGTCATGGAAAATTGGATATTTCAAATGCTCTGCACTCAGAGACGTCGCGATAGGCATTTGAACTATGTATATTCTTCACAAAATGGCATCAATAATTCTTTAAAGCTAATAAAAAGTTTTTTGATATTTTACACAAACGTTGTTTTATTTAAATTTAAAGAGAGGCAGCACTCAGTGAAAGATTCTTTGCATTTGTTACCCTTACTCAGGGTAAGAAATTATTTCGTAAGTAATTTCCTGCAATTGCTTGCAGAGGCTACAAAAACATTTGTATCCAGAAACAATTTATGTGAATTTCAGTAAAATTCTTTGCAGAGCACCTTATTTTATATTAACTTTACTTCTCAATTTCCTGTTCTACCATCTTTTCAGCGCCATAGAAACACTTACTCATACACATTAAATTAGTTTTGCTTGAGGCCATTAACAGATTTTATTTGTTTATAATAATACGATACATCTGCATATTAGAGGTGTCAAACTATCGATAGTAGCACTATCGATAGTTTTTGATAGTTCATAAAAATATATCGATATATCGAATCTAAACTATCAGTTCTTAGAAAAAATATCGATATATCGGCGATACTATCGTAACACTATCGGAGTCTCTCAAATAATACATTTATATACATTTTTGAATTTAATAGGTTAAAATACTAAATAACGCATTTTGTATAAACAAAAATAAACAAAACCGAACTTTATTTCTTAGTTCAAAAATCAAAAAATTAAATATGAAGTATTTAAGATGAAGGGTCAGTCAACCAATTGTATTTGCTTGTAAAAAGAAGCATTTCTGCGACATTTTCTTTTAATTCTTACTCCTATCCGAAACTTATTGACCAGCTTTACTAAACATTCATTTCGACTCAGTCGAAGTAGCTGGGATACACAAATACAAATACACAAAAGCAAGTATTTGCATCTCTTTCATATCACTTGAACGTGTCTGGAAATAAAATAATTGTTTTAGTGATAAATAAATACATCTAAGTAGCACATGTTAGTCAGTTAATGTCTTTACTTCACTCTGCATTTTATAATAATACTGTGGGAATCACCAGTTTATAAATGCAAACAAAAAGTTAGTGGTGGAACATTTGAGGGGTGTGGAAACAAAGGCAGCAATCTTCACTTTGTTGAAACAAACTCAATCTCCAAATTTCAGTTCGCATTTTCCCAAAAACTTCAGTGAGGATATGGATCAAACTTGGTCGGCATATTTATCTTTTTCTTCTCTACTAATTAACAAAAAAATTCATTATAAAATACAATTGTCTTTAAAAATACAAGTTTTTCTTATTAATTTCGAAAACTACAGAAGTGGAGATTGCTGCCTTTGTTTCCACACCCCTCAATTTACTATCGATAGTGAAAAAAAACTATCGGTAATAGTTAAATGTTTATATTTTGTAAAAAAAAAACATCGATAGTAACGAAAAATATAAACTATCGATACTATCGATAGTGCCATCGATATTTTGACACCCCTACTGCATATGTTTACATCTATAAACATCATAACAATATAAATACATATATGAATAAAAAGAACAAGAGAAAATGAACACGAATAAAAATATAATTAAGGAAAAATGAGAAACAAGAGTTTTGCCTTAAAGGAGTTTTAATTTAATAACAGAATTTGATTACAATTATTTATGGTGTATTGTTACACCAAAATTTTCTAAATGATATGTATGAGCGAGAGTTATGGCATTAAGGCTTGCTATGTTTGTATTTGTGTTAGAGAATATGTTTTCATTTATAAATATATGTATTCTAACTTAAAGTGGATAAGATCAATATGAAAACAAGTATATGTATTATTAATCAAATATTTATGATTAATTATTTCTGCTATAAATTAAAAGCTGTTGCAACCAAAGAATAAATAACTGTTGTGAATAAAAATTATATTTAAAATTTTCTAAATATTACAAGTCATTAATAATTACATAATTTAATATTTTTGCTTACATACATAATTGGTCATTACCACCCTTCAGAATGGATTATTACCTAGCTTCTTACACCGCTTATGTTGTGTGTGTTAATGAGTGGCCTACAGTTTTGAGTAAATTTTCATGACATGAAATTTAGTCAGGGGTTCTGCTACAACTCTGCTAGGATTTCGCTGAAGAATTATTTTTCCTGCTGAAAGAGAACCGTTCAAAATTATAACCCATTTGCAGTTGAATTGGAAATTCAAAATTTACGAAAGTGGAAATGGTATTACATCGTTTAATAAATTAAAATGATTAACAAAATCTACAAAAACAATGGACTGGTTTACATGATCAACAAGCAAACAGAAATATATCAACAAACATCAGCATAAAAATGGTAAACAAATAAACGAAAATATACAAACAACATTACCAGAATAAATGTAAACAAAATACACAAACAGCAATGAAACAATGATTTTTACATTTATAGAGATCTCGAGAAGGTGAAGCTACGAACCTTCGAAGATCACTCATCAGACTGTTTACATCGCTATATAAAAGGCAAGTCAAAGCAGTGTAGCGTGTCTTTGTGTATGAACAATGTCAGCACATTATAATTTTATTAAAATTAAGTGCGATGAACCAGACGCATGTAATATGAATAAAGCACTTGAGTCTTGTGTTCAATACATTGTTATAAATACTAATGCAATATGCACTCCTGCTGTTGGACAACTGATAGCAATATTTTATGAAACGTTCAGGCAACCGCTATACCTTCCACTGTAACTAAAAATGCTTGATCAGCATATATTATGTGTAAAACAATTTCTATGTTAAAGACACTGATAAAAAAAGAACTTAACAGTGCGTATCAATCCGAACTAAAAATAACCAAACAACCCAATAATTTTATTTATCGGTTACAGCAGGTAATGGAGTCAGTAAAAATTCACTCAATCTTGTTGTGAAGACACGTTGCGTGTGTTTACGCAAAAGAGCGTAAAGAAGAATAACAAACAAAGGAAATTGTTGTTGTTTACATCAAGTTGTGATCAGTGGCACACAGAGTAGGAACAATAAAGAATTTATCTAACACTAAACACAAATTTATTTTTATTTTATTTACAATCTACGAACTCAGATTTTAAACTATTTAAAAAGGGTAAAAACGTAACAATACCATCCAAAACAGTTGGAACAGATCACAAAGTTCTTATGATTGGATAAAATGTTTTATGAAATAGGAAAAGTTCTTCTTTAGATCATAAAAAGTGTACTGAGCTGGCAGTAGAAAAGAAGTGGCAAAATATACTTCGGAGCGACGAAATCAAAATCAGTTTTTTTTTCCTATTTACTGAGAAGAAATGCCCGACAATTCGAAAAATGGTTTCCATCTCAGATATTCCATGAAAAAATGGTTAATAAAGAAGGAGGCAATATCATCCTATGGGACTGCTGTTCTTAGTATGGAGTTGGTTCAAATAATTTTTTAGAAAATGGGTAGATTTGTGTATTAAAATTTATTCGAGACATACATAAAGAGTCATTACAACTCTTCAGTCTGGATTACGACCTAGATTCTCACACCATTTATGTTTCTGGTAATAATTTTTATACATGAGTGGTGACACCTACAGTTTAAGAACAACTACAAACGACAGAATTTTTTGATTTGAGGAAACTTTTCATATCAATTTTATTTTCAGGCTTTTGGCCAGAAATCTGCAGCTAAGTAGTCACTAAAGAAATATTTCTTCATATTTCGTTTTGTTGGAGATGTCTGATCTGGTGTTTGAACCTTGCATTTACGTCTAATAAGCCAACACATTACCTACTAGACTACTTCGACTGCAACACCACTCATGTTCTGTGTATTAATTTCGTGCATAAGTTGAGGGACCTACAATTGGAAGTCGACTCCGAAAAACAGATTTTTAAGAAACTTTTCAATGTAATTTTATTTCATTTTATTTGTCATAGTTTTTACCAGAAATCTACTACGAGGCTGCAGCCAAAGAAATATTTGTTCATATATCGTTTTTCAAACCTCTGAACCCTGGCCTCACGTTTAATAAGCCAACACATTGCCTACTAGACTACGGCGCCTTACAAGTTAGTGAGCAAAAAACCCCTTTTTTTTAAATTTATTTTCTCTCTATATATATGCATCTTCACTTTATTTATTATGATATCTAAAAACGTAATGTAGCTGACAAAATATATATTATCCCCATTATTTGCAATTTTATTATCACCATATATTATTCAGTTTACGTTCTTTCATTTTCGTATTAATTTTTAAAATCCTTTTATCCTGCTAATGGAAAAGAAAATCCTTTTATCATCGTCGTATTTATGTGCTTTTTGTCTCATTTGGGTTTTCTAAATTGACAAATGACAAATCGCAATAGAAAACTTTTAATAAAAAAAAATAAAAGAACTGCAAAGAATTATGGGGATGAGTTTCATTTTAAATTAAGGATAGGAAAAAAAGAAAAAAAACATTAAATTTTGATACGTTTTTACGTATTTTTTAACGTTTCTCGTATTTAATAAGAGAATATGTTTCTTAAGAGAACATATTTTTTGAATTTTAAAATTTATTGAGAATAAAAAATTCTTAGATTTTTATATGGTCAACAAATTAGGTGCTGTGCACAGAAAATCTTAAAATTTATGCAAAAATTTGAACATAAAAAATATTTGTTTGGCTAAACTTAAGGTATTAAAGTATAACCGTCATTATTTTGTACACGTAAGTCCTGCCACTTGTAAAAAATTAATAAACGCAACATAAGTGGTGTGAAAAGTTAGGTCGTAATCCTGACTGAAGGATTATAATGACCAATTATGTATGTACATACATATGTAAGTGATATTGTAAAGCAATAGAAACTTCAAATATCGAAACTTCACAGATTTCATTGGAAAAGCTATCTAAAATTTTTGATTGCATGCAATATAATGTTTTCAAGATTTAAAAGAGGATGGAAAAAGAAATGAGTCGGTAAAAACAACAACAAAGATGAAATATTTCTTCTAAATTTAAGTAATGGCAGTTAAATATTCTATGAGGTGTGCTTAATCGATGTATAGAGTAAAGAGAACTTCAATAAAAGAAAAAACAATAAATGCCACTTTTGAATTATAAAAAAACAAACAAAAATATTTCGTAGTTACATAATTAGTTCATCATGTGGGTGTAATTGCTTCTAATATTTTGTGAAGAAACTCCTCTTTAATAATAAATTAAAAACATACAAGAAGATTCTCAAGAAGTCTCTGACATCTTGCAAATTTGAGCGGCATGGATTGACATACAGGTCTTGGAGTTTTTTTAATTTTTTTGTTCAACTTGTTTCCTACGATTGTTCCATGAATTGAATTGGAATCAGCACTTTATGCTGATCATTATACAATATCTGTTTTTTAAAAGTACTTAGGCACTTTAACCAATTGTTCGGTGTGTTATCGTTATCACCATTACCTCGTAAATTTATAGTAGTATCAGTATCATTATCGGTTCAAACCTCACTTCAGACATCTTCAACAAAACGAAATATAAAACGATATTTCTTCGGTACATTCCACTCAGCAGATTTTTGGCAAAAATTCTGACAGCAAATAAAAATTGCCATAAATGTTTCTGAAATATCTGTAGTTCCGAGTCGACTTTAAACCGTAAGTCCCGCCACTCATGCATAAAATTAACGCACAGACCAATTATGTATGTATGTATATATCAGAGATTAGCAATGAATCGTTTTTTCGCTACTCATAAGTACTCATGAAATTTTGAGCATGAGTATGTGCGTCAACAGTATTTAAATTCAACTACTCTGATTCATCCGAACGCACTACAACATTAATTTATATGTACAGGTTGCAATGAGTATGAGCACAAAGTTGACATCAAACTCATAACATTCGAAATATGTTTGATTCATACGCCTACTCATTCAGATTTATAAATTTAGAAAAATATGTACTTATAATACTCATAAATCATTAGAGTGATTCGATTCATTCATCAAAATTTACGGTCTTAGTTGTTGTTGCATTTACAAAAACAGAAAACAGAAAAAGACAAAGACAGCAAGCAAATCAAACACACAACCTTCTAGAGAGTACTGTAGTGTTCATACGCGAATCATATTTATTTTGTGATTCTTGTAAATATTGAGTCATAGAGAGTCGAAACCAACAACATCATGCGTATCGCTAAGTATGTATTAGTATGATGAGTACTTCAAACTTTGAATATGAGTAGTATGAGTATGATAAGTATGAATGCGTATAAATATCAGAAATTATGAGTATGATTCTAATCTACTCATCTTTTTGAATACTCATTGCCGATCTCTGGTATGAATATATCAGTATTATCATTATCGTACTACTTTGCAGTACGTATGATTAATATGAAATTCGATTTACTTCGTTTCGTTTTTGTCGTTTGATTTAATTCCTTTTTTTCTTTCTGAAAAGTTTTTAAACTTAGGAGCTATTTTTAATATTTTTAATTTGTTATTAACTTTACAAATATTTATTATTATATATTATTTTTTCTATTCATTATTTTCTTTATTTTGCTATTAAATTGAATAAGAATTGACCTCATATATGGATATTAATTTTTATACTCAAGTCCTGTAAACACTTGTTATGTGTTATGGAACAATGAAAGTCCATATTAAAGCTTTTAGTTTTTATTAGATCGTAAGAATGTATATTACGGTCATAGAGGTTATTTTTATGGTGATTATAATGGAAAAGTTTTTATCATAATACATTGTTGTTGTTGTTGTTGTATATAGTTGATTTTGTTAACGCTTGGGTTGGCACCATAGAAGGTAGTGTTTTTCCATCTTAATCAGTTATAAGCTGCTTTAAACATTATTGCTTTATATAATATTGTTACGTTTTTACCTTTTAAAAACGTTTAAAATATGAGCTCGTAGAGTCCTAATAAAATAATAATAAATTTGTATTCAGTTTTAATTAAATTTTTTATTATTCGCACAATTCTGTGTAATACTGTTCACAACAACAATTGCTTGGTTTGTTATTCCTCTGTTTTGCATAAACAATAACAATTAATAGACAATTCTTCGACAGATCTTTTTAACGGAGATCTTCAAACCACCATTACTCTCTTCAAACGCACCGCGTCTTCATACAAGACTGACTGAACTAAACAGTCTGATTAATGTTCTTGAAGGCGAATGTTCGTGGCTTCGCCTTCTCGAGATCTATATAAATGTAAACATCGTTTCTTCATTATTATCGTTTGTGTATTTTGTTTCCATTTATTCTACTAGCGATTGTTGGTATATTTTTGTATACTCGTTTAGTATTTTTCTTTTTGTTTGTTGGTATATTTTTATTTACTTGTTTATTATTTTTTTATGCTGGTGTTTGTTGTTGTATTACGCAGTGCGATATTTGTAAACAAGTTCATTGTTTTTATTTTTGTAGCATTTTTTTATAATTTTAACGTTAAAGGATGTAAAAGCAAAATACCAGTATCTAGAGTTTTTCATTTTCTCAACAATATATTAAAAAAATAAATAATAACTATGACCACAAAGTCTTTCTCTCTTTATATTAATTTTCTGCATGTTTTTTCTGATATTATAAGTACCATTTCGTATTTAATTTGTATTGGAATCCCACACCGACAAATCAAAGGACGTCAAGAATTTGCTTGGACTCTCTATACCATATACGTCGACACAACACTCGCATAAATCTCATACATTCCAAAGCAAAATGGAGCGCTACATTTCTAGAGATTTCTCGTGTCTTTGGCAGTATATGGTCTCAAAAGAAGACTTTATTTGTTTAAAGAAATTTTTTAATTACGATAATCCAACAAAAGTCATTCGGCACTTCCTTATGGAACGATTTCTTCGAATTAAAGTTTCATAGAATAAATAAGTTCGGCATTAGATGTACAATGCTTATGGTATGCAATGATTGACTGTCCGTGGGATGGACAGTTATAGAAAGTTATAGCAACAAAAACAATGTAAAAAAGAAGCAACAAAAAATGAATCGATTTTATGCAGCAATACAGAAAAAATTCCCATTTATTATGTGGTACTATACAGAAATGTGCAAAGGTTTAAAAAAAAACCGCACTCTTTCACATACCTTCCACTCATAAGTTATTTTGTTTGATGTTTTTCCATAATGTATTGGCAACCGCATAAAAGTTCCCTTTATATTATCCCCAACTGAAAACTATCATATGAGTAAAGTATTCCCGCAATTTACGTTTGCAACATTTTATTTTAGATTGTGAAGAGAATGGAAAAGAAATGGTAAGCAGTGGCTGCTGGAGAGGAATGGATTTATGCTACATATTGTAGTAATTCAACTTGCAACATCAAAAAGGTATTGGCTTTGTCATCATTAATGAAAAAAAAAAAAATATTCCACTTGTATTAGTGTGTTGCAAGATATTTAGGTTTTTTTAAGAGTTTTGCGTATTGATTTCAGTACGTATACTGCATAAAGACATATTTTTACAGTGCGTTACAAAAGATGAAAGCTTTGGGCTTGTATTATTCTATGAATTTTAAGAAATAAGCTCCACATTACAATTTAATTTAAATTGTTATAGAAACGTCTCCTATTCTTTTCGATCCATCGAGTGGGGCAGTGGATTCAATAATTTCTGCTCTTAACTCAGCTGATGTGTTGCTCCTTATACACGAGTAAAACTAAACCAGCCTGGTGAAATCGAGAAATTAATGGATTTTCGTCGTCTAAGTGACGAACGCCAAGACAGCTGGTGTGAGAGAATTTTGTAAAACCAGACTGAATGAACTTCAATTTCCCACTAAAATGGCAACAAGTGCTTCTTGAAGAGATTTCTATGGTGATCTTGAATTATCTAAAATCTATCATCTAACATCATATCTCCAAATTCAGATGACTAATTGTAGTTGGATTACCTCTGTTACTGTTACTCTTGTACCTGTTACTCAAATACCATTCAAATGCGTATCACTCTTGACTTCGGATAATATTTAATCAAATATGGCTCTTTTGAATTATTACTCATAGTGGTTGATTGCTGTTTGTATATTCTGTATTGGACAACCATACACTCTTCCGAGCTGGATAAATGCCAATGTGTTTATACCCCAAACTTATCCCCTATTAGTCGTTGCTCCCTTATGTTAAGAATATGAGAAAGAGTTCTTGATCTTGATATTGATTTTGCTTGCTTCTTAACAAGCCAGCTGGAAGAGCTCTGATGGTCTTTCTTGGCATTGACGCTTTGGACAACTCTTGTCCTGACTTGATCATGGCCGTTGTGGATTAGTCAGATCTAGAAAATTGGAAAACATGAAAAACCCAGGATATATACCATCCAACTTTAAATCAATCAATCCATCACCTTATGTTTTCCAGACATTCTTACGTATAAATGAATAAGCACGGTTTTTGGCTATATTCGAATCGATACTACGTTGTCGATTCCTTGTGCCTTGTGTTTGACTCGTCTATTGCTACCACTACGGATTTTGCTCTAGCATAATAAAGGGACTAGTTAGTGAAAATTGTATATTCTTACGTAACACTTGCCTTTCTCGCACACTACATTACAGGCAGAATTTGTTCTTTAGCCGGACTTTGTGGAATTTCCTACCTGCAGAGGTCTCTCCTGTTACTTATAATATAAAAAGGATCGAATGTCTTCAAACGATGGCGATGATTTCCGTATCCGATCCAACAGTGAGCTGTATGAGCTCCTCAACGACGTAGACGTTGTACAGCGTATTAATATCCAGCGGCTGCGCTGGCTCGGCCATGTCGTTCGAATGGAGGAGGATGCTCCGCTCCGGTATTTGATGCGGGAATCTGCGGAAGTCGGCGAAGAGGACGACCTTGTATCCGTTGGGAGGACCAAATCGAGGAAGCCCTGTCATCGATTGGTGTGACGAACTGGCTTAGGCGCGGAAGAAGCAGAGGCGCCTGGAAGGATGTGTTACGGCAGGCCGAAATACGTTAAACGGGTTGTTATGGCCAATTAAGTAAGTAGAATGTCTTCAAACACTACTCCCTCTGTCCTCCTTTCCAAAAACTATTTTACTAATTCCAACACAATGCACTGACGTCGCCGAGGTCTAGTAGGTAGTGTGTTGGCTTATTAGACGAAAGGCCCAAGTTCAAATCCCAGGTCAGACATCAAAACGAAAATATGAAAATATTTCTTCGGCAACTTCCTCTCAGCAGATTTCTGGCAAAAACTCTGAGAGTAAAAATTGCTATGAAAAGCTCCTATAAAATTAACGTACACAACACGAGTGGTGTGAGAAGCTAGGACATTGTACAATGTGTCAATTCGACCCCCGGGTACTGTACTTGTCACAGTTGACAAGTACACGTCCTCTAACCTAACCTAACCTAACCTTACACAATGCGCTGCATGATATGTTACCGAAGAAAATACGACTTGTTTTCTGATGGTCTACTCTCAATAAAAATTGCATTTTCATTTCTGTTTTCTATGATTCGTCCCTTCATATTATTTTACGGACTTGTAGCAATGCGACTTTGTAATTTGTTAGGCTACCATTGAGCACTCCTCTCTATCTATCAGAGAAATAAACTAACTCATGTGAACGATTGAACGACACTAAAGCAGATATCCTTTAAATGAATTGTTTTCGCATCGACGTACTCTTCAGATCTGACCTTACTCAACCAATTTACTCTCGTTCTGATTGACGGTGCAATGTCAACATTCGTTTTCTGAATTGAACTTGATTCAATAACACTGCTCTATCAATTTCAATCACGATTCTTATCAACAAAGATTAAACTCTTAGTGTTCAACTGTGCTTAAGGCTTACTTTTTAATGCAATTTGTTCTTCGTCATAATTATACTCTCTCTTTTTGTGTGTATCAATTTCGCGATAACTTTTCATGAGCTTGTTTTTTTATTCACATAATTTCCTGTGTATTTCGTTTGTTTAATTTTGTGTACCGTATGATATGTTCATTTTGTTCTTCTCCGTTTGCCTTGTTTGTTTACTCTCAATTAGTTTACTTTTACGCGAGTAATAATTTCATTATATTTTTACAAATTGTCAACATTCTTTTGTTATTCACTGTTAATATCTACAATTCTGATTGAGTCTTTTTTAAACAAAATATTGAGAAATAAAGTAACATATCAAAAAAGGAAATTTTACTGCTGCCAAGCAACATTGCAATATAAAAAAGTTTTAGAAAAAATAGCCAATCTTTTCAAATGCCATTCGTTACTTTTTATTTCTGCAGCAAGTGGTGCGGAAGTGTAACTGCTCAATAATAATTTAACAGACAATTTCAAATTCTATTTCTTTTATTTATAAGTGTTTCCAAATGTATATGCTTTTGAATACATTTGATAGTTTATTCATAATTTAAAATATACTCTTTTGCTATTATCATGTGCTATTTTTCATGTTTAATTTCGTTGGAGATGCCTGACCTGGAGCTTTAACCGTGGCCTCATGTCTGATAAACCAACAAATGCGATATCATAGTTATGTTTTCGCTATTTGTCCATCACTTTTTTTATATTATATAAAAGGCGATATAAAAGGCAAGACAAAGCAGACAACGGAGTCAGTAAAATCTCAGTCAGTCTTGTGTGAAGACGCGTTGCGTATGAAAAGAATAAACGCGATTTGAAGATTTCCGTTATAGAGATATGCCGAACAAATTTTAGTGTTTACGCAGACGAGTGTAAAGAAGAATAATAAACAAAGCAAATGGTTGTTGTTTACATCAAGTTGTGAACAGTGGCACACGGGGTTATGCGAACAATAAAAAATTTAATAAAATTAACACAAATTTATTTTTATTTTATTTGCAATCTACGAACTCATATTTTAAACGTTTTTAAAAGGGTAAAAACGTAACAATATGGCCACCACTATAAGTCATAATCAATACGCAGAACGAAATATTTGGATTCAATTTGTGTTGAGTGTTGTAGCATTTACCTATTATATTTTTTATTTTTTTTTTTATTTTCTGTACTTAGAAAAATTTTATTGATTTATATTTGGTATACAGATCGAAAATGAATTATATTATATATATTGTTATGTGAAATTAAAAAAAAAATTAAAACAACAAATTTTTTTCCTTGCCAATTTTGCATTCAACATAATTAAAAAATGCAGAAAAATCTGGGTATACGTGATGTTGTATTGTGGAAAAATACAACATATTGCTCATATGCACCAGTCGAAACAAATGAAGATTTGAATTTGATTTTAAATTTACTCAAGGCTCTTCATATCATTTTAGTCGCCATATAATTATTTTATTTTAGCCTTGTAGTTTTATTAATGACTTAATGGGTAATTATTGGCCGTGGTCTAGTAGGTAGTGTGTTGGCTTATTAGACGAAAGGCCCGAGTTCGAATCCCAGGTCAGACATCACAATTAAATATGAAAAAATATTTCTTCGGCGACTTCCTCTCAGCAGATTTCTGGCAAAAACTCTGAGAGTAAAAATTGCCATGAAAAGCTTCTCAAAAAATCTGTCGTTCGGAGTCGACTTTAAAACTGTAGGTCCCGCCACTCATGTATAAAATTAACGCACACAACATGCGTGGTGTTGAGAAGCTAGGCCGTAATCCTGACTGAAGGGTTGTAATGACCAATTATGTATGTATGTATAATTATTTTATGTCAAGAATAATTTGCTTTCCAGACAGAATATTAAAATGGACACTCTTCTTAGTGTGAATAATTTTGTTCTATCTATAGGGAAGTAAATCTCAAGTCGCTAACAAATTTTTGCAAATGAACAAAGAGTTGTGTTCGTGATGAATCGCGAGCGCCAGTGATGCTGACAGAAATATTGTTTCCTATATTCATACGCAACACCACTTAATTCTACCAAGACAGCACAATTTGCCATACAGCCCGCTTAACAATTGATTTATAGCAAAGTCCGTTTGTTGACAACTTTCATTCCACATGTGGTCCTATTCATTGGTTGATGCGATTAGTTTCTTTTTTAGTAGGCTTGGTTAAGTAATTGATTTCGGCGCCAGCACAACAAATACTGAAGAATTTCTACATTTTTAGGTCAGCTTCGAACAGCAGATTTCAGTTTTTATTTACTCCCATTGATTTTGATAGAAATCTGCTAAGTCGCCGAAGGAAAATTTTTTCATATTTCGTTTTGTTGGAGATGTCTGACCTAGGGTTTGAAGCGTGGCCGTACATCTAATAAGCCAACCCACTATGGAAGATTAGATTAATAGGTCATCTATAACTAAATTTGTATACGAATGTTGATAAAAAATTATTTTACTTTATTTTGTTGCATAACATTTTAAAATATTAAAAATATCCATCGTATTGTTGTTATAACAATCTCACGGTCTCTTAAGTGTGTTTAATTTCACAAATAAGCCCTTAATTGTAGTAAAAGTTAAGTAAAAGACATCCATTATTTTAAAAGCATGCAGGATGCTTCCTTGGCAACAGCGTGAAATTATTTTCATGTTTTCATGTAATGCATCTTCTTATCGATATGCCATGACTTTCTTGGGCTATTAAGCATGAATTTTAAAGGATTAATAACCACCAGGCACTTGCAAATTGTACATGGCATGCATGTAGTTATAAATAAAATAAAAAACCTTAAAGGATGATTAATTGTCGTTATGAAAACGTTGAAGGACATTAACTTAGGTTAACGAGTAGCTTGAAAATTCGTTCGGTGGCTCATATGGCCCGTTGTAATACCCAACGTAAGGTTGTAACACATTAATTATTGTGAAAAAAGCAATTGATAAACACAAAGAAGAAAATACAGTAAGCAAGACTAGAATAAGGGTATCAGAAGGTACATTTCAGACTATGACATTAATAAATCTCATCCACATTAAAACTTATTTTAATATCATACTCATGCTACGAAATTCATAGTTTGAATTACTCATCGTACTCATATTTAACAATATGTATGATGTTGGTGATTTTGACTCTCCATGAATCAACACATACACGAATTACAAAATAAGTATGATTCGCATACGAACACTACAATACTCACAAGGAGGTTGTGTGTTTGCTACCCATTTCTTTTTCATTCTTCTTTTTTTGTAAATACAACAACAACTAAGACTATACATTTTGTTAAATGATTTGAATCACTCGAATCATTTATGAGTATTTAAGTATTTTTCTAAATTTATGAATCTGAATGAGTAGGCGTATGAATCAAACAGCATTACGAATTATATTCTTCCGATGTATGTTAAATACATTACGTTTAATTTTTTCATCATTTAAACACTTCATACATACTAAAAGTGTTCTTCAATTTAAATCCTTATATTCTCTACCACATATATACTGATATTAGCAGTACACATTAATGTTTTATGTTTTTAATAAATTATTTACGAACATGTTTTTCGAAATATTTCAAGCTTATCAAAATTTATTTCATTCCCTAAAGGGAATTCTGCTTTAAATCGTAAGAACACCAGGTTAATATTGAGTTAAAGCTACAAGATTATAACAATGCTAAGACAGTTATGAATGCTTCAGCTGTTGTTAATGATCACAGACTTAGTCTTATAGTGTTTTCACACCGAGTGGTTTTAACGCAAAAGTTGGTTTTAACGTTAAAATCAAAAATAAAACCTGCTTTTACCATACAAAATTATTGTGTTAAAATCAACTTAAAACCAATTTAAAAAAGGTTTTACAAAATTATTGTGTTAAAATCAACTTAAAACCTTTTTTGAATTGGTTTTAAGTTGATTTTATGAAATACAACCTTGTTTTATGTACTAAATCAGAGCTACCAGCTCTGAAATGGAAAAAACAGCTGATAAAAATTAAATAAAAACAAAATAAAATCAAAACAAATGTAAAAATATAGAAAGCCGGTTGTATAAAAATGTAAAATTTCAAATAATGAATGCTACAACAATAATAAATAACAATATTTTAGCAATAATATTAATAATATGTATTAATATTATTTCTTAATTTTTCATATTTTTTGTTTTTTCTTAAACAAAAACATTTCTGTTCCGTCATGAATGTATGAAAGTTAAAACCAGATTTAAGAAAATTTGCAGTGTGAACACAAAATCAGCTGATTATGGTTTTAATGCTAAAATCAGGTTTTAACTTTTGGTGTGAAAACACTATTATTAAACATACTCTGTAGATAATATACATTACAACGTATGCTTTAAATTATATAAATCAGCATAAATGTTCTCTCTTTCCCTCAGCTACTTAATATGCAGATGTAAGTGTTACTGTCTTATGCTTGTATAGCATTTCTTGCCATCAATTCATTTTTATGTTGTTATTAAGTAAAAATATATACTCAAGTACTCGTATGTAGCACTTCAATACTGTTACATTTTTACCTTTTAAAAACACTTAAAATATGAGTTCGTAGATTGCAAATATAATAAAAGTAAATTTGTGTTTAGTTGCAATTAAAATTCTTTATTCCTCGCACAACTCTGTGTGCCGCTGTTCACGACTTGATGCAAACAACCTCAATTGATTTGTTTGTTATTCTTCTTTACACTCTTTTGCGTAAACAATAACAATTGATCGACAGATCTTTATCACGGACATCTTCAAACCACGATTATTCTCTTCAAACGCAACGTTTCTTCACACAAGACTAACTGAATTTTTACTGATTTTTCTTGCCTTTTATATGGCAAGGAAAACAGTCTGATGATTGATCCTGAAGCCGAATGTTCGTGAATTGGCCTTCTCGAGATCTCTATAAATGTAAGTATATTTGTTTCATTATTGTTGTTTGTGTATTTTGTTTACATTTATTCTTGCAGTGTTTGTTGTTGCATTTTTGTTTACTTGTTTGTCACTTTTTCTATACTGGTGTTTTGTTGGTATATTTTTGTTTACTTGTTTATCATGTAAAGAAGTTTATAGTTTTGGTTTTTATAGCCTTTGTTTACCATTTAAACGATGTGAAAGCAAAACACTATTTCCATTTTCTTGGCAATACAATGGCACTTGCATATTCATTTGAATACATGAGCATGGCTGGTACATAATTTTACAATGTAGAGATTTTTATAAGCGTATACATACATATATACTTGAAGTCACCGTAGTCTAGTAGGTGCTATGTTAGCTTATTACACGTGACACCCCTGCAAAATGAATTATAAAAAGGATTTTTTAATGACTGCCTCGCAGCAGATTTCTGGTAAAAACTCTGAGAGTAAATAAAAAATTGCCATGAAAAGTCTCTCAAAAATTTGTCGTTCGTAGTTGACTTTAAACTGTAGATCCCGCCACTCATGTATAAAAATAACCATAAAATATAATTGGTATAAGAACCCAGGTCGCAATCCTGCCCAATTATATATGATTTCCCTACGTTTTTCATTTATTAGTCTATGGATGGCTGAATATGTTTCACATTACTTCACGTCGAGCGTTTCTTTCATGTTCAAGAAATTTTAACGGATATATTAAAAAAATAATTAAAATTATCGTTATTATAACCTTAAATCTCGTTTTAATTAAATTTAAAAATAAGTTTTTTTTTCCACAAAAAATTTACTCCTACACTTAACATCACAATTAATCATGTCGCATTGTCTTTGTAGATTAAAATAAAGGAATTTAAAATAACAACAAGAGGTTAAAAGGAAAAGAAAACAGAACAATGACAATTTTTAACGGGACAGTTACTCGTACACAGGCAGGGAATGCGATCAACAAAAATGGCAGGGAAAAGAATAAAATCGAACTACATTATGAGAATAATGTACTTCGTTTGGAAAAATAAGAATATAACAACGTACTATATATGCAAGGAAAATATATTAATTCATTTGCATTTTGTATACAAAAACAATAAAAAAAAACAAATTTTGATTAAAAAAACCTACAGAGAATTCTTATTTAATCTGTTGTTTGTTCAAAAGAGCCTTTATAGCGAACACGCAAACTTCATTCAGTAAATTTAATAAAACTGTCTGTGAGAAAAAGGGAAAAGCCTTTAAATAATTGATATGCGAGGCTACATAGTATGCATAAGTTTAAATCATGAAAACACGACTGAAAATTTTTTGGGAGGCATATGACGTCATTTCGCGCTCTATGTTTGTTTTTATATGATTACAGTATGAATGCAAAATTTTAAACAAATCAATATTAGAAATCATTTCATGTTTTCTATTTCGAATGTTTTAATTGTTGTAAAATATGGTATGAAATAAAATGTACTTAGCTATTTTCTAGTGTCAGTTCTTAATAGACTTCTTATTGGATTATAAGGCTTTAATAACAATTTACTGATCACCACTACATAGATTACGCGACGATGGACTCTATCAATGGTCACAGCATATTATTAATTATATTTTTATATAATTTATATATTCGATATTAAAGTATGTGTGGTTAGTATGGTACATTTTTTCCATCCTTGAGGCAATTTGTGGATTACACGCCAATAAAACTGTTCGTCTTTTCAAGCAAACCAATTAGTCCCCAAATTTTCGAGTTCCTCGTAGGTAATGAAATGCTGCTTAGTGAATGCGTATCCCATTTATGAAAACAAATAGTACTCAGATAGAGCCATGTGTTGTGAATATGGAGCTGCTTCCATCCCAAAGCTTTGGTTGTATCCTAAACCGGTTTTGCTTGGTGTGCAGATGCATTATCATGTTGCAAAATTACTATGCTTTGTCTTGTGGCGATTTCTAAACGTATTTCGAAAAAGTTTTTGAAAAACTTTTTCTTGGCAAATTCTATTTACTTTCAGAGTTTTTTGCCAGAAATCTGCTGAGATGAAGTCGCCGAGGAAATATTTTTTTCATATTTCGTTTTGTTGGAGATGCCTGGGGTTTGAAATATGGCCTCCTGTCTACTTACTAGACTACGGCGACGACATCATATTTTTGTTGCAAATCGGCGTTTTAAATTTTTTTGGTGGTCTTAAACGTTATATATTTCTCACATCCAAATCGATATCGCTGAGCTGTCGAAACTATTTTCTGCATATTGCTCCTGATAAGGTATGGTATGTGCCATAATGAAAGCAAAAAATTCATGCTATCTGCAAATCATCTCTTTCTGGTACAAAATATGTCCTTTTTAATTACCATGAAAAAATATGAAATGTTGTTTGATCACTGCAGTGCACTGGTTTGGTGTATACTGAATAAGTTTGATAGATGTCATCACCAAAGAAAAAATAAATAAAAAGGCTCGTTCACAATAAATGTTACCCATGGACACAACGCTGACTTCATAGCAGTGCACATGTTATAGCCATTCTTACGGCAACTGTGAACCATCAAAGTCGATCTAATTTCAGAGTGATGCAATTGGTTGCGATTAGTATTGATAGACAGACAGCCTGTCAAATAATTTCTGTTAAGAGAATATGTGTAAAGTATTTCAATTATATTTTTGGGATACAATTTGTTGCTGTGGTTAATGCTTTCCCCATAGCCTAGAGACTGTAAGCCGCACATATGCAGTGAAGCGGACAGTACATCAGTCAATGTGATAAAAAGTATTGTTTCTAATGCACTGGTAGGAGCTTGCTTATAATAAATTTAACGTAAAAAAATGTACACCTTAAAGCGGAATTATATTTCACACTCATATTTCCCATAAGTTATAGCAGAAGATAATATTGTTACGAAAATCGAAACAGTGTAATATCATCTAACATTAAAATGAGCAAAACCTACACAAACAAATACAACGAACTTGTTACAAGTAAACCAACAACATCAGTATGAAAGAAAAGGGAATAGATAAGTAAGGGAGAACGTTACAACAAGCAATGTGAACAAAATACACAAACAACAATGAAGTCGCAATACAGTTTTCAAGAACGCGAGGATACGAACATTCGACTTCAAGAACCTTCATCAGAATGTTTACGTGAACATATAAAAAGACAAGACAAAGCAGACAACGAGTAGTAAGAATTCAGTCAGTCTTGTGTGAAGACGCGTTCGTGGTTTGAAGATCGTCGTTGTAAAGGCTTACCGAACATTTGTTAGAGTGTACGCCAACAGAAGTGTAAAGAAGAATAACGAATAAAGCAAATTGTTGTTGTATTCATCAAGTTGTAAACGGTGGCACACATAATTGTGCGAATAATAACTTCTTTTGATTATAACTAAACACAAATTAATTTTTAATTTGTTTGCAATCAATGAACTCATATTTTAAACGTTTTTAAAAGGGTGAAAACGTAACAATATTTAATACAGAAATGAAAAATTTATTAAATTTGTTCTTAAAATTGTTCCAGGCTAACTTCTTATTTTTTTCAAACTGCTTATATTACGCATTATTAAAAAGCTGGCAAAATGCAACAAAATCTACAAACGAAAATCATTTTAAGGTACAGATTCTCACACATTGTTGTAATTGTATTTGTCACAGGATACATTTACACATTTTTTTTTTTTGGTTATTGTTGCAGTTTTGCATTGCTGTTGACATTTTCTTTAAGAAAATATTCTTCAACTAAAGATTACGAAAAAGAGAAACGTCTTTACCAACACAAAGCAACTGTGTCAAGAAATATGTATGTATACAGAGTTGTAAGTGTGAACAAACAAAAAAGTTTTTATTTTTCTTCCTTTTTTCTTCGGATAGAATATTAAAGCTTTTATGTATAAAAAATTTATTTAGAAGTCTTAAGCTTAACCAGATTCTTAGTTTTTATTTAACATTGCAGTTTTCCACAGTTTCTTGGTTTAACGGATTGTGTGCTGACTCAGTCTCTTCCACCAGCATTTTCTTAGCAAACAACATAGTCTTGAAGTTAAATTTCACTGTCATTTCTTTACCACTTTTTTTTTTTTTTTTTTTTTGATTGTGGATGACATTATTTTCAACGCGAAATACATTTGTTTCCTACAACAGCATTGAATTTAAGAACGCAAATATGTGGCATATTTCGCTGCATTCTTTATCTCACCCTAGAGAATGCATGTCATACATACAACTCATACATGAATTGAAGCTGTAATGCATTTCAGATAAAAGTCTGCTGCAGTTTCTTAGGGATAGGGAATGATTTAATAGAATTGAAATCATACATATATTCAATACGGCCACGTTAAGCAAAAATTAAAAAGAAATAAAAAAGATTCGTATTTTTTTCAAATATTTACTTGTTGCAAGCAAAGTAACTTTCAGGCCCACATGTTTCAAATTTGAACTGATGCTTATTGAGATCTAACTTAAATAAGTTTAAAAAAAATATGCTTGAATTAGCCGTAGTCTAATAGGCATAGTGTTGACTTACTAGTCATCTCGAGCAAATGAAAGACAAAAAAGTTCTCGGCGACCACCCCTTAACAGTCTTCTGGCAATGGCTCTAAAAGTAAATCATTGCCGCGAAAACACTTCTTAAGTCAGTCATCCGGAGCAAATGTTTAACTAAAAATCCGCCACCCATGGATAAAATTATCACATATGACATGATCGGTCTGAGAAGTCAGATTTTAATCCTGACCAAAGATCAGCAACGAATCGTTTTTTTGGTTACTCATAAGTACTCATGAACTTTTGAGGATGAGTGAGTCAACAGTATTGAAATTCAACTAATCTGATTCATTCGTACTCACTACAACACTGATTTATAAGTACAGGTTGCAATGAGTATGAATACAACGTTGACATCAAACTCATACCATTCGAAATATGCTCGATTCATACACCTACTCATATAGATTCAGAAATTTAGAAAAATACTTATAATACTCATAAATGATTCGAGTGATTCGAATTGTTCATTTTAGTGCATTTACAAACAAAGAAGAAAGAAACAAAGAAGAAAAAGACAAAGACAGCAAGCAAAGCAAACACACAACCTTCTACTGAGTATTTTAGTGTTCGTACGCAACTCATATTTATTTTGTACTTCGGTTAAATATTGAGTAAAGGAAAATCGAAATCAACAAAATCATACGTATTGTTAAGTTTGAATATGATGAGTACTTCAAACTTTGAATATGAGTAGCATGAGTATGATATTAAAATAAGTATGCATGTATATAAGTATCAGAAATTATGAGTATGATTCGAATCTACTCATCTTTTTGAATACTCATTGCTGATCTCTGATCCTGATCAAAGGGTTAGTATTATCAATTTAGTAAGTAAGTGTTCCAAAGTAGATTTATCAGTTAATAAAGTCATGGCCGCATGCTTTTATTTTATTACTTTAAAAGACTTAAAACCATAAGGATGATTTTCATCAGTACAAAACAAGATTGCACCAATACAAGCACATTCGTGGTAAAAATATATGAATTAAATCACTGTGGCACACAACTTCATTAAATATAGTCCTGCTGGTATGAAGCTTACTAATGACTGACTTACGAATCTGATGGCCTAGAACTATAAGAAGTCACTTTCAGGGAACTTCTGGAACTCCCATAAATTTTTCTGCCGACGTATACCATAAGGGTAAGACCAATCGCGACATATGGTGCCATTTTCTTGGTAAATAGAGCAAATCTGAAAGTATCCACATTGGCGGTGTATAAGATTCAAAAGCTAGCGTTTGCTGATAATGAGAACCTGCTCTAAAGCAGATCTTCCTGCACTACATGAATAGTCCATGCATAGAGGACTTAGATTTACGTAGCGGTAGTGTAGACCAGAGATTCAGCAACTATGATTAGGAGGCAAATCGAACATAAAACCTTGATCATCGTGAATGAAGTGAATGGAGTAATCTGGAGGCTACAAAATTGATCAACTCAACTTGGATACAAGGTACAAAAGATAAGACTTAGAAATACTATTTGACAGTCAAAATTCCATTCGAAAAGTCTTACTGGCTGTTTTAAAAATTTTGCTAAAGCGATCAGCTTTCCTTCTTTAACTTTTCGAAACTAAATTTTTTATTTCAATTATTCTTGAAGACTAGGCAACACAGCTATGTGCTAGGTAGGTAAGTTGGAGTGGTAGCTTTTATACCAAAGCTTACTTAAACACGCATAGCGTAAACATTTTATGAACAATGCTATATCCCTGATAAATGGATGATAACTCCATTAAGCTGACAAGGAATGGAGAGCCACCTATCCTAAATCAGCGCCTTGCAAGACGAAGAAGAGTGGATAATAGTTTCCTCCTCTTCAGCCGACCCACAACCTCGGCAGTAGTCGTTTTGAGCTGCAGTCTTTCTGCGTGTCTTCCCATCACGCAATGATCTGTAAGCATGGCTTCTGTGATCGAGATCAAGTTACGGCTGAAAGGATCATCGCTGATGAGGACCCAATGAGCTGCTTGGTGAAAGGACAACACCCCTACAGCTATGTGCTAAGTTCACTAATTTTGTAGTACCCGTTGAAAAACAATAAACACATGTATTGTTTTCTTAATCAGTCTACAAATGCATCTTTTCCAACTACTACACCTGATAGTCAAGCTTTAAAATTCCACGTATTCATGCAATTGTTTGTAAATTTTATGCCATTTTATGGCATCTTTAAGTTCTTTTGTATGAGTTTTAGTATATATAACACACATCTATTAAAAGAAGAATATTCACCATGTAGACATTTTAAGCCTGTATATGAATATGCATCTTGATATTCATACGTGCCAAACTTTAAAAAGATATTTTCCTTCTTGGTTTTTTTATCCTCTTAACATTTCATTTTATTTTCTTTTATCGCTGACATCATTTATTATGTCACTTTATGTTGTTGAGCTTTTTTATATAAAACGAACGCCTTGCTGTAATATTAAGCATTTAAGGGTATATAAATTGAATAAAAAAAAAACAAAGGGCGTGAAAAAGAAAATTTAATGAGGATTTTACAAGAAGAAAATTGTTTTTGTTTTAAACAATGGAAAAATAATGAATAAAAAAGTATAATTTATGGTTGTTTCCACAAAATCAAAGCTTGTGAATGTAAGCTGAAAATAAATTTTTCTTTTGTAATGGACTATGTAGATTTTTTAAATAAATTACAATAAAATTACGCTACTTAAATACATGCAGCATTTTTTAATTGCTCAGCTGAGGCCTGAGTTTAATTTCCTTTTTTATACTCCATAAAGGCCGGAAACATATTTCCAACCAGTGCTTCAGCATAAGATAAGACCAATTTATGATTTTCCTATTTAATCGACTGATAGTTCGAAGTCAATATATTTACATACATAGAACAAATCATTACAACCCTTTAGGATTAAGATCTAGTTTCCCACACAACCCAGGTTGTGTGAGTTTAAAGTCGAGAGCATTCAATACATCCCGAAAAGTAACTATTTGCTCTGGCTCTTGGGTTGTTGGCGTCATTGGGCAATGTTTCTTTGAGAACGACGTTGGCCTGGATTGGATGATCTGTACATCAACGACATGTGGTTTCAACAGGTTGGTTCTACATGAAACAAAGACCATGGTATATTGAAAGTTTTCCACGAATTATTTAAGGGAGGTGGTGCGAAGTCGCCGTAGTCTAGTCGTTTCAAACCACAGGTCAGACATCAAAGCGAAATATAAAAAAAATATTTTTCTTCGGCGACATCCTCTCAGCAGATTTCTGGCAAAAACTCTGAGATTAAATAAAATTACCATGAACAAGTTTTCCCAAAATCTGTCGTTCGGTGTCACTTTAAACTGTAGGTCCCGCCACTCATGTATAAAAATTAAGGCACACAACATGAGTGGTGTGAGAAGCTAGACCGTAATTTTCACTGAAGGGTTGTAATGGCAAATTATGATATGAACTGAGCACTGATACCATGCAATTTGACCCAGTTTGACTTTTTCTTATGGAATTCACTAAGGCCGCTGGTGTATGCAAATAAGTCGCAAGCCCCAGGAAAATTAGACAAATTGTCAACAGGTCTTTCAAACGAATACAAAATTTCGATGAGATCTCACTCATATTTAAGCTAGAAAGCGCTTGACACCCTATATATGGAATTCCATATATTTTTCTTCGCTTAACGATCATCTGCACAATTTATTGATTTACTGCGCTCTAAATATGAATCAAAATATACGCAATGAAATGGTTGTCCTGATTTCTTGTAGATAATCTTCTCGAATATTTCTATAAAATTAAGGTTACAACAAATGTCCATTTGCTCGAATCTTGTCTGTGCCTTCAGTGGAAATTTCAGGAACGCGTATTCCTATAATTTGTATCTTCTTCCGGTCGCTACTCTTCAAGCAGAAAACAATCTCTATTGAAAACACTTATTTGAGAGTTTTAGCAAGTGTTTCGTGCCAAAGTTATTCACTATTTTTGGAAGGAACAGTGGTAAAGTTATTTTAACTATGCTCCTGCGGTGTGATTATCTGATATTTGTGGCCAAGAGGATCAAGGGAGATAATTTGACGATGTTCGATTATTCTTCGATTGTTTAACTTGCATGGGAAATTTATTAAATAATGAACTCAAACAATATATCCTCATCATCCAAAAAAATAGGGTTTAATAGTACTAGGTGACATCCAAACTTTAAGAACGTTTAAACAAGATCGCAACTACATTTAGTACTGCCAGTGTTCTAAATTTAATCTGCCTACCCTAATAAAGTCACCAGCAGCAGTAATTACTACAGACACTGATTAACTAGGTGGCTGTGGACAGTCTACCCTAGGATGCAGGATACACATCTTCTATTACCAAACGTAAAATTTTTTAAATTTATCACTCCTTTGATTGGTACTTCGTATTAAATAAACATAAAGCTTATCAAGATAATTTTAATAAGCCAAAAATATAAGGGAGATGAACTTCTATATTAACTAACATTCCATTTTATCATTATTAACCTTCATTTCATATATAAACATATATTAACAGAATAGATGCAACGCAAATGTTGTACTACATTTGTACAATTGCAGCCTCCAGTAAGTTGTATGCGCATTAATTGTAACAAAAGCAGTAGCGGCAAGCCAAAAGCAAAATAATTAAAAGGATAAACACTTCATTATTAATGGTGCCACTGAAACGTTTTTTCGAGTTATATTTCATACATCGGGATTTTAAACCAGAGAGCAGCAATGAGTATTCAAAAAAATGAGTAGAACCGAATCATACTCATAATTTCTGATACTTATACGCATTCATATTTATTTTATTATCATACTCATACTGCTCATATTCAAAGTTTGAAGAACTCATCGTACTCATACTTAAAAATACGCATGATGTTGTTCATTTTGACTCTCCCTGACTCAGCATTTACAAGAATCAAAAAACAAGTGTGATTCGGGTACGTACTCTATAATACTCACTAGAAGGTTGGGTGTTTGCTTTGCTTGCTGTCTTTGTCTTTTTTCTTTTTTTGTAAATGCCACCACAACTAAGACTGTAAATTTTGATTAATGATTCTAATCACTCGAATTATTTATGAGTATTATAAGTATTTGTATACACACATGTATTCTATTTTTGTGAAATTGCTGCGTTTGCTGTGTTGCGTCTATTGTGTTTATAGCATCAGACTTACGAAATCTCTGTTATTATTGCATTTTTATATTTGACTATTTTAATAGAGTTTTTTTATATAATTGTTATAGATTTTTGTGCTTTTTTTAACCACTTGTTCTTTGCCAACATTTCCATTTCATCCACTCTGCTGTGCTACTTTGTTTATAGAAAAACTCGCTGGTGGCAATGCGAATAGAGTTTTAATGTTTTTCTAATGATTTTGTCGATGCTGCATAGCAGAGCAAATAGTTGTAATAAAAACATTAAATGGCAATAAGAAAAATGTGAACAAATTTTTGCGAATGCTTTTGAATGCTTTAAAATAAAAGCAGACGGTAAAAGATATTTATGTAAATGAATTCTAACCTAAAAAAGAAATTAATTCCATGCGAAATAGGAAAATAATGCAATTCTTAAGTCTATTTGTTTTCATTTCAAACTTCATGAATGAGTTGTAAGTTGTTTATTTATTATTTCACGTTTTTAACAAATTGTATTTATTTACAGTAATTTTATGTTGGGTTTCAATTTGCTTGTTTATATTTTAGAAAACACACAGCATTTGTTATTATTTTTAAAATAATTATTAAAACAATGTTTTTATTTGTTTAATTATTTTGATTGTTTTCAAATTAAAATCATTTTTAAACACAAAAATGGCTTAAGGGCTTTTTGGTGTTAGCAAAAAAGACTCATCAAGTTATTTGTAGCAAATATATGTGAGGCATAGGAGTTTCCATAAGGTCAGGCACATGGTCATACAAGACTTTCGTTTTATGTAATATTCATATAATTAATCAATTTAATTATTTGGAAATATAACCACAATGTTTCCTTCTTTTTCACATGTAAGCTTCGTCACCTTAATTAATAGCACGCACCTGTATGTACGAAGTAATATTCCATTTCCAATTGGAAAAATTGTACTTCACAACATAAAAATTAATTTGGAAAACTTTCAAAACGTTTTTGTTTTATTACTTTTTTAAATTTAAACTTTTAAATCACCAACCGGTTGTATTTAGTCACATTATGCTCATATTTAATATGTAAAATTCATTCATGACAAGTACATATGTGACGTATGAGTGATATTTAATTCCATTAGTTTCATATAAGACAAAACCAAGATTTTTTATTGCATACTTTTCAGAGTAATTAGTACCAGTACATGTAATATGAAGCGTATATGTAATATATTTCAAATTCAATTAAAAAGAAAGTATACCGCATTAATTTGGAATTAATTTTGAATTAAGCTATGTATGATATGACAATTCTGATGGATTTTTAAAAATCTTTAATTTTTCGAGATATCCTAACGTAAAAGGTATATACAAATACCACAATTCTAGGCTATATTCTAGTAGGTACTACATCATGGCCTGTATTTTCATGGTCTGTATCTTCCACACTATTACAACAAATATTGTTATATATTGTTATATTGCATTTTTTAAGTTTAACTTTTAAATGGCCCACCCTACACAAATAATCGTACTTGAGTTGCATTGTCAAATGACAACCATCTATTTTTTGAAGTAGAAAAAATATTTGCAAGTAAACAAACAAGTTATTCCATTCTTAATTACTGGAAACTTAATCGGACACCGGTTGCCATCCATAATCGATCCAGATAAACGGGTAAGCGAAAGGGGAAAATTGGCGAATTTGCAACGATATCAACCCTTATGGGAAAGAAGAATTTACTGGTTACTGTTGATTTTGAACTAGCAGCGATTAGTAAAATCTTTTGGCCTGAATTGGATTGATCTGTACATCAACAATACATGGTTTCAATTTGTTTGGTTTTGTTTCATATTGGATTGAGAGATTTGAAGACATAGTTATCTAGCGCGGAGTTGATGTGAAGTGGTAAACTTAAATGTGCGATTTGAAGCTGTAAACTTCTTTTTAATGAGCCGTTAACAACATTATTTCGTTAAGAACGTAACTCAACAATTATAAAAACAAAGTGCCAAATGATGCTAAAATGATTGACATGAGGTTTCAACAACATGCTACATGGCTACATGTCCTTTGTTAATAACAAATTTTTCTTTTTAAATATATAAGCTCGTAGATTGCAAATAAAAATAAAAATAAATTTCTGTTTAGTTTCAATTAAATTCTTTATTGTCTGCACAATTATGTGTGCCGCTGTTCACAACCTTATGTAAACAACAACAATTGCTTTGTGCGTTATTCCTATTTGCACTCTTTTCCGTAAACAATAACAAAAGCACTAGATAATTGTTCGACAGATCTTTGTAACGGAGATCTTCAAACCACGATTACTCTCTTCAAACACACAGTGCCTTCACACAGGACCGACTGAACTTTTACTAACTCGGTGACTGTGATCATGTTGTTTACATTTAGAAACATTTATTCTTATTTGTTTTTGTATTTCTGTTTACATTTGTTCTTGGTGTTTTTGTTGTTACATTTTTGTTTACTTGTTTATCACTTTTTTATACTAGTGTTTTATTGGTACATTTTTGTTTACTTGTTTATTATGTAAACAAGTTCATTATTTTTGTTTCTGTAGCTTTTGTTTATAATTTTAATGTTGAACGATTTAAAAGCAAAACATCATTTCCATTATACCGATCTCCGATTCCTATGCATCACCATTGAGAATATGCAGGAGAATCCCAGCCAGTCGTTTTGATGTTGCGAATTTTGTCTCATGTGTTAGACATACTGCAGAAAAAAATTCAACTGACTCTGCAACTGAAAGTATACGACCATAGACACCAACGTATGTAGTGCATGGGCTCTAGAGCAGTAGGTAACTCACCCTAATTTTAATCGAAAGAACATATTAAGCGATGTGACCAATTTATTGAATAATGGATACGTAAACAAATTGTCAAATTTGGCACGACATCAATCCACTTGAGATCCAAAAGCGTCCAATGAATTGTGAAATTCGACGGCATGGGCATCTCGCAAAAAGGTGATGCCAACTGGCCACCGATTTCACAAGCAATATAACCCATCAAATATAGCCAGACTCATGCGTCTGAGTCACGGAAAATTTCATATTTAGCGTAGCGGACATATTAAAGATGTTATATTCCACACACAATACCTTCAAAGGGTCATTGAAATCAATAACAAATTTTGATGATGTCTCACTTATACATACAATCTTGGTCCATTCTATTTAATGGTAGGGAGCTGTTATTGTAATATGCGATATAAACCTGATTTTCTTTAAACGTTCACCCCGTAGAAGCTATAATTTGATAAAAAATGCATACCAAGCTTAATTTTGTAAATTAAAAAAACTTAAGCAAAAAACCAACGAATAAATAAAAACTTTCTAGAAACTTAACAATGAAACTGAAAGCAAATTTCTTGAATTAATAGATTACTTAAAAGGTTGAAAACTTATAAGAATAGATTCTGAAAATGCATTTGGTTTCTGTTTTATAAATTTAAATTAAGTTTTTGTTTCATCTATTTTTTTAGAGAAGCCATTATTCACGTTACATGTTAATATCCGTATCCTTTTCATCTTACAAAACAACAAAAGAGAAGTAAATTCACAAAGTGTGTAAGAGTTGTGAAAATATTTGCATAAAACTTGTTAAGATAATAAGTACGGTGAAGTCTATTTCTCCTGAGAATTTTTATTGGCTTCACTACGCGGCAGTATTCTTTGTAAGCACTCTAGAGCAAACAGAGTTTATAAGGGTGGTCGCAATATTCACTCATCTTTCATTGTAAAATGAACAAACATTTCATTTCTTTAAAGTAATATTTCATGTTCTTCCCAACCACTATATATCGTTATAAAGCTTTAAAAAACGAATTGGCGTTTAATATCATAGAAGAACTTTGTAATGAATTTTTATTAATTTTGCAATAAATTTCTTGCATAAGGTAAAATTCCATGGTGTTATTTAATTAATAACACTATAGGTAGGATGATTAGAAGGTGTTGCTTCTGTTGAGTGTAAAAGTATTAAGGATACAATAAATTTTGATTAAATTTAAATCTTTAAATTTAAATCCTCAATTTTAATTAAACGCTTAAATTAAATATGGAATCACGGACGCAAAAACGGAGTAAGTTCTTCAAGAAATTATTAAAATCATCGCATATGCAAAAGGGTGCAACAGCAATAATTCATGGCATAACTTAATGGTATTATTAAAACCCAGCCCATATGAACTAAAATTTATCGTGAGTTTAAGGAAAAAAAAAACGTAGCAAACGAAATAACATACAATAATTGGTCATTTCAACCCTTTAGCCAGGATTACGACCTAGCTTCTCACACCACTTATGTTGTGTTTGTTAATTTTTTTTACATGAGTGGCGGGACCTACAGTTTTAAAGTCGACTCCGAACGACAGGTTTTTTGAGAAACTTTTTCATGACAGGTTTATTTACTCTCAGAAGTCGCCGCAGAAATATTTTTCCATATTTCGCTTTGATGTCTGACCTAGGGCTTGAACAGTGGTCTTACGTCTAATAGGACAATACAATACCTACTAGACTACGGCAACTTACGAAAGCTAAATATACTGCTGGTGTTATTGGGTATAAATATATGCAGCATCTAGTGCTAGAGCTTTAGATTTCAAGCCTCAGTTTTGATGTCTTAACAAAAAACGAAATATGAAATAAAGACTTCCTTTGTGAGTAATTGCCAGGAAAAATGTTCTGAAACTGAAAGCACCATCTCTAACGGGCAAAGTCTTTTTGTTCATCTGGGCTTATTAATTTTACCAATGTTTTTCGAAGAAATGTGTACCGATGATGTCGCCGGCGCATAATCCACATCACATTTTGGATTTCAAGCGAATTGGTATCATTCTAAATTCAACAATTCGCCCAGAAATGTCTCTCATCGGTGATAATTGTTTTACGATAAAAATTAACGTAGTTTGCAACTGCACCGGAACACATTCATCGAACAGACGTTGTTGATTGTGGTCGTCTATATTGATTTGTCATTTGTATAAATGACAACTTATTTGAAAGATGTAGCTTCAACAGCAAATTTCAGAAGTCCATGTTATATTAAGCACGTTAATCGCCACGCTAATATCAGAAAAATTTTCACATGGGCCATGTATCAAGAAATCTTACTGTATCACAGAAAAAATTTTTTTGCCAAAATTCCCGGAAAACACTATTTTGTATGTCACACATACAGATATGACTGACATGGCCCTATTTTAAGACTTTTTGCTCAACAAGCCATGTTAGCCTTATATGCCAAAGAAGTTACAACCGTTGTTTTGAATACAACGTCGTTTGCGTCGGACATCTGTGATTGACGTGGCCTTCTACCAAATCATGTATTTCTTAGTGTCAGACACTTATGACTGACATGGCGATTAACGTGTTAAATACACTACAATAATATTACAAATATCCTTACTAACTTATAAAAACTGTTGTTTCAAATCTTAAAATACAGTGACACAAATACAAAAAATTTTTTCAAACAAAAACTTCTTATGCTTTCAAATACTGTCTTTCATGTCTACCTCTTATCAAACAGTCATTTCGATTAAGAACACACTTTTATTTATTTATTTATTTATTTATTTATTTATTCAAGTCAATGGACAAATTCCTTACTGACTAATAACAAAAATTGGTACGAATAAAATTAAATACAATTACAAACAGTTTCTACAAAAATAACGTAACTATTACAATAAAAATTAGGAAAAGTTAAGAATTAAGAAAAACAATAATATTCCGTTTTATAACGCAAGAATTTAAAGAAAAATCAACAAAGTCTGACAAATAATTAAATTGACGGCAAATTCTAGTTAATGGATCAGCAACAGCATAATTAGTTCTGCAGAATTGAATATAAATAAGATTATAACAGCGGAAGTTACGACGAGGAACATTGAATTTAACAGATCTTAACAGAAATTCACAGCAAATATTACCATTGATCAGGTTAGTCATAAAAGATATATTTAACATCGTTCGACGACTCATAAGGGTAGGCAGTTTTATTAAAGCCAGTCTGCTAGTATATGAAGGCATGTCCGAATAATTCCATCCAAGGCCACGCAAGCAGAAGAGTAGAAATTGTTTCTGAACAGATTCAATGTGTTCGCTGTAAACATTATAGTGAGGATCCCAAACGATAGAACCATACTCCAAAATAGGTCTGACAAGCGATATGTATAGCTGTTTAGTAATATATGGATCAGTAAATTCCTTTGCCCAACGTTTTATGAAGCCAAGAGTGCTTCTTGCCTTATTTACAGTCAAAGTGATATGATCATTAAAGTTTAATTTTGTGTCTAATAGGATCCCAAGATCAATAAAAGAGTCCACTATTTCCAGTTGATGACCTCCAAGCAAGTAATTAACCGCGACAAAATTACTTCTTGAGAACCGCATACATTTGCATTTTTTAATATTCAGCTCCATCATGTTGTACTCGCACCACAAATAGAAATTATTGAGATCACTTTGAAGATAAATATGCTCAATGAAATTATTAAAGGAGAGAAAAAGTTTTACATCGTCAGCATACATTAAGATATTGGCAAAATTAATTATGTTGGGAAGATCGTTTATAAACAGCGAAAAAAGAAGTGGACCAAGATGGCTGCCTTGAGGAACACCAGATAGCACATAAATATATTTAGATAAGCTATTGTTCACACATACAGTCTGCTTTCTACCAGTCAAATACGACTCTAGCCATCTTAAGCTCCTGTGGTTTACACCCATTAAATCCAATTTAGTTAACAGTAGTTTGTGATTCACTTTATCGAACGCTTTGCTAAAATCCGTAAAAATTACATCAGTTTGCTTCTGTTGAGAAAAGGCCACATTTACCATGGATGTTAACTGAAGCACATTAGTCGTTGTTGAGCAGCCCTTTCGGAAACCATGTTGATGAGGTGATAGTAACGATGAAGTATGATGGATCAAAAAATCGGCAACCAGTTTCTCGAACATTTTTGGAATAGCACTCAGTTTTGCAATGCCCCTATAATTTGTAACATCAGACTTATTGCCAGATTTAAAAAGCGGTATAATATACGAGTCCTTCCAAAACATAGGAAAATATCCATAATTAATCGAGGTATTAAACAATATGACTAATGGTGTGATGAATGATTCTGCACATCGATTTAAAATACAACTTGGAACCCCATCAGGACCAGGACGAAAAGACATCTTTAACCTTTTCAGGTTTACTAAAATATCGCAGTCACTAAAAGTTGGAATAGATATTACTGGAGCCGATGTCAGCGGGAAAGGGTAATTATTTGTATCCATGTAAGCGGAGTTAGAATAAGTACTGGCGAAGAAATCAGCAAACATATCACATATGACATCAACACTTCCGGATTCTTTATCAGCAAATTTCATAAAGGATGGATAACCAGTTGATTTTCTCTTGGAATTTACAAACGTAAAGAAAGATCTAGGATTCTTAATAAAATTATTTTTCATTTTGTCCATATATGTTTTATATAATAAGTGATTTAGAATGTTATATTCAGACCGGCAAATAGAATATCTTCCATAATCAATAATCGAGCCAGACCTTTTGTATTTCTTGTAATACTTGTTCTTTTGATTTTTCAGTCGTGACAGTTGTTTCGAATTCCATGGTGGACCAACCAGAGTATATGAAGGTTTTAAGGAACACAATTTTCAATTATTGAATGCACTTTCTTATAAAAGTTAGAAATCATCAAGTCAATATCAGAATCATTGTTAACAGGAATAGATAAGGTTTCATTCCAACAAGTATTTTTCATCATGTCATTAAATAAATGGTAATTGGTTCGATTAAAACAGTAAACTTTACTTATTTTCGAAGGCTTAGCTTTGAAATTCGTTGGAAGGGAAAAATTAGTTTTTAAGGTCGGATGATATCGATCCTCAGGCAAAGTTACAGGTTCAGAACGTAAAACACTACAGTGATTAACATCATTAACAAATATAAGATCCAGTATTTTTCCAAAGTCATTACAAAGTGAGTTTATTTGATACAGTGATAGTCCAAAAATATCGTTTAGGAATACGTCATGGCAAGTCTTAGTTTTAATCGGAATTAAATAAGGCACATCAGGTACATGTTTCCATATAATTGAGGGTAGATTAAAATCACCCATAACAAAAACAGAATCGTCTTTTTTGGCACATTGGACAACAGATGTTATTGCGTCAACATGATCAGAGTAAACAGCATAGTCAGAATCAGGGGGAACATAAGAACACGAGAAGTAGACTTTAGACGTTTTTAATTTTACAACAACAGCAACAAATTCAATATTGGAAGTGTCAGTTACAAACTGTTCTGATGGATATAATGAAGAGACAGCAATTAATACACCACCTCCTCTGCGTGTATTACGATTGTATCTATAAATTTGATATTTATTACAAAGAATTTCTGCATTAAAAACACCGTCATTAAGCCAAGTTTCCGTAAAGACAATTACATCATACATAAAATCATGACTATTAACGAAGAGTTTGGACAATTTAGTATTCAATCCACGAACATTTTGATATACTATTGATAAACTATCACAGTGAATATTTAGTTTTTTGTAATCTGCGGTGTAGGTAGCCGTACAATATTATTCCTTTGTCTTTCCGAAGAAACATATTCCCGGACATATGTTTTTGCAGGCCAAAAATTAAAATCTTGTATTTTTTCAAAGTATTCGTCCGGAACTGTAATTTTAAAAGATGCTATTGTTCTCGGTTGCGAGTATGCAAATTTATGAATCGATAAATTAATCCCGTCACCTATTTTAGATCTTATATAAAATTCAATGTCCTTTATGGCAGTGTCAGAAGCTAAACGTGAGATAAAAATGCTTCTAGCAGGTGGTATGACTCTTAACGGCTTAGGTGTGGTTATCAAGGTGTTATTAATATCAGTGACTTTTGCAGCAGCTTTCGAGTAACTTGAAGTAGGTTGTGAGTTAGTAGGATTTTCAGTAACGGACGAAATATCAGCAGCGCGAGGTAAAGGTGAAATTAAATTTGTGGACGGTGATGTACAATTATTATTCAAAGAATATGACGGTTGCAATTCACAAGATGGAGTCATTACAACATTCTCATTCGGATCAGCAGCAGGTGGTAGTAATGGAGAAACATTTTGAGCAGATCTCAGACCATCCCTTTTACGTTTAGGTGATGCAGAATGTTGGTTACTAACAAATTTATCCAAATTAGGATATTTAGCAAATAACTCACCAAACTCTGTAAACTTCTTTTGCAATTCCATGAGATCATTACTAATTGTGTTAAATTTAACCTTAGAGTCCTTAAATAGTTTGTAGAATTCGATATTGACTTTTCTACAATCAGGACAAGTCCATTGAAGGAACTTCTGTGGATCAGCTAACGCATCAGCATCACGAGCCTTAAGACCGGTTTTAATAACCGTTATTTAAATTCATTAATACAGTACGATTATTCAAGAACATGCAAACTAAGAATAAAAAAGAAAAGTTACTGCATAACGTGTTAGAAAAGTCAACAAATAAAAATAAAATTAGAAAAATTGAATAAATTTTTGCCAGCTAGTTTCTTATTTATAATTCTTAGTTCTATTTTCCTTGATATAAAAGCGTAAGAACGGAGTCGCAGGGGTTTAGTAGGTATTGCGTTGGCTTATTAGATGTGCTCAGACATCTACACAAAACATGAAAAATTATTTTTTCGGCGACTTTCTCGCGGCAGATTACTGTTAAAAACTCTCATAGTAAATAAATGTGCCATGAAGAGTGAGTCAGAAGTCTGTTGTGCGGAATCGACTTTAAACAGAAGGACTCTCCACTGGCTGGAGGATTGTAATGATCAATTATGTGTGTAGCTTGACAGATGAAGCTTATACCATGGATAAAATCTGCTAAGACATTTCTGACAAAAACTGTGAGAGTAAATAAAATTGCCAAGAAAAATTTCTTCAAACGTTCCGAGTCGACTTTAAACTGTAGGTTATGCTACTCACGTATAAAATTAACGCACACAACATAAATGGTTTGAGAAGCTAGGTGGCAATCCTGACCGCAGGGTTCTACTGACCACTTATTTATGTATATATGTAACTCAATACATATACGTACCATAAAAAATTTAATTTTTTATTTTGAAGTTAAACAATTACCCAATTCACAAAATGTTATATTGTTGTAGATTATAGTTAAATGGCATTTCATTTTGTGAACACCTTGTCGTAAATATTGTTGTAGATGTTATCCAGTGTTATCAAATTTTTTGAATAAAAAATTTACGACATTGCGGAAACATAGGAAAAATTGTCATACATGTTGTAGTAGTTTTTGACATGGAAATTACCAACAACATTATGTACAATAGTTGTAGTTTGTCATAGTTTCTACCTATCTACGACAACTATAACATTTTGTGAATTGGGTAAATATTTTTCAAAATTTTTCTAGTACAACTTTATAAAGTTTCTTTGATCTCAACACAAATCTGCACAAGAGAGAATACACATAAAATAGAATTTTTAAAAATAAAATAAAAATAAAATATTTTAAATCGATATTGGCATGAAAATATGAAAACGATAACAATATGAACTGAATTTATGCTGACAAAGTTTTTCAATACAAATATTAGTTTTCCAGAAATGTGGTAGAATCATATCGTACGTTCTACGCAATAAATTGTTTGAAGAGAAAGAAAATATTTTGGAATAAATTGTGTGCCAAGAAACCAAACAAAAAAAGTAGAAAATATAAAATAAATTCGTAAAATTTGTTTTGAGATATTATAACCTGCGAAAGTAGAAGAAAAGGAAAAATATACGGCGGTTTTGCTTTTACATCGCTTAGCATAAAAATTATAAACAAAAGCTACAAAAACAAAACAATGCATTGAGCAAACCTGTTTACAAATTACCGTACTGCTTAATATAACAACAAATACCAGCATAAAAAATAGTAAACAAGTAAACAAAAATACACAGACTACACTACTGTGTGAAGACGTAGTATGTTTGATCAGCGTAACCGTGGTTTGATTAGTAATTGTTATTGTTTATGCAAAGAGTATAAACAGAGGAATAACAAACAAAGCAATTGTTGTTGTTTATATAAGGTTGTAAACAGTGGCACACAGAATTGTCCGAATAGTTAAGAATTTTAATTAATACTAAATACAAATTTATCTTTATTTTATTTGTAACATATTTTCACAATTTTGTGACTGCTATTATGTTTAATAAAATGCTACATATACATTTTTAATTACAAAATATAACATACGATACAAATAAGGTGAAAAAAGTGGAAATGAAATATTTTACAATTCTCTCGAAAACATTTTAGGATTAAAATTTAATTTAACACGCTTAAGCAGATAAATGCTTGTGTGCATTAAAAATTAAACCTTCAGCTTTTATGTGCTCTATATATTAATTTATAGCATATTAAAATATTTTATTATTATGTTGTTTTAACCCATGGTTGATAGCCCTATCGATCTGCGAATTGCTTATTTGAAATAAGTGAGCTCGCCGAAGACTAGTATGTAGTGTGTTGACTTATTAATAATATTATAGCATACAGTTCAGACATCTCGATCGAAAGCAAACATGAAAAAATATTTCTTTTTTTTTATTTATTTTATTTATTCACGCAGTTATTGCCAATAATCTGCTTTAGTTTTCGTTTTAGTAGAGAGTGCTAACCTGGGGTTGGAACCATGGTCTCACGTCTAATAAGCGAACACACTACCCAGTAGACTACGGGGACTTTCTTTCAACATCTCTTTGCCATAGTGAATGTGAACATAATTTTCCACCGTAACAACGCTCGGCCAAACATTGCGGCGCCGATTAAAAACTATTTGAAAACCAGTGGATGGTAAATTTTACCTCAGCCGCCGTATAGACCAGATGTTACACTTTCTAAATAACCCATTTTTCGATCGATGCAGATCTCACTGGAATACGCTTCACTTCTAAGCAGGGCTTTAAAAATTGGCTTGATTCATGCCCCAATAGACGAGCGATTTCATTTTTTGGATGGACTCCATTAAATGCCAAAAAGATTGAAAAAAATTGTTGCTTACATTGGACAATAAATTCATTTTAAATCATTTATTATATCATAGAACAAAAACATCGATTATTTTCAGTGTAGTTGTGATCGTAAATATTTAACATTGTTTTATGGAATGCACATACATATAATAAATAAACAAATATTTTAATTAAATATATTAATTACTATTTATTTAAGACTTAAAGCATTTTAATGGAACTGAAACAAAAATAAAACAGGTAATGAAGAAGACGCTATGTGATGCCCCTGCTACACAACAAATATGTGTGCAAGCAACGAATAATTTGATGCTATTGGGGTTCTAGAATACTGCATTCATTTCTTTCACGTATAGTACCAAAAACTAAAAACGGGGAATATATCGGGTAATTTAGAAATTTAAATTTCAAAATATAGTAATATAAAATAAGAATGGTTTGAAATTTTGCCAAATTTATTCTTTTGTTGTGAAGTACAATTGTTTCTGTTAGAAATGGAATATTACTTTATTCATATGGCTGCCACGACTGGCCTAACAGTACCTCATTCGATCGGACTAATTTTCGTGCACTATAGGGGGTCGTATCTCAGCAATGGCAACACGAATGTTGGCCTTTAAATGCTCAATTGCCTCGGGTTTATTGGCATAACACTTTTCTTTAACAACGCCCGACAGAAAATAGTGAAATCGCAGCTTCTTGGCTAGCAATTGACATTGGCATTTCGACAAATTAAACGTCCATCAAACTTTTAAAGCAATAAATCGATTGCGGCATGAGATGTGTGGCAAGCTACACCTTCCTGTTAAAACCAAACATCGTTCACATCAACACCATGAAGCGCGGGTACAAATAAATCGGTTATCATGGTTCGTTAGGTGCCTCGACCGTGTCTTACCGTAACAGTCACTCGAAATGGGTGCATTGGCTTTTGTAAGACCACGTGTTTGCTTTCTGAGCCCCAAATACGATAATTTTTTTATTAACGTACCCACCAAGGTGATTATGCTCAACTGCTTCATATGAAAAAGAAAATGTTTTTTTTTTGGCAAAATGAACATCATCGTGCAGTTTCTCGTTAGCCCAACAAAAAACCAACGTTACTCAAGCGTAAATCGATTCATACGTTCAGTGGAGGTAACATACTGAATTTTGTGACAGAATGGAATGGCATAAGTATTGCCAGATTCAAAAAAACTGATGGTTCAAATTTAAACCGCTAGATGGGCCAATCTATATTTAATATGTACACATATTTACACAAAACAGACGAATTAAATTAGAGCGAAGAGAAAAACTTCATTCGACAATGTTGTATACCCCTAAACGTAGTATTTCTTATACCTCCTCACTATACAATATTTAAAACCATGAATTTATTAGCATTTATTATTCCTTTCTGTTATTATTTCAAGTTAATGGAAACAGATGAATTTGAAATTGAAGCTGCTAATGGCAATTTACAGAACTCAATTTTTACTTTACATACAACATTTTGTCCATTGTGTTGCTTTTGGAGCTTTTGTTTATTACTTTAATGACTGAATTTCCTTTTTTGTAACAATATTAACCTCATTTATTGGTTCAAGTAGGACATATGAAAGAAGCAATTGCAGTTGATAAGCAAAAACAAAACCAAATAGTCTTAGAAGTCAAAAACAAACAAAAAATTAAAAAAATTAATTTTGAATTTCGCCAATTCTTTTTAGGTTTACGTTAACCATGCTTGCTTGTGTAGCATATTTCAAATTATATTGCCTGAATTTTGTTTTATCACTGCGTAGTGGTATGTTTTCGCCTAGTACTTGAGAAAGTTTTACACTTGGCAACCCACAAACATAACTAAACTGAATGTTTGGCTATTAAAATTAAAGACCCCTACTTCACAAGCAATTTGTGGATAAGTTGTACAGCAGTTGCTACTTGCAGAATTGAAAATCATTAACACAAGCAGTTAAGTTTAATACATACGATGACGGTTGAAACTTTTTAGCTTTTATTGCACTGAACACCTTCATTTGTAGTAGAAAAAATTTATGATAAAAAATTAATGAATGAAGAAATATTTCGAGACTTTAAAATTCTAGCAATTAATTTCATATCTCAACTAGAATATATTGGAAAAGAAAGGCCAATGTTATCAATATTAAAACATAATGGCATAATATTGAAACATAATGAAATGTCACAATCCTGTCTGTCAACTTAGACTTTACGCGAATCTCATTGATAGGTGAATACAATGAAGTGATCCTGGCCTTAATATTACAGAAAATGTCTAAAATTGTAATACCCGCATAAGTAACAACATTGAAACTGGATCTGGGGCCTATTTCAATAAACTGGCATTGAACGGGTCATACAGATTACCTTAGCAGGCCAGAGTATTTCAAGCGAAGATTTTTCTATTGAACACTTGCACGTATGGTTGAACTCAGGAACCTACCTCCTCAGAACTTGATCATATGTGTGTACAGTCAGACAGAAATCGAAGCGATGGGATCTCACCTCGTCGAATAAAAGGACGCCAGGAGTTTCATGAACTATATACACAGTATATGTACGTCGACATAACATGTCTTGAGGTGAACATCGGTACAACATCTTTTATGTGAGTGCCCTTCACTTCAAAAGAGAAGTCATCGGGTTTTGGGTGAAGATCTGAAAATGGTGCCGTCAACGTGCTACATATGGGCCACCGATTGAACTTCCCTATGAGTGAGAAGCTACTCGCTAACCTAATCTAACAGTCATGGTCAACGAGTTTCAAAGAGGAGATATCGTATTGTTAAGTTTTTAATTTTTTAAAAACATTTAAAATATGAATTCGTTGATTGCAAACAAAACAAGTGTTCTCTACTGTATATATTCCCTTATATTTCCTTAAAAATACTTTAAAATCTTCAATGCCTGTAAATGCACATATCTACATGGACATCTATTGTGGCTGCATTTCTCGTTTTGGTTATTGCCGATTTTTTCCATGGCTGCACACTTCCAACATTTCAGTAGTCCTGGTAGCAGTCACTTTTTTGGCGTATTTTGAAAATAAATTTGGAAGCTTTCGACACTGCTGCTGCTTTTGAAAATGAAATAGAGATGGTATGTCTTAAAACGTGTTATTTCGTTGGGGTTTCTTTTCATTTTTTCGCGTTGCGGTTAACCAACACTTAAAAGGCATACAAAACTAGTTTGTTTAAGCATTTGTAAATGATTTAACACAGTAAGGAGCAAAACTATGGTATTGTGCTGTGAAATTTTGATTTTTTTTTCAATATTTTAAGAATTATGAAATATTGTTACGTTTTATCATTTTTTTTATACTGATGTTGTTGCTATATTTTTGTTTATTCGTTAATCATGCAAACAAGTCCATTGTTTTGTTTTCCTAGGTTTTGTTTATCATTTTAATAACACCATTTCCACTTTCGTAACAATATTAATAAAACCGTTAGGTACTGTTGGAATCATCTATCAGCTATTCCAGGCACTCACTGATAAACTTCTGCCTCTAAAGATATACTCCAAGACAGACAATTCCGTTTATAAACCGTATTAGATCCTTAAGTATGTATGATCTATCTGTGCATCAACAAATCGACTATCTAGTCAACTCTGCCTAATTATCTGAAAAACATTAAATTTCTTCTGCTCACTCACATAGCCTACAGAAATCTGAGGTATTTCTATTCCATCTACTGATCCTGTTCGTACTACTATAATAGCTCTCATATTCCGCATTCCCACGAAACTGTCATTATAAGATTGAGTTTTGGATATAAGGTCCGAGTAATTGTATATTTCGTTCTACATATCCATGCAGGATTTACTAGTGAATCAGAACTTTCTTCAACATCCCAAAAAAGTAAGACGTTGTTGTGGCTTTACCGACTTCTGAAGATGAGCCTGATCGCGCAGGTCTATCCACAACTTCCTTAACCAAAACGCCACAATGTTTAATTTGATAATCGGGCATAAGCCCGCTTAGCAGCATTTTACACTTCCACACCTGATTTAACCTAAAAACATGTCCCCTCACAGCCTATTGTATTGCCAGATTATCCACATAAATTGTTACAATTAATTATCTTCGACATGTATTTCCGGACCAGTTCGGTAACCTTAACGACCCCCAGAACTACCGATTGGTAGTTTTGCACATTTGTCTCTAAAATGAAGACCCCTCTGTGTCTTCATCTAAGGTCTCTCAGTGAAAATAGCTCAGCCATTGAAAAATACCATCGAATCTATACAGACGTCCCAGATACTATCACATTCGGTGTATTTGCATCCATTTAGTACGTCATTCCGATAGTTGGAATAACCTGAGCACGCAACGTTAGTTCTTTCAGAAACACCGAGTAACCCACCCTATCACTAAACCTATCTCATTCAGTCTAAAGAGGCTTTTAGTTGACACCTTTCTCACATACTTTTTAATATGGATCATATGAAGAATGACACCCACGGCTGCCTGAGGCGTGCTTCTACTGGCACTCGATGATACCCACAGAGACACACATCTGTACTTTAAAAATAATTTCAAGGTTTTTTAGTTTTCATAGACACTGTATTTTCAGCACATACCATTTATAACTTTTGTTCCGGACGTTTGTTTTCTGAAATATGGCAATTACACATGCATAGTATGTATATACAGCTTAAAACACACACGTAAAAAAGCATTAAAAGAATTATCAAAATGCGTATAATATTCCCTCGAATATCCTTTTAGTGGGCCTCAATGTGGAGCCACATGCCAACAGATAAGCATGTTTTATTTCCTATCCTGCCTTCTAATTCCATTTCAACTCGAATAAACGACATTTTACTTCTAATTTATGGGGTCAAGTACAGAAGGCCTTTTGAACTGATGGCCTATTGTTTCTCATTCCAACTACCGTACAAGCCCAAGGCAACCAAATTGTTAAGCACGTCGCATTCTTCAGTGCGGTATTTTAAATTGGCCCTATAGCGGTAGGTAGCTTTTGTTTGGCTTTCATGGAGTAAAATGCATGCACATGAATACCGCGTTTGCCAAAGTATGTGTATTCAAATGCACGCAAAGAATTAACGCGTAAACATGCATAGTAGGCTGTAATATGTGGCATGCAAACTTTCAGTGAATGCTCTAATTTTGCCAAAGAGTGTGTAAGCATATAAGTGAGCTGAATATAAGTTTTTGGTTGGTGCTCCTTTGCTGCTCTTTTGTTATATTTTTCTTTCCAATTCTAGGCCATAGAATTGAAAGTGACATGAGTATAGGTGAGCGTGTCAGTGGTATTAAACAAACTGGCATTTTCTACATCCGAATTATGAATAGCTATGGCAGCAATTATAAGAACGAAAATTAGAACAAATGCCATACCAGCATGGCACACAATTAACACAGTTATTGGAGTTTTTATATTAAAGCCAACATATATTGTAAACGTCTGTCTTTGGCCTTCACGCCCGCTTTTTAGTCAGACTGGCCGTGTCTAACAGCCGCACGCTTCTCATCAATTGGAAAATTGGTAAACTCAAATCAGTAATCAAATCAGATGGCTATTCATTGAAGGAAATAAGTGCAGGTAAACTTCTCCGGCGTCAGTTTTTTAAGTTTTATAAGCTTAAGTGTGGCCGTAGCCTAGTAGATAGATGTGAAGCGTCGATTCAAACTTCAGGTAAGACATCTCCAACAAAACGAAATACAAATAAATATTCCATCGGTGACAGACTCTCAGCAGATTGCTGGTAAAAACTGTGTCACTGTTTATAACTTGACGTATGCAACAATAATTGCTTGTTCGATATTCTTCTTTGCTTACAACGTAGATCTTTATAACGGAGATCTTCAAACTACGACTGTTCTCTTCACACGCAACGCGCCAGCACACAATACTGACTGAATTCTTACTGCTTGCCTACTTTGTCTTGCCTTTTTATATGCCCACGTAAATAGTCTGATGAAATGAATGTTCTTAAAGTCGAATGTTCGTTTCTTCGCCTTCTCGAGATCTCTATCGATGTTTCATTGTTGTTTGTGTATTTTGTTTACATTGTGTGTTGTTGCCTTCTTGCTTACTTGTCCATAATATTTTATCTCATACTGCTTGTTTTTGTAGGTTTTTTTTTATCATTTTAGTGTTAAACGATATTACACCGTTTCCATTTTCGTAACAATATGTTAAGTTTATGAGCTGACGCAAAAATCTTAAAGGAAACTCGAAGGCTGATTTTAAAACATACAAATTTTAAATTGTTCTGCAGTAGCTACTAACACATCAGTAAAGATGTAAATTTAGCTCACTCTGGTGCATAAATCAGGCTGAATTTGACCACTGCACTATAAGAAAATGTAACTCCTTTTATTAGCCAAAATTAATTGTAGCCAAACGGCTGGACCGATTTTAATAATTTTTTGGTATTTGATTTTAGGAAGTCTCTTAAGGGGGAGGAAGGGACCCTTAACTTTTTTCATACGCTCAGAAAAAAAAATTAGTAAATATAAAAATAAATTAAACTAATAATCAGTTGTAATAGGTTCCCGGACCCAATCCCGATCTAGATATATCTTATATGGTTCCATTAACCGTTTTTTATTTTTTTTGAGTGTACACTAACTTTTAAAAATAGAAATTAATTTTACAAATTTAAAAATTAAGCAAAATAAGTTATGGTTTAGATTATTTTATTCAAAAATTCGATTTTCCAGTTCCAAATTGTCAACTATATTTAAAAAATATTGGTTCAGAACAGCACTTGTTTCCATTTCTTCGTCTTCGCTCTCCGAATTTTCTTCATTTTATTTAGAGAGTTCCGCTGCAATTCGTCTTTTTGATCTCTCAGATTTTTGGCTCAATATTAATTGCGATCATCCAGGTTTTGAATTAATGGAGGCAAGGTCTGTTCAGGTTTGTTTCACATATTTTTAATAAGTAATTACCTTTAAGCCAACCAGCATGCCGTACTTTAAAAACTTTCAAACTCCTACCGCTTTTACGCCATTTCCTAATCATATTTGAGCAAGGTATTCTAGACTGCTCCTTTAAATATTGTTCTATATTTTCGTAACAACCATTTTCGTTAATATATGACAAGAAGTCGGCATATATAGCTGCTCTTTTATTAACTTCGAAATGTTTCTCTTGCCACACATTATATAACTCACAGTTTTTCACACTGTATTAACCTGAAAAAATGAATTTTTTGAAAAAGTTTGCAAATATCCGCAGCTGAAATATACTAAATTCGGTAGATAACTGATTGTTTAAAAGATCTCTTATAGTGGTGTAACTATCATTTGTTATCATTTTTTTGTAAGTCCAAGTAAAGTTCCAATTCATATTTATATTATTTTTTTGTAAGGTCACCTTAAATTTTCCAATTTAATTGGTCTAAAAGAGGTGTTCGCAAATATTACACTATATATTAATAAAGTACTCGCCTTCGACATTATTTTCCATTTTTTAACTTTTAAAAACTATACATTTTTATTATAAAAACTTTGCACTCAATCGTTATTTAATAACTTATTTATAAGTACAACATAAAACAACTAATAAAGTTACAGATAGTCAATATAAATGAAAAATTCTAAAATATATGCCTACTTTGTTATATTTTTATTTATAATAAAACACAAAAAAATTCTTTTGCAAAAATTTAAATTTAGAGTTTTGGCCAAAAAAGTGTTAAAATTTCCTATAGTGCACTGGCATGAAATATGTTGACTTTAAAGACCGCTGGAGTTTGTGGCTTATTCGCATACCCCTGCGACTTAGAAAGGCACCAAAAAAAAAGAGTCTAATCTCGAATGCCATTTCACACCACTTTCACAAGGGATGACCATGCCCTCAAATCACTCGTGTATAATGTTTATCGCGGCATGAGTATTATGGCACTTAGAGTCGTCTTGATGCAACAACACGTCGTTTGTGTTCTAATCATTCAATTCAGGTGAAATAAAGTACGTAATCACCTTTCTTTACTGGTCATCGTCGACAGTGATGGCCCGGTGAACGTCGTTCTCAAGTTAATACTACTTGCCGTTAGTGTCCTGATACATACAATTCAGGCTCAAAGAATTCATAATCATCGATCTGTCGATGTGTAGAGCTCTCCTTTGATAATAAGCTCGCTTAGAAAAAGTTGTTCTTAATGGAATTTGGAGGATGCCGCGGCAAGCATCAAATTCACACCATACAGGGTTTTTTTTTTGAGGTGTATTGGTTGCTTCATGTGGACTGTTATCGTACCAATTTTGACAATTTTGTTTGTCCATATACTTATTCATTTAGAAATGTGACTTATCGTTAAATATGCTTCTTCGAAAAATTAAGATCAGTTGCCAACTGATCGAGGTTGCAAGTAGCGAACACACGTCGTTGTCTATAGTTGTTTACCTTCAGTCAGTTGAATTTTGAGTGAGAGCAGACCTTGGATCTTGCTGTGTGACGATACGTTTAATGAAGTTGCCGTTCTATAGTATATAGCAGAGATCAGCAATCAGTATTCAAAAAGATGAGTAGATTCGAATCCTACTTTTAATTTCTAATTCTTATACACATTCATAATTATTTTAATATCATACTTATAGCATTCATATTCAAAGTTGGATGAGTACTCATCGTACTCATACTTAACAATACGCATGATATTGTTGATTTCGACTCTCTTTTACTCAATATTTACAAGAATCAAAAAATAAGTATGATTCGCATACAAACACTGCAAAAGTCACTAGAAGGTTGTGTGTTTGCTTTGCTTGCTGTCTTTGTCTTTTTCTTTTTTTTTTGTAAATGCAACAACAACTAAGACCGTAAATCATTTATGAGTATTATAAATATTTTTCTAAATTTATGAATCTGAATGAGTAGGAGTATGAATCAAACATATTTTGAATGTTATGAGTTTGATGTCAACGATGTACTCATACTCATTGCAATCTATACTTGTAAATCATTGTTGCAGTGATTACGAATGAATCAGAATATTTGAATTTCAATACTTTTGACTCATTCATACTCAAAATTTCATAAGTACTCATGAGCAGCGAAAAAACAATTCATCGCTGATCTCTGGTACGTAGTGTGATGGCTTAATAAACGTGAAGCAGCAGTGCAAACATCAACTCAAACAAAGCGAAATATGAAAAAATATTTCTGCAGTGACTTCTTCTCAACAGACAAACTCTAAGAATTAATACAAAATTTCCATGAAAAGTTTCTCAAAAATCTGTTATTCGGAATCCACTTCAAATTCTAGGACCGGCCTGTCACGTATAAAATTAACACACACAACATAAGTGGTGGGAGAAACTATGTGTTGTAATACTAACTGAAGGATGTACGTATGTATGTATCTTTAGTGAACCAGAGTACTCGAATATATTCATCACATTACTAATAGTTCTCTTCGTAGACCTGTTATGGCGATATTAAATTGGGTGATAAACCAATTTTTGGAATGATTTCTATATGCTATCAACTAATGTGATAGAATTCGCCGTAGCCTAGTAAGCACTGTGTTGGCTTATTAGACGAGAAGCCAAAGTTCAAACCCCAGGTCACACATCTACAGGAAAACGCAGTATGACGGGTTTTTCTTTTCAGCTGATTACTGCTATGAACGCTGAGAGTAAATAAAATTGCCATAAAAAAGTTTCTCAAAAAATCTGTCGTTCGGAGTCGACTTTAAACTGTAGGTCCTGCCACTCATGTATAAAATTAACTCACACAACATGAGTGGTGTGAGAGGCTAGGTCGTATTCCTGATTGAAGGGGTGTCATGACGAATTATGTATGTAATTTGACAGATTAAACTCATAGATAAAATTAACACAAACAATACGAATGGTATGAGAAGGTAGTTTGTAGTCCCGACTGAAGGGTTGTAAGTAATCCAGATTCAAAATCTTTTTTTCTTTTCTTAGCTGGGTTTTATTCACTACGACCAAAGTGTTGTAATATTTTATTTTATGAATAATAACAAAAGAATTAACGACTGCAGTGTGTAACATTGTGGTTTTACTTTAATTAATTTAGTTACTTATTAGTTAAATAATAATTTAGTTATTTTGTATAATATTTTGTTAGAACTATACATTGTATAATACACGACGGGATATTAATTACAATTGCTTTGTCTTTAGGCAATAAAAATGCTCATACATAGCAGCATGTGGTAGTTAGTATATGGGAATTTATAACAAATGTTGACAAATTTTTTGATTTCACCTTTGATTGCAACATGCTGTTCATTTTTGCTTTGATTAACGTTATTAATTATTTTTTAATTAAATTTTAAATCAAAAAATGTAGGGAATAATTTTTATTTATTTAAGGATACTTTTGACACTTTAAAGAAACCTATGCCTTCTTATTTTTTATTGTACTGGCGATGTACTTTCGCTGATTGGGCTCTGGAGCAATCAAAAACTGATCCAAAGTTTTATCAAAAAATTTTAGTAAGCGATGAAGACCACTTCTGGATGAGTGCGTAAGTGAACGAAGAATATTGTTACGTTTTTACCCTTTTAAAAACGTTTAAAATATGAGTTCGTAGATTGCCAATAAAAATAAAAATAAATGTATGTTTAGTTTTAATTAAATTCTTTACTGTTGGCTCAATTCTGTGTGCCATTGTTCACAACTTGATTAAACAACAACAATTTGCTCTAATTTATTCTCTTCACACGCAACGCGTCTTCACACAAGACGGACCATAAAATTCAATTTTGAAATGGACTGTTAGGAATTTAAAATATTTTTATCTCCAATACTTTAAAAAAATACATTATTTACAGAAATATCAGAAGTAAATTTATACACGTAAGTATATCCATGTAGGATGGGAACACTTGTTGATGAAATAAAACACACTTTTAATTTAAAGGTTTAGGGTTGGCAATAGTTTAATTGTAGTTTTAATAATGGTTCAGTCAATTTAGCAATATTTTAATCAATTAATTCAATTTAGTAATAATTTTGAACAAATTTCACTTAGTCTTTTAATAATAATATAGGAGTAGTTCAATCTACTAGTAATTTTAAACAACACAAATTTCACTTAGGATTTTAATAATAATATAGGAATAAGTACACTTGGGCTCGCTTCTGAATACGATCATCACTTTCCACGTCTACTTCTCTAATGATAATCCCTTCCACAAATCTGTCTGTTCTATCCTCTCTATTCCATTATAACCCACGCCACTCAAAAAGAAGTCCTGTTACTTGAGCATACTTTCAATACAAATGTCACGTCACCTACAGTCCCGTTATCCAGTATGTCACGTCATGTTGAGTGATGGGCAAGAGCGAATCGGACGGTCACCCTATATCCATATGTGTGTATACATATGTATAAATTCAATTTTGTATATTATTGTACTTATTTATGTTTGTATTTTAAAAATCTTTATATAAAATATTAATTGTAATAAATGTTTTTTTTTTTGTTTTTCAATTTTATATGTTTGTCCGCTTTTTTCTCATAGAAATAATGGTCACCGTATGTATGTGAGACTAATAATATCGCTGATAACAGCTTTGAGCAACACCACACGGCGTATGATTGATAAGTAAATATGAACATGAAATCTTTAACATATGGGACGTATGATTAATATTTAATGCGTTGGATGTATAAGAAAATTATGCATAAAAAAATGTTTTGTTTTTTAATAGAAAAAGCAGAAAAAATTTAAGAAAACTAAAAAAAAAAAATTTCTTTATTAACGTTCAAATATTTCTAGTTGACACAATCAAAGATATCTGGAACTCTCATTTACATCTTTCTAGAGTTATTCTGTACATAATTTTCTTTCCTTTCTTGTAATGGGGTACCTTAAATGACAGAACAATACAGTTGTTATAGTTCTTATCATAATAAACAATATGATACTTATAAATGATATACTTCGATGTTATCGATCTATCAACTTGAATGCATTCAGTTCCTTTTGTACACATTCATATCATATTTTATGACATGTTTTTATTGTGTTTCTCTTGTGACCCGAAACAAATGCAATAAAAATACTCGAACATTTTTACGTTTTTTCTTTTACGATAATGTCTTGTAAAAATAACTTTCTTTAGGATACTGGAAGTACATAACAAACAGCAAAAAACAAAAAAAAAATGATTCAATGTGTGAAATTGTGTATGTATGACCAAAGACATACGAGTATGTACATAAATATACAATGTATGTAGATTTTCTTTTGAGAGAGAGACTAAATACGAAATTTTATGATATTGTACATGAAGTTGTATCTGTGATTTGAATCAAATATTTTATTTGTACTTCGACATGATAGCAGATGTTGACGAAATATGAATAGATATTTATATGGAACTCCAATATGACATACAGATTATATATTTTGAAGTCGTCGAGTAGGTAGTGTGTTGACTTATTACATGTGAGGGACCGGTTTATACCACATATGAAAAAATATTTCTTCGTAGACTGCCTCTCAGCAGATTTCTGGCAAAAACTCTAAGGGTAAATAAAATTGCTATGAAAGCTTCTCAAAAATATATCGATTGGAGTCGACTTTAATTGAACGTGCTGGTTGGCATCTCTCAGCCATCCCAATAGTCTTTTTGAAAATATGAAGATGAGTCATATCGACTTTGGCTAAACAAGTTTTGCTAATAAATTCTGAATGCCAAATAATTCATGAGCTCAGTAAGTACCGGACAAGACAGACAAATTATACTGTGGTCTCGTGTGCTTCTTCATTTTTACAATTTCTGCAGAAATCGTTGTTCGAATTGGCATTCACCCGCTATGGTTGTGTGCACCTAGAGGCCAGTGCGCCTTTAAATTGTATAAGATTTCTCATGTTGAATCTTGTAAGGTTTGATGCAGATTTTGTTTTGCATTTATTTATATCAGACCAGAATTGTCTGGTCGCTCTATAAGAGTTTTATTTTTCTTTTGCAAATAGAATTGGTTTGATTAATGAAACTTGGAATGCTGTTGATAGTCTTTTTGAATAAATGTTTGCATAGGAACCTTCTTATATACTGGACAATAAAGATAATGGGACCTCCGACGAATGTTACCTTACTTGTTTGAAATTGAATGCATTTGAGGTAAAACTGCAATTACTGTATTGGATTGTTTCTTGTAGAAATATGTAAGTAATGTAAGGACAACATTTGTACTTACGGCTGTCTATTAACTTTAGTGCCACATTATTCCTTCGACTGAGTTTTCTCCTGAGGTAATGGTTCTAATTGGCATAGTCTAGTGGGTAGCGTTTGCTTGTTAGACTTGGCTCCACGGATAAAGCCCCAGGTCACACATCTGGAACGAAACGAAATATAAAAAAGCAGATTTCTGGCTATAACTCTGAGATTATATAAAGTTTCCATTAAAAGTATCTCTAAAAAATGAATAGTTCGGAGATGACTTTAAAGTGTATGTCCTGTCACTCATGTACAAAATTAACACACAGAGCATAAGTGTAAGAAGCAAGGTCGTAATACTGATTGTGGGGAAGTGTTACCTACTTGTCACATTGATTTTTTTCAAAAGTGCTGGCCTAATAAAACTAATAAAAAAATTAAAATAGTTAAAAAAAAAGACAACAAATAAAATATGAATTAAAAAAGAAAGAAAAAAAGTAAATAAAAAAATATAATAAATAATAAAAATATATAAATTAAATATCATTATTTCAAAACAAACACAACCTCCTACTCCTCCTATTATATCCACATACACACACACACAAACAAACTCAACACACATATTCTCTTATAAATCTACATTAAATAGAATACAAGAAAAATAAAAAAATTATGAAACAAAGTAAACATAAACATAAAAATATTAATGTTTAAATATATTAAAAGATAAATTTAAAATCTAAAAAGGAATACAAAAATATATATTTAAAAACCATTTAATACAATTACTTTTTTTTTGTCTCTTTCCTTTGATCCATCACATTTATTTTTATTTTTTTTTTATAGTTTCCTTTCTTATTTTCCATTTATTTCTCTGTATTATTTTCTTTAAAATATAATATATTTATAATTAATTCTTTAAAATAAACATTCGAAGGTATGATTATAGTCCCTATTCTATCTTGTTGATGCTTCTCTACTTTCCTTCGTTTTTTAGGTGTTTTAGTTTTTCCTGTTTTTTTTTTTGTTTTGAATTTATTTTCTCATTAAAAAATTTTTTATAAAAAAAAAAATTAAATAAAAATTTAAAAAATTTAAATTATTTCTCTACTTAAAACTTATTTTAAATTTATAATTACTATTATAATAAATGTAATTTAAATAAAAAATACAACAGAAGCAAAGCATTATTAAATTATATGGCAAGAAACCAGAAAACAAAAACAAACAAAAAAAAATCATAAAATAAGAAACCAAAAGCAATAAGCTTCATCAAAAGCCTAGAACTACATCATTACTGGTACAATGGGTCAATTTGAACTTCGGGTACTGTACTTGTCAAGTACAAGCTCTCTAACATCATTACTCTCACCAAATGATTGAATGAACTGGTGACATTTCTTAGAGAGTAACGTCAACAGGCCATCAGTAGAACATGGAAATCGCGTTGATTGTCGCTAGTAAAATTGTTAGACTTCAGATATTTTCCAACATACATACATAATTGGCCATTACAACCCTTCAGTCATGATTACGGCCTAGCTTCTCACACCACTCACGTTGTGTGCCTTAATTTTTTATACATGAGTGGTGGGACCTACAGTTTAACGCCGACTCCGAAGGAAAGATTTTGAGAAACTTTTTCATGGCAGGTTTATTTACTTTCAGAGTTTTTGCCAAAAATCTGCTGAGAGGAAGTCGCGAAGAAATATTTTTTTTTATATTTCGTATTGATGTCTGGCCTGGGGCTCGAACCCGGGCTTTACCTAGGGTTTGAACCGTGGTCTTACGTCTAATAAAAGAGCACACCAGCTACTAGACTACGGCGACTTCGGCATTTTCCAAGGTGATAGTTAATTATACTCTCCAATACCTTGGTTAGTGCAGAACAAATTGCTGTTGTGCGATAGAACTCGGGATTTTTGCCCTCACCATTACTATCCTTCAGTCAGTATTACGACCTAGCTTCTTACAACATTTCTGTTGTGTGTGTTAATTTTTATACATGAGTGGTTTTTGAGAAACTTTGCATGGTAATTTTTTTATCCTTAGAGTTTTTTCCAGAACTCTTCTGAGAGGAAGTCGCTCGTTTCGTTTTGGATCGTTGTAGGCTTTTCAAAAATATTTATGGAATTCATTCTAAATATCATAAAACGTATTCATAAAAACAAAGAATTGTACAAGTGACCTTACAATTAAGAAAGACAATCTAATTTAAATATTTGCATTAAATTTGTGCACAACAATAATAAATAAATAAATAAACATCTTCATCAGTGGCCGAATCGTCATAAAATCCACTCAGTGGACAATAAATTCACTTTAAAATAGACGGGCAGTGTACATTACTTAACTACAATTTAGCACTTAAACAGCAATTGTAAAAAACAACAAAAATTGCGACAATTGTAATACAAAAAGAAAAGGGCACTCTTTTAATAAATATGCGACATAATATTAAATGCTCTGTCACGAAAGTACACCATCTAGCTCTCTTTCTCTCGGTCTCCATTGTTGATAATCTGAAGCTGAAGATTATCTGAAGCAATGCCGGTATCTTTAATTGAGCATAACAATAAATACAAGACTTGCAGATACTTTATTATACTTTATCTAGATACTTTAGCTTATTCAAAGAAGAGCGAAGGAAATAAATGTATGCTCATATGTATTCTTCATACATTTTTGATGCAACTCAGGCCAGTCACCAGGCATTGAGAAACACAAACCAGCCTCAAGTTTGATTCAAACTTCTTTCATCAGTTTCTGTTATAACGTTTTTGGAACATGGGGAAAAGCTGTTTGAATTTATGAAATAAAATGAAATGAAATAAATGGTAGTGAAAGGCAGAAATATTATTGGAATTTCATAGAAAATTCCGTAAAATCTATTTTCTGAATATGACTTCCAATGATCTAAAGACATTAAATCGAATAAATAGGGGAGCAAGTTAACAGAACCATTTCTAGTAAGAATATTGCCGCCAAATTGATTTTGCCTTAAGCGCTTTGTTGGAACCAAATATAGTTCATATTTAGTTGATTAATTTTTGGAAACGGTAGGATTTGCCCCAATCTGTAAAAACAGCTCCTTACTCATAACGACAGCTCGTGCCTTCCTGCTGCCGCCAGGGTCGCTTCAAATACAGCAATTTTGCTAAACAAAAATAAAAAATACTAATCGCCCTGTTTCGGAAGAGTCCAATTAACACAAATGCAAACAATGGTTAATTCACATACTAAATATGTTTTATGGACACTTAAGCCAAGACCCTTATATACAATTTACCAGATAGCTGAATTACACTTGTTGCGAAGGACAATAAATCTATATTTCGGCGACATTTTCAGAACTAAGTGGTACCTTTCTTGAATGAATAAAATTAATAACTATGGAGTCTACCAACATGGACTTATGAACTTTGGTGTTGATGACTATCATATTGTTGAAGCTACATTTGTTCAATTAGTTGTCATTTTATCAGACTGTTTTCTCAAATCATCAGGACAACCATAGAAAAGAACGAGTGTTCCCGAAATGAGTTCTAGAGCAGTTGCCAAATGACGCTAATTTTCACCGAAAAATCGTATTCAGCCATGGAGACCATTTTTGGAAGAATGGATATGGGAGCAAACAAAATTGTCGAATTTGGGACGATACCAATTCGGGGTCCATTGCATCTCGAAAAAGGCACTAGCGGTGTCATTAATTCGTACTTTTGTTTTTTTTTTTGTTTTTTGATAACGAACTTGGTAATCCATCACTACCTACGGTTAACCCTACAGGCCGATGATAAACAATTTCATTTTGAGTGGATAGCCAGGATTACGATCTAGCTTCTTACTTAAAAACCACTCTGCTGTTTAAAGTCGACTCCGAACGACAAATTTGTAAGAAACTTTTGCATGACAATTTTCTGGCAATCTACTGAAATGCAGTCGCCTCTGAAATATTTTTTCACATATCGTTTTGTTAGAGATGCCTGACCTAGCCACGGATCAAACCCACTTATTACCTATTACGGCGACTACAATATGGATAGTACCGCGTACACACTAGAACGAGATTGCCATGGCCTTATTAGCTAACAAATCCCCCCTGGTTTTCTTTACCGACGATTCAGTTCCAGAAATCCACAGTTTTCGGTCCACGTTTCGCTGATGATTACAAAATTTGGTCATAATACTGTTGAATAACGCCTAAAGCTCCAGTGACATTGTCATGCGATTGTGTTTAGGATTGGTTATGATTAATTGTGAGCAAACTCCTGAACCCTTGTAGAACGAAACATTTAAAATTAAACCACTCAGACATGTGGTCTCAAATGAACGCCCAATACATGCGGCATCTTCCAAATTCTTAAAGACACCTCAACCTCAATCTTGGTTTAAGAGGTCGTTTATTGATGCATAAAAATGTATAAGAAGACGAAAGTCGTCCTTTTTCCCCATTTTCAATTGTTGATAGGAGTCAACTGACAGGTGGTTGTTAACAGGAGCTGTATTAAGTTTTCGGGTAAGAGAGATACAAAACTATTTTTTTTTTGCCAACGCTCATACCGCCACATTGCTACATATGATATAAATTTAGCCTGAATGGAATCATTTTAACTTTATCAACCAAACTGTGCAAATTTGATGAGTAGCAATTAATTTCCTAAAGTGCAATAATGTAGAGTAAAAAGCCGGTTAATATAAATCATTTTCCAACACTGGCTACATTTGAACAAAACAAAAAAGCATGGCTAATTTGTTATTTTCTTTCCCTTTTGCTCGCTGCTTTCAAATTCCAAAGGATATGAATAAGCAGAGAATAAACAAAAATATTGAGCAACTGGTCTCTGTGCCAATACCAAAAGGCAAAATCAAACATGTTGCAAAGTATTAAAAGTTTGATAAAACTAAGTAAGCTCATAGCAAATGCAGCTAAAGCTTTTTAACAAAATGGAATGGAGTGGAAAATACCCACCACATGGATACAAACACATAAACTAATGCCTGTTCTCATGTTGGGCCAACATGAAAACGTTGACATGGCATAGACACAACCCCACACATAATTATAATGGCTGCCCAAATACTCTGTTAACAGTGCGGTAGGATAAAAAGGAGGAAAATATTTATGCAAAGCAAAACAAAACAAAAACACGAAACGGTATTACAAACTGGCAACAACAGCTTCAGTTGCTCTCCGAGCGTTAACGTGGACAGTTTTTCTGTGCAGGAGTTTTACGCGAACATTTTTTTTTGCAACTTTTCGAATTTTCTTGTTTAAATAAATAAAGTCGAGGAATTAAACGTTTTAAATGAAAGACAGTAAATAGTGTGTGTCACAAACCTGTATGTGCAATGAAAATAAAGAAAAACAAATTCAATTGAATAAAATGAAAAGTATTGAACGAAAAAGGAAGTTTTAAAGCAAGTGGCCAGTAGAGGCGTTCAAGTGGAAACGATTACAACGATATATAACGATTTTCAAATGGTTGCTGTTTTGTCAGTTCTTCTTTAATATTAAGAGAGAATAACACAATTCACCAAAAAAAAAAAAGGAACAACTTTTGCCTACAACCACCGACACCACAATAACCAACAGTCGTTTGAAACAGGACGTCGTAATTAAAGAAAAAATTTAAATAAAAAAATTAAATTAAATTGGGTGTTAAATTAAACCAGAAATCATAAGTGTGAGTGAAAGTTTTTAAAAATTGGGTGACCCGATGGCCTAGTCGATAGTGTGCTGAACTTCAAGCGCCGAAGCCGTAGGTTTGATTCCCACCAGAGGCTCTGTTTGGTTTTGAGTGTTTATGTTTTAAGTTTGCCTGTGATTACTACTGACAACAGGAAAAAGAACGAGAGAGTTATTAATAAAAAGGAATTCTCAACAAAAAAAAAGGAAGTGACGAAAAAAAATTTTCGCACACTACTATTCTCTTTCCTGTATTCCAGGTCATCTCTTGACAGTTGGTCTCAAAAAAACAAAAAAATTAAATCCCTAAGAAAACGAAAATGGATAATAAAATCACGTAGAGATTAAGTAAAGTTTTGTGCTGCTAAACAAAAAGAAATGTGTGCTGATGTATTGGCCTTATTTCTTATTTGCAGAAATACTTAAAGAAAAGCCAAAAAATACAAAACAAATAAAAGCAATACAATGACAAAAACAAAAGAAAACGTACCAACTAAACTAAGACACAACAAACAACTGAAAACTTTAAGGAAGGAAATGATTTGTAAACCAGTTTTAATGTCTCTTTGCTCTCCAGCTCAACTACAGCAGAAAAAATAAAACAAAATCTTTAAAAGACAAATGAAAAAATAAATAAATAAAAAAATTAGAACTTATTTATCAAAAGAAAAACAACATGGGAAAGAGTTATAAAAAGAAAACCCATGCGTACACTGCTCTTTGGGTATGGATTAAGAAATGCATTATATACTGAAGCCTAGTTTAACTACAACTGTGGATTAAAGCTTATAGTTTACCTCTTACTTGCTTAATTGGTCATTACAATCCTCTAGTCGAGACTACAACCTAGCTTTGCACATCGCTTATGTTGTGTGTGTTAATTTTATACATGAGTGGCGAGACCCACAGTTTAAAGTCAACTCCAAACGACAGATTTTTTGAGAAACTTTTCATAGCAATTTTATTTACTTTTAGAGTTTTGCCAGAAATTTGCTGAGAGGCAGTCCCCGTTGTTATTTTATATTTCGTTACGTTGAAAAATTTCAGACCTGGGGTCTGAACCGTGGCCCACTTCTAATACACTACCTACTAAACTACAGAACGGAATATATCCTTCATATTGCCGTTGCACCACGAATTCTTAAAGACTCATCGAAATTTCGACTACAGCTTGCTCAAGAATATTAGCGAAGCAGCAATAGTTTTTATCATTGCATCTTTGTTAATTCAGGGCATTTGAAATTGGCTGAAGATGAACATTTTTGTTAAAGAATTGTGTTTACTGTTGAAGTTTATTTTATATTTATCTTATTATTTTCAAGACGTTTACAGCTATTGATGTGACTGATTGATGTGGATTATGTGCCAATGACATTACTGGCCTTCATTTGTTTTGAACCGACCAGGAAATGGTATACTTCGTGTAATTTTAATTATACCTACGAAAAAAAAAAACAGTAAAATTTATTTAAAACGCTCATCTTTTGAATTTTTAAACAAACACTGAAAAAGATTATACGACAACTGACAACGACTAACATGCAAATATTTCAGTTGGCAGTATTATAATCGACTAAAATTTAAAACTGTTGCTGACCATTGCTAAGTTACATTGTGTTAATAGTATATGTGGGCTGACTTTTTTAAGTGTCTGTCATATTTTCTTTTTTTTTCGTTTTTAGGTCAACTACTAAATTGTAATTTAAATAATAGTTGGCGTTACACACACACTTGCTCAATGCCATGCCATGCCATGCTCAGTTATATTATGGGAGAGATCTAGAGATAAATTCAATATTTTTCTCACAATTTATGTCAGAAGGACTTTCAAGAATCTAATAAATATTATACAAGTGTGTTTAATATATTCTCCTTTTCGTTCAAATTTTATCATGGCGTAGCCGGTTGGGTTTTTTGTTCTCCAAAAGTATTATCATTTCAACTGAGTGTCTGCCTGTTTCTGTCTGTCTATCTATCTAAATAAGTAATGTAATGCTACTCACAGTAGTTTTCAAATAGTTTTTAAACCATAAATTGTGGCTTAAAATGTGCGAGTGTACGTGTGCATGTTTACAGGGGCAACAGCCAGGAGAAACTTTCATTTCTAAGTCTTCTTCTAATGCCAAATCATGGTTGACAGGATGTCGCCGAAGAAATATATTTCTTTTTCATATTTCGTTTTTATGTCTGGCATGGGATACGAACCCGGACTTTAAGCCTAATAAGCCAACACACTACCTACTAGACTACGGCGACTTCAAATACATTCTTCTAAAGACATTCTATTTAATTAATATGGTACGTTACATAAAGAAACAACGTGCTTTTATTATAAGAACAACTTTTTGAAAATTCCAAAAGTCTTTAGAAAATTTAGAACAGAATTCGTTAGAGAAAATGCTCCAACAAATTGTGATTAGATGTGTAAGGTCATGGCTAAGAAAGTTAAAGAAACTGAATCCATTCATGATAACAGAAACAGAATTTATTAAGGTATTGGTTGTTCAAGCGAAAATACAGCGGCTTTGAGTAGAAGTTTTGGAGAAGCTTCTAAAACATCGAATTGGATATTTTTTTCAAATTCCGTTCTGTTGGAGAGGTTGAATCGTAGTTGAAGTACTGTAAGAACTTCATGAACAGATTTATTCTTATCAAGTTAATCACTCCATATTAACTTGAGCTGTCAACACAGTTTGACGTTATCAGCTGTCAAATGTCGATGTCGATAGTTCTCATGCAGCTAAAACAAAAACACCAATTTTTTTTCAATCTCTTGAGTTGAGTTAGTATAATTGGGATATATTTCGTTATTCTTTTAACAGCAGATTTGTGACAAAACTGGAAGTGAATATGAATGTATGAATATGAAAGCGAATATTGCTAAAACAAAGCGACATTTTATGCTTTTCATTTGGTCTAATTTCTATTTTTATTCGCTTCAATAAGATAATTAGTGCTAACACTGAGAGAATTTGTGCTGGCAATGCGGAGATCAATACTGTCAATACAATAACCTGAGTTATAACTCGAAGGAACGTTTTAGTTGGCACCATTGATATAGAGTAAATGAATTGTTTATTTTTTCTTTGTTTTACTTATGCGACAGTCTGTTTATTATAATTAATGCACATGCAGCTTATCTTAGGCTACAATTGCAAAACTGTTGTTGCTGCTTTGCTGTAGCAATCTATGAGATAATATAACTACATTTTCACTTAAATAAAATGAATGAAGATTATTAAAATAAAATTATGATGAACACCAGGAAAAAAATCTTTCTCTCTCTCTCTATTTATAGCATATTAAGTATGCACAGTATTGAGCCTCCAGGTAATCCAATAATAAAAATAATAATTTTTCTCACAAAAAAAAAAAATCCTAACATTTTTAAGGATTTCTTAAAAAAACATTAATAAAAACGGTGTGATTTTTTGCTCTGTTTTCAAGGAGATTGTAAGAATATAAATGAGAAATATAATATAAAAAAGCAAAGATTTATTTAAATCTTTTGATTTTTTATTAAAAGCCATTTTTTTAAAAAGTTAAATTAAAAGAAAAGGAGTCCAAAAGGAAAAATACCCAGCTCAAGATTGTATGTAAATGTTTAAAATGAAAGAAATGAAATTGGAAGGAGAAAAAAAAAATAAATTATACTAAAGTGGATTTATTCTTCTTCGCTGGTTTCGCTAGAAATAAAGTAAACGTGGTTTAGAGATGGCAGATGGCCAGATTTTTTTATTCTTATTTTTTAATTTTCTTTAATAACAATAAGAAATGGAATAAAAAGCAGAAGGAATTTATTTAAATATTTAAAATTAGAAAAAAAATAATATTAGAAATCCTATAAAATACAAATACAAAACCTAAACGTCTTGGAATGATAATTTTATTTAAGCAATATTGAGCAGCTTAAGAATTTTAAAAAATTCCCAGTATTTCAATTATAAAAAGCACACTTGATTCTTTCGTTTCATTAATATTTCTAGAATCTTATTGCCATAGTAATTTATTTTTAATTTTTATAAATAATAGTTTAGCAAGAGGAATAAAAATGCCTTAAATGAAAATCTGCAGCACATTAAGTTGTGTTGCTAGATCTCGCAACATTGTCAGATTTGACAATATTGGGAATCAATATAGAAGCCAACTTTGCCACCATACAGACCACTGGCTCTCGTCTGGTTAGCCAACGCTCTACCTACTACGGTGACTACACGTAATCATAGATTCTTAAACAAAATTTTCCGCAAAGTCAATGAACAAAGGCAAACATGTTGATAATGAGGAAGAATTGAAATCGCGTCGTCTTTTTTAAGACTTGCCATTACAGTTGCAATAGTCTCTTTGCTACGAACACATTTTTGTCTTTTTGACTACTTTGAATTCCGAACATTAATTACTTACTCAATAGGCTGTTTAAGTAGACCATGACCTGGGCGCGAAGAGTTGTTTTACCACTAAACAATTCGTAAAGACTTGTTACACGTTACTGAACAAAAAAGTTTGACATTTCTTGCTGTAAAGCCCGATATTTGTCCATGCAATTAAAGACAAACATGCAATATAAAGGGCTCATGAACTTTTAGTCAAAATCTACTTTGTTGTACATGTTGCTTTAGGATTTTAAATTTTATTTTCAAATCTCGTTGACGCATTTAGTTTATAGTGTTACCCAGTGTGAGGTAAACCCCCCTTGATATGATAATTAGTAGTGGATTTGAACCATCGCAAACTCCGGATGAAACTGGTCAGTTTTCTTACCAATCACCACCATGCCCAGATATTCAATCGTTATGTCACCAAAAAAACCGATGTCGTCTATGCTGAAGTGCAGAGCACTCGCATAAAACGTATTGTACCTATTTTGGTTCCTCCACATCATGGCAGCTTCTGCAGTTATCCTGGAGGGGTTGACCGAGCTTGAGAGTGAAATTGCCAGCAACGTAGAATCCCGTCAGAATTCAGGTTAGAATACGAACCGTTCTCTTACCGAGCTCAAGTAGTTCACTGGTTCTCATGTCCTCAACTAGACACGGCAGTTTTGATATTCAACTAGCGGATACATATTTTGGACCTCCTACGGTTTGTTGAATTCCATGATGCTTTTTCCAATTAGAAAAGTATTCTTGTAGAGGCACAGCAGAGATCAGCAATGCTTATACAAAAAGATGAGTAGATTCGTATCATACTCATAATATCTGATATTATGTGCATTCATAATTATTTTAATATCATATTCAAAGTTTGAAGCATTCATCGTACTCATACGATGTTTACTCAACATTTACAAAAATCACAAAATAAGTATGATTCGTGTACAAACACTACAATACTCACTACTAGGTAGTGTGTTTCATTTGCTTGATGTCTTTGTCTTTTTCTTACTTCTGTTTTTTGTAAATGCAACAACAACAGCTAAGACTGTAAATTTTGATGAATGATTCGAATCATTCGAATCACTCGAATCATTTATGAGTGCTATAGGTATTTTTCTAAATTTGTGAATCTGAATGAGTAGGCTTATGAATCAAACATATTTCGAATGTTATGAGTTTGATGTCGAAGTTGTACTCATACTCATTGCAACCTGTATTTATAAATTAATGTTGTAGTGAGTACAAATGAATCAGAGTAGTTGAATTTCAATACTGTTGACTCACTCATACTCAAAATTTCATGAGTAGCGAAAAAACGATTCATTACTAATCTCTAATATATACCGCTTAATCGTCTCTGCCTCAGACATTTCCGATCCTTTCTGTGCCAGTTCGTCTGCCTTTTCATTTCCCACTATGCCACAGCGGCCCAGAACTCAGTAGAGGCAGGTCTTGTGTCGACGTATACGGGGTAAAAAATCCATGCAACTCCTTATATTTGATTGCTGCTTGACTGTCCATACATATGATTAAGTTCTAAGGAGGTAGTTTCCTAATTTCAATTATAAGTGGAGCTCGTTCAATAGCAAACATCTCCGCTTGAAATACAATGGCCTGATGAGGGAATCTGCATGACTCGTTCAGTGCCAGTTTATCGGAATAGACAAACCACATTTTTGAGCCATTGCTAAAGTATGCTACTCTCTGTATTCTATTCATTAAAATCTTTTAAACTTTTTTAATTTATTTCGATTTCTGAGCATCGTATTAAATATGTGTCTCAGAGATCCCGCAGAATATAAAATCTTGTTTGAAATACAAGTTTCAGCTCAGCTGTGGTTGTACGTAATATGTGTTTGGGTGTATAAAAGTTAAATTGGCGTAAATAATTTTCGTGTATAAGGAAGGATATATGAACGTTTTTGCGAAGATATTAAGTATCTAATGAACGCAGAAATGACTTAATGAGTTGGCAAAACTAAAATAAAAAATATAAACTTGTTTAGCAAACAATTTTATAAGAGCTAAGCAGAAAATTTTGACTAAAATTGTAAAATTTTCAGCTAAATTTAACCGATTATAGTAGAAAAATATTTAAGTAAACTCCAAGAAAACCAAGAAAATGTTTGCTTTTCAGGGGGTAAAGGAAATCAAATAAAATATGTACTCGCAGGATTAAAAGTAAGAAAATTTGAATTTTCTTAAAAGTTATAATTTTATGAAACAACAACAACAACAAATTTTAAACTTAGAAAATTGAGAAGTGTTAAACGAAAACTAAAGGTATTTAAACTTGAATTGCATACATATTTAGTAAGAGAAAGACTAAAAACCAAAATGAAAAAAAATTAAATTTTTTGAATCGAATTTTACCCCCCAGATAAAGAGAAAAAATATAATTAATATCGGGTGGGCCATCAATATGTTTAAATTTGAACCAATGGTTATTTCGAATCTGGCAATACTTATGTCATTCTATTCTAATACAAAATTCAGTATATTATCTCCACTGAACGTCATAAATCGATCTACCTTTGAGCAACATACATACATACATACACACATAATTGGCCTTTACAACCCTTCAGTCAGGATTACGGCCAAGCTTTTCACACCACTCATGTTGTGTCTTAATTTTATACTTGAGTGGCGGGACCTACAGTTTAACGTCGACTCCGAACGACAGATTATTTAGAAACTTTTCATCGCAATTTTATTTACTCTTAGAGTTTTTGCCAGAAATCTGCTGAGAGGAAGTCGCCGAAGAAATATTTTCTCATATTTCATTTTGATGTCTGACCTGGGGTTTGAACCTGGGTTTTACGTCCAATAATCGAACACACTACCTACTAGGCTACGCCGACTTCAGCAACGTTTGTATTTATTGTCGTACAAAACTTGGTCGCAGAGAAGGACCAACAGTGCCCGATATACGCAAGCTTATTGCTAAAGTTCGTGAAACTGGTTTCATTGTTGTTACCGCCATGCATCTGTAGGAGCACTCGCCATACAGTGCGTGCACCCGAAAGTATCAAAGCTGTGTCTGAGAGTGTGCTTCATCAACATTAACTCCTCACTATTCTCAAGAATTGAACATTTTACGCACCAGCGTACGTTGAATTTTACGAAAAGGTCTCGGTAAGTTGATGCCGCATGACCATCGGCTTCCTTTTCTCTTCGCTAGATGAGCCAACGAAAAATTACACAATGATGTTGATTTTGCCAAAAGATCGTCTTTTCGGATGAAGCTCATTTTCATCTTGGTGAGTATGTTAAAAAGCCAAATTGCCGTATTTGTGGCTTAGACAACCTACACGGGGTCAATGCACCCAATACAAGTGACTGTTTGGTGCGACTTATTTAGCGGAGGCATAATTGGCCCATATTTCTTTGCAATTGAGGAAAGCGCAACCATTACGGCCAATGGAAACATCTATAGCACCACCATAACCGGATTTTTGTATTCGTTCTTCATGTTATTAATGAGAACGATGTTTGGTTTCAATAACTTGCCTTTGCGCAACTTCCTACTCATCTTATGCCACAATAGATTTATTGTGTCAAACGTTTGTGGCCCTTTAATTAACCGAAATGGTGATGTCAATTGGCCGCCAAGAAGCTCCAATTTGAAACCGTGTTGCAAACATACATACGTAATTGGCCATTACAACCCTTCAGTCAGGATTACGGCCTAGCTTCTCACTTCACTCATGTTGTGTGCGTTAATTTTATACATGAGTGGCGGGACCTACAGTTTAACGTCGACTCCGAAAGACAGGTTTTTGAGAAATTATTCATGGCAATTCTATTTACCCTCAGAGTTTTCGCCAGAAATCGTCTGAGAGGAAGTCGCTGAAGTAATATATTTTTTTTTTCATATTTCGTTTTGATGTCTGATCTGGGATACGAACCCGGACCTTACGTCTAATAAGCCAACACACTACCTACTAGACTACGGAAACTCAAATGAAATTAAACGCCTGTTTCTATAAGACGAATGGTGTCAGACGAACGTCTTTTTGTATTAAAATCATGAACAAAATTTTGTGCTTTACCATACAAACAGAAACAAGGTATAAAGCAATTTTAATGCTTTCCAACCAACACTTTGTTGCAATATCTTAGTTTTTATTGCACAAATTGCTTGTAAATAGTTGCAAGTGTCTCAATAGCAATGAGAAGCCTTTATCTAAGGGAACCATGTATTCATTAATTTGTTGCTGCAGTCGTTGTATTGTAATTTGTAGTGATAATTTCATTATCGGCTTTGGCTCATGCACAATAAAATTAGCATTAAACATTAAATGAAATTGTATTTAAAAGGTAAAATTTCGCAGCGGCTTGTGTTTATAATGTAATTTTTGATTCATACAAATAAATAGTTTTGCAATTTTATTTTGAATGAAGCACGCTGACATTTCCCAGCAAAAATTTTCTTTGCCGATAAGGAAGCTTTTACCGCGTAGAAAATATTTTACAAAGTAATAGGATATATGCATCTAGTCATCTAAGGATGCATCTGAATTGATTTCTCAGGTCGAATATGATCAGTCATGATTTGGTTGGGTTTTCTTACGACGGGCTTTCCGACTTGTATTTCTACGAACAAAAGTTTAACACCTCAGCCAATGTTTACGGAGCTAACTGTTTTGAAAGCTGTTACGAAACTACTTTAATGTTATATGTTTCAAAACTACTCGCAAACTTTCTACTCCGAAGTAATTAATCATTAATCAATTCATCTCTGGCAGTCTCAATTTGAGCTCACCTGACAACAAATTCTCGACAATTGTAGATAACGTGGGTCTCCATAAAAGATGTTGTTTCTCTTGAGACAGCCTCAATGCAACCAGTGAGCAAATTTTTAAATGGCATGTACGTGCAGCTATTAATGATTAACCAATGCGACTTTAGGCGTACTTGAAATAAAATGTGAGATATTATAACCCTAATGTACTACTACCTGTAAACCTAATGTACTAAAATCTAGTTGAAGAAAGTATTAAAGTCATTATACTCTATAAATATAGTTTCGATACAGTCAAGGAATTTATTTATCTTGGCTCCGCTGTTACCACCAAAAATGATGTCAGTCTGGAGATCAAGCGCAGGATCACTCTTGCCAACAGGTGCTACTATAGTCTCAATAGGAAACTGTGGAGCAGCGACCTCTATCGTACAACATAACTAATACTTTACAAGACGCTCATCCTCCCCGTGCTTCTTTATGGCACAAAGGCATGGACTCTATTAAGCACTGATGCAGCAGCCTTGAGAGTTTTCGAGAGAAAAGTCCTACGTAAGATCTTCGGTCCAATGTGTGTTGGCGATGATTTCCGTATCCGATTCAACAGTGAGCTGTATGAGCTCCTCAACGACATTGACGTTGTACAGCGTATTAATATTCAGCGGCTGCGCTGGCTCGGCCATGTCATTCGAATGGATGAGGATGCTCCGGCGAGACGGGTATTTGATGCGGAGATCTGCGGAAGTCGGCGAAGAGGGCAACCTTCCCTGCGTTGGAAGGACCAAATCGAGGAAGTACTGTCATTGATTGGTATTGCCAATTGGCGCAGGTGCTCAAGAAGCAGAGGCGCCTGGAAGGATGTGTTGCGGCAGGCCGATATCCGTTAATCGGGTTGTTAAGTAAGTAAGGTGTGTAGAACTGTTACATTGGGTATAGAGTTGAGCAACTTTGAGTGCTACTCGTTTCTAGGAGATTACTCTGCCAAAGCTGCTGCGTATAAGTCTGACGAAATATCCCCATGTGAATGTGCCTCATTTAATTTATTAAAATTTGTGAAATTTATCCTTATTTCTCTTAATATGCACAGGGTTGTAGAAAAGTGAAAATCATTTTCTTGGCTTTAGCTTGTTTCCATTAACAACGACGTTGTCGTCCGCAACGTAATCTGCAATGCATCGAATGAAATGTTGCTCTTCTAACAGGAATCCATTTAAGCCGCTTGCCGTCTATTAGTATGGAATATAAGGTTTTTTGCTTAATATGGCTATAATGGCTTTTGATGTGTGAGTGTGTGTGTATGACAGAATGAGAGTTTTGGTCTTTGCAATTTTGCTTTCCAAGTTGTTTCAAAATTTAGATTCTTTTAAACGAAGTATTTATTCCTATGAGGTTTTTTCCAACCACTTCATACCATCATTCCATAAAATCACTCAAAGCAGTATGTGCGTGTGGCAGGGATATTTCTGGAATTTTCTTCATTTCATACTTAGCAAGTAACATGCAAGGGTATACGTATATAAGTGTATACGGGTATATACAAGCATAACAGTACAAATTACTTAGTAGCATGGAAACCCATCTTGTTTTCGCTTCATTACAACGAAGCATAAGTGGTGAAGGAAGATAATGAAAAACGTTGGTTTATTTGCCGTTTACCTATGGCTGTCACTTTACTGCTTCAATATTCTTGTTGCCCAGTTTTTTACTTGGCAATGGTGATAAAGATGTTGTTCATCATGATATTGATTATTAAGTTCTCACTGCTCTTCTTTAGTTTAATAGCTGCCCTCAATGCTTTTAAACATTAAGTGGGTGCAAATCATTTCTTTTCATCTTACTCAAAAAATTCTGATTACAAATTTTAAATGGTCTTCAATCTATCTACAATCTATGGTGTAGGGCCCCATCAGTAGAGTTGTTAGAATAGAAGCATGTAACATTAAACTTGTCTTAAAATTATAAGCTGCCATGTATATTAGTATAAAACATACATGCATACATACATACATAATTAGCCATTACAACCCTTCAGCCAGGATTACGGCCTAGCTTCTCACACCACTCATGTTGTGTGCCTTAATTTTTATACTTGAGTGGCGGGACCTACATTTTAACGTCGACTCCGAACGACAAATTTTGAGAAACTTTCACATGGCAGGTTTATTTACTCTCAGAGTTTTTGGCAGAAATCTGCTGAGAGGAAGTCGCCGAAGAACTATTATTTTTTTTATATTTCGTTTTGATGTCTGGCCTGGGGCTTGAACCCGGGCTTTACGTCTAATAAGCCAACACACTACCTACTAGACTACGGCGACTACAAGTATAAAACATATGTTAGGCTTATTAGACGTGACGCCACGGTTAAAACCCCAAGTCAGACATCTCCAACACAACGAAATATGGAAAAATATTTCTTCGGGCTCGCCACAACACAAGTGGTGTTAAAATCTAGGTCCTGGCGAAAGAGTTGTAATGACCAGTTATGTATGTATATATGTATGTATGCATATATGTATCCATTTCAAATATGATATATCATATATGATTAGGAAAGGTGGCAGATCGTCTGGAAGAGGTTCCACTTATCTTTATATTATGGAGGTCGGTCAAGGATTTCAGAAAATTAAAGGTCAGATACGTTTGCTTTTTTATGGCAAGAGACAAGTCTGTTCCTTCTATATACACCAGAGATCAGCCATGTATCGATTTTTCGCTACTCATAACTACTCATGAAATTTTAAGTATGAATGAGTCAACAGTATTGAAATTCAACTACTCTGTTTCATTCGTACTCACTACAACGTTGATTTATAAGTACAGGTTGCAATGAGTATGAGTACAACGTTGACATCAGACTCATAACATTCGAAATATGTTCGATTCATACGCCTACTCATTCAGATACATAAATTTAGAAAAATACTTATAATACTCATAAATGATTCGAATCATTCATCAAGATTTACAGTCTTAGTGGTTGTGGAATTTACAAAAAAAGAAAAAAAAAAAGACAAAGGCGGACACCAAAGCAAACACACAAGCTTCTAGTGAGTATTATTGTGTTCGTACGCGATTCATACTTATTTTGTGTAAATGTTGAGTGATGGAGAGTCGAAATCAACAACATCATGCGTATTGTTAAGTATGATGAGTACTTCAAACTTTGAATATGAGCAGTATGAGTATGATTTTAAAGTAAGTATGAATGCGTATAATTATCACAAATTATGAGTATGATTCAAATCTACTCATCTTTTTGAATACTCATTGCTGATGTCTGATACATACCCACAGCTCCTGCAGTTTTCATTTGACTTAAAAACCAACTCTTTCGCCATGTCTATCAAAAAGACAGTGGCGCGTAGAAATTGGAATTGTTCGGTGAGTAGCCATGCGCTTTATGAATAGAAGTGGGGCGGACCTCTTTTTATACATATATGCAGAGTCCAGCAGAGTCTACAAATGCTGCAGGCAGTCTTCCTCTGCCAACGAGATTGGGTTTCTCTGTAATCGGGTGAATAATATTCATTTTAATTGAGGTAACCGGACACCTACGGTCCGCAACATGTCGGAGATTACGAGCGCCTTACCGACCCTGACCTGCTCATCAGCAATGCACTTTCCAATGTTATCCTATATGTCCCGGAACCCGCCTTTTGTGCTGGCCAAGCGCTGAACAAGAGCGGATGTTGAAATTACATTCGTTGGGAATGTAATTGTGGCCTGGCTGTCTGATTAAACCAAAAAAATTTCATGGTAAGTACACCATCCACTCGCAGCGCGCCGCTTTCAAAATTACCATGACTTTCGGCTGGAAGTCACTGCAGATAGCCTGTCCCAGCACTTTGTCATTTACGAGGTCTAGTAGGTAGTGTGTTAGCTCATTGGACGTGAGGTAACGGCTTAAACCCAAATTTTTCTTCGAAAATGCTTTATTAAGGAATTTGTACGGAACCATATTATCGGTCTGGAAGTGTCCTTGTCTTCCCAGATAGTAGCGTGTCTATAATTCGAGATGGACCAGGATTTAACTGCGTTGAGCCTTACCGCCACTATCCAAGCAGTCTGCTTTAATAAAAGTTCAGACAAGTTGAATGCAGGAAGTAATGCGTTGGTTTAAGTGGAACAGTGTGTACTGGTGATCAGGATAGATGGCTGCTGGCATACCCAGTCGGCGGTGGCATTGGTGTTTGCATACCAATCACGAAATCTGGTATTATTCAATTTGATCTTTGATTCCCACAAGAAAAATCTTTTCATTAAACTGCAGTCAGATTTAAAATCTCTTTGTGTAGTAGTGTATCAAATAGTCGGCCATTACTACAGCCTACAGAGTGTTGTATTGTTCTATTATTTTCATTGTTAATTTTATGTATTCTTTACAAAGATAATTTAGTTGTTGTGGTTCTTCACCTTTTCATTACATTGTTACTCGTCTCGAGATAATTAAGTTCTTTCGCATGTTAACGTTGTCGACGTAGATTTCGATTTTCCTTCGTCTATTTTTCTCTTTTCTTCCTGCATAATTTTTCTAAAAACAACATCATTTATTAAATTGCTTTTTCTTGTTAAGATTTTCTAGATTAGAAGTTTTGTCTGTCCGTCTGTCTGGTTCTTGTTGATGTTCAATTCATTTCATTGGTTGCCATAAGTTTTGTGTGCTTTCTGTTTCAAGTGGTGAAAGGGCAATAAAAATCTAAGGAAAAAAGTTAATGGCAAATTTTTTTATTTGACAAGGCATGTTAACCCCAAGTTTCCTTTTTAAATGTAAGTTAAAATATACATTTACTTTGTGTATACAAAACACAAAATACTTAGTGGCTTTGATATTGTCAGTTACATGGAGGCAATTTCACTATGAATGGGATTTTATTCTAATTTTTTCTTAACTGAGACCGACACTCAGGAGATGACCACTATTCTTGATGGACCTTATTACTATTGGATTTATCGAAAATACAGGAGGTGGAAAAAGGTAGTAGTGCGAGGAGTAGTGAAGAGAGAAGTGTATTCACCGTATTCTGGTAAGTAGTGTGTTGGCTTATTAGGCATGAGGACACGATTCATATCACAGGTCTAGGCATCTCCAAGAAAATATTTTATCGGCGACTGCCTCTTACAAGATTTCTAGCAAAAAATCTCAGAGTTTAACAACCAACCCCAACATTCGTCAATTAACATATTACTAGACTACAACTACTTCAGCAGAATGCAATACATGGCCGTTACTGCAATGAGAAAGCAATTTACTCAGAATTCCAACTTAGCTTCTTATAGCACATATGTTGTATGTGTAAATTTTATCCATGAGTGACGGGACCTGCAATTTAAAAAAAGAAAAATTTAGAGATGTCTGAGCTGAAGCCCACACATCGCTACAGTCTCAATAGTTAATAATTGACCAAATATATCTCAAACTTTGCCAGCAGCTGGACATACAGGCTTAAAGTTTTATTATATGTAACTGTATAGGTAGCGCACGGAAAATCTGCTAAAACTCCACTGAGGCTCAAGCAGTGTGGTTGATAGAACCATTGCTGAACATTGCAATATGGACACTTATGCATGACTTTTTGGTCTTGAACGTATGAAAACAATTTCTATTCGTTACATTATATTATTAACAATGACTATTCTGCTTTCCACTTAGGCCTGGAACAGAATAAAGTAGTTGTAGCAGAAGCTGACGCTTACGTCATTAGAGTAACATAGCCAGAAAAATGCGAACAGAATGGTAGAGTTCTCCTGTAATATTGCGAAACACGATTTTCAGAAACTTACATAATAATGCAGGAATACTGTATGAATTTTCTAACAAAATAGGTCTCAAATTGCATAATAAATGCATATCCAACAACATACAATTTTATGTCTCACATTTTGAATGTGGAATATATTGAAAATCATGAACCCTCTTTACAATTTAAATATGTCGCGAGACAAATTTCAAAAATTCGGATTGTGCACTTCAGCGTCTACTACTAGCTTTTCGAAGTTTTGATAGCTTGCAGCACTACTCGTTACGTTGTACTACAGTGACTATTCTGTTCATCACTTTAAGAACTTCGGTATAGAGTAGTGATTATGTTAAATTGCTTTTCAGTTTACAATGCTTGTACGTACACAAGAACGCTGAAAATTTATTAATTTATGGTTTCTTCAACTGACGATATTTAATATAAACTTTGATTTCATTAAATTCAATCAAGTACAGAAATTCAATTACACTTTTTAATTTATGATGATAGCCAATGCATATACGGGTAATAAAAATGAAATTAACCTTCATCTCGATAACGCCAACCTGTAAAAAACATAAAAAAATACAACCACAAATAGCTGGCATGTATGGTAGGCATGATTGTAATAATTATTTAATATTTTCAATGGCATCAGCAAAAAATCATCAATCGTTAGCATACCAGAAATTCAATTTCAGAAAACGAAAGCAACAAATTTCATTTCACTTCTATAGTTGTTTTAAAGCTAAAAGTTTAAATTTAAAAATACAATAAAACAAAAATGGTTTGAAATGTTGCCAATTTTATTATTTTGTTGTGAAAATGTGGAAGATACAGACCATGAAGATACAGGCCATGATGTAGTACCTACTAGAATATAGCCTAGAATTGTGGTTTTTGTATATACATTTCAGATTAGGATTTCTCGAAAAATTAAATTTTTTTAAAAATCCATCCGAATCGTCATACCATCGTAGCTTAAATCCAAATTAATTCCAAATTAATGGGTATACTTTCTTTTTAATTGAATTTGAAATATATTACTCATACTCATCATATTACATGTACTAGCACTAGTTACTCTAAAAAGTATGCAATAAAAAAATCTTCGATTTTGTCATATAAGAAACTAATGGAATTAAATATCGCTCATACGTCACATATGTACTTGTCATAAATGAATTTTACACATTAAATATGAGCATAATGTGAATAAATAAAATGGAATGGTGATTTAAAGGCTTAAATTTAAAAATGCAATAAAACAAAATTGGTTTGAAATTCTGAGAAATTCATTGTTTTGTTGTGAAGTATAATTATTCAGGTTAGAAATTGAATATTACTTCATGCATATGCTAGCACCTCATTCGATCGGACAAATTTTAGTGCACTTTATCGAGTGTATGGGGTCGTCTCTCGGCAATGACATCACTAAAGTTGGCCTTCAAATGCTCAACTGTCTTTGGTTTATCAGCACAATACTCTTCTTCAACGGCGCCCCACAGAAAATAGTCCAACGGTTTCAAGTCGCAGTTTATTGGCTGCGAAATGACATCAACATTTCGGCTAATTAAACGGCCGTCAAACGCTTGACTTAATAAGTCAATTGTGGTATGAGATGAGTGCCAAGTTGCACCATACTGTTGAAACAAAACATTATTCACATCAATGCCACGAAGAGCGGGTACAACTAAAATCGGTTATCATTGGTGCGATAGGTGTCTCCATTGATCGTAATGGTTGCGCCCTCCTTATTTTCAAAGAAATATGGGCTAATGATGGCTCCGTTCCACAAGCCGCACCAAGATACAGTAATTATGCTTATTAACGTCACCAACATGATGAAAAAGAACTTCACTTGAGAATATGATTTTTATTGCTTTCGGGCAAAAATCGACATCATCATCATGCTCAAGGGTAAATCGACCCATTCTGTTTGGTGGGGATAATATACTAAATTTTGGACAGTATAGAATGACATAAGATTCGAAATAACCGATGGTTCAAATTTGAACCGATAGATGGTCCACACTATAAATATAATTCACATTCAATACGGCAATGGGTTTAAATTATTTTAATATTTAACAACCTTTTTTCGTACTCTCTCGTTCTCATGGTTATTGTTGTTATCATTTTATTAATAACATTGAGAAAAACTGGTAATCATCTCCAAGAGTTTTAAACATTTTTTTTTTATCAATTTATTTAACAAAATTTGCATTTTAAAAATATTTCAAACAGTTTTTTTCTTCTTCCTGTTTTATAATAAATGCAATTATAAACATGCAAATATAATTAACTTGAGCAGAAAAAAGGAGCTTAATATTATATATTAAATAATAGTGTATGGTAAATAACAATTTATTTAATTTTCAAATTGCAGTAGCCAACACAATCGATCCAATTTTTAAGCACATTATCGATTGTGTGCAGATGTATTTCACCAATGGCTACACGAATATTGTCCTTTAAAGCGTCAATTGTCTCTGGCTTGCCGGCGTAACACTTATCTTTGACGGCACCCCACAAATAATAGTCCAACGGTATCAAATCGCAGCTCCGAGGAGGCCAAACGACATCAGCTCTGCGGCTGATAATACGATCTTCAAAAACAGAGTGCAAAACATCGAGTGTAGCTTTGGCTGTGTGGCACGTAGCGCCGTCCTGTTGAAACCAAATGCTGCCAATATCTTCCTCTTGAATTTTTGTTCACAAAAATTCGTTCAACATGGCCCGATAATGATCGCCATTGACTGTAACGGCCACTCCTTGCTCATTTCCGAAGAAAAATGGCCCAATTATGCCTCTGGACCAAAATCCGCACCAAACAGTGACTCGTTTTGGGTGCGTCTGATTTTCAATGTATGCGTGCCGGTTTTCTGTGCCCCAAATGCGACAATTTTGCTTGTTTACATACCCGCCAAGATCAAAATGAGCTTCATCTGAAAAGATGATTTTTTTTTGCCAAAATCGGCATCTTCTGTAAGTCGATGTACACACAACCATATTCGTTCAGCGGAAGGATAAAACTAATTATCTGTCAAATCAGACATGAGCTAAGTGTTACCGTTCACGAAATAAGCACTAGTTGAAAAAAAAACGTTAGATGGCGGACCCTTTAATATTTTTACAACATACCTTATAGAACTCAAGTAACCTAAAACAAAACACGTTATTACAGTTTTTAAGACTTACATATCGTAATATTTATTTCATTAAGCCCTTCTTCACTTTAAATTTAACTAAAACATGGTGTTTGTGACATCCAATGATATCGAATTTTTCATACATGAAAACAAAGTCTTGCGTGGGTTTTTTAGTTGAGTGTGTATGCGAATAAAATACAACAGTCTTCAAAGCAAACTCAATTTATGCCATAGGTCTAATTCAAAAAAGTGCTTAAAAAGGGTAATACTGCTGCTGCGTTTTTATAAATTTTTAAACTGCCAAGATTGGCTCACAAACAAGACAAAAAATCATCAAAAACTTTAATGAAAGAATACACATGTGAAACCTATTATAAAGGCTTATATTTTGACCCACAACAAACCATTGCACGCTCCAAATATTGAAGTTTATTGGTTTACATTATTTTACACGCAAGTGTACATTGGTGAAATTTTTATCTCTCAAAGTCAAGAAGATTATTTTCTCAAACGTTTCGACAAAAAAAAAAAAAATATTCGTTTTGTGTAAAAAGTCAAGAAAGAAACAATTTAAACCACAAGTTTAAAAGTTTAAGATTCGTGTGTACCAGCATGTAGGATGAGGAACAGTTTGCTGTTAAATTTAAGAGCTTAAGGATTTATTGTCCCTGCTCTGTAAGCGTTTGCACAAGGGATCAGATTTACTTTGTTAAGATCCTTTCTTTAAACAAATTATTTAATCGTGTTTAGAATTCGTAGTAGTTTTTTGTGTGTAAATAATAAGGCTATACACACAGAAGGAGACCAAAAGACATTTTATGGCCACTATAACAATAAAACAATATTGTTAGAAAAAAATCAAGATATTGCTGTTTTGGTCGTTTAACGTTAAAATTATAAACAAAAGCTACAAAAACAAAGAACTTGTTTACAAAAATGTATAAACAAAACACTAGCATAGAAAATTATAATAAGTAAACAAAAATACAACAACAACACAGCTAGAATAAACCTAAACAAAATACACAAACAACAACAATGATGTTTACGTTTATAGAGATAGCCTTAAAGAACATTCATCAGACTTTTTACGTTGCCATATAAAGGGCAAGGCAAAGCAGGTAACGGGTCAGTAAAAGCTTAGTCAGTCTTATGTGAAGGCACATTGCGTATGAAGAGGATAATGGTTGTTTGAAGATCTCCGTTACAAAGATCTACCAAACAATTGACTAATAATTGTTATTGTTAACGCAAAAGAGTGCAAAGAGGAATAACAAAGAAAGCATTTGTTGTTGTTTACATCGAGTTGTGCTATTATTTGAATTTCTGCTACAATAGGTACTTCCCTATTGTTCTAAAACATAAAATTATATGCTTAGCAAACAACACAGTTCATGTATTATACACAAAAACTATACTTTCGAAAATGTTTTTTTTTTTTTTTGGGTAAATCATGTTTCATATTTTCTTTAAATATTACATGTAAATTGTAGAAAACTGTTGTTTGCATATGTGTATGTGTGTTCTAAAATTACATAAATTTTATTTATTCTCTCTTTTTTCTAAACCTTGTTTTGTAGGAAATTTGCTTCTGTTTATTTAATAACAATTTAGCAGGGTTCTTAGAGTATTTTCACTTGGATTACTAAGAGATTAGAGAGGCCTTAAAAGAAAATCATAGAGCCAATCTAAGTATGCATTACAGTAGCTTATCATAATAATTGATAGTTTCTCTGTAAAATCTTTTGATTGCAAAGTATTTTCAGGCACTTAGTTTGTTGACATCTTACCGTCAATTTATGTCAGTGCTACTCAATGATTAAACTTCTGTTAGAGATATTGAAAAAGAAAAAGCTCCGAAATATAAATGAAATATTAAATATTAAATAAATTGGTAATTCAATTATTAATTAATTATTAAATTCTGTTTGTTACTTATTCTTTTATGATTGAAAATATATACAGAATTTAGGCTATAATAATATTATTGGAACACTAACTGTAATAATAATAGCAACGAAAGTTTTATGCGATACAACGGTTGAAAATTTATTTAAGCGTAAAAACTTCTTAATGAACAGTCTTTCTTTTTTGCTTTTGATCTACCGAAATAATTCCAATCCACAAACGACGAGTTATTTGTGGAGTGTGTTCATTAAGAACTTTTTATAAAGTTACCATATAAAGAGGCAGGACAGGCAACGAGTAGTCAGTCAGTCTTGTGTAAGACGCATTGCATGTGAAGAAAACAGTCGTGGGTTGAAGATCTGCGCTGAAAGATCTACGCTGTAAGCAAAGAAAAGTAACGAACAAGCAATTATTGTTGTATACGTCAAGTTGTAAACCGTGGCACACAAAGGTAGTGAAAACAATAAAGAATTTAATTGAAACTAAACACATATTTGTTTTTATTTTTTGTTTACAATCAACGAACTCATATTCCTTTGTAAAAACGTAACAATACAATATGTTGTTACTACTGATGCCATTTTGTTGTGGATCTCTCAATTGGCTAAGCAATTCGTTAGTGAAGGCATCAAAAATGTCATCAAATGCAGCAACACCGAATTCCATTTTGCTAAAGAAATCGATTATCACTATTTTGTATACCAAAGGCCCTTTTTAAGGCCAATAAGTATTTCAAAAAAGAGATTTTAATTTGTATTCAAGCTTTATAATATATAATACGTAAGGAAATATGAAAAAAAAAAAATATTTCTTCGGCGACTTTCTCTCAGCAGATTTCTGGCAAAAACTGTAAGAGTAAACAAAATTGCCATGAAATGTTTTTCAAAAATTTATCGTTTGGAGTCGACTTTAATTGAAGGTCCCGCCACTCAAGTATACAATTAAGGCATACAACATGAGTGGTGTGAGAAGCTAGGCAATAATCCTGACTGAAGGGTTGTAATGACCAATTATGTTTGTATGTAAGGAAAACGTATCATTTATGTTGTGTGTCTTAATTTTATATATGAGTGGCGGGCCCTACAGGTTAAATTCAACTCCGAATGACAGATTTTTGAGAAACTTTTCATGGCAATTTTATTTACTCTCAGAGTTTTTGCAAGATATCTGCTGTGGGGAAGTCGTGGAAGAAACGTTTTTTCATATTTCGTTTTGTTTGGAGATGTCTAACCTGGGCTTAAACCAAGGCCTCACGTCTAATAAGTCAACACACTGCCTACTAGATTACGGCGACTTTATTTAAATTACCAATAAAAATTTTATGTAATAAAGAAAAAAGAATACAAAGCCTTTAGGGACAATAATTAAATCAAGACTTCATGTGAGTAAGTGATGCGCTGTGTTATTAGTTTTCAAGCTTGCCAAAATTGTTTATTAAAGTTTTCTTGATACAGAAAGCAAAAGAAAGATCAAATAATGAAATTCAGTTTTCTTTTACAAACAAAAATTATAATAACAGTTTTCGTTTACTTTTTGCAGAACAAAATTTTTTGATCTGCAACATCTTGTTTGGCAACAACAGTCAGTAGAAGGCATAGAATTCAATATTAAAAGAAAAACTTGTTACAATAATTTTGTTATTTTTAACAATATCATCAGCTCTTTCCATTTTCTGTTTTCCCTGTATTCAATTTCAACTCTTTGTCGTTGGAACTTTGTATCAGTTGTTGAAATAGTAACACAGCAACAATAACAAAATAAAAGATACAGAGCCCAGTAGAGTATCATTTTTTGGCGTTTTTTTCCATTAGCAATGAAAGTTAAGAAGCAAAACATTTTTAACAAAAAAAATTTTTTTTATATCTGGCAGTTGTTGAAAGCTGAAACGCAAAATAGTCAATTGAAAAAACTGCTCACAAAAATATCTTTATCATAGACCAACTGAAATTTTGGGTTACAAAACTGTTTTTCCCTCCTTCAAAATGGAAGAAAAATATTGTAATTTTTTATTAAAAAAAGGCTGCAAATGAAATTGTATTCAGATGTCAACTGTTATGAAAAAAAGAGGCCTAAAGCTATAAAAACTAAGTTTTATTAACGTCCGGAGGCAACAAATATTGTTGTTAGTGCCAGCAGTAAAATGTTACAATTATGGATGTTATTTGCAATCACATAAAATTTATTGATATTCATAGGCAAACAACAAGATTGTAGATTTCAAATTTAAAAAATTTTACGTAAAAAATATTGGGCAACTTAATAAGATATGGAAGCCATTGAGGTATCCACTTCATTCTAAAAGCACATACAGTCATAGTCAACTTTTTCACTTTTAATTTGTTTCTTATAAGAAAGCTCGAACTACAGTCTACTCCTAACGACAGGTTTTTAAAAAACTTTTTGCCAGAAATCTGCTAAGGGAAAGCCCCCGAGTAAAGGTTTTTCATATCTCGTTTTGTTGGAGTTGTCTGGCCCGGGGTTTGAACCGTGGCTTCACGTTTAATAAGCCAACATAGATTACTAACATTATATCTTGAGTATATGTACCGTCTTCGATGCCTATTCTTGCAATTGGTTTGTCCTAGAATTTCTTTTGGACTATGATTCACAGAAACCGCTTAGTTTTTTGCTTAAATTTCGTCGTCCCCATACGTTACAAATTTTGCAATGTTATTAAACTGGTTGAATAGCCTTCCGTTCATGAAAAGTCCCTATAGCACTGCTGACTTCGCCCTGAGGAGGGTCTTTGATTGTCCTATTGTAGATCAATTTCTTAGCAGTTCTTCAATTTCAATGCTACATTATTTTATTAAGAAAAAAACTTTATCAATGTAACTTCACTTGCACACTGGTTTATTACATTGTCACAAAAATGAAATGGAATGATGATTAACAAGTAAAGAAAAATATACCAGCAAGATCAGTATAAAAAGGCATAAACAAGTAAACAAAATTGCAACAACAAACATTGCAAGAATAAATGTAAACAAAAATACGCAAACAACAACAATGAAACAATTATAGAGATCTCGAGAAGGCGAAGTAACGAACATTAGACGTCAAGATCAGTGATCAGAATGTTTACGTTGGCATATAAAAGGCAAGACAAAGCAGGCAACGGAATCAGTAAAAATTCAGTCAGTCTTGTGTAAAGATGCGCGGTGTTTGAAGAGAATAATCGTGGTTTGAAGACATCCGTTATATAGATCTGTAGAACAGTTGTTATTGCTTACGCAAAAGAGTGTAAAGAAGAATAACAACCAAAGCAATTGTAGTTGTTTACATCAAGTTGTAAACAGTGGCACACAGATCGTACGAACAATAAAGAATTTATTTAAAACTAAACACAAGCTAATTTTTATTTTTATTTGCAATCTACGAGCTCATATTTTAAACGTTTCACCAATACAAAAAAATAGAATATCGTTAAAGCAATTGTAGTTTTATTTAATTCCAAAAGTTTTGGGACCTTCGAAGATCTCCTTCTATTTTTAACATCGAAAACTCACACAGATAGGGATACATTGCCAATTTAAAACCTACTGACTCACGTTATGTTTACCAAAAATGTGAACGCCACCAAGTGGCACAAAGGAACCTGAAACATATGTACCATATCGTTGCTGCTATTGTCTATTTTTGTTGCTTGGCAGTGTGTAATTCTCACTTTAATTTCTTACAGAAACTGTTACAACAACAGTAACAATGAAAAATCTCTTTTAATAGATACAATCTTTTTAGGGTTTTCTGAGGTTTTTGTTTCAGGTTGAACAATTTTCCCTTTCATTCGATTTCTTTCGTGCTGGCACAAAATGTTTTTAAACAAACTAATACGCCAACATTGCTAGCATTGTATTTTTTTTTTTTTTTGTCCAATTGTTTGCTATTTTTAGCAACAACATATTTCACCTGGCTTTTAGAGAAGATTTTCCAAGTGATAGTTTAATACCTCCTTAAGCGAAAGCAATGATTAAATTACTCTCGATAGCATAGAGAGCAAAACTAGAAACATTTTCGTTAATGGAATTAAAACCAAAATTCAATTTTAAAATGTTTTCAGAAAAATAAAGTGCTTGAAATGATTTTGAAATGACAATTTGTGTACAGCATTCAAAAAATAAAATTATTTAAAAAACGGCACTGAAAACATGGCATTTTTATTTTAAGAGACAGCGCAAATAGTAATTGACTCACCTTTAAATACAAATCTATTTTCAAATATGTCAAATCATGGATGAAATCAATGACCGTAGTTGTAACACGTAACATAAAGTTAACCAACCTTCTAAGCCGGACGGTAATACAGCCAAAGGCAGTATTTTTAGACGCTATTTCGTCCATTAACTAAATTTTTCAGTGCTCAATATCGAGCCGGTATTTTTCCACCTTGTGGGAAATTTGCTAATGTAACGTTAATTCCTAAAAAGGTTGAGGCTAATAAACCAGAAAACTGCCCACCAATAGCAGTTCCAAAGTTGTAGAAAGTATGATACATCATCATCTTATGAACTATCTAGAGGCTAAAAATTTGATCAGCAACCGAGTACGGTTTCCATGTGGCCCGTTCTACATAAGACCTGTTGATATTACTCTCAGTGGGGTGGATCCATCCTTTTTGCATTTTAGATAACATCGAGGTTGTGGCTCTGAATATTTCGAAAGCAGTGGTATTATGTGGCCCGGAATCCTTGGTGTTGATATATCGGAACTGAGTTTATCACCTGCTCCGAACGACAGATTTAAGAAGCCAATTTACTATCTACTATACTGCGGCGACTACTAAATTATTAATAGTATTCCAATAAATCACGGGGCCGACACAAGTAACTAACGATGTTTTTGGTATGACTTTGTACAGATGAAAAAAAATTAACAGTCACAGTCGATTTGTTTTGAGGCTACGTAAGATGAGATTAACGGAACGGAAAGTTTTGTTTTGAGTTTGATGCAATCGAAGGACAACTGTGTGTTTTGTTGCCAATTTATTGTCCAATTCTTGATATTGCCAAATACTGTCAACAAATTTATATTTATACTTCTAACAAGTACTTCTGAACTTTGACAGTTGATAACGACCATCTTGTTTAAGTTACATCTGTCATAATAGTTGTAATTTATTCAATCTGTTTTGGAAACCATCACAGCTGACCCTAATTTGGAAAAATCTTAGAAAAATGATCTTCAGTGGTTTGACACATTTTTTGGACGAATGGGTGCGTAAACAAACAAAATTGTTTAATTTGGGATGATACCCACCCACTTCTGTTACTGTTCGTTGTTAATTTTGGTCTATCGGGGTCATCGGCATTTACGAGGGTTGCCTTTTATATTTCGGGATTAGAGAACAGAAACAAATATTAATCATCGAAAATCGCTTTATTGTTTTTCAAAATATTCCCCATTAAGGTCTCTACCCTTTTACAAGCGTTTTAACCAATTGTCGAAGCCTTTTTTTGAGCGATTGACAAATTGTGTGGGATCCAACACGAACAAATTTTTTTGACACCCAAATGTTCATGCTATATTGAATGTATGCTGCTCCCACTAATGTCTATGGTTGTCTCATTCTCACGGTAGGACACATGACGATCTTGCAATATCAGTTGGCGCACAGCATCAATGGTTTCCGGAACAACAACTGATTTTTTACGACTTTCACGAAATTTGTCTTGGAGTGAACTACGACCTCGGTTGGATTCACAATACCATCGATAAACACTGGTCCTTGATGGAGCTTCATCGCCAAATATTGAATTAAGTTCATCGATGCACTGTTATTGAGTTAATCCACGTCGAAAGTTGTAAAAAATAATTGCACGAAAATGTTCACAATTTAATTCCATTTTTTGGGCGAGATGAATCTTTTAAGTTACTGTAAACACAAATAGCGCTCGTATGTCAAAACGTTCTGAGTACGTATAACCTCAAAAATGTCAAGCTTTACGATAGAACTGTCAGTTGGCAGATTACAATACTAGGGTTGCCAAATCCCGAAATATAAAAGGCAACCCTCGTATTCATTGCGAACGTTTTTGCTCAGATTATCCTTGTCAACAACTAGCACTGTAAGTCAGTGATTACCAACTTCTTTTGCCCTGAATTGAATGATATGGACTCTATTAAGATGTGGTTTCAACAAGACAGGCAACAATCCACCTTTCATTGTGCAGGTGGATGTAAACTGGGCGCATAACTCGTGTGGTTTTACTTATTCTTGTAGGGTTTTCTTAAATCGCAGATATATAACACTATCCAAAGCTGTTCTAAAAGCCAATTTGTATTATTTGATCACGTTAGACTTATTCTTGTGGGATTTTCTTAAGTCGCAGATATATGCCAATTGGCAACATACTATAGCAGTCCTCAGAGCTAACATAAACCAAGACATCCGTCGAATTCAGCCCGATTTATGCGCCAGTACTCTACCCATAAAAGCCGCGAGAGACATACATATTTCGTTTGTCACATGATTGAACCGATGTGTCTTTAACATTATTCTTATTGACAAAAAAATTTAACAAATCTTACTGACATGAACCTCTAAGATACGATATTAAAACTACGGATTTCTTAAGAAAACACGTTTTCCCATAATTTTGCAACACACAATTCCAGTCCTCACAAAATCTAAATGGAAATAATGTTTTCAACTATTGTATTTAGATATACGAATAATTTAATTTTTATTTCAAGCATACCAGTTAAGTAATGATTAGTAATTTAATTTTTTTTTTTTTAATGGTGAAATAATGATTACAATTACAATTATTTTTGGTTAAAATAGTTGATTACGATTAAAGAAAGTATACACCATAAATTTGGAATTAATTTGGAATTACAGTGGACGTTCACTAGTACGAATTATATATTGTCAGGCCCTTTCGTAATACCGAAAAATTCGTATTATTGAACAACGCATTTTTATGTCCCAATTCAAATAATTCACATAAAATATTTAGATTTTATTAATATATACATACATATATATTTTTTTATATTTTTGAATTCATTTTTTGTACTTAAACAGGCATGAAAGAACATACTAATGTATGTACATATAAAATATAATATATACATAATGAAGTATTATCCTCATCGACATCATCGTCCAATTCAATTTCTTCATTTGGATCATCAAGATTCCATTCAAATGAATCAAGAAAACCAAATTGTGAATTTGGAAAATTTGCATGTAGTAAATGGTACATTTTGGAAATTGTTCTTATCTCCTCGCTGTCAGGCACTACTAATAGTGGAATATCATCCTAGTCCTCAAAATTGTCATCGCCCAAAATTTTCTTTCAACAATTCTTTATGGAATCACTGCATACTTGTTCCAGGCTAAGCAACCAATGAAACGGTTTCAAATAAAGTGGTTTGTTTGAGGGACGTTTCTAAATTTTCGTTAGACCTATCGATGTGAGTCTGTTGGTATATGTGTGTGCGTGGCAAGTATGTGATTGCGGGAGAACACACACACAATGGCAACAAAATTACGTTTTAATAAGAGGAGAAACTCTAAATAAATTTCCGAACTCTCTGTGATTCCATGTGTGGTAGCAGCATTAGGGGTTGTTCTGCAAATTTAATTTAAAAGAAATTCTCAATGTGTTGGCGGGCGGTGCAGAGAAAGAAAGGGACATTTTGATTAGAAATTTGAAAAGAGAAAACATTATTGTATGGGAGAGAGAATTTAAAAAATAAATTGAAGGTATCTATAAATAAATCTAATATACCATATGCATGTGAAGTTAAAGTCCTTATTTAAGTAGACGGTCGACGTAACACAGGCTTAAATCTTAATGTGCTCAATGTGCTTATGCTCTAATCTTAATGAAATGTGATGAATATCTAAACCATGTCAACGTCTGTAGATTTCTGTCTTGTATATTATGTAGTGTACAGAGAAATTTTGTTTATTTTTAAACAATGTTGGACAGATGGAGCAGATGATAGTCTGATACTCCTCAGTATCATAATAGCTCAGATTTTCCCTTATAGCTACTTGCGAGTCAGTGACCAGTAATTGATCAATCAGCATAATCTAAGCAAAATGATCTTCTATAGTCATAAAACAGACACAGCCAGTGCAATCTGTTTAAGGACACACAAACTCAGAGGCGAAGTTTCTGTTTATGGCCGCATGACCACATTTAGGGTTTCTTGGGTCTCCTAAAGAATGAGATTATACGTACGGAAACACTCCTCTCCACTTCCCCCAACGAAATCAATGGTACGGCGAAAAACGCCGCCAATGAATCGTTTTTTCGCTATTCATAAGTACTCATGAAGTTTTGAGTATGAGTGAGTCAACAGTATTAAAATTCAACTACTCTGATTCATTCGTACTCACTACAACATTGATTTATAGATGCAGGTTGCAAAGAGTATGAGTACAACGTTGACATCAAACTTAGAACATTCCAAATATGTTTGATTCATACGCCTACTCATGCAAATTCATAAATTTAGAAAAATACTTATAATACTCATAAATGATTCGAGTGATTCGAACCATTCATCAAAATTTAAAGTCTAAGTTGCTGTTGTATTTACAAAAAAAAAGACAGCAAACTTACAACCTTCTAGTGAGTACGCGAATCATACTTAATTTATGGTTCTTGAAAATGTTGAGTAAAGGAAAGTCGAAATGGAGAATATCATGCGTATTGTTAAGTATGAGTACGATGAGTGCTTCAAACTTTGAATATGAGTAGTATGAGTATGATATTAAAATAAGTATGAATGCGTATAAGTATCAGAAATTATGAGAATGATTCGAATCTAGAAGGTAGTGTGTTGGCTTATTAGACGTAAAGCCCGGGTTCGAGCCTCAGGCCAGACATCAAAACGAAATATGAAAAAAAAAATTTTCTTCGGCGACTTCCTCTCAGCAGATTTCCGGCAAAAACTCTGAGAGTAAATAAACCTGCCATGAAAAAGTTTCTCAAAATCTGTCGTTCGGAGTAGACGTTAAACTGTAGGTCCCACCACTCACGTATAAAATTAAGGCACACAACGTGAGTGGTGTGAGAAGCTAGGCCGTAATCCTGACTGAAGGGTTGTAATGGCCAATTATGTATGCATGCATGTATGTATGCATAAGTACTCATGAAATTTTGAGTGTGGTGGAATCAACAGTATTGAAATCAACTGCAACTCAACTACCCTGATTCATTCGTACTCACTACAACATTGATTTATAAGTATAAGTTGCAATGAGTATTAGTATAGGTTGCAATGAATATGAGTTGACATCAAACTCATAACAGTCGAAATTTATTTGATTCATACGTCTACTCATTCAGATTCATAAATTTAGAAAAATACTTATAGTACTCATAAATGATTCGAGTGATTCGAATTATTCATCAAAATTTACAGTCTTAGTTGTTGTTGCATTTACAAAAACACAAGAGAGAAAACGAGAAAAACAAAGCGACCACATAACCTTTTAGTGAGTATTGTCGTAGGCGAAAAATACTTATTTTGTGATTCTTGTAAATGTTGACTCATGCGTAGTTAAGTATGAGTACGATGAGTACTTCAAACTTTGAACATGAGTAGTATGAGTATGATATTAAAATAAGTCTGAATGCGTATAAGTATCAGAAATTATGAGTATGATTCGAATATACTCATACATACATACTTAATTGGCCATTACATCTCTTCAGTCAGGATTACTGCCTAGGATTCTCACACCACTCATGCTGTGTGCCATAATTTTATACTTGAGTGGCGGCACCTACAATATAACGTCGACTCCGAAAGACAGATTTCATGAGAAACTTTTCATGGCAATTTTATTTACTCGCAGAGTTTTTGCCAAAAATCGGCTGAGAGAAAGTCGCCGAAGAAATATTTTTTTTCATATTTCGTTTTTGATGTCTGACCTGGGCTACGAACCCAGGCCTTACGTATAATAAGCGAACACACTACTTATTAGACTACGGCGACTTTACAAATCTACTCATCTTTGTGAATACTCATTGATGAGTAATAATTAACGCTCGGTAATAATTTCCACAAAAATTGTGTAGAATTACCCTCTACAAATTTCGTTCTACCAATTGTGTCTTTTAATTTGGGATTTTTTTATCCACTGTACACTGAGCTTCAAAAGAAATTGTTTCATTGCTAGTATTTAAAATTCAAAAAAAAAATCCAAATATTGTCAAATGTTACTCCCCTTAAGTGGTAAAAGTTGAGTTTGGTGACTGTTAGAATTTTATCCATAGTGTACAGTTTCTTTTGACGCTCACTGTATGTTTGTTTCTACGTTGCAAACTTAACAATTATTATGTTATTATGGCTGTGGTTAATGCTGTTCGAAATAATTGTGTACTTATCTTTCTGACAGTTTTTCTCTTCACACTTTACACCTCTCATCTATTAAATCGTTTGTTCTCGTAGGTTTTTTTTTATTTTTTTATCTGTCTAAGAAAAGTTCCTTCATTTATTATTTCCTATGGTATCTGTTAGAAATAGTTTGTGAGAATATGAAAGCTAATGTGTTTGCGTAGCAGAAGATGATTACGATGGTATCTGTTGTATAGCGTTAGTGCTTAATAGGATGCCATGAATTTATTATAGCCTAGCTTTAGCTGTTCTTTCAGCCATTTCTAGTCTTCGGTGGCAACCTCAACATGGTCTTAAACAACAAGTTTTATTATGATTTTTTCTGCGTACAAAGGCAGAAAATTATAAGAAAATATATTCGACATAGAGAGTCAGAGAAGTAAAGTAATGTATTCTAATACACAAGTGAACACTATCGTTTATAATTTCTGAAATCATTCTCTTAAAGCCTATGTTGTTAGATTAGAATTGTGTTTAATTGTTGAACAATTTTTTTGTTATTGTCTTTAATATTTAACAACAGCAAAAAAGTGCGATTTTGTTTTTTTTTCATATTAACCAGCCAGCTACAAACTTTAATACGTTTGTCTTTAAAGCAGTAGTTTAAAAAGGAAGTCAATTCTATTGAAAAGATAGTTAGGTTTACTATCGATTTCTTTTTTTGAAAACATCCATTTTTTGATACCAAGAGCAGGGCACTGACATGAGTTAAAGTCTTTTTAAACCTAGAGCTCCTGTAGAAATCATTTGCCGGAATGCCACGACTTTCCGAGAATTCCTTTTGTGTAATAGATGACCATGCAATTTAAAGACTTGTCATGCAGAGACTTGCTTAATTATATACGTACCCTCTTGTTGTCATGAAATTGAGCCTCCCTGTAAAACGGTTATATAATAAACAATTTAACTGAGGCAATCCGAATACCTAGGGTTGTAATGACCAATTTTATTATGTTATGTAATCCGAGTACCTATGCTCGTACCGGCTCTGGCCAGCTCATCATGCAATTTCTAACCTTAGAGTTACATTTAAATAATCTGAAGTTTCCCTAAAAAGTTCTCTGCACTCATGGTCAAGGATGAACGTTGAAATAATTGTAACAATTTTATATGCAGTATTGTAGTTTCTGGAACCATTTTAAATTTTTCTACAAATAATTTCATATGGAGAACACTGATAATAAAGGGCTATCCAGTTCGTGGTTTCAAAAGTATGGGATTGGAATTCGACATCTGACAAACTGAGTTGTGAAACCAATTTGTTTCTTTTCAGTTGAAAGTCTGACATTGACGAAAATGGATCACTTAACTATCACACAACGCATAAAAATTATCAAAACCTACTACAAAAATGGTGATTCTGCCACAGCCACGTATAGTGCTTTAAGAGGAGATTATGGTTTACATAATCCTCCAACTACGCAAAATTGTGAAGAAATTTGAAGAGACTGGAGTGGTTACAAATATTTAAAAAGGCCTGTGCATCATCGTTCCGCTCGTTCCCCTGAAAATATCGCTATTGTAAGTGAAAGTGTTGCCGAAGGCCTGAATGTGTCGATTCCTCGTCGTTCTCAGGAATTAGGACTATATTACGGCACATTTTGACGTATTTTGCATTTAGATCTACACCTACATCCCTATAAAGTCCAGCTCACGCAACAACTGAAGCCAGCTGACCATTCACAACGTCGTAGATACGTGGAATGGGTGCTTGAACAACAGGCGGTGGACGGCAATTTTTCGAACAAAATTTTCTTCAGCGATGAAGCACATTTCACACTCGGTTTGTATGTTAATATACAAAATTGTCGTATTTGGGGTTCTGAGGATCCTCAAGTAATTGAAGAGAGGCCACTACATCCGGAAAAAGTCACTGTTTGGTGCGTTCTTTAGTCCGGAGGTCTGATTGGACCTTACTTCTTCGAAAACGACGATGGCACGACTGTCACCGTCAATTCGGAGCGTTATGGTCATATGATAACCGACTTTTTTTTGCCTGCTATTGAAGAATACGACTTGGAGAATATGTGGGTTCAACAAGACGGTGCCACATGCCAAAGAACTCGAGAGAATATGGCTTTATTGCAAGAGACATTTCCTGGCCGCGTAATTTCTCGTCGTGGCGATATCAACTGGCCACCAAGATCATGCGATTTGACACCATTAGACTTTTTTCTTTGTGGGGCTACGCGAAAGACCGTGTTTATGCAGATAAACCTTCAACTCTTGAGCACTTAAAAACCAATGGCTGAGATACCGCCCAATATGTGTCAAAAAATGGTCGAAAATTACCTCAAAAGAATCAATGCTTGCAATACTTCGCGTGGAGGTCATTTAAATGATGTAAAGTTTCACACATTAGACGAAAGGCCCGAGTTCGAATCCCAGGTTAGACATCAAAATGAAATATGAAAAAAAATATTTTTTCGGCGACTTCCTCTCAGCAGATTTCTGGCAAAAACTCTGAGAGTAAAAAATTGCCATGAAACAGCTTCTCAAAAAATCTGTCGTTCGGAGTCGACTTAAAACTGTAGGTCCCGCTATTCATGTATAAATTTAACGCAAACAACATGAGTGGTGTTGAGAAGCTAGGCCGTAATCCTGCCCCAAGGATTGTAATGGCCAATTATGTAGGTATGTATGTTTCACACATAATGTCAACGTTCAAACTTTATAATAAACACATATTTTATATGTGTTTTATTTACGTTTACTTTTGAAACCACGAAATGGATAACCCGATACTATTTCGAAATGTTTTCATGAAAGGAAATTTACATTTGTTTCTCATCATTTTTAAGAACATTCTTCAATAAATCTTAAAAAGTCTCTATATTTATTGATCCCTCTAAATTAAATTCTATACAAACTCGATTGTATTCTCTTAAATTATTGTCACCAATACAGATATGAGTTAAAATTTCAATGTAAAGCAAGGGTACGTCATGCCAATATTTGGTCACGGATATATCGTTAAGGAAACTTTTATTACAGTTTAAGAATTTTTCTTTAAATATTTCTCTTTGTGGCTGACTCAAAAGCATCTGTATTTAAATTGCACAGACTGGCTTGCTACTTTTTAATAAAATAAAAATATGAAAACATTTTCTGTCTGGAGCACCCCTTTTCAATGCTGACACATTGAAACACTTTCAACAAAAATGTCCTTTCGCTTGGTTTATCAATGTTAAAAGCGGCAATAAAATATAAAAAATACAAATTATTTTTAACGTTTACTAACGAATTTTATGCTTAAAATGTGTAAAATTCCTATTAAAAACAAAAACAAATTTATTAACCAAAGCACGTGCTCATACATGGGTACATAAGTGCTTATGATGGTTCAACCGCTTTGAATGTAAATAAATACAGACAACCAGACACGCTGTGACGGTCATAGAAAAGGAAATAAATTTTATGCCATAAAATACAGAAGAGTATTTCGCATAAAATAAAGGTCGTTTAATGCATTAATGGGTGAGGGACAGTTAAAAAAAAAAAAAAAAAAAAAAAAAAAAAATAAGAATGGAAAACATAAAGAATTTTTAAATTAAAATATATGAAAACTTGGGTGTAAATTTTAAAAATACTATTTTAAATTGCATACATAACATATGTCCACAATTGGTCATTACATCTCTTCAGTCAGGAATACGACCTAGCTTCTCGCAATACTTGTGTTGTGTGTGCTAATTTTATACAAAAAATGTTGATTCATGTTGATTAATTTTGATGATTAAAGTCTATTCGGAACAAAAGGTTTTTGAGAATTCCTGGGAATTGAATTTACTCTCAGAATTTTTGCCAGAAGTTTGCTTAGAGGAAATATATTTTCATATTTCGTTTTGTTTGCGCTGTAGTTTGAACTTGTCTTCACATCTAATAAACCAACAAATATATACGAGTATAGTATAGGTATACGAGTGTAGGTCCAACTATTGTTGTGGTGTGTCTCCCACCTTTGCTGTCATTTTCTAACAGACTTCGAATGCATCTCTCATTTCTATTCATTCGATGATACTGCACCTTACATATTGCAAAACTGGCTACACATTCACTCGGATATTAAAGAAATTGCCTCTTATTATGCTATCCTACATGCTTAGTAGACTTTTATTGCAAAACGTCAATGAACTTGTATCATACCGAATTTTAGAATTTGCCCATTTTGGTGCTTTTTAGAGTGCTGTAGAGTCCACAACAATTGACAGGATATACTTTGTTAACCTCAAAGCCCTAGGCCCACCAGTATTGGGCAATTACTCAGGTCCACGGAATGGCTTCTTCATTTTCATTCAATTTATCTATGAATGGCGGCACTTGCAACTTTTATATTATAAAACTGACTCAACTGTTTTACGACTTATTCTTCAATATTAAAACAAAACGACATAATATTTCCTCTGAAGAGTCTTTCGGCAAAAATTCTAAAAGTACATAAAATTGGCATGAAAAAATTGCTCAAAAATCTGTCGTTCTCAGTCGATTAGGTCCCGCCACTAATCTATAAAGTTAACATACAACATAAGTGGTGTGAGAAACTAGGTCGTAATCCTGACTAAAGGGTTGTAATGACCAATTAGGTAAGTGAGTAAGCCTGCTGTCGAATCAAACAGAAATAATACTGTTGCATGCTAAAGAAGAATAATTTTGCTGATTATTATTCTATAGCTGTTCAAATTAATTTTCAGCACTATTTTGTCTCTCCCCTGCTAAACTTTTTAAAATTTTAATTATAAACTATTTAATTTGAAATGCTTAACATTGCTTCACACTGCTATAATGTTCTAGTTCTGTTTTTAGTTTTCAATTAAAGTTTTTCTATTAAAATGAACAGAAATAGCAGAATAGTTTCCATTTGAATATTTTTATTACCTTTTTACACATTTTGAAAAAATATAATTTCTTTTAATGTCATTAAAATACGAGTGCTTTTGTATTGTCTGTACTGCCACTGCAGGTGCAGGTTCTGTAACGATAGCAGCAAGTTAATTAAATGCCCCAGGTGGTAATAACGTGTTCATAAAAGTGCAATATTAAATTATACATTAAATGAATAGAATACCCCACACTATCTAAATAGTTGGAGGGTAAAGAGAATTTCTACAGAGTTTCTCGGTGGCATGTCATAATGTCCAGTGTTATAATGTCCATGGACATTAGGACACTTTCACGATGGACAATACGACACTTTATAGAGTGCCATGACATCCATGGACGTTATGACGTGCCTAAAAGTGGCATAATGACATTGGACATTATGACATGTCACCGAGTTTCTCTATATGTTATTGCAACAGGAACTTCCGAACTTTGACAGTTGATAACGGCTATAATGTTGAAGACAAATCTATCAATGTAGCTGTCATTTATTCTACCTGTTTTATTTCCAAATCCAAATCATCAAGGTTTTTATAAAATGGAAAAATCAGTCGGAAAACTATCTTCAAATGGTTCATGCCTTCCTTATCTGGAGGAATTGTCCGGTAGTAGACAAATCTCATTCGCAAAATCCAGATACTCGAGTTGGCGTGATGGACTCTATCTTCTAACTATCCGAACAGATTTCATTCATGACATCATCCACCAAGATGGTGAATATGGGTGTATTCTTATTTTACTGCAGCATTTGTGTGAATTGCCTTATATTATCGTTGTAAATGGAACTGACAAATCTGAATCCTCTTCTGTCTCTAATGATTCGTATTATCTTCTATCTGGGGTACTCCTCCTCTTTTCAATGGTTTCTATATGGCATATGTCTGATGGTTTTCAAGGCTATTTTTGAAATCCACAAACTGTAGATACAATAGGAATAATGTGCAGAGTGTTGGCTTGATTTAAGCAGCTTCTGTTTGGTCAGAAGCCTGCCTGTTCATCTCGTAAATTTTCCTCCTTATTACTTTTAAGCTTTCACAGTATGATGATAGCCAGTACCTTGTATTATATAGTTTTAAGCAGAGTGATTCCCCTACAGTTGTTGCAATCTCTCAAGTCGCAGCCCCTTTTCGATAATTTAACGATGGTGCTGGAAGTATTATAGTTTATTCCCCCCAAGTTGATGTAATCTGGGCCCGTAGAAGTTCATCTGTCAACTGAGAAATTCCGCTGCTATTCCAATTTTTGTAATAAGTTTTCATAATGCGGTCTGTCGAAGAGTAGAATGAGTGAACGAAAGAATGATTGTTCTCCAATACAATGATGCCTTTCTTTTAGGTTGAAGATTTATTCCCTTCAGATCTGGGTCTGTAAAATTTCAGTTGTGGCTTCAAAGCCGCAGAATCCCGCTGCTATTCCAATTTTTGTAATAAGTGTTCATAATGATAATGCTGTCTGTCGAATAGTAGAATGAGTGAACGAAAGAATGATTGTTCTCCAATACTCTGACGAACAATCTTTAGTTTCATAACAACTGAAAGTAGAACACTTTAAAAATCGTTTGTGACATGATTATAAAAAACAATAGCAAAAAAGCAAAAAGTACTTTTCTTTACAATGATATTCTAAAGAATGCTTCATGACAGTGATGTTGTTATCACAGTCCTTACAATCTTGATTAAGTGAATGCAAAATGCTACTACCATTGTTACTATAATTGCAGCTTTTTCTAGTTTTGCAGCATTATGACGAGAAAAACACACATATAAAAACACATGATACAGACTCAGATACATGTAAAATATAAGAAATGATATGTAAAAACATAAGAAAGTAGAGCGAAGAAAAAAAAGACTGTAATTCTGTAATTCCATCCAAGTGCAAAAACTTATAAATTCTGATTTAGCAGACACAAATTTTAATGAGCACATAAAGAAAGTTATTTACTTTTGTTGTTGCTGTTTTGTTGTGTCCTAGTGTCGCTACTGTTGGTGATGAGTGTTGTTCGTTATACCAAAGAAAATTAAGTATATATATCCATATTCTTTGGTTATACGTACCTACTTATATAGAAGTCACTTGTAATTTGAATAATTAATGCAAGCAAGACAAATATGAAATAATTGTTTGTTTTAAAATAGCTGTAGTTGTACAGGCGACATTGGGCCAATGTAAAGTGCTATTTTTCAATTAAAATTAATGTCTCACAAACCAAGTGCAAAATCCAATACTACTGCAATCGGCTATCTCGCTCACCAGTGCGCTCTGTGCTACATTAATCAAGGCATTATTTACTGTACTCATCTGGCTCTCCTCTGAAGCCCTTTTAAAGCAGAGGGTGGAGTTAGTGGCAAAGTCCCAATGCACTCAAATCTTGGGCCAATCTGGATTATTACCATGCTGTTATTCTGGCGAGACATAAACACATTATTGTTAGTTATATGATTCCTTATAATTTTCTGAATAGAACATTCGATATTAGAATTCCAAATACGGACTTCTGGTCTGAAGATTCGGAGGTTCCCAATATGGCCCTTAAAGTGTACAATCATGTCGCAAAGTTGAGTGACAGTGTGTGATGTGGTATATATATTAAGGATTCTAAAACATTTTTATAGGCTGCCTGAAATCGCCGTAGTCTTGTAAGTAGCGTGTTGACTTATTAGACATGTGGAATCTGTTCAAACCTCTGGTCGGACAGCTCGAACAATATTTAATATAAAAAAAAATTTCCTTGGCTACTTCCTCTCAGCAGATTTCTGGCAAAAACTCTGAGAAAAATTACAATGAAAAGTTTCTCAAAATACTCTGTCGTTCGTAGTCGAGCTTAAACTGTCGGTCTCTCGCCACTCATGTATAAAATTAACACAATCATAAGTGGTGTGAGAAGGTAGATCCTAAGGCTAAAGGGTTGTAATGACAAATTTTATATGTTTGTATGTATGGCTGCTTAACCATTGCGGTGTTTTCTAAGCAGACGTCAATATTTGATGAATGGCAAGGTTTTCTCTAAAACTGGTTTGATTTACTCGTACAGCCCTGCAGCAATTAAGTTCGAAAGTAATTTCAACGTCACTCCGTGTTCATGAATGCTGAAGATATCTCAGAGTAATGTCGGTTCATTCAAGGGTATCTCTTATATGAGAGTCCGCAAATTCCGACATATTACAGGACATACATAGGTATTCCAATTGCTTCCGTAAATTTGGATATTATCCGCTCGTTTTACACGGATGCTCAATCTCATCAGCAGAAAGAGGATATTTGCAATATTCCAAAAGGAAAGTAACCCGTAGGAATCGCTATTATGCGATGTATGGCCATGCGATTTCATGACAAAAGTTAATACACTTCTTGTCCAGACGTATCCAGCAGAGTCTAGCAATATTGGACATACCCTCCTGTTGTCAATTTGATTGAGCTTCCCCGTAAATCATGCATATAATATATAAAATATGCATGATTTACGGGGAAGCCTGAGGCAATCGGAATACCTGTATATATCCTGTAACATGTCGCATTTTACTAACTCAGTACCGGCTGTGAATATCAGCAATGCAACTTCCAACGATATCCTGGAATTCATATAAGAGTTAGCTTTGAACGAACCGAAAATTTCCTGAGTGCTAGTAAATCAAGATATTTTGCAGGAAAACCCCGCCATTTCTCACACGAATTCTCGGCAAAGGCTAATACATGAGAGTTGATTTTCATTTTCGGCCTAGGTTTGAGCCCCAGCACAGACATCTCGAACGAAACGAAAATAAAAAATTATTTTTTTTGCAACTTTGAGACTCTGAGAATGAAATAAAATTGCCAATAAAAAGTTTCTCAAAGGTCTGTTTTTCGAAGTGGATTTTAAACTGTAGATCCCGCAACTCATGTATAAAATTCACACAAACAATGTGTGTTGTAATCCTGACTAAAATGGTTCTGATGACCATTAATGTTAAATAAAATGTTCTCTTTATTGTATTAGATCGAAGCAGAACACTGAAACGAAAGCCACGATATGCCAGTGCATCAATAGATTTGGCTACGCTACTGTTAATAAGCATCCTCTCCATTTTTGTATGGAAAAGAATCAAAGCAAAATTCTAGGCAAAAGCTCATATATGAGACTTGAGAGAAAAAAGAGAGTTTTTAAAGAAATACTTCGAACCCATTGAAAGAACTCGCGGGTATCTACCATCAAAAGACTGCAAAACATGTGATGAAGTGCATGAATAACTAGATGTAATGTAGTGCAGTGGTTCTAAATAAGTAATAAAATCAAGTTCAGAAAGTTGTTGTTGTTCTTAGTTTTATTGTCATTACAACAATGTAAACTCTTTCATAGTACAAACAATTTTTGAAGTAATTATATGTAGTTATTCCCATGGGATAATTTCCGCAACTGCTATGTTGTCCATAATCGCATCTTACAATATCGATGAAATGTCAAGCGTCACAATAAAACCAGACGTTTGTTTTTCTTGTTAGTACCACCACATACGCAATCACTTCATTACTCTGCTGTTGAGTTTGTTAATAAGGCAAGAAAAGAGTGATGAATTGTCTTCTTTTGTGATGAAGACTTTAACATGGTGTTTCAACGCAAATGTCTCACTTGAGGTTTTGGTCAATCACACTTTCTTTTCACTCCTTATTTCAATACACAATGCATTTGATGATGGTATTTTTCTCACTCCAATGTTGCTGCCAAAGTAAACGTTTTTCTGTTTTCTTTTGGGTTTTGGGTAAAACAAAGTTTTTACTACTCATAAGCAAACAATAGCGTGTGCTTTGCTTGGCATTGTTTTTCCTTTTAAAATAATTTCTTTTCCATTTTTGTTTTCTGTTTCTTTCATTTAATTAATGAAACTCTTGAGAAAATATCTGTCCGTCTTTCCATTCTTTCTGCTCTGTTCTGTTCATTTCAATACATTTTTGGAACTTTTTTCTTGAGTTGGTTTTATGAACATTCAAGTTGGTTTAGAAAACTGTGGTGCCAAAATATTTTTCTTTGTTTCCAACTTTTGAGAACATTAAGTCCACTTTCTGACTGCATCTAGAATAAGCAATATGAGGAAAGTTGATCTGTCACCTAGAATAATTCCTTCATTTGTTTTTTATTTGTGTGGTACTCGTACTCATTTGTGTACTTTTTTGCTTCAAAGTGTTTTTTTTAACTCCCAGCCTTTCTTAGTTCATTTCCTTTTGCTTTTCCAGTTTCTTTTGTATTTTCACACATGCCGTTCTTAAAGAAGAAAATTCATATTTTCTTGTGTTAAAAATTTAAAAAATATTCATTCTTTTCTGTGTCTAGATCTTCTGCCTTTTGTGTCTGCCACAACATTTGCTTTTTCTTGGCAGTAAGACGTGTTGCAACAAAGTACAACATTTCTGATTTTTGGCATTCAGTTGGTGATGTGTTTGTGGTGTTTCTGCTTCTCGTTCAATGCCAACATTTGATGGCTTTTCTTTTTATTTGTCGGTATAAGAGGTTTAACGAATTTTGTTTTGATATTCACAAAATTTTGTTCGTATTTGTTCCTCAAAATCCAACTGCTACAACAAGGAAACAAAATTTGTAGAGTTGTGCTTATAACCACAAAATCAGCAAAAATTACAATGTTAACCAATCTAATCATCATCAAAAATTCGCAATAGCTTCATTGACGCTATCAAAGTCAGTGATTGTATGGTTACAAATCTTTTACAGGGGCTTTCAAATTTCAATTTATTTTGCAGATGTGGCTTTACTTCACCGGTTATTTATTGGGTCTTGACTTCAAACTCAGGAACTGTTTCTGTTAATTCTCATAACTCTCTGTTCTCATATCTCTGTTATCACGTTCCGGTCGCTCACAGTTACTACAATGCAGATCCATAGCATCGTTCAGATCTATGCCATCTCCGTTCCAGATCTTTGCCAACATGCTAATAAATGCCGTTTACAGTCTTTTCGTTTTTAAAAATGTACGGCATACACACGCCGACTTACCACAATCTGCATCACATAATTGCCCGTTGTGGGTGCATTCGTTTCTTATGGCATGCATGAGAATTCGACTAGTATTTGTAATTGTAATAATCCTGCCGCTCATGGAGAAAATTAATGTACACAACAATTGTGGATTAAGAAACTAGGTTAAAGGCTTTTAATCACTAAAGAACTAAATAAGAAAATGGAAATCTTTTGTCAAAATTTGTTTTGCACTGCGAACGTACTCGAATTGATATTTTCCGGTTTTCAGCAGCAGGAAGGCCTTTGTGTTGACGCATAATTGACAACGTTTCTACAAATAATTTGAGAATTATTTAAAAATTGTTCGTAATTTGCGAACGATTTAAACAAACTTTTCTAATTCTCACAATTATAACGCATTGTTCATTCACAAAGCACAGTTATGTGCCATTGACTGGGTTGCCAATTGCTGCAAAAAGTAGAATAGAATAAATAGAATTTCATTAATTAAGTCTACAAAAGCACTTCTTCGGGGAATCGTCAAACAAATCATAAAGAAAGAATAGGAGTGGAAGGTTTGTAAAAATCAAAGCTCACTTGAGCGATGCCTCCAAGCTAACAATCACAAGTCATAATGAGTCCCGATTGTCAGCAACAGACCTTTCTTTTAAAGTATGACTGCCTTCGAATCGAGCTGAAAATGATGTATGGAGACAAGCGAGAGATGGCAACTTATTTTTACTTACTTTTATATTAATGAATGACTGTTTTCGAATCAAACTGAAGACCTGATCGCAAGCATGTATGCAGTCAAGCGAGAGAAGGCAATTAATTTACCTTCTTCCCCTTCAACCAATCAAAAACTAACGATACAATGGATTGTACGTTCACTATCTAATTTAGGCCTTATCCAGTACAAATTGTCGAAAATGGATTGCTAATTCGTAGAAATGTGTTTGCTTTAGCAAGTTCATCAGCTTAACAATAATACGTGATCAGACTTTATAACAGATTGACTTGAATAAATATCGTATTGACCGCCAGATTCTAAAGGAATGGTTCCTAAATGTTTCTAAAAGATTCCATAAGGGAATGAATAAGTGCCAAAAGTTTCTCATATTTAGCACATACGAGGGCATTTTAGTGCAATGCATCCCAATAGAACCAACTTCCCAGATTGTTTAATTATACAGTATTTTTCTTTTTTTTTAATTAATTTCACACATATATTTCGAAAGTTCTGTATCGACCCTTTATTATTATTTCTCGTTGTTGACATTTGAGTTGCCAAATATCAACAGAAAGTGTTCGGATAATTGTAATATGCGTACTGAACTTACTTATGACAGTGCTGCATTTTAAGTTTTACTCAATATTATAACAATTTGCGTATTTATTGCGCAATAATTAGTTGAAACTTTCTATGAAATATTGAGCTCAATAATGCCGTTTATTGCGATTTACGCAATAAAGACTACTGCTAAGTGGCCACCACACTGTAATCCAAGACGATTGTAAAGATTTGTTTACCCCTTTTTGGATTGATTTTGCAATGATAAATTATTTTTGATCTTGATTTTAAAGTACAAGAGGCTTCAGTTAAGAGGATAACGCACTGACAAAGAATATCACAGAAAGCTCATGCAGTGTGTATTACAACTTTTTAGTCAGGATTACGACCTAGCTTTTCACACCACTTATGTTGTGTGTGTTAATTTCTTACATGAGAGGCGGGATCTACAGTTTAAAGTCGACTCCGAAAGACAGATTTTTTGAGAAACTTTTCATAGAAAATTTAATTTACTCTCAGAGTTTTTTGCCAGAAATGTGCTGTTAGGAAGCTGTCGCCGAAGAAATATTTTTTCATATTTCGTTTTGTTGGAGATGTCTGAACCGTGGGGTTGAACCGTGACCTCATGTCTAATAAGTCAACACATTATATACTAGACTATGGCGAGCTATTAAACGACATCTTAATAAAGGTTCTTTACGTGGATACTTCTTTTGTATAAATCCACATTGGATTTTGCCAAACAAAACATGAAGAAACAAATGAGTTTTTGGATAAATTTTTATCGAGCGACAAATTTAAATCTTCATCATAATTCTAGTTATACCAACAATACAATTACGTATGATGGCGGTAACTTTATGGTCACCTCAAGTTGCAAAGTTACAAAAATATTAGACAGAATACAACGATATCAGACGTGGAAAAAATTAATCGTTAATGTGGCATTCATGCACGACAACAGTACTAGGCACACTTTACGGCTTGTGGAAAACTGCTTATAGGAACAAAATGTAAATGCTTGCAAATGTTTTGTTCATTCTGTTAGCTGATCTCAATCCCACTGGAAACTTGCTGACTGAAGTTGAAAAGAGAAAAGAAAACTTTTTAGTCCGTAATGAAATACAATACTTGTTTATTTTTATCTCTCAGTTCTCTTTGTTACCGCACTTAAAAATCTATTATTAGCAATTTTCTTTTTATTATTACTAATATTCAGTTTAGTTTTTGTTATTCATCGTTGTAATTTTTAGACGGCTTTTGTCCTTTATCATCGTCATATTTACCAGATTTTTGCTTAATTTTAATTCTTCTAAACTGGCAAATGACACATTGTAACAGAAAACTTTTAACAAACAAAAAAAAAAAGGTTGGAAAATGCAGTAGTTTTTTTTTTAACAAATTATCAGAAAATACTGGTAATAAAAATTTAAAAAAGATGTGTCGACAGAGACACAAAAAAAGCCCGAGAAGGGTATTTATATTTAGCGGATGAATTCTATTTGAGAGGAGTGTGGCGTTGTATGTTGTTGAAGAGTTAAAGCGAGAGCAATGTCCAGGGAGGTTAATTTTAAAACTGCGTGTGTTGCCAGAGGCGGGAAGAATACATTTTTACGAAAATGGAAATGGTGTTATTAAATGATAAACAAAAGTTACAAAAACAAAACAATGGACTTCTTTACATGATCAACGAATAAACACAATTATTGCAACAACATCAGTATAAAAAAGGGGGATAAACAAAGTAAACAAACAGGCAACAACAACACTGCAAGGACAAACGTAAACAAAATACACAAACAATAATAATGAAAAAAACATTTTTACATTTATGGATATTTCGCGAAGGCAAAGTCATTCTCCTTCGGGAGCTTTCATGAAACTGTTAACCCGGCGATATAAAAGGCAAGACATAGCAGGCAACGGGATCAGAAAGAATTCAGGCAGCATTGTGTGTAGACGCGTTGCGTGTGAAGAAAATAATTGTGGTTTGAAGAACTCCGTGCAGAAGATCTAACGAACAGTTGTTAGTGTGTGTTAGTAGAAGAGTGTAAAGAAGAATAACAAATAAAGCAAATTGTTGTTGTTTGAATCAAGTTGCCAAAGGTGTCATATGGAATTGTGCGAACAGTAAAGAATTGATTTAAAACTAAACACAAATTTATATTTATTTTATTTGCTACGAACTCATATTTTAAACGTTTTTAAAAGGGTAAAAATGTAACAATATGACCGTTGCGTTTCTCTAAAAACACAAGTACGACGAACTAAGTTTTTCATTTAGAAAATGGCCTGTTTTTGTATTTAAAAAACTATGCTCATATGACTTGCTTTTAATTATTTTCTGGATTTATCCAAAAAAAGCATACACGTAAAGAACCTTCATTAAGCCGTAGTCTAATAGTTCGTCGTAGTATAGCTGGTAATGTGTTGACTTATTAAACGTGAGGCCACGGTTCAAACCACAAAATTTCTTCAGCAACTTCTTCTCAGCTGCTTTCTGACAAAAGCTCGGAGAGTAAACAAAAAAATTGCCATGAAAAGTTTCTCAAAATAATTTCTTGTTCGGAGTCGACTTTAAACTGTAGGTCCTGCTACTCATTCCTTGATATAGAATTGTTATTCAATGTAGCAAGTGATTGCTATAATTTTCTTCTCTTCTATTTTAAGTAATTATTTTCCATATGTTTTGTTTAATTGTTTAAAAAAATTAAATTTTTTCCTTTAAAGGATTTCTTTGAAATCCTCGTATCCTTTTGCTTGCAATGACTTAATGCTAGCAATTATTTATTGTGCTACATAAAATGGACACATCAAAAAATACCTTGGCCCATTCCACCCACACAAGCAATTGTAGCAATTGCCAGCGAAAAAAAGAAACATCTCTGACACCTACGTTTAAGAGAATGAAGTAACCAATGTCACTTACAAAACTTTCTCTTGTTAAGTATTTGAAAAGATAAATGCATTCTTGTATGCTTAAATGCACTTAAAAGTACTTAAATGCAGTAACACATGAAAGAGACCAAAACCTTGTGTATACTGTAGAAGTAAATACAGGGTGTATGAGAGCAATCTTAAAAGAAAAGGTATCCCCCACACTTAGTAGTATAAACATTACAACTAATACCATAGGGTTACATAAAAAAATAAAACCCCTAATTGTTGTGTATGCCAATACTCGAACAGTATTGTGACACAAATACAAGCTTATGTTGTACAAATAACAGTTTAGAGAGTAACACCCTCCCCATTTTTTGTAAAAAAACACAAACAAAGTAAATCATGCTCATGCAAGTAAATATGGACGCACATGTATATTTAAGCAAGGGCTTTGTAACCTTAAAAACACAAAAACAAATACATATATAAGAAACACATACAACATACATATAAAAGTAGATTTTGTGTCACCACATTTTGTATGCGTATGTATGTGTTACAGTTTCGGTTTGGTTTTGCCTCACGTTTTTTAAATTGTTTTATTGTTAAGACAAATACTGTCATGCAAGTGAGAACAGTTTAAGGGTATGTCAGAGAGTAAAATGATTAAAATTTCTAGTTAATTTCAAGTAAAACTATAGATGTAAATAGCAATGTGTTACCATATAAGTTTTATTTAAAATCTAGAGGTGTTAACTTGAATACATGACTGAAATCAAAAACAAAAACTAAGAAAAGCTAGTTGAAAATATGTAATTGAAATGTTTTAAATCATCAAATGAATCTATGTGTGGTGTAGAAGTGTCATACTACGTCGACCATAGGATCTATTACACTACCTTCAATCTATACAGGAATATCTTCCCTAAACTTATTGTTCTCACAAACTTCAGAATGTTACTCGGTGCCAACAAGAACAATTTACAGTCCAGCACCTGATATGTAACCAGCAGTTTCCTTCTGATCTACAGGTTCAGTTATGTGTTTTAAAGATTCATTTACATCATCACACAATCCAAATATTGGATTCAATACAAAACTGAATAAGTGTTGTTGTAGAACAGTTTCGGTTCCTGGTTAGTCTTATACAGGACTCAAATCTTCTGGAGGTTGTACTATAAACACAATAAACTTCCAGCAGAGAATTCCGAACTTGGACTGTTGACAACAGCCATAGACGAAGACATGCTTTCGCTAAATGGATTCTGGAGCAGTTGGCAGCTGACCAACTACGCTCTGTCAAATTTTGTGTTTTTGCTAATTTACCAGTAGATTCCGTTTGACGACGAGTCTACTTCAATACAACTTTTTAAATTTATATATTATATTTATATAATTTATTTTTAAATTTTTACCTAGATACTGGTGTTTTGCTTTTACATCGCTTAATATTAAATTTATAAACAAAATGTACAAAAACAAAACAATGCAGTCAACAAACCCGTTTACAAATTATCGTACTGCTTAATATAATAACAAACACCAGCATAAAAAATGGTAAATAAGTAAACAAAAATACATAAACAACACTACAAGAGTAAATGTAAACAAAATACACAAACAACACTACGATATTTACATTTATAGAGATTTCGAGAAGGCGAATCCACCATGAACATTCATTAGAATATTTATCTACCATATAAAAAACAAGGTAAGCCAGGCGACGGAGTTAGTGAAATTCAGTCAGTCTTGTGTGAAGACGTGGTGTGTTTGAACAGAGTAATTGTGGTTACTCTATATACCTATGTATGTGGACTTAGATCACATGAGTGGTGTGTGAAGCTAGATTGTATTTCTAACCAAAAAATGATAAGAGGTACAAAAACACAGTAACCAAGAAATTTTAACTGGGTGATTAAAGAACTTTAGTTTTTCTGTATCAATTAATTTGGAAATTATCGATATAAAATTTAAATCCAATAAAGCAATATTAATACAAAATGATTTTCAATAAATCCTCAATCCACATTACATTGTTTGCCTTGCTTATTGGCATTTAAACCAACGCCCTCATTTTTGATTCATTTTTTGCATTCAATTTGAAAAAAAAAAATTTTCACTCATCCCTCCTTATTAATGATGCCAATTTTCATAAGTTTGACTCCCTTCCATCTCTCTTAAGCAATGATGCCGATGTCTGTTAAGCATGTATCGAAGCAAACAAATTTTCTGTTTGTTTAAATTGCTACATCTATCGACTAAGGCAGCCTTCTATCAATCTTCGTTTTTGTTTGTTTATTTAATGGTTAAATAAAAATTCTATTTTCCTTACTGTCTAATGCATCTTACATTTTTTTGATGTAAAAAGCTAAAAATGAATTCAAAGTTTTGTTATACAAACGATTTTAATAAGTATGACATGATTTGAAAACTTGAATTCAAAGAAATGTAAATGAGAGAAATAAAAAGGACTTTTGCATTTAAAGATTTAAAGACATTACTTAGAAGATGTTAATGATTGTCAAGCGATTGGTTCAAATTGTATTTTTACACTTAAAAAAAAACTTCGCGGACAGTTTTGAAACATGGAAACTTTTAAATACCATTCGAATGTAAAGTTATATCGTAGTGATAACTTTGATTACCAAATTACCGAATTCCACCAAATTCATCATGGAAGTCGATAAGCGCAGTGGCTGTACATTAATAGCACGACTATCCTATGCTGGAAATCAGCCTGAAAGTTTAATAGACTAAGCTATCTATCCATTGATGGTCAAGTTAGTATAGCAGTGGATAAAGATTCCTCAATTTTTTTTTTCCTAATGGCCAATTTAACCGAAGTAAATGGCATGCCCAATTCGATTAGCGAGGTTTCCGGAAAGAGTGAACTTAATGCCGGCTAGGTTGTAGGATCTACATGTCCCTGTGCCTAGGAAGCCAATTGAGCGAGGCACTGAAGAGTCCAGAGAGAACGTCGAGACAGCGGCGACAGTCCCTAATGCTCAATATTGATCTTTAAGCAACTTGGCTATCACGTCTAACGTTTGGGGGGAAAAATTAGAGCGATCAATACTTTTCTAATATTTTCGTATTTACATTCCACATCTTAAGCGTATTTACACTACTTAATTCTATTAACTTAAAATTAGGGTGATCAGCGTAAACATCTGATAAGCCAACTAGACTACAGCGACTATAATGTGAACATCAGAAATCAGCAATGAATCGTTTTTTTGCTACTCATATGTACTAATGCAATTTTGAGTCAACAGTATTGAAATTGAACTACTCTGCTTTATTCATACTCACTACAACATTGATTTATAAGTGCAGGTTGCAATGAGTATCAGTACAACGTTGACATCAAACGCATAACATTCGAAATATGTTCGATTCATACGCGTACTCATTCAGATTCATAAATTTAGAAAAATACTTATAATACTCATTCTGATTCGAGTGATTCAAATCCTTCATTAAAATTTACAGTCTTAGTTGTTGTTGCATTTACAAAAACAGAAGAAAGAAAAAGACAAAAACAGCAAGCAAAGTAAACACACAACCTTCTAGTGAGTATTGTAGTGTTTGTAAGCGAATCATATTTATTTTGTGATTCTTGTAAATGTTGAGTAAAGGAGAGTCGAAATCAATAACATTATGCATATTGTTAAGTATGAGTACTTAAGCGAGTTTGAGCATGATATTAAAATAAGTACGAATGCGTATAAGTATCAGATATTATGAGTATGATTCGAATCTATTCATCTTTTTGAATCCTCTTTGCTGATCACAGGTGTACATTATAGCAACATTGTTCCAATTATATGGTCCAGTAGAGTTCAAAATGAAATTCTAATTTTGATTATTTCTTATGACAATCCTTCTCGTTTTCTAATCTTATCTACTACATCCAGTATTTCACTGTACATTTAGGAAAATTTTGTATGTCTTGATTTTTATTGTTTCTCTCTGTAAGGAAATAGTAAGAAATAAATTTCTTTTGTTAAATATTGCACAATTTGTTATTGTTGATGTTGACAATTTATTGCCAAATGTTGTGTCAAATGCACAATGGAGTTAAAAAATCAAAACAAGAAATAAATTTAAACAAAATGACATGCATGAGAATAATGGAAGTGAAAATAAAATTGCATGAACAAAGGATGGACATACAAATGTGTTAAGAATGTGACATAAAAAATTTCAGTTTATGTTCAAGAAAAGAAGAGGGAGGAAAATATTAAAAATTAAAAGAAATTTATTTTGAAGTGTTTTTGCCAAAAGTTTGTGAAATATAAGAACTCATTTTGAACGTATAACCTCTGGCTCATTCGCACACACCTTCAACTTGAGAGAATTCCACAAGAAAAAGTCTAACGGACTCTAATCAAACGATTTCAGCAGCCAGTCAACATTACGTCACATCCTCAAATTGCACATGTAGGATATAGAATGCGGCGTGAGCTGTGTGAAACAAAGCACAATTCTGTTCAAACCATACGTCATTGGTGTCTAGATCATCTAAAAAACAGGCCAAATGAAGTTATAACCATTGACTTATAGTGCTCGTCGATGACAGTAATGGACCGGACTACATTCTTTTCACAAAAAAAAAATCTGCACCGAGGACAACTTGAGCCCAAAACCCACACCAAATAATGACTTTTTTGGAAGGTATTCGATGCTCCTGGATCCCAAGTGATTAGTATCATTCCGCATTCGACAATTTTGTTTTGATCACTTACTCATACATACATAACATAATTTGCCATTACAACCCTTTAGTCAGGATTACGAATTAGTTTCTCTCACCACTTATGTTATGTGCGTTAATTTGTATACATGAGTGGCGGAACCTACAGTTTAAAGTCCTCTCCGAACGACAGACTTTTGAGAAACTTTTCATGGCAATTTTCGTTACTCTCAGGGTTTTTGCTAGAAATCTGCTGGAAGGAAGTCTCGTAAGATATATTTTTCATATTTCGTTTAGTTGAAGATGCCTGTCCTGGGGTTTGAAAATTGGCCTCACGTCCAATAAGCCAACACACTACCTACTAGACCACGGCGACTTCACGTTCACGTACTCATTCATTCAAAAATGAGATTTTTTTTTTAAATAATTTTTAAAGATAACTAGGGTACGTAGCCCGCAATCTCGGAAAAGGTCCAGGTCATAGGTATTCCGATTGATTTTGTTAACTTGGATATATTATAGACAGCCTCAATTTCGTTTGCAGCAAGGACGTACGTGCAATATTGCTAAATTCTTTTGGACTCGTATGGAGGAGGACCTGTCCTTAAATCTGACAGCCAACCGATATGCTTGGCATTTATGCAAATAATATCTGCAGGTTTCTCTAGGGAAAGTTTGACCTCCGAATAAAAGGGCCTTTTTTTTAAGGGGTATCAGCCACCTTAACTATCTTACCCTTCCCTTGTGTAGTAAAACAAATATATTATATTGATTTGTTTTTGTATTCTATGGAAGGAATTGTTAGCAAAACAAATTCATCTTTTTTTACAACTTTTCTCACTCATCATAGAGGTCATTAATAAAACTAAAAATTTTTTTAAATTAATATTCGTCACAGAAAAATTAACGTGCTATTGATGTTTACAAAACCCTTGTCAAAAGCCTTATTACAGCATGAGTTTGTTGAAAACTTGGTATTTAATTTGTTTTACGAAACCCTTTTCTATGATGCTTATTTTATTAATAAAAAGGGATATAAATGACTTTTAAATTTTAATTAAATACGAATTTATTAAAATTAAATGTTTTAAGTTATTCAAATTGTTAAAGCCATCACCAGGATATATACGTTTAGTGTAAAAAGAATATGACTGAATATATTTTGGTGCATTATAAACTATTCTGTAAGAATAAAATTGTATTTATGAATTCTAAATATCATAATTAAATATATTCTGAGTAGTCGCTTTATATAGATTTAAGACAACTGGGTATTATTTTATATTTGCAACTTAAGAAATACTTTCTCTATTACCTTGTAACCACAATACGTCATGTTGCTCCTTTTAATGCTAGTTTTTTTTCAAATATTTATGATTGTTAATTAAAATATATGTAATCTTGATGTTGAGTAATAGCTACCATTAATATTTATAAATTTCTTTTAGATAAATATTGAAAAAAGCTAAACGAAATACAGAAAATAAATTATAAGACTTAGCAGATGCACAGTGGATGAGGGTATAACGTTTTGGTAATAAAAAAGTTTTTAAAGTTTTGGTATATTCCTTTGCGAGATGATGTCTAATTTTCGCTTTAGAAAAACGTAATGAGTTGGCGTCTCTGTGGCTGCAGTAATAACACTATGCGACAAAATAAAAAAATTAAATACACCCAGCTAATGACATAATGTAATTTGTGAGTTTTGTTGAGTAGAACTCAAAAGTATTTTTTTTTTATATTTCTTGAACCCTCCAAAATGGGTTTATTTGACAAAAACTGTTTTTTTTGACTTTACGCACAAATTTCTTGACTACACAAACAATCCTCAACCGATATACAAGGTTTAAACCTTATTAGAAAGGAGGGAGTTAGTCCTTTAAAACGATATACATATGTTTGATGAGGTAAACTTGACAAATACGAATTTTTTTCATATTTTTTCAAGTTTCTCCGTTCATAGTAGCACACTTTAATTAAAAAATTTGAAATAAGTGATGACATTCTGAAAGTACATTATCATGTGAAGAGATTGCCACTTGTTTTATCAAATCGGACAAAAATTACCGTAGATATTATATAAAGAGTCTAACAGTCGGATTATTTGCTGGAAATCTGCTGACAAGAAGTCACCGAAAAAATATTTTTTCATATTTTGTTTCGTTCCAGATGTTTGATTTGGATTTGAGCATTGGCTTCACAACTAATAAGCCAACACACTATTTATTAGATTACGGCGACTTTATTGGAAAAATTATTTCCAAATATTATCCACCGAAAACTACGACTTTTTCCCATCTTTTTTTTACTAACTTATGGATTCCAATCCAAACCGCTCGGTTCTTAAAGCCAATAATGACTCGTGGTTATTTTGCGCCAATTCAACGTCGGAGGAAACCGATTTAAGTTTGTCATACATACAATGCATTCATAATTGGTCGTTACAACCTTTTATTCAGTATTACGACCTAGCTTCTCTCTGAGGCCAGGATTCAAACCACAGATCAGACATCTCCAACAAAACGAAATGTTTAAAAAATGTTTTTTTGCAACTTCATCTCAGCAGATTTGTGACAAAAGCTCTGAGAGTAAATAAAACTGCTATGAGAAGTTTCACAAAAATCCATTGTTCTTAGTCGAGCTTTAAACTGAAAGTCCCGCTATTCATGTATTAAATAAACAGACACAACATAAGTGGTTTGAAAAGCAGGAAGGCGTCGAATTGTGGCAGCAAATATGTCCAAAACAAATTATCTCAGGAAATTCTTGTGTGAATGGCCACAATAGTTGTGAGTTTAACGCCTTGCAATTTTTGTCTTTGGAGTGTTGTGGAATCTTGGGTTAATGCAAATAAACCAGAAAAAATTTTCTGAGTTCAAGTCTGATATAAAACTTGACATCGTTGCGATACGACCACATCTATATTGACTATACGTCCACATCTATACGATTGAAAATTTCATGAAAAGAGCAACAACCTGTCATTACACTCTTGTCAGCCATTTAAAGGATATTTTATTCCATTAATTTTTTCATAGTTTGTTTCATAATTATGTTGGAACATATAAACTATAATTACAATTGCGCAAAGGACTTTAAAATAGAAAGGTAAAGAAAGAATATAAATGCCAGGATAATAATGAAAATAAAACCCATAGTCTTCCTTAAATGGCCAATTTAAAAAAAAAAAATGAGTTAAACTTTGCATTTAAATGAAAGAGAGAAATGAAAAGCAGGAATGGAAAGCATAGAGGAAATAATAATAAAAACATCACGTTGTTTTAAATGCCATTATTGCACATGATCACATACAGAACATTCGTCTGGATATGGTATACAATTGGAAAGGCTGTAACTTAAAGGGCCTTTATTATGCTTTTAATCTTTCTCGTATTTTAGGTGTTGAAGTTAACACACCAATTACTGTATGTCCTCATATTGTGCTTAGTAAATTTCAAGGCCTGCGGTTTTGTGTGCGGTTTTGTCCTTGAAAAACTGAGTGTGCATAATCATAGATTCTGCAAATATTTAGGAAAACTATGGAACAAGTAAACAACACTAACGGAATACAATACATTTGTTTACAAAAACTACATACCATACATACCGCATACACACTGAAACAAATATAATACTTCAAAGTGATAGTGGAAGTAGGACAAGTAGGTAGGGTAGGAGAATATACCTTTTAGAGCTGCTTTCATAAGCACATTATTAATATGCTTAAAGGAATGAGGAAAAAGACTAAAAGAATTTAACTGACAAGCGTGTGAAATGTTTTCCTTAATGTCAATCACTTGGTTTGTTTCTATAACGCACTGCCACTCACTTCTTTATCACACATTTTGCAAGCACACTATGATGCAAGTATGTTATGTGAACGTTTCTGTGTAATAGGCATATAAATAGTTATGTAATCTTCTTTAGTATGTATGTAAACTACACACGAATGTATAGCTATAAAGTACATGTACATATATGTACATGTATATGTTGTATAACTCTCATACATACTACAGGAAAAAGTTGTTTTGTTTGTGGGTTTTGCTTATTTCACAACATATGCAGGTTGTGTTACTTCTTTTAGCGCATATGTAATATCCAGTTTTATTTATTCACAAATTTCTACAAAAAAAAAAAAAATTATATGCAAGTGCATACAGCCGGAAATATCTAAGCTGTGGCTGAGAGTGTTCGTGAGATTCTGCCAGCATCAACTTGTCATCGTTCGAAAGAATTAAACATTTCACATCACCAGTTTACGTCAACCTTTGCGGAAAGACCTCGGAATTACGCCTTACAAAGTTCAAGATTCAAGAATTCAATCCGCATGACCATCCGCTCCGTTTCGATGGGTAGATGGGCCAACAAGAAACTGCACCATAATATTTTCGGATGCAGCTCATTTTCACCTTAGTGGGTACGTTAATAAGCAAAATTGACATATTTGGGGCTCAGGAAATCCCTCAGGTGGTCTTTCAGGAGTAAATGCTCTCATTACGAGCGACTCTTTGGTGCTGCTTGCCGAGGGGAGTCATAATTGGCCCATATTTCTTTGAAAATGAGGTCGGCGCAACAATTACGGTCAATGGAGGCACATATTGCACCATGATACCCAAATTTTTTTTTTTTTTGTAGCCGCTCTTCCTGGTATTGATGTGAAAGTTGTTTGATTTCAACAGGATGGTAAAACTTGCCACACATCTCATGCGACAATCAATTTACGTTTGATGGCCGTTTAATTAGCCAAAAATTGTGATGCCAATGGATTGCCAAGAAGCTGCGATTTCACGCGGTTGGATTATTTTCTGTGTTTCACCATTAAAGACAAGTGTTATGTCTATAAACCAGAGACAATTGAGCATTTGAAGGGCAATATTCGTGATGCCATTGCCGAGATACGACCACATCCACTCGAAAAAATGCACGAAAATTGGTCCTATCGAATGAGGTACTGTGAAGCTATCTTTCATTCACTTAAAACGTTGTAAAAGCTTAAAGGTTTAAATATAAATTATAAATAAAATGTACAACTGCAGCATGTTATTTGTATTTTTTCTAACCGACTAATTCTAATTCCAAGAATATTTGATATTAGCTGCGATACCTCATTTTTACCAACGGGACGTATAAGTAACGTGTACTATTCTTCTAACAATTATTTAACACGTATACGTAACTATGACCCAGTTGTTGTAAATATTTTGTATGATCTGAATGCAACAATAAATCACAACAAAACGAAAATATTGTGTGCAGGGCAAATGTGAGAAACTTTTCATGGCAATTTAAGAGTAATTTAAGAGTAAATACTCTTAGGGTTTTTAACAGAAGAGGAAGGTTCAACCACGGGCTTTTGTTTACTTAGCTAATACACTAGGCATATTAAATTTGTCATCATAACCCTTCAGTCAGGATTACAACCTAGCTTCCTACACCGGTTATGTGTAGTATGTGTTAATTTTATACATGAATGACAGAACCTACAGCTTAAACATTTTTTTGAAACATTTCTTGTCAATTTTACTCTCAGAAAAAAAAAACTAAATAATAATTTGGTTTCATTTGAAATAGATTTTCGTTATCTGTTAAAAAATATTCACTTACTCAGCATGTACGTTTAAACAAGACACATGCCTACATAAATTTTATTTTTATAAAGTTTCTCAAAATAAATTGTTCTGATGTATGTATGTGGGTATAAGGAAGTGCGTGTAATTAGCCATGTATATGCAGCCGTTATATATGTATCTACCTTCTCTCTACTTTTAGCATATTTAACCAACCCATAGAAAAGTTTTATTTAGCCTTGATGGATTTTGTTAGTTTGAAAATTCCGAACAAGTATACATGTATGTATATCCATATATACATACATACATAATGATGTATGTATACATCGCATATTGTATAATATATTATTATTTGTTGTTGTTGTTTGTTTTTTTATAATTAATATGCAAAATCTAGTTATATTTCTCCCTTCTTGAGCAAAAAAGCATTTAGGAAAATATATAGAATAAGAAAACTGTTTTCCTTCATTGTTTACAATTCATGAAAAATGTTTCACATTTTGTTGGCAATGCAATATATTGCTACGTTTTCACCCCTTTAAAAAACGTTTAAAATATGAGCTCGTAGATTGCAAATTCTGAGTGATATTGTTCAAAACTTTATGTATACAACCGCAATTGCCTTGTTTGTTATTCATCTGTTTATACCATTTGCATAAACAATAACAATTACTAGACAATTATTCGACAGATCTTTGTAACGGAGATCTTCAAACCACGATTACTCTCTTCAAACTCACCGTTTTTTCATAAAAGACTGACTGAACTTTTACTTACTGATACGTTTGCTTTGCATTGTCTTTTATATGGCAACCTAAACAGTCTGATGAATGTTCTTAAAGGCGAATGTTGGTGACTTTGCCTTCTCGAAATCTCTATACATATAAACATCGTTGTTAACATTCTTTATTGTTGTTTGTGTAATTTGTTTACATTTATTCTTGTGGTATTGTTTGTGGATTTTTGTTTACTTGTTTACAATTTTGTATGCTACTGTTTGTTGCTATATTTATTTCTAACAATTCTAATTAAAATTGCCGTCAGAAAGTTTCTCAAAAATCTGTCATTCTGAGTCGATTTTTGAATTAAGTGATGTGAGATGTTAGGAATATAGATGACCTCAAATCGCTCATGCAAAATACTTAATGCGGCATCTAATCAGGTCGACGACTTCAGCGCTGGCTGCCGATAGTAATGACCTGGCCACCCTTGTTCTCAAAGAAATGTGCTCCTAAAGGGTCCGCCAAATAACTTTTTTTTTTTGAAAATGCTTTAAAAAAAAAAAAAATACTGAATATTTTCTCAAATTTCTTTTTTTATTTCAAAGTACAATCCTTCCGGTTAATAATGGAAAATAACTTAATTCAAATAGCTGCCTCGGTTGGCCATGCAGTAGCCTACACGATCGGTCCAATTTGTAAGCACATTATAGATTGTGTGCAGCTGTATTTCACCAATGGCTTCACGAATATTGTCATTTAAAGCGTCAATTGTCTCTGGCTTGTCGGCGTAACACTTATCTTTGACGGCACCCCACAAATAATAGCCCAACGGTGTCAAATCGCAGCTCCGAGGTGGCCAAACGACATCAGCTCTGCGGCTGATAATGCGATCTTCAAGGACAGGGCTCAAAACATCGAGTGTAGCTTCGGCTGTGTGGCACGTAGCGCCGTCCTGTTGAAACCAAATGTTGCCAATATCCTACCCTTCAATTTTTGTGAACAAAAATTCGTTCAACATGGCCCGATAACGATCGCCTTTGACTGTAACGGCCACTCCTTGCTCATTTTCGAAGAAAAAATGGCCCAATTATGCCTCTGGACCAAAATCCGTACCAAGCAGTGACTCATTTTGGGTGTGTCGGCTTTTCAATGTATGCGTGCAGGTCTTCTGTGCCCCAAAAGCGAAATTTTTGCTTGTTTACATACCCGCCAAGATCAAAATGAGCTTCATCTGAAAAGATGATTTTTTTTTGCCAAAATCGGCATCTTCTGTAAGTCGATCGCAGGCCCACTTAGCGAAGCGAAAACGCATTGGATGGTCAATTGGCTTCAACTCCTGAACCAATTGGACTTTGTATGGTGTCATACGAAGGTCTTTATGCAAAATTCGTCTCAATGATGTCTCCGAAATGTTCAATTGTTGAGAACGACGGTGAATTGATGTTGATGGCGCTTCACGCACACCTTCTGTCACAGCAGAAATCTTCTCGGGTGTACGCACTGTTTTTGTCTTTTCACGCTCTGGTTTATCGATGAGGATGCCAGTTTCTTTCACTTTTTTTACAAGATAACGTACATACGGAGCTGACGGTGCTTCTCTTTTTTAAAAATCCGTACGCAATATTCGCACACATTCTGCAAGATTTCATTTCCATGATTTTCAAAGTAATGTCGCAATATTTTCCAGTGTTGTTCAAGCGTATACACAACCATATTTGTTCAGCGGAAGGATAAAACTAATTATCGGTCAAATTAGACATGAGCTGGATTAGGATCGCCTCAATTTCGGCAAATTTTTAAACGCACCCAATTATCCCTTTCGCTTAAAATGATTTTTCTATGAAAATTAAGATCAGTTACGCACTGCTTCAGAGCCCATTTAGGGAACACACATCTTTGTCTGATATCATCCCTAGGGACCTGATAAAACAGTCTGAATTAATGCTGTTATCAACCGCTATAATTCAGAATTCCTTGTTGGAAGGCTTTATTATATCTAAGAATTTATTTAAGAGACAAACCCTGGCAACCATGATACTTTTACTTACATTTTTTCAAATTCTCTTCATATATATGCTAACTTGTTTCAAAGTTCTTCTTCTTCTGCTGTGATCCTTTATACAAACAATGTCCTGTTCTAAATATTTCATAAATAAATAAAATTTTAAGCTTCAGTTTCCGTACATATAAGCAATTGCATCTAGTGTGTGTTGGCACCACAACACAACGTTTAACAGATAGAACAGAACTCTTATCTCAATGACCATGTTGTGCCAGTATAAAGAAGTTTTTAAAGTAATTTTATAATTAAACAATGAAACTTTTATACACAGCTTCCTTTGAATTGGTCTTCTCATGTGTTGTCTTGCTTGTTTTGTCAAGAGTTTGGTCTATTTTTAGTTGTACTCTGAGAAAAACAAAAGTTTTTCCATCATGTTATTGGCTGTCTTGTTAAATATGTGGGTTTTTCTAGAAAATTGCATACAAGAAAACAGAAAAACTTTTCTTAAATGGTTACTTTAGTAAACAAACTGAAAACGTGTTCCATTAAGACTAAGACTTTAAAGAACAAACTAAATACATGAAATTTTACAAAAAAGTACATTTAACCAACTATGGATTCATATTATTTTAAATGTCTTTATATTTGGAGAAATATAAGGATATTGTCCTGACATTTACAGAAATGCAAGGTCTTAAAGACACATACTAAATGTCTAGTATATATTTCGAAATATTTTCAAATAAAGTTCACAGTATTATTCCATGTATTACACATACATATGTACGTATTTGCATAAACAATTCATACAGAAAAGGAACGAAAGAATACAAGTATAGAAGAAAAGGTTCACAGATTATATACATATTTACAATGAATAGGTCAGACTGTATAAATACCCTACCACGCAGTAATGTGATTCAATGGAAGACAAAGGTGTAAATTGAAGATTCTATCCATTACCAAGATTCTATAGCTACGAAGGCAATTGGTATGCTCTAACAGGTCTAGGACGATAAGATACACACTTATGTACATAATTGGTCATTACAACGCTTCAGTCAGGATTACAAACTAGTTTCTCACTCTGATTATGTTGTGTGAGTTAATTTTGTACATGAATGGCGGGACCTTTAGTTTAAAGTCCCGTTAAAATTCCTATTAGAGAGCGAACCGTTATCTTGTCGAATTGAAGTAGATCCCTGGTTTTCCTGTTGTCCACTGCAGTTTTGAAATTCAGCATTCAGGTATGTTGGACCATGGTACTTGTTACAATTTGAATAAGTATTCTTGTAGGGGCATTTAAATCCCCTCCATCTTTTTTCCCTTCCGTGCCACTTCGTTAGCCTTTTCGTTCCCCTCTATGCGATAGTAGCCTCGAACACAGTAGAGGTGGGTGATGTATGGAGGTCTACGGTGTAGAGCGTGCATGCAACTCCTGCCGCCCCTTGTTTTGACCAGATGGAATCTCAGCGCTTTGATTTCTGTTTGTCTGTCAACACATATCATGAAGTTCGAAGGAGTGAGATCCCCGGGTTCAACCTCAGATATTTCCGATTCATTCCTTCGCAGTTCGTATGCATTTTCGTTTCTCTACATACCATAGTGGGCCAGAACTGAGTAGATGCGGATTTTCTGCCGGCGTATGTGTTGTAGAGAGTCCATGCAACACCTGCCGCCCGTTATTTTGACCAGCTGGAATCTCACCGCTTTAATTTCTGTTTGCAGCCGCACATATGATGAAGTTCGAAGGAGTGAGGTCCCCCTGTTCAACCATACGTGCAGCTTGTTCCATAGCAAATATCTTTGCCTGAAACACGCTAGGCTGTCAGTGTGAGTCTTGTATGTTGTTATGAACCAGAGATCAGCAATAAATCCTTTTTTCGCTACTCATAAATACTCATGAAATTTTTGAGTATGAGTGAGTCAACAGAATTGATTCATTTTTATTCACTACAACATTGATTTATAAGTACAGGTTGCAATGAGTATGAGAACAACTTTGACATCAAACTCATAAGATTCGAAATTTGTTTGATTCATACGCCTGCTCATTGTGATTCATAAATTTAGAAAAATACTTATAAGACTCATTAATGATTCGAGTGAATCGAACCATTCATCAAAATTTACAGGCTTAATTGTGGTTGTATTTACAAAAAAAAGAAAGAAAAAGACAAAGACAGCAAGCAAAGCAAATACACAACCTTCTAGTGAGTATTGTAGTGTTCGTACGCGAATCATACTTATTTTGTGATTCTTGTAAATGGTGAGAGTCGAAATCATGTTGTTAATGAAAAATGTTGTTAAGTATGAGTACGATGAGTACTTAAACTTTAAATATGAGTAGTTTGAGTATAATATTAAAATAAGTATGAATGCGTATAATTATCAGAAATTATTAGTATGATTCGAATCTACTCATCTTTTTGAATACTCATTACTAAAGCTTACTCCAATTTATATGTGCTAACATGTCCGCGAATCTAAATCTCAGTACAGTTTTAGAAGCCATGTTTTTGAGGAATATGTCTAATGGTCCCAGAGACAAGATGATATTGAGGTCAGTTTGGGTGATGGACTTCAGGGCAGCCATAAAAAGTGTTTCAATAAATATGGTGTGATATAAGGCAAAAAAAATCGTCATCTTCAATACTTCAACCTATAAAACAACGGAACTTTATACGACTCAATTGGTCATTCTTAGTTGATCACTTTTTTAGTGTAGGAAAGAAAAATATGGTGATACTTTGAAAATGTCTTACTTCCAGAATACGAAATAGAAACTTTCTTTTTCTCTCTTTAATACTCTTCGATTTGCTTTAACTTGTAATCAGCGTTGCCATTTGCCAAGTTTTCCCTTTTTTCCAAGTTTTTTAGGATGCGAAAAAGTTTTCACTAAATTTGTTTTCTAACAAAACAAGTTTTTTCGATAAAATTAATTTAAAATTTTTTTCAATAAATTTAATGATAATAACACGCAATAATTACATTTTTAAAGGAAATTTTATGTATTTTATTAGTCCTGGGCAAAAGTAGCAAAAAACACCAGTAGAGGGTACCGGTCTACCGTGTTTCCTTTAAACATTTTGGACCTTTTGTAGAAAACAAGTTTTTTTTGGTAAAAAAAAGTTTTTTCCCCAGAAATAAAAAGTTTTTTTCAAAAAAAATCTGGCAACGCTGCTTGTAATTCATTTTCTACAACAAATTGTATAAAGTTTACGTAATCGTATATACATATACACATGCATGGAGGTACGAATATCATTTCATAGGTTTCTTTATAAGCTTCAGCTTGAGGAAACTACATATAAATTCTCACACGTACATATATATGCATATATAAAGGAGAAAAGCATTGATGCTTTGTAATATAAAACGTCTGCATTTCGGTTTACTTATGGTGTTTTCTTTTCTACAAAGAAAATGTCACCCTCTTACAAGGTGCATTAAAAAAATTGCTGAACAACCCTGTTATAATGTAATTTTTATTTGAGATGAACATAACACAAATATAAAAAAGGGTATGCCCCGTGCCCTTAAAAATATGTTTAATTTTTTGATTTGTTTTCAATAAAAATGTAAACATAAAAAAGGTGTTGCCAGATCGCTAATTTTTCGATATAATTTTTTTAGAGCTTTTTTTATAACCAAATAAAATTTTTTTAACACAGTTCTAACACTGAATGCAATTTTTTATATTACTGACCATGTAGCTTTAATAATGTAATGTTCTCTTAAGATTACACCACAAAACAATGAAAAAATTAACTTCAAAATTGGATAACGATACTAGGCGACTTTTTTTAAATTTCATCTGGTAGCCCTATAAATAAACAAAACTCATTTGCTTTACAGGGCATTATCAGCACTCTCGATTTATACAGGGCGTAAAATGCAATGCCCTCCACCATTTTCAAGTGCGAATTATTTAGAATAAAACATACCACCCTTTTAGAGGGAGAAACATTTTTAAGAAACAAACACAAAATTGCATTTTTAAAAATAAAGTGCACATTTTTTGGTAGAAAAGAAAACACCATTAATTCATCTGCATTTAAAACAAACTGCAGTTGATATGTACTATGAAACGTTATTTTATTTTTTACTTTAAGGCACGCATTAGGTTATTGTGTAAATATCCGAAGTACAATTGGGTCTCCGTAATATTCATTATATATGGTTTCTTCTCTTCTTGTTTTGCTTGGCGTAATACTTTAACATTAAACTTTGAAATCACAAGTCCAATGGAGATGAATTGCTAAATTAGAAAATCATTAATTATTAGTAATTAGTTCCACTCACTTGTCGCTTATTAGACGAGATCTCGTGGTTCGAAGTCTATCTCAGACATCATCTGAGGAGAGATCCGCTTAGCAGATTTCTGTCAAAAATTCTGACAGCAAATAAAGAATTGCAATGAAAACTTTCTCAAAAATATGTCGTTTGGAATCGACTTTAAACTGTAGGTTCCACCACTCATGTATGAAATTAACACACACAACATGGGTGGTATGAGAAGCTGGATTATTATCCTGTCTAAAGGGTTGTAATGACCAATTAAGTTAGGTAAAAACCCTTACTAAAATAATTATTCTTGCTATCTGAAAATTAATAGAAGCAACAATTAGCTCAAGTAATTAATACTTAATAAATTCAATACATGTTAATCATCGGGAACCAGTATTTATGTTAAACATAATCCACCTTATTTCGTCAATTTAAAATCTAATTCGATAAAATTTGACAAAAATAAATCTCTTTTAGTTGAGCCTCAAATAATGATTACGAAAACAGACGTGGATCAAACTCATCATTCGGGCGTATATGTGGAAATATAACTAAAATCACTAATGCACTTAGGTCATGTGGTACCTTTCTTTACGCGTTTCCTATCTTTATATTTAAATAGAGCAAAGAATGTGTGAGATATCACATCGAAATTTATTTTCAATTTCGATTAGTCTGATGAATAAATCAGGCTGAATTTAACCACTGGCATGGGATACGTTAACTTTTAGGACAACTGTGGTTTGTGGCTTAACCGAATACACCTGAGACTTAAGAAAATTCCACAAGAAACAGTCTAACAAGGACAAATCACACGATCTAGGTGGCCAGTTTACATCACCGTCACGTGAGATGACCATTACCTCGAATTGCTGTGGCGGAATATCCAATGCAGCAAAAGCTGCGTGGCAGGTAGTACCGTCCTCATGATATCACATGTCGTTGGCGTACAGTTCGTCTAATTCAGACCAAATAAGTAAAAAATTTTCGACCTATAATTTTTACCATTGACAGTGTTGGCTTGTCCAACGTAATTCCTTAATGAAATATCGATTTATGGCACTCGTAGCTTAAAATTCACACCAAACAATCACTTATTTGTGACGCATTAAACGCTCATAGATCTCATGTGGATTGGTAACATATCAAGCTCGAAAATTTTGTGTGTCCTCGTAACCACTCATTCAAAAATAGTTTTAGTCTCTAATTCTTCTAATTCTAATCAACTGTTCGCTGCCCTAGAGCTTAATCAGCAAACATTCGCTATTACAACGGTTTTTGGTCAAGCAAACTGATGAGACTTGTTCCCGAGTATAATGTATTTCTACGTAACACTCGTCCTTCTGGGCGAGCATATCCGTTTGTCGTCGATTGGACAGTGGATCGCAATTTCTAGTAGAGACAAAATTTGTTCATAAGCCGGACTACTCGTATGTGGAACTCCTTTCCTACAGAGGCATTGCCTGGCTCTTATGATATGAAGAGACCAAATCTAGTATCCACAAACATTTCTCCCTCTTTCCTCTCTACCATAACATATTGTCCAGTTCTAATACAATGCATTGCATCAATAGTAGCCATCCCCTGAGGGTTGGTCGTACAAAAAGAAATATTTTAAGAAAAGGCAAAATTATCTACAAATTTTGTAAATTTTTTATAATTCTAGCATATTATTACACAATATTTTTCGATTTTTATAATCTAATATAGAAAAATATACTATTTCTTTTCACTTGAATAAATAAAATGATATTCTTTTTACAACATTTTATTAATTCAATAAATAATCTTTTTATTTTTTTGAAACAACTAAAATTTTTAAAACTTTTTAAGCCACAAAGGATTGTATTTATTATACAAAACTGTATTTATTTTGCTTCTTTTATTTCTTTATATATTTTTTTAATCTGTATAGATTATATCTTTCTTTCTTTGTTGTATATCTTTAAACTAAAAATGTAACAGTACGTGCCAAAATTGAGAAATACTGAAAAAAACCACGTATCACACATGACCTCTTGACCAGAAAGCCAAATAAGCTGCCAACCAATAACCCAAAATAGAGAATAAAAAATAGATGACAAAAATTCGACTCCTAGAAAAAATATTAAAAATGAGAAGCAAATAAAGTTACCAAAATGTTGTAACACGTTTAGGTTTTGGTTGAGACAATACAGTACAAGTTGACCCATTGTACAAATGTCCTTAAGGGGAGAGGATAATAGAAGGAATAGGAAGTAGGGAAGGGATGTAACATGTTTAACTATGTGCAAAAACCTAACATACACAAACTCTTGCAAAACACATGTATATTCTTAGACACGTGCATACACTCAAATACATTTCTTTTTCATACACAGCACGGGGATCGCAGTGGTATTTAGAAATGTTTAGAAATAAGTATGCAATATGGGAATATATATACGTATGTTTTCGAACTACAGGGTGGACAATTTCTCGGTTTAAATTTAAACCAACAGTTATTTTGAATGTGGCAATACTTATGTCGAATGTGTTATGAATCGATTTACGTTTGAGCAACGTTGGGATTTATTGAAAACCTATATGTTTATGAAAGTGGTTGCATTGTTGACGCGCCAAGACGTGAACGTGGTCGTACAGTGCGTACATCCGAAAATATTGAAGCTATGGCTGAGAGTGTACGTGAGAATCCATCATCATCGTCATCGTTCTCATGAACTGAAGAATTTAAGCACCAGTTTACGACGAATTTTACGAAAGGATCTCGGTATGACGGCTTACAAAATTCAATTGGTTCAAGACTTGAAGCCACATGCCCATCCGTTTCGTTTCCACTTTGCTAGATAGGCCAACGAGAAACTGCACGGTGATGTCGATTTTGTCAAAAACTAAACCTAATCTTTTCGGATAACGCTCATTTTCATCTTGATGGGTCCGTTAAAAACCAAAATTGCCGTATTTGGGTCTCAGAAAACCTACACGTGGCCAATGCTCCCATCACGAGTGACTGTTTGGTGCGGCTTGTGGAACGATCCCTATTCCTTTGAATATGAGGACGGAACAACCATTGTGCTCAATAGCGATACCTATCGCACCATGATAACCGATCTTTTTGTGCCCGCACTTCATGTTATTGATGTGAGCGATGTTTGGTTTTAAGAGTATGGTGCAACTAGCCACATACCTCTTGCCACAATCGGTTTATTGAGTCAAACGATTGATGGCCGTATAATTAGCCGAAATGGTGAAGTCAATTGGCCGCCAAGAAGTTGCGATATTATACCGTTGGACAATTTCCTGTATACCGCCGTTAAAGAAAAGTACTATGCCAATAAACCAGAGACAATTAAACATTTGAAGGCCAACATTAGTGATGTCATTGCCGAGATACAACCCCATACATTTCAAAAAGTGCGCACAAATTAATGCGATTGAATGAGGTACTATGAGGCCAGGCGCGGTAGCTATATGAATGAAATAATGTTCCATTTCCAACCGGAATAATTGTACTACACGATAAACAAATTTATTTTGCAAAATTTTAAATCGTTTCTGTTTTATTGAATTTTAAAATTTAAACTATAAAATGGCCCACCCTTTAATCCACCACTACGTATTAAAGAAAATAAAACTTAAGTTTTTACATTGACCCTACACTTGCATAAAAGAGAGCCTTAAAAGAATGCTTGTTTAGGATATGTATTGTAGGAGAATACATACATAGAATCTCGTAGAACTATTTGCGTTTTTTTCTCCTTTCCTTTTGCATTTAAATTCGTTTGACCATTGAAACTATGAATCGTTTAGAATTGCGGTTTTGTATTGCAGCATTTTTATTACTTTATTTACCATATTCATCCCTATATGTATACGATATACTTACACTTGTACGCTCAACTTTATATCGTTCTTTCCCTTTTACAGGGCTTTTAGAAGGTCTAATGAAATTTCTTTGTAAAACTTATTATAAAATATTCATATTCATCTGACCGTATTTGTATACCTTCGTTATGGCTCTGCGGCCATGCTAAGGCATATGTATAGAGTATTTCAGGAAAGAAGAAGAGTGAAGAGGAAAGAGACCACATCATTTTCATTCTTTGACATAGTTAAACATAACTTTTTGGTTTTTAAAATGCGAAGGTTGTTTGAAACATTTGAAAATTCGTTTTTCTCCAAACAAAGTAAAATTTATTCAGATGATTTACATTACACTTGTACGAAGAATAAAACCAAATATCAAGAGTTATGTACATATGTACTGAACGCAAACCATGATGGTCAGATCAATTAATTGATAATGGAAAAGAAGCTTAATATGAAGTTCATCCAGCGATTTCATAATGAATTGAGTAGGGTGGCTAACAAGGCCACCCTTAACCTTGCACTGACAGCTAAGATTTTGGGAAATACTTTGCAACGAGACTTAGTATGACACTGGCCATTTTATAGTCACCTAGCAGCAACTCGTTTCCTTGCCGTTCGCATCTTGAGGTAGGGCATTTGATTTGGTAAATTTAAGTCAAATGTTCACAAACACAACTACTTCTTTCCACCTTCCTATAACCTATTTTCCTAAACCTGCACAATGTACTGCATGAGTAGGGGCCATCCCCTGAGTGCTGATTTTACAAAAAAAAAAAAAAAAAAAAGTAACAAAAGCGAGAAGATTCAACAAGAAACTGCATTATTTACTTACCTACTTACTTACTTAATTGATCATTACAACCATTCAGTCTGGATTACGACCTAGCTTCTCACACGTGTGTTAATTTTATCCTTGAGCGGCGATTCCTAAAGTTCAAAGAAGGCTCCGAAAGACAAAATTTTACAGAAACTTTTCGTGGCAATTTTATTTATAGTTGCCAGAAATTTGTTGAGAGATAGTTTCGCCACAGAAATATTGTTTCATTTGGTTTTGTTCGAGATTTCTAACCTGGGATTTGAACCATGGCCTCAGGCACACTACCTGCAAGGCTACGTTGGCTTCAGAGACTACATACCCTTTTAAAATACCCTATTAAAATAGATCAATAACAGATAGGAGCGTACATTTTTAGGCAAGCTTCCCAACAGAAGCATATACCATCGGTAGATGTGCTCAATTCAACTTGAGCTGAAGTTACAAAAGATAGTACATGGTAATACTAATCCGAGCACTTAGGTATGACAAGGAGAGGTCTGTGGGATCAGGCAGGTAGGACAAATAGGTTTACCCAGGTCATGCCGCAATCAGCAACTGATTAGTTTTCGAGGAGGTTGTCTTCACATCGCCTATGGGACAAGAACTCTACTGTGGATTGTGAAGAAGTATTTCGAACATCTCACTCACTTGGTCTAAAAAAAACTATCGCCCATGGAAGGATGCACGAATAATGCAGATATGCGTAAAGGTTTCCCTCAGTGAGTCATGAGCGAAGATAGCGGTAGTATTATTTTTTGAAATGGTATTTGTGAAATAGTCGTTTGCAGTGGGCGGATATCGAACATTTTAATCGAAGTGGACAGTGATCTGGCTAACTTTTCTTATAGTATAACGTGTTAAGTACTTGTAATATAAACATTTAAAGTTCGACAAAAGATTTAAGCAGCCTTTAAATAAAATTTAGGCCGTTAAATAGTGAACCGATAACAAAGAAACATTTTTCAACTTCAAACAAATTTCCATTATATTTCGAAAATTCTCACCTAACCTTCGTTACATTAAAAATTCATACTCATTCTTTATTTTCATGGTCAAATAAACGAATGAGGATTGCATAACTTTGAGGTTTCGGTTTTGTAGAATTTGTAGTAATTCTAAAGGGTGGAATGAGGTTGTAATGCAAAACTAATTATTATCTTTTAATCAAAGCAAAAGACACTCACACACAGAAAAACTGAAAAGGAAACATGTTGCATATGCAAGTCTAACACAATACCACAATAATGAAATATATACCGAAAAGGAAATTTTTAATTTTGTGCCATTAAAATTGAATTCATACATGAGAATAGCAAATAATCTCACATGAATTTCCTGCTACTTACCAGAGGATAGTCTGTCCTCATCCTTCTATGGATGCAGAACAAAATTTTAGTTAAGCCTTATTGGAGTTCAATGTAGAAACTACTGGGTACTGGATATATGCACACGTTCGGATGATGGGAAAGCCTCACACCGACTTCTACTGAAGCTGTTAGGCAGAACATCTTCTCTATCATTGTCCAGGATTAAGGAACCTACCTAGGTAAAAATAATTTTAATATATTCCACAAGTTTGGAAAACTATCGCGAAACTATTCATAATAACTGCTCCGAACTCAAGAAGAAATTGAAATATTGTTACGAAAATGGAAATGGTGTAACGTCGTTTAACATTAAAATGATATCCAAAATCTTCACAAACAAATACAACGAACTTTTTTACAAGTAAACAAACAACACCATTATGAAGAAAAAGGGGATAGACAAGTTAGCTAGAATGCAACAGCAAGCAAAGTGAACAAAATACTCAAACAATAATGAAGCCATGATAGAGTTCTCGAGAAGGCGAAACCACGAGCGTTCGACTTCAAGAACTTTCATCAGACTGTTTACGTGGGCATATAAAATGGCAAGACAAAACAGGCAATGAGTAGTAAGAATTTAGGCAGTCTTGTGTGAAGACGGGTTGCGTGTGAAGAGAACATTCGCGGTTTGAAGAAATCCGTTTTAAAGATCTGCGTTGTAAGCAAAGAAGAATAGCAAGCAAGCATTTATTATTGTAACATCAAGTTGTGAACAGTGGCACCTGTTAAGCAGAATCGGAGTTAAACTGTAGATCACATCACTCATGGATAAAATTACACACATAATATAGGTGGTGTGAGAAGCGAGGTTGTAGTGCTGACTAAAAGGTTCTTATAACTAGTTAAGCAAGTAACGTGTTGAGCTCTGTTAAAACAGAATTTCAAATTTAAGTCAAACATTTTTTTTCATTAAAAAATTGGTAGTCTTTTTACATTTCCCAGAATCAACTTTTGCACCTTTTATGGGGTTTTAACTGTGATGCAGTTCTTCAACTAATATACCACCCCATGTCAGCTTTGTTTAATGCTAAGTGACTACGCTATTTTTTAAATCCCTTAAATCCTATTCTATTAACATTATTTAAAGTTAATGCAACACATTTACTTCGATTTACGTTTATTCTTTGGTTTTCAATATCTTTCTTAAGCATATTTTTCTTGTCCCACTTTTCGTTAAGATTACTTATAAAATCTTAAACCCATAAGAGGTTTTTGATGTTGGGTTTGTTTGTTTAAGCCAAAATATAATGTATTTTCTAACAAAGAACAAAAAAACCGTCATGCTTTTGTGATTTCAATGTTTACAGTTTTAATGTCGAAAAATTAATTTCAGTTGAGTATTTCAGACAAATTGTACAGTATAGAAGTACTTATGAGTGGTTACTTAAAGTCTTAAGGAGTAGCCTTGTGTACGAATTTGAATTCCTTAATTTTTTGAATATTAAAAAGCATTTTTTCATTTTCGTTATACAATATACAAGAGATGAACAGATTTATAACGAATGTTTTACCGGCATTATACTATGATGAGTTGATAAGCTAAAATATCGTGCTTTTGAGGACCACTGTTGCTTTAATATACCAGCATCTTAAGCAAACCCCACAAGAAAAAGTCTAACAGGGTAAAATGGCACAATTTATTTTCGTAAGCTGACCATGCCCTCAAATCGTTCTTGCGGAATATCCAAGTTGTCATGAGCTGTGTGGTACTTATAGAGATCAGAAATGAATCGCTTTTCGCTTCTCATAAGTACTCATGAAATTTTGAGTATGAGTGAGCCAACAGTATTGACATTAAACTCCTCTGATTTATTCGTACTCCCTACAACATTGATTTATAAGTACAGGTTGCAATGAGTACAACGTTGACATCAAACTCATAACATTCGAAATATGTTTGATTCATACGCTTACTACTTACATTACTCATAAATGGTTCAAGTGATTCGAATCATTCATTAAAATTTACATTCTTAGTTGTTGTTGCATTTACAAAAAAAAGGGAAGAAAAAGACAAAGACAGCAAGCAAAGCAAATACACAACCTTCTAGTGAGTATTGTACTCCTCGTATGTGAATCATACTTATTTTGTGATTCTTGTAAATGTTGAGTTATAAAGAGTCGACATCAACAAAATCATGCGTATTCCGTATGAGTATCTCAAGCTGTGAATATGAGTAGTATGGGTATGATATTAAAATTAGTATGAACTCAGAAATTATGAGTATGATTCGAATTTACTCATCTTTTTGAATACTCATTGCTGATCTCTTATACATAGCGTCGTCCTATTGAAATCACATGCTGTTGGTGTGCAGATTATTCAATTCTAATCAAAAGCATTTGGTAATCATCAGACTTTAGTGCTTGCAGTTGAGAGTTATGGCCTGGCCACCGTCATTTTCAAATTTTCAAAATATTGGCCGCTAAAGTTTCCAGTTTAAAATCCACATCCATGGGACGTTTTTGGATATCATATGGATTAATATCGTTCCAAATTTAGCAATTTTGTTTATTTACGTATGCATTCATCCAGAAATGCTCCTGGTCGTTGCAAATGATTTTTTGATGAAAATATGCTCAAAAGAACAGGATTTTATGTAATGTGAAGATATGGTTGATTGTGAACTTACCAGGGCTGATGCCGCTTTGATAAGGTCCAATCATACTAAGGCGAATTTACTGGTATATCTTGTACATAAAGCACTTAAAATTTGTATTAAAAAATATCCCTTAACCAATCAAAGAAATTGAAGAAAAATTTCCTGAAGGGTCATCTCAATTTGCTTTTTAAATTGCCGGAAAAAAATCAAACCCTCAAACATTTTACACAAAAAAAAAAACAAAATTTTTTAAAGCTCTTCGTCTCATATTCTCAAGAGTTTTCCAATTTTTTTTGTGCTTGTATTTCCTCCTTTTAGCAGTATTCCAAAATTTTTTTTAAATGATTTAAAAGCCAAAACCCAGCATGAATAAAAAAACCGAAAGTTACCAACAGCTGTTGATGGTTTCATAAATGTTCCTTGGCTGCCATAAGCTGCCAAATGTGTTATAAAAAATTTAAGCAAAAAAAAAAAAAAGAAAATGGGAATAAAGGAAAATGCAGCAAAATAAATTAAACGTCAAAGAAAATAATTTTTTAGAAAATAAGGAAAAGGAAAATAAGATAAAAGATAAAAGATAATAAACAAATAAACAATAAAAAATTTTAAATGCAACATATGGCAATTAATTTTGTCTAAAAATCCCATAAAGTCATAGTAATACTTATCTAGTCGTAGCAATTTTAAATGAAATAATGATTTTACAGGATTAATAAATTAAAAACCTTAACCTTGTTTAATACCTACAATCTACATCGGTCATTACAACCCTTTAGTCAGGATTACGCCTAGCTGCTCACACCATTCATGTTGGGTGTGCTAATTTTACACAATAGAGGCGGGACCTACAGTTTAAATTCATTTTCGAAATATAAATTTTTGGGAAAATTTGGGAGGCAATTTTATTTTATCTCATAGTTGTTGCCAGGAGGCTGCTGGGAGAAATTCGCCGAAGAAATATGTTTTTGTCGTATTTGATTTTTTTAGATGACTGGTCTGGAGATTGACCCGTAGCCTCAGGTCTAAGAAGCGAACACGCAAGCTACTAGACTACGGCGACTTTTGCGAATAAACCAGAAATATTTCATGAGCTTAAATCGGAGCTGTAATGAGACATCGATTGGATGTAGCCACATCTTGGTGAGAGTCATGTAAAGACTCTGGCCTTATATGTAGTTCAACTACAGTTGGACTAGTTAGTTAACAACCCAAAGCTGCAATATGATGGCAACTAAGACATGCCCAGATATACACTTCATTCATGTCTGGGTGTACAATATGGATCCTTTACACTATTTAATGGAGCTGTTACAATGTTATGAAACAATTTCTAAAGAATACTCCTTCAAATCGTTAGCTTTAGGTTAGAGGACGTGTACTTATCAAATGAGACAAGTCCAGTAGCCGGAGATCAAGTTGACTCATTGTACAAAACGCCCTTAAAGTGAGAGGACAAAGAAGAATTACACAGACCAACAAACACAAACACCAACATTAACAAGCAAACACCAACTCGAATACACAAGAGAGAGCGCGACTACACTAATGAAGCCCTTGCATTTCTCAAGCAGCCCAATGACTGAGAAGCCCCTGCCAAAGGTGTTCAGTCTCAACCTACTAAGGGCTGGACAGTTTTAGGGGAGGTGTTCGATAGTCTCCAACTCCTCCTCATCGCAACATACAAATAGTCCGGCCTGCTATAGACACCTAGAAACATAACAACCCGATCCATTCTCACAAACCCTCTGTTCTTCTCCCCTGACCCATCCATTGATGAGGCCGTAGAAGTGGCAGATTGTGGAATCAGAACCAACTATCAAATCGCCCTCGGAAATCGAACCTAACCTAGCGAGAGCATCCGCCGTCTCATTACCGAGTGAGTATTCCGCTATGATCCGGAACCCAGCATAGATGGATTCGGTCCGGTCCAAAAGTCCTCAACGTCTCCTTGCACTCTCGAAGGAGCCTTTATTTGAACCAGACTGACGCAATGGTCCTTAGGGCAGCCTGACTGGCAACGAAGACCATGTAAGATTCCGAATCTGAAGCGGGCCCACCAAACACGCTACAATCATCTTTTAACCTCAAGTGAAGTTCAAGACCGAATTCCCTACAGAAAACCCCAGCACCTGTATCTCCACCTAACTTGTTAAGATGGGTATACTCTCCTGCCCCAGGAGTACCCAACCATTTAATTGCGCCTATTCGGCATGAGTATCCTCAAATCAGGCAGGAACATAGCCTCAGGCTATGTTTTTTTCCGAAAGTGCGTACCTACTTTCAGGAAAGACGACGTTCAGAACTCTGGAGTGACCTATCGAGCGCTGTTTCCAGTACCCCAAATGCCTCATACGCATGGCCCTTCGCGCTGCACTCTGCTTGACAAATCAAGCGGTCAGGCAGGGCAACTCTCCCTCAGTCCAGTGAAAATTCGTTAGAATTTCGAAATACTTTTAAATCTTTTCAAATTACTTTTTTAATTCCGGCAAAATTTCAATTCATTGATAAAAAAACCAAAATTTTGTTTATCGAAAGAAGAGTTCATTATTTTTCAAAAATATCTCCGTATTTATTAAGAAGGAATCCAGCGATATTCGTTTTGTACTTCTTTATGAAATGACTGCTTTCATAAATAAAATTATTTTGGCATTGACAGTCTGTTTAGTTGCTGGTTGAATGGATAAAAGAAAAAAAATTAAAATAAAACACAATACAAAGATGACAACATAAAAATCGTTATAAAATATTGCTATGGTTACATGACAAACGAAAGAAACTTTTGTTGTTGCAGCAACAAATAAATAATTTGTATTATGGATGGCACAACAGGGAAAAAACGTACATATATGTTGTATAACATACTCTACTCTTATACATATACTATCAAATTATTTTGTTTAAATTTCTCTCTCGCTAAAGTATTGAAAAAAAGAACGAATGTTCCCCTCTTATTGCCAAACTCCAAATCAGAATATCAGAGTACATTTCAGTATTTTAAAAAGTTTTTCCTTTTTTTAGGGTTTAAGCAGCATAAAGAAATTTCATTCAAAGGGTTCTGATTTCCATATGGGTATCAATAAGGATTTGTGCAACATATTGTTGAATTATTTTACTTTAAGCAACAGTAAGCCAAAAACTGTTGTACTTGTGGTAACATGTTCGAAAATTTTCAAATCTTATTTATATTATCTTATATGTACTGAAGTCGCCGTAGTCTAGTAGGTAGTGTGTTGGCTTATTAGACGTAAGGCCACCTTTTAAATCCCAGGTCAGACATCAAAACGAAATATGAAAAAATATTTCTTCCGCAGATTTCTGGCAAAAACTCGGAGAGTAAATAAAATTACCATGAAAAGTTTCTAAAAAAATCTGTCGTTCTGAGTCTTCTTTAAACTTCAGATCACTCCACTCACGTATAAAATTACACACAACATGAGTACTATAAGAATCTAGGTAGTAATCCAAACTGAAGGGTTGCAATGCCCAATTATATATGTAAGCATGTATGAACTTGGCCATGAAGAACGCAACAGGACAGATATTGTAGAAATATACATCAATGCAATCAAATGGAAAACTATAAATTATGTGAACATATAAAATGCCTTCTGTCGTTGCCTCTAGAGGCAAGAGCATTTACAACTACTCTACTCAGCATCTCTAAAATGGTTCAAGTTTAACGATAAACAATAGCAAAAACACAAAATTGAACTCCATTCGCGATTATTTACTATTTCGAGGTAAGAACTACCAAAATGTCTAGGCGGGACTTTGAAGTAAACATAACATACATCTATAATATGTGTATACCATATACATGTGTATTCTTTAATTTTTTTTCATTTCAAGTTTATTGTTGCATTTGTTGTCTTTTTAAATCCATAAAATACTATTGTATTGTCAATCTCTGTTGCACACACAATAGCTGGCAATTTTTCTATTTCCTTTAAGATTTGTAGCATATGTTAGCAGTATTGCAGCAGGTTAGAACATAGAAACAGTCGCTAGACTTAATGCAAGTATCCTTTACTCCTACTGCCTCTTCTACGCCTTAACAGAGAGGGTAGGATTAGGAATTTTATAAATTTCGTATAACAGAGTCCATGCAATGATAACAAAAGTTTTTCTTTTTTTCTATTATTTTTCTTTAATTTGCTTTGACAATTTATTTTCTTTAGAGTTGCCATTACTGAAATTGCTTTGTTGTTTTTGCTTTATTTTGCATGGGTGAATAAAAATCTTTTCTATGAAGACGATAGGATAACAATAGAAAAACAAAAAAAAATTAATTAATGAAGGTTTTTAAAAACTTTAAAATAGATGTTTGAAATTTGCTAGAACGAGCTCAATTCTACCTCAGAGTCATGAGTTTTATCGAAATTATATAAGAACTCTCCAGAGTGAGCAGATAGATGAGCTGTGAGGAGGCAAGCCTCCACATCGATGAAGTGGCCAGCATCCCTTTGTAGAGTTTGAAAATTAAGAGAAGTAAAGATTTTTCCGAAATTTTATGTAGGGAAAACTGAGATTGATAACTGGTCTATTGACAGGTCACTGTAGACTCAGTATATGAGAAGAGTAAGAGTTTAGAGTCTAACATGGAGATTATGTGATAATGAGAATTAATCACCAGAACACATTCTTGGAACCTATTTACGAACAGATAATTGACAGATAGTGGTGTTGCCGAACAGCATCTTAAGATTTGTCATGGCAATAGGCTTTGGGAGACATTATAGGAATATCCTATATGCTTGCAGCAATGGACAACAGTATTAAAGGACTTTGAAAGGCCCATTGTACTGCATTATAATGGAATTCCTTTAATGTGGAGTTTTAAATTGCGTTAAAAGTTTTATTATATACACTATAATCTCCACTTGAAAATATCTCATAAAACCTTTACTTTATCTTAAGGATTTTGCTAAGACCTAGTTAACATAGGAAATTTCTTTAAGGTTTTAATTTTTAATTTGATCGTGGGCGTTACGTATAAATTTTTGTTTTTTATACATTTGCTCCCACTCGAGAGAGAAAGAAAAACTATACAGTAAGCTGCTGTGAAACAATGAAACACACTTTCAAACGCTGTTGCGTAAAAAACAACAATGGGAAATTTTTAAGCTTTAAAATACTTTGGCTATATTTTTAATGTGCTTCAGGGAATTTCATGGTATTGTAGTCAGTGTTTGCTAGTCCTAAGCAGTTTAGTAATAACGTTACTCACGTTATATTGCTTTTAAGCAGAAAAATTTAATAAAAAGTTAAAATTATTAGTTCTTCTTATATACCAGCGTGTTTAAAGATAATGAAAATTTTGCTTTAGTATTTTACTTTAGAGCATTTTATTATATACGCAACATTAAGCTTCTTTTAAGAAAAGAATTAGTGACAATACCTGTAAATTATAGTAGAATGAGAAATAAAGTGTTTAAAAAAAATTCTAGAAAATTTTCAATTTAAGCGAGATAATAGCATTGCTTGTGCCCTGTGACGTGTCGGAGTTTAACGGCGCTGTACCTGCCCTGGCCCGTTCATCACCAATGCACTTTCTAACGATATCTCTGTCACCCGGAATCATAAAAAAACACCTCTGAATGATATGAAAATTCTCTGAGAAATCCATGATAATTATGGACAAAGACGGACGTTGAAACCAATTTCATTAGGATTGCTGATTTACAAGAGATTTACAGGGAAAAATCCCGCCATTCAACAAGAATTTCGCCACCTTGAAAATTGCCATGACCCTGCATTAAAAACAGTGCAGTCGCCAGGCAGTCTAAAAAAATTAAATGTCACAAACTTTAATAGATGTACCTTTAATAAAAGTACTGCTCTATCACTCATCTTTGAGCCATCAGGATAAGTTTCAAAGGTCCCATTGGGAACCTTCGATTCCTAAAAACTCCCCAGTAGGAATCCTAAACCAAATCACAAAATCGACCCTAGTGTTTCTATGCCTTTCCAGAATCGCACCATGTCCACAGTCTAGATTGGGCCTGGATTTGATTGCATTGACTGAAATTTTTGAATGATTTCTTGGACAACGAAAAAATAAGGTCAAGGTGGCTTTTATAATCTTTAAATCGATAGATCCAATACATGTCTAATTCGATACAATAATACATTTTATTCGTTAATTGTATAAACTTTCAGATCTCAATAACTATTGTCGTCTTTGTATAGCTCCTTTAAATACGTTTCAACACATCGCGCCATTTTTAAAACGGTCAGATGTTGATCAGCTGTGTGGTATACCATTTAGATTCCAATAAATACAAAAAAATCCATGTTTTCACAAAAAAAAAAACAAAAAAAAACACACATACGGGTTAAAATCGTTGCATACATTTAAATTTTAGATATACCAATAAATACCAAAGGAGGTCAATCAAATTTATCCTTCAGGAAGTGCGGTAAAGCCTAAGAGCAGAAACCTCAAAGTTAGCTGAAGGCTGAAATATCTCTCATCCGTGTACAGTACAAAGATCGTTAAATGAGAAAGGTTTTCGCAGTAGAAGACCTAGTAAAAACATCTTTTTGGTTTCTTAATCTGTGTGTACACTGTCGCTGGAATATTTTGGTTTTGTTAATAATATTTCTTAATTTTCTCTCTCGTGATTCTTTTAAGGGTTTTTGTTAATAAAAATGAATTTGAAAAAAAAAAATCTGCATTATTTTACAAAATATTATTGGCTTTCTAGACTTAGTGGATATGTTGGAGGTAAGTAGAGTTTTGACCATCACGATATTTCTTGTCATATCACTCAGAATACTATTCTGGAAGACATAGGTATTGGTGTGATGACGCAAGCATAGAAAATTCCTTGGTTAATTAAAAAAGTTGTATTATTCAAACAGCTCACTAAGAGTTTAGTGGAAGCAAGCTTACATATTTTTAAAAGTCTTTCGAAATATTTATGGTGAGAGTGGATCAATTCTTTTTTCTGCTGTTTTAGTTATCATGCCATTTTTATTTATAAGTTTTTTGCCTCTTAATTTCTTTTTGTTTTTTGTAATTGTATAGTTCAGTACTTTTTGTTTGGTGAAATAGCACTGCCATAAAATTTCTGCTATGTGTTTAGTCTCTTTTTGCAAAAATTTTTGTGAGTAAAAGTATTGTAGTGGTGGTAAAAATAATTGAAAGCCAATGTTCCTACTTGATTGCAATTTTTTTTTTGTTTGTTTTAATGGTTAATAAAAAATATGTATTGTGAGGTTTGTTTATTTACAAACATAACTAAATTTTATTTCCTGTTTTATTTTTTATATCTGTGTACTGTATTATTTCTAAGCAATGTATGCAAATTAATTTATTTTTTATTAAAAACTTTAAATTATAAAAAATGGAAATATATTTTATAAAGGCTGAATTCAAAGTCGCAGTAATCTAGTAGGTAGTGTGTTAGCTTCTCAGATATGAGGCGTCGATTTACTCCAATAAATATGACAAATATATCCCTTCTGCGACTTCCCCTCAGAAGGTTTTTGGCGATGAAAAGCTTCTCAACTATCTGTTGTTCGTAGTCGACTTTAAACTGTAAGTCTTGCCTTGCAAAATAGAATTCTATACAATCGGTTTACTTATTCTGTCTTTTGGTTTTATTCGCCCGATTAATAATAATGCGCAGTGCCCAATTTTCAATCTGTTAATTTATAATTTATTTAATTTTTATTTTCTTAAAAATTATTAAGAAAAAACATTTTATGGAATAAGCATACACATCCTAAATGGTGTAAGAAGCTAGGTCGTAATCCTGACTGAATTGATTGTATTAAGTCTCTAAGCTCTGCACCTACAAAACGCCCGTAGGCAAAATTTTGTAATTATAACCACCCTTGCGCATGATTAATATTTAATTATAAAATATTACTCATACGATAAGTACAACACATATAATAAAAATAATAATAATATAAAAATTTCAATAAATTAATGAAGTTTGATTTATTTAAAGAAAATTATTAAATATTTCAGAAAAATGTTTATTATTTGTTTTTCTATCATATATTTGTTACGAATACATTTGTTATCAATACATGAAAATCTGAATTATATAAAAATCGAAACACACCGCACCTTTAGATATGTAGGTATGTACGTAGGTAAAGGTGGCTGTCCATCTAAGGGAGTTTTGATGGACAGGCTTAGGCCACATAGGGCCCATTGTGCTATCTCAGATTTCCCCTATCCCCTAGTCCCGGAACCACTCGGAGCTCCTAATGAAGCGAATTTGCCTGCCAATGTCAATCGGAGACTGTTCCTCCAGATCATCCATATAGTAAGCACCTAAGTACCTTTTTTTCCTTTGACAAGGAGCTGGGCATGTACCCAGCAGCTGAAGGACAGTCTCCTCCTTTTCCTCATCTCCGCAACATAAATCATTATCAAGATGTCCAAGACCAAATCGCCTCACATGCGTGCCCATAATACAATGCCCCATAATGACCCCGACAAACACACTGAGATAAAGCAAACCTACCGTGCGCCCTTCATCTAGCCTTGGCCAGATTTTTCGTTATTTAATCGGACGAAATTGACATCAGCTGACACCTGCAAGAGAAATTTTACGAATAGCTAGCTAGAAAAATTATAACACTTTGGGGAAATAAACCCGAACTGAAAAGTGTATGTTTAAAAGTATTATATTTATATTTAAATGAAAAACTGTAACTAACTTTTCTCTTATAAGCTTTTCAAATGCTGCTAAAGCTCATATATTTTTACACCTCACTTCACTTACTTCAGAGTATAAAGACAATGCATGGTACACAGTGAAAGTAAAACTTTTTTAAATTTTTTTAAAAACTTTAATTTTACACTCACATTGGAGAAACTATGTGATCACACATTCATACATATGTATGCATGTGATATACCATATGTATAGCAATTTTCCCAATGTTTTGCACATCTTAAATTTTCTTTATTTTTAATCCTTTACTTTCGCCACATAAACTTTGAACGTTATTATGGGGACTTGTGCAGATGGCAGTAAATGAAAGGAAAGTAAAATAAAAACGAAAACAAATAACACTTTGGAAAACCAGTCATTCGTTCCCTAAACCCAGTCATGACGAATGCCTTCCTTATGTAAACATTTATCCAGCTACAATACACGTAGCTGGAGGAAATAAGCGAGCCCTTTATAGAAACATATACACATACGTTGAATAAGTGTAAGAATTGTACTCCAGAGGCTAGAAAGAATAATGAACCGAATGAAAACCTGTTGTTGGTGGACAGAGCAGAAAATACTTTCACTGGCATTGGGTGCTAAATGCAAAAGTATGTTCTTGGGGTGTCTTTCTTCTAGTAGAACCAGCAACAATGTTCTTTTATAATGATATTGTGTGAACAGAAAATTTTATTTAACTTTCCTTATTCTACTCACACTTCAAAGTCATTTTGTTGACATTAAATATAACAAAATAAATATTTGTTTATTAATTAAAATTGTTTAATTATACTTAAAATATTAAAAGGAAATTAATAAAATCGTGTATTCTCGCTAAAGACGAGTAAGTCATTTGCGACTATATGGTACACAACAAAGCCATTTATTTTAAACATGAACTTGAAATCAAATTTAGAAATATGTCATTATGTATGGACTATACATACATACATAATTGGCCATTACAACCAGGGACCGTAACTGTTATAACTTTTATCGTAAAAGTCAGGAAATAAAAGTTATTTTTTGACTTTTATTTTTTCGAGCAGAAATAAAAGTTATGTTTTGACTTTTATTTTTTCGCGCAGAAATAGCAGTTATTTTTGACTTTTATTTTTAAGAGCCGTAATAAAAGTTATTTTTGACTTTTATTTTTAAAAGCAGAAATAAAAGTTATTTCTTGACTTTTATTTTTTCGAGCAAAAATAAAAGTTATTTTTGACTTTTATTTTTTCGAGCAGAAATAAAAGTTATTTTTCAACTTTTATTTTTTCGAGCAGAAATAAAAGTTATTTTTTGACTTTTATTTTTTCGAGCAAAAATAAAAGTTATTTTGGTTTTTTCAAACCAAAGATTAGTGTTTAATATACCCAAAACTTAATTCTAATAATTTTCTGACATAAATAACAATAATTTTTTAAAGAATTTTTTAATAAATATTATGAATTCATCATGAATTGAAACAAAAATAACTTTTATTTCTGCTCGAAAAAATAAAAGTTGAAAAATAACTTTTATTTCTGCTCGAAAAAATAAAAGTTAAAAAATAACTTTTATTTCTGATCGAAAAAATAAAAGTCAAAGATAACTGTTATTTTTGCTCGAAAAAGTAAAAGTCACAAAATAACTTTTATTTTTGCTCGCAAAAATAAAAGTAGAAAAATAACTTTTATTTCTGCTCGAAAAAATAAAAGTCAAAAATAACTTTTATTTTTGCTCGAAAAAATAAAAATCAAAAAATAACTGTTATTTTTTTTCTAAAAAATAAAAATCATGTTTTTAAAAAGCATCGCCTTTTATAAAAATTTGGTCCAAGACAATCAAAATGGTATACTTGGTTTTGTTCTCCGACACTTCCTTGTGGTTGCTTTTTTTAATCAAAAATTCAAAAATAACAGTTATTTTCGGTCCCTGATTACAACCCTTCATTCAGGATTACAGCCTAGCTTTTCACGCCACTCAGATTGTGGATACAGAAGGACAGATTTTTGAGAAACTTTTTCATGGAAGTATTATTTACACTCAGAGTTTTTGCCAGAGATCTGCTGAGAGGAAGTCGCCTAAGAAATATTCTTTTTTATTTTCATATTTCGTTTTGATGTCTGGCCTGTGGCTCGAACCCGGGCTTTACGTCTAATAAGCGAACACACTATCTACTAGACTATGGCGACTGCATGTATGGAATATAACATCGTTCAAATGTCCGCCAAGGCTTCTCTGAGTGGAGCGAATCCAAAATGTTATCGACTTTGGCACATAAATTTGATGGCTTGGGCTTTAATGGCTTCCATGGCTTGTGGCTTTTACTCATACACCTGCGTCTTAATCAAATTGCATAAGAAATAGTTTAAAAAGATAAAACTGCACGTTTACGTTCAAATTGACCAGTTCACGTTACTCACACGTGATGATCATGCGCTCAAATTGCTAGTGCAGAATATCCAATATCCAAACTGTCCTGCTGATAGTACATATCGCTGGTGTCCAGATCATATAATTCAGGCCAAAAGAAGTTTGTAATCATTAACCTATAGTGCTCGCCAAGGGCAGTAATGGCCTGACCAACGTCATACCGAAAAAAAATGAACCTGGGAAATATGGATGGTGGCACCAAATAGTGATTTTTCGGGTTGCACCCGATCCACTTGATCACCCGATCAAATGAATCTGTAAGCTACCATATTCGACAATTTTGATAATTTTACTTTAGCACTGATCCTGCATTACTCCTGATCACAGAGATCACAATCGAGTCATGTCGAATGAGCAGAAATGCATCGCGCGGTTTATCTTCGACCTTAATTAGAGTTGCATAATCCTTGGATATTTTAAGAACAATCTCTTCGTTTTCCCCATTTTAGTAGTAATGTAGTGGATGCTACCGTCAAATAAATTCCTCAGATGTAGCTTAAAATACTGTTTCAATTTTACCATTTTAAAACCGTTTAAAATATGAGTTCTTAGATTGCAAATAAAATAAAAATTAATTTGTGTTTAGTTTTAATTAAAATTCTTTATTGTTCGTACAATTCTGTATGCCACTGTTCACAACTTGACGTAAACAACAACAATTTTTTTTCTTTGTTTTTCTTCTTTGCACTCTTTCGCGTAAACACTGACAATTGTTAGGCGGATCTTTATAACGGAGATCTTCAAACTAAGAGTAATCGTAATCTTCACATGCAAGGCGTGAGCTGGCTAACATTTTACTAACTCCGTTGTCTGATGCATTGTCCTGAAGTTGAATGTTCGTGGCTTCGCCTTCCGAAATCTCTATAAATGTATTTTGTTTACGTTTATTCTTATCGTGTTTGTTGTTGCATTTTTGTTTATTTGTTTATCACTTTTTTATACTGGTGTTTGTTGGTATAGTTTTGTTTACTTGTTTATTATGTAAACAAGTTCATTGTTTTTGTTTTTGTAGCTTTTGTTTATCATTTAAATGTTAAACGATGTAACACCATTTCGATTTGCGTAACAATACTGTAACTTTAATTGTTGTTTCTATTAGAACACAATCATAAAAAAAGTGAAGTTTTGTATAATAAAAGCAAACATTTTCATCATTAAATCGATTTGACCCAAATTATACCGTAAATATTACAGACTAGCAACCGAAGTATAGTTTACTGAATAGTCACGAAGATAGATTTCTTAATTACCATTTTAGGAAGACAGCTAGTCTTCGTACTTATTTTTAGAATGGAGAGATAGAACTTTTTAAGTCGCCGCATTCTAGTAGGGAGAATTTAGGCATATGAGGCATGAGCCCGTGATTCAAACCTCAAGTCAGACAAAAAACAGCAATTTACTCATAGCAATGTGCCTCCAAAGTGGCTGTCTTCCAAAATGTATCAATACAAAGTTTGTATACAGTTCTACTACTGCATATAAACTATGTTGATAAGCAAAGTAACCAAACAATGCATCAACTATAAGTCCGATGCCTGATTGCTTTTTGACTGCGTTAAAAATACACATTGACGACGTTTTGAAATAGAATACATTGTATATATTTTGTACAGCGGCATTATGAAACACGATACTTAGTTCAAACATAAAGCAACTAACATTTTGGAAGGCAGCCAGTCTCTGCGGGTAAATAAAATAGCCATGAAAATTTTTTCAAAAATCTGTTTTTGGGAGTCAATATTAAACTATAGGGCCAGCCATTCATTTTAAAAATTAACACACACACACAAGATGGTTGGTGCAAGAAGCTAGGTCGTAATCCTGACTAAAGGGTTGTAATGACCAATAAAGTTAGTAAGTAAGTACGACAGTACTTTCGAATACGATGTTTGGATTGTCCGCAATACATTTTAATTCCAAATGAAAAAAGTCTAATAATTTTTGATTCCTTTTCAGCCTTTTTCTTATTTGTCCAAAATCAAAATTGTTTCATTTTCAGAACAAACCAAATGTTTTGGGATTCTTTTGCGACCAACTGTTTAAATAAGCTTCACCACCAAAATTCTTAACCCAATGTGTCATCTGCATAGATGGGCACTTTGCAGTACCAGTAAAATTTCAGTAAAAATTGATTTTTACTGATTACTGAAAAAAATTTCAGTATTCAGTAAAATTTTAATGTTAATGCAATCTAAATTTGAATGAAATTTAAATAAAATTTAAATGAAAAAAAGTAAAATTTTACTGTTAATGCAATCTAAATTTAAATGACATTTAAATGAAATTTAAATGAAATTTAGATTGCATTACCAGTAAAATTTTACTGAATACTGAAATTTTTTTCAGTAATCAGTAAAAATCAATTTTTACTGAAATTTTACTGGTACTGCAAAGTGCCCATCTATGGTCATCTGACAGTTTGGAAAAATTCTGGTTAAAAAAAAAATACTGTCAGCGACAGTATTTGTTGACAGCCAACCAAAAAGAAGAAGAAACAAATCAATTTCTGTGGATATTTGAAGCCTTTATTCCACGTATACCGAGAAAAGAAATGAGAGGAATAACAAACAAAAACATAATTCTCGTTGGAACAATTATGAAATTTTTTTATATATACCTCTGCTAATGGTGGAGGCCTTGAGCGGAAAAACTAAAAATACAGCTAACAGGACATGCAACAAAACTGTCGTAAAATTGGCTAAACAGTTGACACAATAAGAAGTACAAACAGGTGAAGCACCCCCTGCTATGGAAAGAGTTTACATGTGTAAATTTCTGTGCATTCTGTCTCACAATGTTACACAAGTTTTAGAAGTATACAACGATAGGAACACGAAACACTAGAAAAATAATATGTAAAGGAAAGAGAGAGAGCTATCTGAAGTTGAGTTTTTTATTTCCCTGCCATGTTCCTAAAGCGCTTGATATATACACAACGTTTTACAACGCAAAATTGTTATTAAAATTCTTGTATTTTTAATTTTGCAGAATTTTACTGGACGTTGTTTTATGACATTTTAATTTGAAAGATAAGAAAAAAAATTCTCTATGAAATTTCTTTAAGCATTCTACAGTGCGCATGTGAACAACAACAAAAGCAATCACTGGCATTGGTTAGTTGGAACTACAGCACTGTCACGCCAGATGGGGAAGATAAGATTTTGAAAAAAAAGCCGTAAGTGCCAGCGCGCCCTTCTGAGTCCTCTAGGAGCCTTAATCAGCTCGACCCCTTTTTTTTAGTACTTCAGATTGATTTCTTATTGGCTAAGTACCACGAACATTTATCTTCGCATTGATCAACCTTCATTTCCACACGACTATGGCTGATTTGCCGATATTATCTTTCACTCGTATTATTCGCTGATAGTATTATTCCTCATCGCGTTCACGGTTCAAACCCCAGGTCTGACATCTCCAACAAAACGAATATGAAAAATATTACTCCTGCGACTTCCTCTCAGCACATTTTTGGCAAAAAAAAGAACTGAGAGTAAATAAAGTTGTCATGAAATGTTTTTCAAAAATCTGTCGTTCGGTATGGATGACTGTAGGTCGCACCACTCATGTATAAAATTAAAGCACACAACATAAGTGGTGTGGAAAACTAAGTCGTAATAATGACTGAAGGATTGTAATGACTATATATGAACGCGTGTATTATTCCTCCCCACAAGGCACAGTATGCATATTGTATATGCCATATGATCCCTAGAGGGATAATGGAACAAAAAAAAAATCACATGAAATATGTTACAAACAAGTAACTTTTTGTGGTATTTGCAAAATATACTTTGTTGTCATATGCAATTTGTGAAAAAGTTGCGAAACTCTATTTGAAGAAATGAATTCAAAAGAAAAAAGTCAAAGTCTCAAACAATTGACAACGAAGTTTGTCAATTTATTTATACATTACATTTCTAGTCTACTACATCGAATGCAACCCCACCATCAACTACCAATACGTTGAATGATAGAACATAATCACATGAACTTTTGGAGTAACTCAAACCAGTGTAGACGCACACTTTTAAAGAAAACAAAAAAACGTGAATGGATTCAAATAGAATAGAATCAAATTTGACAATCACTTTGTTGAGTCAGTCTAAAGGGATAGGCAAGGATGCTAGGAAAAAAGTCTCGAAAAAATAAAGAAAATAAAATATTATAACAACGCTAATGGCCAGACAATAACAATTTGCAACGAACAGTTTTAAATGAATTTAATTTAAAGCAAAAAGTTGAGAATTTTTTATTAAACAAAAACCGATTTGTTTACAGAAAGAGAAGAGAAAAACCAAAACAAATAAAAAATAATTAAATCGAAAAACGTACAATAAAGAACAAAAAAAGAAAGAAAAATCTTCTGAAATTTGATATGAACAATGAAAAAAGGGCAATTACGTCAAGTCAAAGCGTAGACTATTAGTTGAGTTGGAACATGTAACAAAAAACGACACAATGGCAGAATGTATGTGTTTTGTAAACAAACTCTTTCATAGAATTTTTTTTTAAATGAAATGTTGAAAAAATAACCGAACCAATTACTCCGCCCATAGTTGTAGTATTTAAATAAATTTTATCTGATTTTCAAAGCTTTAATTTGAATGTCTAAACAATAAAAGTTTTCGAAAACTTAAAATCTTTTAAGTATATTGAAGTGTAAATGTAATAATCATCATCATTATAACCATCCTCAATATGTTACCTGACCAACCATACGGGTTCAAGGTCTTATGCCTAATGCCATAAACACAATAAACGCAATGCAGCAAGCACAACAATCTTGCAACTGGAACATAAGGTAATCTGCAAGCGACAGCGACAGCAAGACAAATAAAAAAACTTCTCCTTAATCTTTTATCAGTGATGCCACTGAAACGTTTTTTCGCGTTATATTTCACACATCACGTTTTTACAACCTCTATTTCATTTGTATTTCACAAATCCTCCCACAATGAGCAAAAATTCTCTAATTGCAGCGTATAAAAATATAAGTGAGACTAAAAGCAAAGCAGCAGAATCTTCACTTGTTGTCGCGATGCCTTTAAAATATCATTTCCATATACATACATAATTGGCCATTACAACTCATCAGTCAGGATTACAGCCTAGCTTCTCACACCACTCATATTGTGTGCGTTAATTTTATACGTGTGTGACGGAACCTATAATTTAGCGTCGATTCCGACCTACAGATTTTTGAGAAACTTTTTCATGGCAATTTTATTTGCTCTCAGAGTTTTTGCCAGAAATATGCTGAGAGGAAGTCGCCGAGGAAATATTTTTTTCATATTTCGTTTTAATATCTGACCTGGGGTTTAAACCCGGGCTTTAGGTATAATAAGCGAATACACTACCTACTAGACTATGGCGACTACTACACTACTACATTTTCATATGCACACATGAATTTTATTTTTAAGAGATTGCTGCGTTTGCTGCTTTGGCTTTATTGTGTTTAGAGCATTATGGAAAGTTCGCTTATCATTAAGAGATATCAACCATATTATCTACAGGAAGTCTACTTGTTTCTCTCTAATTTCCTGCTGTCAACTCATCTGAGGTCAGTTGTGTCGGGTATAACTTCATGAAGACTGGGCCATGATATAAAAATGGGTCCGATGTCCTTTCTACACCGACACGATAGATGTCCATATAAGGTAATAGTGTTCTCAGTGTATTCAGTTTTTTATTCAGCAATAATAGGCTCACGGTTTTCCTTTCATTAGAATCGCCCAACATCACCTTTGCAATTTTACCCGCTACACCATTATTCTACAATATAAAATGCAACGTTTCCATACACTGGGAGCTCTAAGTGTACATTCTAGAATTCTTCAGTTCTATTGGCTTTATTATTTACCTCCTCATTTTCAGTCACCTCTTGATGACCTGGTAGCCTTATAATACGTACTGTGTCTTGTCGGGAGGGGAATAATGCTATCAGCAAATGCTACGAGTAAAAAATACTGATCAAATCAGTCATAGTCATGTACAAAAGAACGCAGATTAATGCGTTTTTTCACATCAACATGTGATTAACAAAACTGCCATAGTTTATATGAAAGTGATTGATTACTAGACGTGAGGCAGGGAGTTCAAACTCCAGCATGAACATCTTGAAAAAGGAAAACCTTTCTGTCAAAAGCTCTCTGGGAATAGACTATTTTGCCATGGAAAAGTTTGTCGTTAGTATGTATGGTATATTGACTTTGATATATGTTTGTAATGAAAAACAAAGGATTGCAAAATATCTACAGTGTTTTTGAACTCTCCCGTTACCTTATGCGTACTTAAACTTTTACATAATATTTTAAAGCATACTTAAGTGGTGCAAATTTATTGTATACACACATACTATATATTATTTATACAACAACAACAAATAATATTCAATAAAACAACATGTCTTTACATGTTATTGGTATACATTGTTAAATTATAAACGAGAAAATGTTTACACATACATTACAAAACATACACATTTATAAGTACATATAAATATATTTACATTTGAGAACATAATGTTACTGTATAGCGACTTAACAACGAATTGATGACTAGTAATCTAACACATACATATACACATACATATGACAATAAAATATTTAAGTAGCTGAGGGAAAGTGAACAATATTTGTGCTCATTTGCCATACATTACTATACATTGTAATACATATTATCTGTAGCATGTGTTTATTAGAATTAAGCCTGTATTCATCAAGTTTAATGATCATTATCAACAGCTCATGCATTCATAATGTCCTTAATATTAACATAATCGTATAGACAGCCTAAAGCCTGAGAGCGTAAGAAAATTACAATATAAAGCAGAATTCCCTTATGGGAGTGTAAGCAATTTGGCAAAAATTCTGTGAAACATTTTTGGCACGTTCGATAAAATTTTATACAAAAAAAGGTACCTGGCAATAAATATTCGAAAAATAAAAAAAGTAGAAATAAAAGCATGAATTATGTATTTAAGGAGCATTTTAAAAGTAAAAAAAAATCATATTTCCAGTGTAAAACATTAAGTGCATATTTATTTATTAACGTACATAGAGTAAACAGCAAACATGGCCTCGCTAGTAGAATATTGTAGGCATGTGTACCGGCAACTGATGTAAGCCGTGTGAAATTTATTGAGGAAATAATGAATAACAGAGAATATTTAATCATTTTAAAGAACGAATTCATTTTAAGTTCGAAAGAATTAAGAATTCCAATTGATTATTAGTTGCACAAGGTACTGAAACCCATTATACTGCTACTAATGTGAAGAAGTGATTTGCCTATCAAAGTGGAAGGTGGACGGCGAGACTTATCCCGGATATTGAGCTATGGATTGGACGGAAGACCGGAGAGGTGAACTACTACACTACACAGATGCTATCGGGGCATGGGTATTTTAGAAAGTATCTGCATAGAATGAGCAAGATCGCCTCCCCTTATTGCCTTTACGAAGAGGTGAAAGTAATTGATGATGCAGATCACACTATTTTCGAGTGTGCCCGCTGGCAGATCTACCGCTCTGAACTGAAATCAATAGTTGGAACAATCACGGCCGCTAACATTGTCGAGGTTATGATTGCGAGTGGAGAAAATTGGACTTCAGTGGCGAATTACGTGGAGCGTATCCTAAGACTGAAGAAGAGAGATCTCGAGGCTGCGGAACATGCAGGCAGGCCGGCATAGATGACACTTGCACACGTGTCAAACGGAATCCTACACAGGGACCTGGACGAGAGGAATATTGGAGACACGTAAATGTCTCCTCAACTTTGGACACGCAATCCGGACGCGGATATGAACACGCAGGGGCTAAATGGCCAAAAGGACTCCACTCCGAAGTAATACCACCGTAAGTCCGGAGGAAGCACAACGAGTCCACGAGACGAGGGGGGAATTTAGTGGGTGAGGGCCCCACACACGGAGGATGTGACGGCTTCCTCTATGGTGCGGTTAGGAAAAAAAATCAAAGTCCCCACAGATTTAATACTGTTTCACAAAGGTAAGGAGGTAATTTCGAAGAACAAAGTCAAATGAAAAATTTACTCATGAGTGCATATCAACAAATATCAACAGACCATGCTGCCCAGACTGGTACATTCAATGCCAAATTGGTTAAATAGAGTGCTTGACCTTAAGAGGTACTCCACTAAATATCAGGTTTAACATACATACATACCAGTTATCAACAATGAGTATTCAAAAAGATGAGTACAATCGAATCATACTCATAATTTGTGATACTTATACGTATTCATACTTTTTTTAATATCATGGAAGCTCTGCTCATATACAAAGTTTGAACTACTCATCGTACTCATACTAACACTACGCATGATGTTGTTGATTTTGGCTCTCCATAACTCAGTATATACACGAATCACAAAATAAGTATGAATCGCGTACGAACACTGCAATACTCACTAGAAGGTTGTGTGTTTGCTTGGCTTGCTGTCTTTGTCTTTTTTTCTTCTTTTTTTGTAAAAGCAACAACAACTAAAACTGTAAATTTTGATGAATGATTCGAATCATATGAATCAAACATATTTCGAATGTTATTAGTTTGATGTCAACGCTGTACTCATACTCATTGCAACTTGTACTTTTAAATCAACGTTGTAGTGAGTACGAATAAATCAGAATAGATAATTTCAATATTGTTGACTCACTAATACTCAAAATTTAATAAGTACTTATGAGTGGCGAAAAAACGATTCATTGCTGATCGCTGGTACTTATGCTGATTAACCTTACATACATCATATTAAATTACTTATGCGCCACAGGCCGCAGTAAGGTAGTACAGTACCCAAAAAAAATTCCTTATAATTATCATTATAAGACTTTAATAATTCCTTTTGGAACATGTTCTTATCACCCAAAATTCTATGAACAATTAATTGTTGATAGTGACGAAGATGATGCATTATCTTCACAAATTAAAAAAAAGAGAAAATACATAACAATGGGTTAAAAGGAAACGAAATCAGAGTAACGACATTTTCTCTTATTCTTTTAGTTGATTGAATTTTTTTACAGGAAAACTGTACAATAAAATGACATTGGGCATTAACAAAAAAAAAAAAAAAAAGAAATAAAATAAGTAAAATAGAAATGAGCATGCGAAGAATAAAACCAGCACACATAATGAGAATAATACAATTCGTCTTTTATTTGGCAGAATAACAGAAAAAATAATACCAATAATAGTAATTTCACATAAGAATCTATAGAAAATCTTTATTTAATCAGTTGTTTGTAAAGTCTTTGCAATGGATCTATATATAGACAATGTTGATGTACTTATATAGAGAGTAAATATTGTTATACTATGTTCACGTATGCAACTTTATTGCGTAAATCGCAATTAACGCCCATATTGATCTCAATACTTCATATAAGATCTCAATTAATTATTGCTCAATTAAATACTAATTGTTATAATATTGATTAAAACTTTAAATACAGCACTGTCATAAGTCTGTTTAGTGAGCACATTATAAGTAACCGGACACTTCCTGTTGATATTTGGCAACTCAAATGTCAAGAACGACAATAAAAAAATAGCAACTTGCAAACAAATACAAACAAAAAACACAAAAACACGCGACCAAAATAAAAACAATGTTGTTGTTAAATGAATATTGTGTATATTTATTATACCTGAACGGTTAAAATATTGTTATCAATTAACCGAATATTGTTGTCAATTAAATTGCATACGTGAACATAGTATTACGTGATTACCTTTTAAAAACGTTTAAAATATGAGCGCGTATAATTTTAATAACATAAATATAAATTTGTGTTTAGTTCACTAAAATTCTTTATTGTTCGCATAATTCTGTGGGGCACTGTTCACAACTTGATGTAAACAACAACAATTGCTTTGCTCTTTACATCTTTTGCGTAAACAATAACAAATCAGCAGATGATTGTTCGACAGATCTTTCAAAACATGATTATTCTCTTGAATAATCTTCACACAAGACTCACTGGACTTTTACTGACTCACTCGCCTGTTTTGCCTTGTCTTTTATATGACAGGGTTAACAGTCTTATTAGTGCTCTAGCCTTCTCGAAATCTCTTTGAATGTAAACAAGCTGTTTACAATATTGTTGTTTGTGTATTTTGCTTACATTTATTTTTTAAGTGTTTGTTTTGCATTTTTGTTTACTTGTTTATTATATTTTTTATGCTAGTGTTTGTTGTTGTATTACTCAGGGCGATAATTTGTAAAAAAGTTCATTGTTTTTGGTTTTGTAGCTTTTGTTTATAACTTTAATGTTAAGCGATGTAAAAGCATAACACCAGTATCTAGCCTTTCCCATTTTCAGAACAATATTTTCAAACTCTGTCAGAAAGAAAATCCTATAAGTGATGGAATGTTCAAATATGCCTTTTAGGAAATAAAATTTAATTAAAATCTGATACAAAATTATATGTTTTACAGCAATTTTAAGATGTAGTATTTCTCATTTACAGGGTCATCAGGCATTACTTAGTGCATGGAACTGTCATGTAACGATGTGATTTATAGACTGTCTTGTAGCGAAAAAAACCTTGGGAGAGCCTTAGTGTCTGAAAAACCTCGTTTTATTAAACTTTAGCCATTACAGAATGTTTAAAAATCAATGACTCTCACGCGTCAAAAACTAAATTACTCTAGATTTCTCCAATTTCTATAGGGCCTAATAATAAGTTTCCCATTAGTTTTGCATACTTGGATTGGCTTAGATATAATCGCCCGTTAGCGCCCGTCATTTTTTAAATTAATTTGTTCGTGATGAATTTATTCGCCGAAATTAGATGGAGCTAATAAGATAGAAAATGTTTTTGGAAACCATATGCTCACAAGAGGGGTAATGGCAAAATGATTTTCAAGCATGTTTTTTTTGCTGTCTTCTCCGGAAATCTGTAGACTTTGTTCTGAAGGTCAAAACCATCGCTGGTTGAATGACAATGACTGAATAAAATTTGTTTTGCATTAAATGGATACAATCCTAGATCACTAAAGAATTCTTACACGATGATGATCCCATCGCCAGCACTTATGTTGGATTTGTCAGATTAATACATTGGACGATCAAATATGATTTTGTTTCATGCTCAATGATGAGACACATTTTTTAGAAGTTGTTTTGGATAAAAGTCTGTCTTTGAAACCGAATATCATTAACAAATTGAAATTGTCATCCAAGTTTGCAACTGTCGCAGATATTCAATGAAATCGCAAAACGATATGGAATGAGGTCCAGATCATATGGCTATCGGGACATCATAACATTCCATAGTAACATGTAGAGCGAATGAGCTGGCTAGCTGTGGCACAACATCCATTTTGTGAATCCCACTGAAAACCTACGAACTTATAATGGCGAATGGTGAAATGGTCAAAACTGAATGAAGGATTAAGGACAAGTCTGCTTCAAACGTCAAAGAAGCTCATTCAGTGTGGTTGTCGAGGTAATTGCGGGCACACATGTGAATTAGTCTTGGACAACTTGCTAATGATTTCTGTAGAATTTCGGTGTATTTGGGATTGTAAGTGGTGGCTCATTATTAGTGTTGTAGTCGATGGGAGTCTAAAAGAGTCCTGAGAAGTGATTTTACTATCTCTGTAGCTGCTTAGTTGGACCGGTTAACAGCTTTCCGTTCAAGTTTTATTTGATATCTACAATGATGTGTGTGCAGTCAAATAGGTGTTTTGAGTTCCGAAATGTGAATGTACTTTCAACTTCACCAGCAGTGAACTCAAACCATATATGCTTGTCGCGCTTGCATAGACGTTTCACGTAGGTTTTCGCATTGTTAGTGGCTATTTTGGCTTCTCTTCTGTCTTCGATTTTTAACCATGGCTCATCCACTTTTTTGATTTTTTGCATTTAATGTCTGGAATAGCTACCCTGACTGGTATAAAAGTCTTTATAACTTATGACCATCCAGAGATGTGGATAAGTTGTTAATTACAGATGTGATAATCCTGCCAAAAGGATGGATTGCAGCCGGTGTTTTGCGCTGTTTAATGAAAGTAAATGATAAAAATTGTCAATTATCGTATATCCCTTATTTTATCAACAATAAATTAAATGAAAATAAAATTTTGTGTCTCAGTGAATAATGATGGACTCTTAATTGCCAAAAATCTTATTCAAGCTAAGACTTGTTCACTTTTTCAAAAATAAATCACCTGAAATGATGTGAATATAATTTACTAAGGCTTTTATTGATTAATCTTCATGGTTAGAATTTATTTGATTTAAACGTGTTTTTATGTCCAAAAACCTTCTGACGTTAACAAAATATAATTCAAACCTATCAACAGTTATAGAGCACTGGCAATAAATCATTATTAATGTGATCAGCTTAAAGTAGATTACCGGCTTAGAATCAACATTAGAAGATATATTGCCTACATTTTAGCCATCTCGCAAAGCATGATGGTAGAATTCAGTTGAGAGAATGGAGTCTGAGACTTAAGATTGCGGAATAAAGTATAGAAAATTAAAAAAAAAAGTTCAATTATTTACAAGTAAGCAAATAAGTTAGTTTTTGTTATTTCTGGCAAATATTTCTTTAACTATATATTTATATCTTTGACTCACACTCTCTCTCTCACACTCTCTACATCAATTTCCTTGTTCAACTTGTTCAATTTTAATATACATTCGCATCACGTACGTTTATGTTGTTTATGATTTTTGTTTAGAATTGGTTGATAAGGTAGCACATGCCTATTGGAAACACACTGTTCTAAGTCAAAAGTACTTTTTTCTCACAGAAGAACATCGTCAATACAAAAGGGAAGCATAAAATTTAATATCACTACATAAACCCATAGCAAAACTAGGAAAAATTATTTTTTAACTAAAACCAGTGCATTGGGAATTAGAAGTAAGGAAATCCTTAATCAAGTCCAACACAGTGATTAAATATTCAGAATGGAGACAAAACAAATAAATTCAATTTTAAATGAGCAAAACTGCGTAATTTATTTGTGACAAATCAAAGTTAAATACGCGGCTTTTACTTCGAGTGTTAATAAGACGGAAGCTGTAAATTTGTTAACAAATTTAGTTTAAACATTTTCTAATTTCTCGCCTGTCTATGGGACTATGAGTCGCCGTAATATAGTAGGTGGTGTGTTAGCTTACAGAATTTGCATAAAATCTATCAAAATTCCATCTGAAGACCATCAAGGCAGTTATAACGAGACACTGGCGCCAGGGTGTTCACACCAGGAACATGGATATACCTCATAACTACGTCTGCAGTAATTGCATCGACGACAAAAAGAAGAGACCACAGAATATATTCTCTTTCATTGTCTGGCTCCTGAGAACTCAAAAAATGAAGAATTCTTGGTCCTCAGAATTTATTGCCAAAACATGTCTGTTCGAAGACAATTTAAAAAAAAATCATGCTTTCATAAGACCCCTGGGAAGGTTAAAAGATACTAACCAGAAACTATAATTATATGACGTTATAGATAATACTAGTGTTACAACGCGACCTCATACAACACAAGTAACCTTTCCCAATCTATACCACTTGCAATCTTCGAGGAAACTTCAGTCGAGAAAGTATACATAAAGTGCCACTCGAATAGTGATCGAACTATTTACAGAAACTGTGTTGATTGTGGACCATTCATTCTCTTGAAAACATTGCTGCTGAAAACTAGATAGTGGGCGAAAACTGTAAAACATCAATTATGCAGTGAGCTCAACAAATTCAGATTTCATAAATTTTCACAAAAGAACTCTACTTTCATAAGTACACAATTCCAAAAATTTAGTGATTTTTACCTTCCATCCTTATTTCGACTTAAGTCCATAAGTCCTCAAACGGATTGAGATCAGAGCATTAAGATACCCAGTTAAAAATGTGTTTTTTTGTGTCTTTAGGAGGAAAAATAACAAAGATATCCTGGTGTTAGAAAAACTGTAAGAATAAAAGTTTTTCAAACCAATCGCTCGAAGTCACGTTAAACCGTGGGTACCGCTATTTATGGATAAAATAACACCAAAAATATGAGAATCAAGATAATAAAGAGTTGTAATAACCAATTGAGTAAAGGCGACTTTGGTACACAAGAGAGCTTCTTGCAGGGCTCACCACTTCAGAAATAGAATATATTTATAATAATAATAATATAATAATAAGCTCGAAATCCTAGTATATTGTGAAAGACACTATACCAAGCACTCCATCAACGAAATCCTGTAGAAGCTATTGAACTGGCTACAAAACATACACTGTCTATAAAATACATATGTTTGGTAGTCTTAATTGGGAGCAATACTGAGACATTGAACCCTATTGTTGATTTCCGCTATCTATCTACTTAAGTAGCAGAGTAATACTCTGCTGACTTAAATAGTAAATATTTATGTGAATAAGAATGTGTACGAAACTGTGTTCAAGTTAGAAGTAACTTAGTTCAATCAAGCATAGGACAATTTTTTTTTTGCAGTTATTATTTAAAGAAAACCCTTTAATGCTTAATATTCACTTGTTTATGCATTTTATTTTTATGTCGCAAACATGATTTTCCCACAACTAATTTTAGATGTTGTGATTTTAGCAAACGACGTAGCATATGACTGTTTCTGAATCCTAATTTTGTATAATTCTATTTATTCATGCGCCAGAATATATTTTTTTGCTCCTACCCTTTTAATATTATTTACGAGTAAAATGTACATAAATTGATAGTTAAAACACAATTTGTCGCTGTGTTAAATAGAAAAAATGTAATGAAGTCAACTGTTTTACTTATTTAATCCAATACCTCATACGTCACTATTTCTTGAAGAATGTCCTAAATAGAATTTCTTCATTAAAAGATTTATAAACTTTAACAAGAAGTATTTCACAAAGTATTTTAGAGTTTCAAGCAAAAATGTCGATTTTGTAATGAAACTTAAAGATGGATATTAGAGCCGTGAAGCTTCTCCATTTAACATTCGTTACCAAATTAAAAATTACTTCAGTTTTTATTCACTTGATAAATTTCTAATTTTTTTTAACAAAAATTTACGGAACCATAACTCATTAAACTTAGTGCACATTTATAAAATATTCAATATGTCCTCTTTTTTATATAAACGCAAACTAAGTTCCCGGAAAAAAACAACAGAAATTCCAGAGAATCCATCCTTTTTATATACTCAGCACTGAATTAAATGAATGAATTAAAACGAATGAGTAAAAAAGAAACACACTAAAAAGGTTAAGACAACAATAGCACACGCAATATACATAAAGGGAGCAAAAAATAATTGCGTAGAATGAAATTAGACTCTAAAGAGAAGTTAAAACAAATATACTTGAGTAAAAAAAAAGGAACAAAATCCTGTATTTGCTATAGTTGTACAATAAGAACAGAAGAGTCTGCGTGTGATATAATATTACACACAGCATTGCTTAATTGTAGTAGTACCGCGCGTATAAGTATTATTTAATTACAATTATTACGTTGAGTATACGCAGTGGTGATAAAATTTTTCATCAGTATTAATTCTTCTTCCATTGAAAATTTTAAAGGAAAAAATCTTTTCTAAGTATTTGAGGAATTTTTAAATGGTCTATAACATACATGTTTAAGATGTGTTTAATGTATATGCATTAAGTAATGTTTTGTTACATATTTTTAAATTATAAAAATAATAAAGTTTTTCGTTTAACAATTTAAACATTTATCAATATCTAAGAGACAAATTCCAATTTATTACAGAATAAAAGGATACAAATTTACTTAGTTATAAATTAAATTTTGTTTTTATTGGAATCAAAAATAAAATAAAAAAAATAGAATTTAAAGAATCTTATCTTAAAAAAAGTTTACAAGCGTATTTAAATGTGTTACTTTAACAATAATAGCAGGTGGCATTGCTAGGAAGACCAAAATTTGTAGAATTTGTGATAGACTCCTTAGCTCAAACCTAAGCAAGAACAGTTTGAAAGCACATAAATAAGAATAAAGAAAAAAACGTTACGTTAGTTAGTTAAGGTGGCGGAATTTCCTTTGCACGAAGAGGTCTCATTTATTCCCATTGAAGTCCCCAAAGTGCAATAGGTTTAACTTTGTTAGAGCCGAAGTTTCCTTAGAAATTCTCGCCGTTTATTGATAAGGATGGACGTTCAACATACGATTGTTAGTAACTTCATTGCAGCCTTCCTGTCCGGCTGATCTAATGAGCAATGCTGTTGAGAGAGTGATACCACGCTTGCATTATTACTGATTCGAAGCGATCCCACAATCGATGTAAGACAACAACAAATCGATGATTCTGATTGAAACTGATTGAAACTATAAAAAACCCAAAGCAATTACAAGATTTTTACGCATTGTGGTCTCGATGTCTGAATATATCTTCTTTTAGCAGTGATGAAGCCTATAAGGGTTGATGAACCTCTTAAATATTAGCAGAGTTGTATTGCTCAACGTTATTTCTGATGAGTTTTCTATGTATCCCATACATCACAGATATATAGAAACAAAAAAAAATGCAACAATAAACACCAGCATAAAAAAAGGTAAACCAGTAAACAAAAACACAACAACAAATACTACAAGAATAAATGTAAACAAAATACAGTAATGAAAACAACGATGTTTACATTTATGGAGATTTCGAAAGAGCGAAGCCACGAACATCCGCCTTCAAGAACATTCATTAGACTGTTTACCCTGCCATATAAAAGTCAAGGCAAAGCAGGCGAGAGAGTGAGTGAAGCTCAGTCAGTCTTGTGTGAAGACGCGGTGTGTTTGAAGAGAGTAATCGTGGTTTAAGGATCTCCGTTACAAAGATCTGTCGAACAATTGTCTGGTAATTGTTATTGTTTATGCAAAGTGTACAAATAGAGGAATATACATGATGTTGATGTTGTTTACATCAAGTTGTGAACAGTGGCACACAGAATTTTGAGAATAATGAAGAATTCATCTAAAACTTAACACAAATTTTTTTATTTTATTTGCAATCTACGAGCACATATTTTAAACGTTTTAAAAAGGTAAAAACGTAACAACATATTAGAAAAATATCAATCAACTTGAAAAATATCATGTCTTATGCCACTGATTTAGATTGTTTTCTTTATTTTTCTTTCAATTTTAGTCGTTATATCGTAACTTAATTTTGTTTTTTTTCCTTCTTTTTTTTCAAAAACTAAAAAGAAAATATCATTTAACCAATGTAGAATAGAATCTGTATTCTTAACCTATAAAACAATGCTGAGGAAATACTGTAAAGCAAAGAAACGAAATTCAATCAACATCTAATTTCCTTTTAACCTCGAGTCGTCTATCATGCTGCAAAAGGTCAAAATATTTTCGACCTTAAAATGCCAAAAAGAAAACAATCAAAAGGAGAAAAATTTAAGCTGCTGGTAACAAAAGGAACCATTACACAAAGCAAGTGATAAACGAAAACATTTTTTATTTTTCCCATTCCTATTTGAACTTCAAACATAGTATGTCCTTTAACCCATGAAAATGGTACACTTTCATGTCGTCCCAAGTTTCGACAATTTTGTTGAGTCACGGACCCATTCGTTCATGTTTTCAGTCACTTGAAGTCGAAATTAGGCTGTAGATCACACAATATGCTTGTAGAGAGACGCTAAGCAGCAATCCTGGGTTATAACGGCTAATAATGTATGAAAGTTTTATATTTGAACAGAAATATCTGTACCAAACCATCAATTCTAGTTATTTCCTGATCATATTGGATTATAGTAAAGAAATCATGCGAGAGTGGAGCGAGGAAGCAACAACTTATTTGTCAAGATTAAGCATGACATCGTCCGACTTGCAATTAAACAAATTGAATAATGTCCAACAAATCTCCTTCACTGTAAGAAGGTTAAAAAATAATTTAAATTTTTTTAAGCATCAATTTTTCATTGCCTTAAGTAACAAATAATGGTACCACGCCTATAAGGTCTAAAATAATAGAATAGAGCTACGCCAACAAATGAAAAATATGAAAAATGTAATGAGCATTAAAAGAAAATCTCTTGTTTACCAATAGTGGATTTAAAGCATACGAAAGAAAATTTCGCCAAACGTTAACAAGACAACAATACCAAAAAATAATAGTCATAAACGATATGGCGATAATGGGCCCAGGTTGCCAAAGAAAAGGAAAGAAAAGAAAAAGTTGTTTTAGCATGTACCTGTATAGGAGAATAAAATGGAAACGAAAGAATGAAAAACGCTAAACCAGGCTATTTTCAAGCATCTATATTTTCTTTCAAAATATTCTTGAGAGAAAGATTTTGATTTTTAAATCGATTCTACTGGTTTTGTATTATTTTTAGAATATAAACTATAAACTGAATAAATAACAACCTTTTAGCATTCAGACTCACTGAAGCATGTATTAATACAAAAACGTTAAACAAAGAATTTTGAAAATTTAAACAGGAAGCGTAAGTAAAGCAGCACGCTAAGGGTAGGCATATAATAAAGAACTGAAATTATACCTGCTAATCCTGTGTAGTCACCGTAGTTTAGTAGGAAGTGTGTTCGCTTATTAGACGTAAAGCCCGGGTTTGATCCCCAGTCCAGACATCAAAAAGAAATATGAAAAAAAATATTTCTTCGGCGACTACCTCTCAGCAGATTTCTGGCAAAAACTCTGAGAGTAAATAAACATGCCATGAAAAAGTTTCTCAAAATCTGTCGTTCGGAGTCAACGTTAAACTGTAGATCATCACAACCTTTCAGTAAGGGGGATACAATATAGCTTCTCACAACACTTATGTGTATGCTCTGTTTATTCATGAGTGGCAAGATCTACAGTTCAGTCCACTCCGAATGACAGATTTGTGAGAAACTTTTCATTGCAATTTTATTTACTCTCAGAGTTTTTGCCTGCTGAGAAGAAGACGCCGAAGAAATATTTTCCGTGTTCTCGCGTCTAATAGTAGGCAGCCAACACACTACCTACTAGACTACGCTGACATAATCTGCTTCAGGAACTTTTATTTCAAAGATGCAATTTGCTGTGATGAAAATCGCTAAGTTTGCACATCATTTACTGTTTTGATTGCTCACCATGTGACAACTGCTCAAACAATGTTTACAAATGATTCTAAAAATGAACCAGCGTAATTAATTGTCAATCTAGAATCGACAGTATTCTTTCTCTTGTATCTTAAGCTCCTACTACTTATTCGATAGATGAGCTCTGGAGCAATTCGCAGCTGACTCTAATTAGGATTGAAAACTCATCTTCACCGATGTGGCCAATTCCGGCATAAGTGAATATGTGAACCAAAATATCGTATTTGAGACGATACTAAGACACATGAAATCCCTGAACGTCAATATATGTCAATGATTACCAATTTATGTGGGCCTAAATGGGGTGATCTAGATACCCATGACACGTGGTTTCAATAAGAAGGCACTACGTCCATAGCGACTTGTGATCATGGTCATCTAACTTTGAAGTGATGTTTGACTCCATTAGACTTTTTCTTCTAGGGGTTTCTTAAGTCGCTGTAGATTTCTGAAGTTGTCGTGGTCTAGTAGGTAGTGTATTGAATTATTAGACTTGTGAGACCAGGGTTAAACCCTCAGGTCATCTCCAACAAAACGAAATATGAAGAAAATATTTCTTCAGAGAGTAAAGAAGTTGCCACCAAAAGTTTCTCAAAAATCTGCCGTACGGAGTAGCTTTTAGGCTACTTATGTATAAAACTAAGACACACAACATAAGTAGAGTGATCAGCTAGGTCGTAATTATTACTGAAGGGTTGTAATGATCACTTGTGTGTGTCTCAAGTATATGCGAATGAGTCACAAACCGCAGCCAAAATAATTTATGCCATTAGTCAAATTCAGCCTGATTTGTGTGCAAGATTGAAGGCAAATTGTGCCATTCGAAAGCTCAAGGGAAGACATTTGAACGTTGTTATATTCGGCACATAATGGCATAAAAGCCTTTTCAACTGAAGAATATTTTGATGACTTTGTTTTATTTCAATATTAAGATTGGAATTACTTACATAAAGATCTGATACTAAAACTGGAAAATGTAAATTTTTAACTGTATATTTGACACATTTTTGTAATGTTTCAGTGGTTAACCTGTAGTATTTCTGTCAAATTAATCAAGCTTATTATGGTTCGTAATATTATTGACAGCACTGTTTTTGTATATGCAAACAACAGACAAAAACTTAGTAAGGATATGTCAACATTGTTAACTGATACATATAAGTAAGTATTTATATACATACGTATATTTGAAAGCGATTGTTTCACTTTTACTACACCAACATTTTCAAATTCATGTAATGGAGGATAGAAATGTAATACAAACAGCAACAAAGATACATATATTGTGTACCATCAAACGTTTAAAGCTGTACAAGGGCATTGTTACAGCTTTGTTACACGGCAGATTCTAAGCATATTCGTTACATTTATGTACACATTTGTACTCATATTCAAACAGAGAGTGACATGTACAAGCATGTTATGTATCTATAAGGCTTTAAATTCTTTATAAATCTCATATTTTACGGATTTTTGATCATAAATCCAGTGGCTGAACATCGATTTCAATATAAATTCTTTAAATATTTACTGTATATATAAATCTTTACTGCATAAGTCCAGATTGATAAGTCTTACTACCATCAACAATAATAGCTCTGTGCAGGGCCAATTAAGTATAGCAGCTATGGAACAAAGCACTCTGGGTATTAAAACAGCTGACTGGCATCGCAATCTGTCAGTCGGCAGTGGCACGTGACTGCACACAGTCTACAAGGCACCATAGAGCAAAATTGGCTTCACTACGGCCTGAAAAAGTCAGTATGGGAAGGTTAGTCTGAGACCCCAGAAAATAACTATGGTATTGCAGGTGTAAGGTGCTATTGTTGATTTTCTAGTTCTTTCAATAATGTTGTCCTTTCATGAGAGCTTGCAATAAAGAATAATACCAGGCTATTTAACCCTTTCGGATAAGAAAAGTTGAACTCCATTAAGGATTTCCATTTTTATAGAAAAAAGTTAAGAAATATTGTGCACTTGACTTGAACATTTCTTAGAATTGCATTGTAAGGCATGTATTATGGTCCTGTGTTCCATGTAGGATTTTGGATGATACGTTATAAGGCCATATATTGGAAAACTAATGAAAAAATTAAAGTACAACACCTTATATAATGAAATCCATCATAAGCATATCACATTTGGTTGTATGTTTATTTTGTTCAATAATTTAAATGTAGACATAACATTCTATATTTGTTTTGAAGTTATTTTACCCTCTTCAACACGCTCTGTCGTTTTGCAACATCCACTTAACAAAGTTGAATTCGGCAAGAGAAGTGGCAACATGAAAGTATCTTCTTATTGTAGAAGTATAGGTTCCTACACATGAGCGTAGATTAAATAAGAATTACATGTATTCAAATATCAACAGTGTATATACAAAGTGTAGACATACATATATGTATATAGATATATATCTATATGTACATATAATGTACATTTCCTGTCTATATCACATTCCATCTATTGTGTTGACACAAAACACAAACTTGATTAATTTTCATATCCCTCCCTGGTGTGTTTTAGTGTTGAATGAATGAAAGAAGGTATTTAAAAGCTTCCGTTTCAATAATGCATTTGTGATTCCATTGTCTAATAAATCGAATGTAACACTACTGATTGGTATTTGCCGAAAAGTAATTTTATTGAAGTGCTAAACATAACTTAACTAAAGGGTTACTAAAAGCCATTTTACTTTGGAAGTTAATTATTAAGTTTAAGAGATACAACTCTTAAATTGTTTGGGTATTTAATGATTACTAAACTTAACTTAAATTACTTAACCAGTCATTACAACCTGTTATTCAAGATTATAACCTGGCTTCTCATATCACCCATGTAGGCAGGCCCATGCCAACGGCAGATTTGAGAAACAAACTTTTCACGGCAGATTTTGTCAAAAGACTGCTGAGAGAAAACCCCGAAAAAAATATATTTTCATATTTCGTTTCGTTCGAGACATCTGAAGTGGGGTTTGAACCTCAGACTATCATCTAATAAGCCAACACACTACCTACCATACTAGATTCATAAATCCGACGGTCAATTTGTCACTAATCATTGAACTCAGTTGTTTGGAGACGGCCATTTAAAAGCTTATTTTGAACGAAAGACCTAATGTTGTTTACTAACGCACGTTTTGTTGTTTTACTGCAACTTTAAGGAAAGTTGCTCTTCGGATGTAAGAGAATTTCTTACCGCAAATCACATAATTTTACATGACTGTCACGCGGATCATAATATCACATCAATATCGTGGGTCGAAATACGAAAAAAAAATATTTCATTGGCGGCCCTGGGAGTAAACAAAATTGTCATGGAAAGTTTCTTAAAAATCTTCTCGCTCAGAGTCGACTTTAAATTGTAGGTTCAGCAACTTATGAATATAATGAACACACACAACATAAATGCTTTGGAGAAGCTATGTAGTAATCCTGAATGAAACAAAATGAACAAATTTTGTACTGTAGTATTATTGTCGAGAAAAGATACCCTAGTACTGCGAGGATACTGTCTATTGTAATCCCTCCATATTTCATACGGTATCTCTAGATTATTGCCTTATTGACAAATTTAAAGAAGCTGCTTAATAATGAAAATTTACTGCATATCACCTAACGTACACCAAATTGTTAATTGCTGGGAAGCATTAGTGCAATACAAATTACAGGAATATATGTCGATTCATTCTCATCATCACAGAATCTACATGTTGGGTGAGAGACAACCCACATTTCGACTATGTCTTCGCTGAATATACAGTGCCCTGTCAAGAGACCGGTTATCAACTTTAGCTTATTATTGGATAATAGTCTTATGCAGATCTCTCTGCTTGTAAGTTCCAGACAAAAGTTTCGATTGCTTCATATACATTTGGTTTAGGAAAATTTCTTACCCCTCTTCAAACTTGCTTTTGCTTTTACAGAAAGGTTCTGGAAGCTCCCCTCCTAGCAAGCTCAGCTTATTTTTGTTTCCCAGTCCCAATGCAATCCTCGATTTAAACTTATTACAGCCGATTGATTAAGCGACAGCCTGGCAGTCAGATAGTATTGCTATGTCCTGTCCTTTGTACTCCCTAAACAATGAAATGAATTGAATTGAATTGAGCACATCTTTCGACGGCATTGATTTCTGCTGGGGAGATACCCTACCCAGCTCCTGTTTCAAGATCCATTCTTGATCCATTTCTATGCCACAAAATAGGCCATTTTTTAAAGGGTCATACAGCTTCCAGCTTAGTCCATTTCGTTTTGATACTAAAGCCGTTCCCGAAATCAAAGAGAGAACTAAGGAGGGTCCTTTTTTAGTTCCCAAAATCCTCTAATAAATTTCATGCTAGAATTGACTCTTATAAACCTAAAAAAAAGTCCATTTTCGAATCCTAATAGAATTGGAAAGAAAAATCCTTTATCTTCGTACTTCAAATTGCGTGGTTTCACCCCCTCCAACACAATCCATCAGAAAAAACTCCTCACCACCTGGAAATGGAAAAAATGATAACATCAGAGGAAGATCAGGCAGTGCCGTAAAATCAGTACAATTCCCCGCCTCTACACCAAATACTCGAAGGGCGTTGTTTCTAGGCAACGATGGATACCAGTACCATTAGCCCAGCACTTGCTACAGCAGACCGATCATCTACTTAGCTTGAACAAAATAGATTAAAGAAACGGAAACAAGGCAAGAATGATTTGTGGAAGCCAGATGCTCCTAAGAGAGGTACTGCAGTCGACTTAAATCCAACAAAGTCTAAACTGATATGCCTACACACGCTAGTGTCTGTCCAACTCGATTTGAGCTGTTTTAACATTTATTTTATCTACCCAGGCAATTGCCCCATAAATTAGTTTGACTAGTATTGTATATACCAGTTGCATAATTCCCAGGACTTTGTTCTTTAGCCCCGCCATCGGTGTATAGAAATCTTTTCTTGCAGAAGTCCTTCTTGTCAATTTCCCCTATTCCATTCTATTTTTCTAAGAGTGGCCTGAAAGGTGGTTGTAAATAAAAAAACACTTATTTTTTTCTTACTTTTTCTTCCTTTTTTTCCATTGTAATTATGTGTGTGTATGCAAGGAATGGCACCTTTACTGTACACAATGATGAGAATAGTTGTGTTAAAGTACTGTCTATAAACGCAATCATTTACTTATGACTAGTTTTTCCATTCCATTTGTTGCTGCTATTATAGATAGTCAATATATACTTTGCATAACTGTTTCTCAGCCCAAACGGATATCCACTTGTCATGATTCTTATCACTAACGTTCTTAATATAACAATAGTTGGTTATCATACATTTCTTTCTGCACAATGCCTGCAATTACGGCATGCGTCTACGAGTGTTACGAGTTGGAAATAATATTTTAAGGATACTCTATTAATATTGTACGTATAGGTTTGTAAGGAGAATATTCCTTCTTCTTCAACAATTTTCATTTTGAATTTGTTTCCTTTATAATCAGATTTAAAAGCTTATGGAAGTTATTAATTGAATAAAGTGAACCCAGACAACTTAATTAGAAAATTTATTTAATTAAATCGTTTTAATCCCTTCACTCTTTTAAAGGATTGTTATGAGATGGTGTTTATTTAATAGAACAAAACAATTTGCTACGGTTACTTTAATTAAAGTATGGTTACGGCTGTTGTTTTGAATTACATTTTAAAATTTACGATGTTTCATTCCGTCCCTTACGTCACAGTTCTATTCATTTGCGTCAGATAAATTGTTAACCACTAGTTTACCCATCTCTCTTAGAATAGCTGCTAGCATTAGGACAGACGAGCATAACTTAACCGTTTGTATTTATGTTGACAATAATTAATGGTAGTACGGCTAGAAAATTCGCAAACAATAAATCTTGTTAGCAGGAGACAAGTGGCAATGTCGTAGGGCAATGTGTAATGGTATAGGCCTGATAGGCAGTGCTTTTGTAGGTGGCATATTGCTATTACAACAGCTGTAGAGCCTTTTTTTCCAGCGCCCTTCTTGGGAGCACATGGCTTCCACAAAGCATTGATTTCCTTGTTTTCTTTCGAGCTGTTATTTATTTATTTTATTTTTTTGCGCGAAATCTGACTGACAGTCGGCGTCCATGCACAATCTTCCGTGAGGTGCGGTGCAAACATTCTCTACGGATCTAATGGTCCCTTTTCTGAGAGTTAATATGCGTAGATCTCCATACAATCACAGTAGCAATATTTATAGCTATTATGCCAGACTAAATAAAGTATAAGTAATCGAGTTGGGCAAGGAACAATCTAAGAATTCATAATAAACATGTGTTCTAAAAAGATTCCACATTCGATTTAGATTTAGATGAGTGATCTGGATGCATCAGTGATTAATTGGATTACGTTCTTTGCGTGGTGTAAACTATTATTGAAGAACTATATCTTCATTAATCAAAAGCATGTTCATGTATGGTGTAGTCGGTAGATATGTATATTCCGATCAACTATACATACGATTTTTGCATTACGACGTCTTCTATACTTATATGCTCTTGTGGCATTCAGTTTTATTGCCGCTTTCGCAGCCATTTGTTATGCCAACATATCTGGTGGTAGACAGTGTAGGATTGTTTTAAGAGTAACAATTAATATGAATGTCCCAAAAGCCCCGTAATCGAATGTTCTCAACAACAAACATCATAAGAACGACACCATAAAAATGAATGAAAGAACTTTTCCAGTCGACTAATCGTCTGCTTAGCTACAAAACTTGTGTAATAAATAAAAATAAAAGGAGGATTGTCTTTGTCACAGCCAGCTGTCAGGATACTGCGTGTAACGTTACGAAGTCGATAGACAGTTTATGGCTGTCGCAAGTGTTTCAATGAGATAGCAGAGCCGTACGACATTCCCATCATATGGGGATTGAAACATATATGGAGCAGATGAACTGCCCAAAAGTGGCACAATCGCCGAACTCTCTAGTGAGTTCTCTACTTTGGTAAGCCCTTTTTGAGGACTTGGGGACCTATAGTTGATAATGCTGTTGTAAAGCCTATTAAAGTCAATTGGGTGGCTATAGATGCGTACAGAATGTCGCAGTAAATCTTACAAAAGCTATATAAATGGCCCTCGACGAAGCGTCTCCAGCTCCAAAGGCGTACGTTCAGTTGAAGTCATTATCGGATATTACATTATGGGAGCTCATGGAAGCTGTCTTGCAGGAATACATGGCAGTATCTAAAAAGACTAGAAGGAAATTGTTCTTCACCTTTTGGGTGTATGTCCCATTATGACGTAGAAAGATAAAGTGCCAGCGTGGTGTCTAGTGTGTAAATTGCTTCAGTGGCCTGTTGGTGGTAGACATTATGCGTCTTAGTCGGTTCCGAAATTAGAGGAAGTGGATAACTGTAGTGTCGTCAAAGGCCTTCTAACTTTTTTCGGTTAAAAGCCACCCAACTATGTTTCTCAAAGAAACGAAAACATGTAAAAAATCATTTGTTTGAATTTCTTTCTAAAGCATTCTTCCTTGACCTTCTTGACTTATATTACAAAATTAGGATAATTATCGAAGTAAACGTGAAATGAAAGGGGTAGGTTTTTAACTGTTTCTCCGTTTGCTCCTTTTACTGTCATAACTGAGACTCCTTACTGTTGAAACAGCAGGGCGATTTACTATTACAGCGTGGCCTTGTGATCGATAACATTCTTATAATATTACGTCCTGCAGTTTGACATGCCTGTACACAACTGGCCATTATTGTTAAGCTATGAATACTGTCGTTGAGACCAGTGAGCGACCAATAGTGTAGATTCATAAGTTATAACACTGATTCGTTTGCGTACACGATTCTTAATTGAATCGTCGTCGTAGTCATCGTCCACATTCTCATTATCGTTTTCCTTTAAGCCCTTCTTGCTATCTAAGTACTTTTTATGAGTGCGACCACCTTTTAGTGTCATTTTCATATCTTCTCAAATACTTCCTTTTTAGGGTGGGTGTTACTGGTGTGGAGGCCGATATAAATTAGTCCAGGAACCTTCACTTAAATTCCGAAAAAAAATTAAATATTTCATTCCTTTAGAACTTTTACGATTTTTAGGTTGAATGATGGAAAGAAAGTTTGCTTAACGCATTTTTGTAATTTAATATATCCGAAAAGAGAATAAACAACAACTTTTTGTTTTAAAGTATTATTTGATTACAATTTTCTTTGCGTTTAGCGTTAATTACAACTTCGTTAAGTTGTCTGCGTTTTTGTTTTTAATATTTAAGCGCCTGTTAACCCGTATCAGCTGTTGAAGTCTTTTTTATATAGTTTGGTGAACTATTCTTTTCAGCACGTTATTCTCATTGTTAAAACGTTATAAACCAAATATATTTTGAGTAACTTAAACCCAAGGATAAAACTGAGACAAAGAAAAATTTAATGGTGAGAAAATTTCATTTGTAAGAGTTTCAACAATGTGGAAAATTTCTTTGAAGAGTAGTAAATTATGCATAAAACAACAATTTTGGCGGAAGTATACCATAAACAACTAAGAATATTTATATATTAAAAATAACAACAACAAATCTCATTATCAACAACTGTAATAACAACAATTTTACCATAAAAAATCCACAAACATAATTACGTAGGTATATTGTGTGGAATAAGAAAAGGTACATTAGTGTGAGAGTGTAAAAAGGATTTATTGGTTTGTATAGTAATAATGATTTAAAACAAATATTCTTGGAATGTTCTCCTCATTCACATGAAAATAATACTGTTACGTTTTTATAGATTGCAAATTAAATAAAAATAAATTTGTGTTTAGTTTTAATTAAAATCTTTATTGTTCGCACAATTCTGTGTGCCACTGTTCACAACTTGACGTAAACAACAACAATTGCTTTGTTGCTTATTAGTCTTTACACTATTTTGCGTAAACAATAACAATTGTTCAACAGATCCTTGTAACGGAGATCTTCAAACCACGATTATCCTCTTCAAATACACTGCGTCTTCCCACAAGACTGACTGAATTTTTACTAACTCCGTTGACTGCTTTGTCTTGCCTTTTATATGACAACGCAAACAGTCTGATGAATGTTCATGAAGGCTTAGTCTTTTGGAGACCTATATAAACGTAAATATCGTTGTTTCATTATTGTTGTTTGTATATGTATTTTGTTTACATTTTTTATGCTGGTGTTTTGTTGGTAAATTTTTGTTTAATTGTTTATCATGTAAACAAGTTCATTGTTTTTATTTTTGTAGGTTTTGTTTATAATTTTAATGTTAAACGATGTAAAAGTAGAACACAAGTATCTAGATTTTTTTTTTTCGTAACAATACCTTCCATATTTTCATATCTATTCTGGGAAGACATACAGAGACAAAGACACATTGGTGTCGATTATATGATTCCTTACAACTTTCGGAATATAATAATCGATTTAAGAATTCTAACTAATTACTTCTGGTCTGAAGATCAGGACGTCCGCTTCAGACCGTGTATTCGTTTCTAGTCTTATTTTAAATAAACAATGTTGGCGAACTAGAAAAATAAAATAAAGTTCAGACTGAAAAAAAATTGGAAAAATCTAGATACTGGTGTTTTCCTTTTACATCGTTTAACATTCAAATTCTATAAACAAAACCTACAAAAACAAAAACAATGAACTTGTTTACATCATAGACCTGTAAACAAAAATATACCAACAAACACCAGCATACAAAAATGTAAACAAAATACACAAACAACAATAATGAAACAAAGATTTTACATTTATAGGGATCTCGAGAGTTTTGAATCGTGGTTTGAAGATCTCCGATACAAAGAACAGTCGAACAATTTTTATTTTTTATGTAAAGGGTATAAACACAGGAATAACAAAGGAAAGCTTTTGTTGTTGTTTACATCAAGTTGTGAATTGTCCTAATAATAATAAAGAATTTAATTAAAAATTAAAACAATTTGTTTTATTTTATTTGTAATCTAGGAACTTTTTATAAGGTTAAAGCGTAACAATATTATTTAAAATAAAGGATAAACTGCTCACCTTTAAAATAAAAATTTTTATAATTTTTATTATAATTTTTGTATGCGTTTTCCTCCATTTAGAAAACTTTTATAATCTAATTACCTTTACGTTGTTTGAAGGTTTTTATCCTTCCTTTTATCTATACCTTTACGTTAAGCAATGTTCTGGATATTTTGGCTCCTGGCCGGAGAGAGAAATATATTGCAGTTTTTCATTTGCATTTTCATTAAAAAAAATTCTTGTTTCGTTTAAGTAAATTTCCGTTTCCTTCTTAGTTTTCCACCTACTTTTTCTCTATTTTTTAAAACGGCTGCAATAATAAATGGCTGCTTAAATGGAAGTTGTAGGGTTTTTACATAATAATACTGCTTATATAAGTGTACATATGATGTCTTTAATAAGTCTGTGGAAAGGAAGGAAACTTGAGAAAATATAGAAAATAAAAATAGATGTGGCATTAAAATAAAATCATATTTCGTTTCGTAGTTTGCTTCCATTATTTCTAGTAGCAACTATTTTGTGATTATTATTTGTGGTCTCTTCCCTGTCAATTAATATAGAGTATTTTGGAGGGCATACTTACAACCATAAAATGAATGAAGTGCTCTTCACAAAATATTTTTCCTCAATTTCGAACTGGGCAACAATGTCACCACAGTAGTGAAACCGTAGTTATAGTTAGCGGTAGTTCTAAGGCTGCTAGAAAAAACATACGAAATATATCGATTGTTTCATATAGAGATTTTTATTTTTGAATTTGGATTTAAAAAGTATGTGTGGTTTTAGGTTTTTAAAAACGTTTAAAATATGAGCTCGTAGATTGCAAATAAAATTAAAATAAATTCTTCATTATACGAACAATTTTAAATGCCACTAATCACGACTTTATGTAAACAAGAACAATTGCTTTGTATGTTATTCCTTTGTTTACACCCTTTACATAAACAATAACAATTACTAGACAATTGTTCGACAGATCTTTGTAACGGAGATCTTCAAACCCCGATTACTCTCTTCAAACACACCGCGTCTTCACACAAGTCTGCGAGAACTTCACTAACTCTATCGCCTGCTTTGCTTTGCCTTTTATATGGCAGAGTAAACAGTCTGATGAATGTTCTTGAAGGCGAACGTTCATGACTTTGCTTTCTCGAAATCTCTATAAAAGTAAGCATCGTTGTTGGCGTTTATTATTGTAGTGTTGTTGGTATATTTTTGTTTACTTGTTTTCCACTTTTTATGTCGGTGTTTGTTGTTATTTTGTTTGTTTAATTATTTACCATTTTTTATGCCGGCTTATGTTGTTATATGAAGCAGTATGATAATTTGTAAACAGGTTGGTGTACTTGCATTTTTTTTTTTTTTTTGTTTTTGTAGCTTTTGTTTACCATTTAAATGTTAAGCAATGTAAAAGGGAAACACCAGTATCTAGATTTTTCATTTTCCTAAAAATATATATCTACGACTTAAAAAGTCTCCACCAGACAAAGTCTAACGAAGTCAAATTACTATTTGGCCAGATCACATCACCACATATGAAGTGATCATGCTCTCAAATCGCTTGTGTACGTAGCGATATCTGTGTTGTTGGTGTTCAGATCATCCCATCATCCAATGCAGGCGTTCTAAAGTTTTCTGCTATCTTCATTAGCAATTTTATTATGACATTTTTGTTTTATTTGGACGAACAAAGTGTAAAACCACCAAAAGTTTCAATTATCGCTACCGTGAGAGTTATGTTGATATTCTCAAAATATTATTTTTCTCCTTTCGCACAAAATTCATATTATTCTCCTCTTGTATAATTCAGTGGTATTGTGATGGGGGGAGACTTTTCTGAAATTAAAAATATAAAATTTTGTGGAAAGTTTAACGACAATGTATATCGGTAGACCAGGTCAGACATCTCCAACAAAACGAAATGTGATAAAAAAAATTGGCATGGAAAATTTCTTAAAAATCTGTCTTTCGAAATCGGCTTTAAGCTGTAGCTCCTGTCACTCATATATAAAATTAACACACGCAACATACATAAGTGATGTGAGAAACTAGGTCGCAATCCTGACTGAGGGTTTGTAATGGCCAATTATGTATGTATTATACGTTTATTATAAGATCTCTTTCTTCGTCAAGTTTCTTGAATCGATATTATATAAAGCTCTCTGAGAAAAGGAGTTTTTTGGAACACGCTTGATACCTAAGAATGGATATTCCATTAACAGGCTGTGATCTGAAGCCACATTTGACCGCATGCCTGTCTCGTAGTATCCTAAGTCAGCCTATAGTATGCATGTCCCTGTAAGAGACTATAGTACGATTAATATTTATTTACAAATTTACGTCAAAAGTGTTTTTTCCTCAACTAAATCCAAGCATTTCTCTACGCATCGATTATAACTCATTGTAAGTCTTTGGCTTATAACGTTTTAAAAACTTTACTCAGATGCGAAAAGCAAAACAGAGTTAATACAACTTGACAGTTGGCTAAAGAGAAAAAAACTTGTTTTAAGAAGTAAAAACTTCAAAGAAAAATATGTAACGATGCGTTTCATTACTTTACTGAACTTGCAACATTACAAATGCAGACAAAAACTTTAGCAAACAAGTATAAATGATAGAAATAAATGAAATAAATTGAAGAATTGCGGAAAAAGTTGGCAAAAAAAAATGGTAGGAGAAAGTGATTGAAATAGATTTACTTTTAGACATGACCAATATGAAGTGGAAATTGTTGAAAAAAGGAAATAGAAGGAAAACAAATAGAAAAATAAAAATAATGCGATTGAAATGATAAGTTGAGTTTTTCAGTTTAACTAATGAAATTTTAAATGCATACATACACATAAGTAACTACATAGTCCAAGTTATTAACTAGGTTGAGTAGAACTCAAAAATACTTTTTTCCCATTTCTCGAATCCTCCAAACTTGTTCTATTTGACAAAAACTGTTTTTTGATCTCTTCACACAAAATTATTGATTAGCCCAATATATTTGAACCTATTTTAAACATTCATAGTTTTTTAGAAAGGGGAGAGATTAGCCTTTAAAACGGTATACATAAACATTTTGTTCAAACTTATATGTTATGAGTTTTGATGGGGTATGCTTGGAAAATATGATTTTTTTCTTATTTCTTGAAGTTTGGCCATTCTTAATTTAATTTTGACTCATCGCTTATTTCGAATCTGGCAATACTTATGTCATTCTATTCTGTCACAAAATTCAGTAGGTTATCTCCACGAAACGTAATGAAACGATCAACGCTTGAACAACGTTGGGATTTATTGAGTCACGAGAAACTGTTCGATGCAAAAAAAAAATCATCTTGAATGAAGTTAATTTTCATCTCGGTGGATGTGGTTTTACAGAAGCCAATGCACCCGTTACGGGTGACAGTTTGGTATGATGTATAGAGCGGACGAATCATTAACCCATATTTCTTTGAACATAAGGACGGAGCAACCATTACGGTCAATGGATACACCTGTCGCACCATGATGACCGTTGTTCACGGTATTGATGTGAATGATGTTTGGTTTCAACAGAATAGTGCAACTTGCCACACATCTCATGCCACAACCGATTTATTGCGTCAAACATTTGATGGCCGTTTAATTAACCGGAATGGTGATGTAAATTGGCCACCAAGAAGCTGCGATTAGACACGGTTGAACTATTTTCTGTGGGTCGCCGTTAAAGAAAAGTGTTATTCCGACAAGATAGAGACAATTGAGCATTTGTAGTCTAACATTCATGACGCCATTGGCGAGATACGACAGCATACACTCGAAACAATGTGCGAAAATTGGTCCAATCAAACGAGGCACTGTGAAGCCAGCCGCGGCCGCCATATGAATGAAATTATATTACATTTCTAAACGGAACAATTAAACTTCACAATAAACAAAAATTAAAATTTGCAAAACTTAAAATAACCCTCGCATTATATTTACACACCACTCACATTATGCTCATGCTCTATCCATTTCGTGGTTTCAAAAGTATGGGACTGGAATTCGACATCTGTCAAACTAAGTTGTGAAACCAATTTTTTTCCTTTCAGTTGAAAGTCTGACATTGACGAAAATGGATCGCTGAACTATCACACAATGCATAAAAATTATCAAAATCCACTACAAAAATGGTGATTGGCGGTGGACGGCATTATTTCGAACAAAATTTTCATCAGCGATGAAGCACATTTCACACTCGGTGGGTATGTTAATAAACAAAATTGTCCTATTTGGGGTTCTGAGAATCCTCAAGTAATTGAAGAGAGGCCATTACATCCAGAAAAAGTCACTGTTTGGTGCGCTCTTTTGTCCGAAGATGTGATTGGACCTTACTGGCTGAGATACCGCCCAATATGTATCAAAAAGTGGTCGAAAATTACCTCAAAAGAATCAATGCTTGCAACACTTCGCGTGGAGGTCACTTGAATGATGCAGTATTTCACACATAATGTCAACGTTCAAACTTTACAATACAAAAGAAATATCATAAAAAAAATATTTTATATGTGTTTTATTTACGTTTACTTTTGAACCACGAAATGGATTACCCTTTATGTAAAATTCATTCATGACTTGTACATATGTGACGTATGAGTGATATTTAATTCCATTAGATACAAACATGACAAAATCAAAAATTCTTATTGCATACATTTCAGAGTAACTAAACCAATGTAATATGGTGCGTATGAGTAATATAACGCAAATGCAATTCAATAGAAAGAATACGACGAATAATTTAAAATTAAACATTTGCAAGCTATGATATGACAATTCTAATGGATTTTGAAAAATTTTAAATTTTTCGACGTATCCTAACCTAAAAGTAAATGAATGAGGTACTGTGAGACCAGCCATATGAATGAAATAATATTCCATTTCTAACATTTCACAACAAAAATAAATTTTGCCAAATTTCGAAAAGTTTTTGTTTTATCGAGCTTTTGAATGGCCCACCATTTACAAATAATTGCAGGTTTTTCGTATTTATTTTATTAATTTATTTCCAATTTCATTATAAAGCAAAATAATTTTTAATGTTTTTCACAAACCAAAGGAAAAATAAAGCAATATTTCTGATAACTACACATTTCAGCATCAAAATAGTGTAGCTACCCCCACGAATAACTTAAATTAGATTTAAAATTCAAAGGCCCAATATATTGAAATATAACTCGTTATATTAGTAGAATATTCCTTAAGATCCATCCATTTTACCCATTTGGCTTTGAATGTACTAGTTTTGTTCAGCGTTCAGAGTTTTCTGTTGATATTTTCTACCATGCCCTCAGGAGGTTTGCACTGACGTAACCGTTCTTCCAAATGATCTTATAACACTCTCTTGGAATCATATCGAAACTTTCTGGAAGCCTGTTGGGACCAGAGATCAGCAACGAGTATTCAAAATGATTGGTAGATTCAAATCACATTTCTGATACTTATGCGCTTCCATACTTATTTTAAAATCATACTCATACTACTCATATTCAAAGTTTGAAGTACTCATCGTAATTATACTTAACAACACGCATGATGTTGTTGATTTCGACTCAACATTTACAAGAATCACAAAATAAATATGACCTGAGGTTTATACCATGGCCTCAAGCCTAATGAGCCAACTTACTTTTAACAACAACAACTTTTAAATGGTTCATTCTTCTTTTGCATATACTTCACGCTTAATTTCAAGTAAATCTTTTAATTTTTCTCCAGCGATGATGATGGCGCTCTCAAATTTAATTACGTTATGATGAATAATATACTTTTGTGATATAATTTCATTATTTATTATTGCTGCTCTTATGATATCTTCAACTCATGACTGTGTGTATTTGCATATGAATAATTGTTTCCCTTTCCCTTTTAACGCTTTGTTTTCTCAATAATTTCCTGTGGATATTGTTTGCAATAAACAAACATTATTCTCCGGTCTTCTTTGATTTCTTGCCTCTCCTACGATGCTATCAATTTTATTTATTTTTTTGTTTTTTTTTTTTTGTTTGTCATATTATACAACAATAACCATCATCGATATAAAAATATATATCTTATCCCCTTCACTCTCTTCATTTGCTTTTGTCTTTCAATGGCATTTTATATCCTTACTCATATGACCCTTGCTTTATGCTCATACACTTCTTCATTGCATACGGCCTTCACTGCATATTTTATAGGTTTCTTTTATTGACTGGCCTACCCTTAGCATATAGAAAATGTCAAACGCCTGATGTATTTTGTAATCAATCTGGTAGTGTGCCACCTCCCTCTGACGGTAGTCCCTGTGTACCTATAGAGAAACGTTGCGATAGCTATTTAGATTACCACAATAGTCGTATTTGAAGAGGATTGTATGAGCACTGCCTGCCGTTTGGTATCAATTCTATTGTACCAATGGTTTGAAGTGTATCGCTGTTTCACTCAAGTGCAATCACAAAGGTGACTGTGGTGATAATTCTGATGCAAAAGGATGCAGTAAGTACTACAATCTACACTCACTACCAATACTGTTTTACATTCATTTATTTTATGTTGCTTTCTCTGTTTACACTGCAAGTAAAAATTTTCTTTATGGAGACTTATGAGAGGTTCAGCTGCTACTGCATTAAAATATATATGGTGCGCCTTTTAAAAGTTTAAATTTAAAAATGCCAACAAAGAAAAACGGTTTGAAATTATGGCAAATAATTTTTTTTTTTCTTCCGGCTAGAAATGGAATAGTATTTCATACATCTGACTGCGGTGGCTGTCCTCACAGTACTTTATTCAATCGAATCAATTTTCGTGCACTTTTCCGAGTGTATGGAATATTGGCCTCCAAATGCTCTTTTGTCTCTGGTTTGTCAGCATAACATTATTCTTTAACGACGCTCTACAGAAAATAGTACAACGGTGTCAAATTTCAGCTTTTTGGCGGTTAATTGACTGTCATCAAACGTTTAACGCAATAAATCGAGTGTTTAATGAGAAGTCTGACAAGTTGCACCATCCCGTTGAAACCAAACGTAGTTCACAACCAATACCATGAGGAGTGGGTATAAAAGACCGGCTTTCATGGTACGATCGGTGTTTCCATTGACCGTAGTAGTTGCTCCGTCCTCATTTTCAAAGAAATATGGACATCATTGGTCCCCTCTACCAGCGGCACCAAGTACTCACTCGTAATGTGTGCATTGGCTTCTATAGGTTGGGTTAGGTTAGAGGATGCGTACTTGTCAATTGAGGCAAGTAAAGTACCAGGAGGTGGATTTGACCCATTTTACGTAACGTCCTTAAGAGGAAAGGATAAAACAGGGGATAGAAAAAAAGAGAGGAAGTAGTAAGGGAGAATGTGAATCGAAGGAATTACACAGACCAAACAAAACAAAAAGGGAGAACGCTGCTACACTGATGAAGCTCTAGCACTTCTCAACCAACTTTGGCTTCTATAAGATCATGTCAAGGTTTTCTGAGCCTCAAATACGGAAATTTTGCTTTTCAACATACTCACCAAGATGAAAAGATGATTTTTTTTGGAAAAATCGACATCATCATGCAGTTTCTTGTTGGCCCATCTATTTTAATATATACCAACGTTCTTGAAGCGTATATCGATTCAATACGTTCAATGGAGATAATAATCTGAATTTTTTGGACAGAATAGAATGAAATAAGTAGTACCAGACTCGAAATAATTCGTGGTTCAAATTTAAATAGATAGATGGCCAACCCGATATAAAAAGAACAGGTATTAAGAGAGGTTGGGGGTTACAAAAGGATCTTTTTGTGGGTACTTTGTTGAGCTGGTTGTCTAAGAGGCTTTGACTTTTCTAGATATTTGTATTACACCTTTAGTTTAATATATATTATTAAATGTCGACTTGTTGACTTGAAAATTGTTTGTGGAATATTTATGTGGGATTGGGAATTAACGGACGTAATACTAGAAGTGGACGGAAATAGTAAACAATGCGACACTGTGTTTCATGACTAAAGCGGACATACTGATTGACACAACTTTGAGTACGAAGGACTCGTTGAATTGCGGCGAATAGAGGGGCTTTTGAGGGACTTCTTACTTCGCACTTGACACGACCAGACAGTTGAAAACCTGATGACTAACAGTGACGACTTTTTATTTAAAAAACAATTAAACATGAAACATCATCAAATAACGGGGTTTCATTAAAAATTCACATTTATGTATTAGAAACGGGAATACTTATAGCAAAGAAAGTCAAATAAATTTATATGAATATAAATAAATAAATATATATAAATTTACTCTGCATATAGTCTGCTCCGTGTAAATATTTTGTAATATATTCAACAAGTATGTACATTTACTAGAAAATCATGGTTAAATGCAGTCGGATCCAGATAGTAATTTTATCGGAAACCTGTTGGTCATATTATTATTAGTATATCTGTCTGTCTGTACTCTGGCTGATTTGTCAGCATTCTCCCAATTTATGAATTGAGCGTTAAGATACAAATGTTTCCATAGGGAATATTTATTGTTAACGAGTCTAATTTTTTTTTTGGTATATACTACATATTAAGTATACATCAAACTAGTGAACAAAGGACATCATATTGTTTCATCGTGTTAAAGATGGCGAATATTGTACCAGAAATTGATGATTTGTGGAGAGAATTAATTTTTTATCATTTAAAGAAAAGTTATGCAGCAACATGCGGAAGATAGTTTCGAAATAACAATTTTTATGTGAGAAATGAAGAACGTGGAAGACCACAAAAAGTTCAAATACTGGATGAAGATGACACTTCGAGTCAAAAGAGGAACAATTGAATGGAAAACCGAAAAACCATTAAAAAATTTTGCTTCAAAGGTACGATAGACAATCAGTGTTGTATTGAATTGCTACCGACGGTGATAAATACAGTTATTTTGGAACCTCAAATGAAAAAAATAATGGGTTAATCCCGGACAACCATCAACTTCTGGCATGACCAGAAAGTTGGGGTGTACCCGGAGCTTTTAAGATATAATTAAACCATTAATACTGGACTATATCAACAACAAATAATCAATTTCAATGCCTCAAAAACGGCAATGTAGTTTTGCAACTGGACACGCAAAAATTTAGACAAAATTTAGAACTCAATTGCGTACTCAACAGAGGAAATACTGCCTGTTAGATAAAAATAACCACTTCTTTCGGATACTGGCAGAACGGTGCACAAAATCTGGCCAAGGCTGAGTAGGAGGCGCACGGCGACTATGCTTAAATTCCAAAGAAGTAGGCCCAGAACTGTTATCAGGGTTCTTACGGGGCATTGTATTATAGGAACGAATGCGAGGCGTATTGGTCTTGGACACCTTGCAAATGATTTCTGCAGAAGCTGCAGATATGAGAAAGAAGGATGAGGCTGTTCTTCACCCACTGTGCACATACCCGGCACTTGGTCGGAAAAGAAAAAGGCACCTGGGTGCCTACTACATGGAGGATCTAGATGAACTATCATGTACATAGTGTCAGTCTGAGTCGCTTCATCGAAAGCTCCGAGTGGTTTCTGCACTAGGGGAGAATGTGAAACTGTGATATCACAATGGGCCCTGTATGCGGCCTAAGTGTGTCCGGTCTTGAATCCATCGAGGGGAAAGCCATTTCTACCTACCTACCTAACATTTAGAAGATTTGTAGTGTGATATGCTAGGTCGTAATCCTGATTAAGTCTTGTAATAAACATTTAAGTAAGTAAGGCTAATGTATTGCTGAAATATCATTCTGCACTCATTGTCAAATAAAAATTTATATTGCACCAAGCATTGCCTCTATCTTCCCTTGGTTGTGAAGTATTTCGAGCATACAGAGAAAGGGTTTCAGATGAGCATTGAAGAAGAGCAGCTTTCAAGGTACAGTTCGACCCAGAACCACTTTTTGGTATAGGAAAAAATGCCTACTCAACATAGATCAAGCTGGCTGTCAGAATTAAGCACATCATTCGATGGCATAGTCTTCAATTGAACGATTTATGTTTTTAGTAAAAAATTCGCGCTTTTACCTTAACATCTCCTCTCGACTCTCTTCACTTTTTTTACACAAAATCCTGCCGAAGCATTTTTCAATAGCATACAGTCCTGGTTTTTTTAGCCATTTGATGTATTAAGGCAAGAAGTCTCCTGATGAATCTCGGATCAAATCTCCCGCTGTTCTCCATTTTACTCAAAAAGTTGTTCTATAGCTAAAGTTGCAACATATGTATGTCTTTCTTAGTGCGCTGCATGCCTTACGTGTAATGAATTATACCTCAACACATAGACAATTGTTAAGATAATAATGTCCTTAACGTATCGTTTATTGCTGTGGCAATAAAACTGTAAAAAAAAAGTTACATACACATTAAGAAATCATTACACATGATTACAAGACCAGCAAGTACACATGCTAGGGCAAAGAATTGTAAACAGCAGCGCAAAATTTGTTGCTGAGAAGCAATATTTACCATTCGCTGCCAATAATTACCAAAAAAAATTAAGTTTTCGTACGAAAAAACCTTCGAAACTGCAAGGTTTATGCATGGAACTGATGACGCTTTATCAGTATCTGTATGAAAGGGGTATTATCCTTGTCCTGCAGTAAAGAGGATAAAATAACGCCATTGAGAGTGTCAAAAATGTAATGTACGCAGTATAATTTAATAACGAACTTATTGAATAGCAAAGGCTACGTATACTGTAGTACTATTGTAATTTATCTCCACAGCAATAAAATTAATAAAAAGAAACACGGTTTTCAATTTTCAATCTGTTACAGGATAAAGAAATGTTTTCAAGCCAAGATTGTATAATCGATATTAAGCCGTTGGAATATTTTCTTTATATTTGAAGAGGGTATGTACCCTCTGAAGTCGTAGCAGTCTAGCAGGTAGTGTGTGTTAACTTATCAGATGTAAGGCCACGCTTCAAACCACAGGTCAGACATCAAAACGAAAATATAAAATAATATTTCTTTGGTGACTACTTGTCAGCGGATTTCTGGCAAAAACTGTGTGAGGAAATAAAATAGCGAAAAAAAATCTGTCGTTTGAAGTCGACTTTAAACTGTAAATTAACACACACAACATAAAAACGTACGTTGTTGAATTACTTTTTCCTCTACCAATGTATTGTTACGAAAATGGAAACAACGATTAACATTAACATAATTAACAAAACTACACTAACAAACACAACTAACTTGTTACAAGTAAACCAACAAGATCGGTATGAAAGAAAAGGGGATAGATAAGTAAGCGAGAACGCAGCAACAAGCAATGTGAACAAAATACACAAACAACAATGAAGTCGTGATAGAGTTCTCGAGAAACCGGAACCCCGAACGTTCGACTTCAAGAACATTTATCAGACTGATTACGTGGGCATAAAAGAAGGCAAGACAAAGCAGGCAACGAGTACTAAGAATTCAGTCAGCCTTATGTGAAGACGCGTTGCGTGTGAAGAAAACAATCGTGCGTAGAATAGAGAACAAGCAATAATTTTTGTATTCGTCAAGTTGTAAACGATGGCACACAAAAGAGTTTAATTAAAATTAAACACAAAAATTTATTTTTATTTGGTTTGAAATCAACGAACTCATATTTTAAACATTTTTAAAGAGGTAAAAACAAAACAATATTATTGATATATCGGACGTATGAGTAATAATTTATTCAGTTTATTTATCGGTTATTACTCAAGTGCTTGTAGCGCTTATTTGATTTATTTATATTATATTTATAGAAAATATTATCTTTTATTAAATTTATTTAATGTTCAAATACTTATTTCCCAAATATTTACCATAAAAGTGTTAATTTAGGTAAATACTTAATTATTCAAATAAATAGATCGAAATTTAAAACTTCTTGATTTCGTTTAATATTCTAGAAAAAAATTTTATCTTCTTCATTGAGATTAAAATTTGAAAATGGTGTTTTAACAAATTGTTTAAAAATATTTGTTTTCATAAACAGAACAGATTTTCCCGTTTATTAACTTAAATTAGTTTATGGAATAAAAAGACAATATTTCCTAAATTATATTTTCTGAATATAAATTTAAAATTTATAGAATACTAGCTAATACCCGGTGTGCTTCGCTACCCCCATCGGAATTAAATACATATCTCGTGATGCAACTGGATCGCCCACCATCAAAATTGTTACGCCATTGTTGGAGTTTTGGAGTTCTATCAGCATGAATTGCGATTATGTGGTCATCTATATCAGATCTGTAGTTAAATGCAATACCTGAGTGTCCATGAAAAACATTACGTCGATTCACCGCCATTCGATTATGATTTGTTCTTTGCTGCTCTTCTTCTTGATGTTCGAATCCACTGACCTTCTTCTCGTGATTCATGTTGGACTTCTGTTTCATTAGCTCGTGCTGTTGTGGTACCTTCATGTTCCAAAGGTGTCTCGGTAGCTCGTGCGGTTGTCGCATATTGTCGAAGGCTTTCCAGACGTCTTTCACGTTCTGAAGATGTTTCTGCGGCTCGTGATGTTTCAATACGATTTCGCTGGCTTTGTAGTCGACCTTCATGTTCCAACGATGTCTCGGTAGCTCGTGGGGTTGTGGCATGTTGTCGAAGACCTTCAAGACGTCTTTCGCGTTCTGACGGCGTTTCAGAAGCTTTTAAGGCGCTCTTGGCTTTCTGAAAGTGTTTCAGTAGCTCTTGCTGTTGTGGCGCGTTGTAGTAGGCCTTCAAGGCGTTCTTCACGTTGTGATGGCGTTTCGGCGGCTCTAAAGGTTGAAGCTCGACTCCTTTCAGTCCTGAGGCGACTTTCACGGCTTCCGAACTTTCATTTGCTCTCTGGGATTGCAAACGCAATGCATTTTAGATTTTTTTATTAGGGGCATTTTTACAAATTGTTGCAAAATAAATGTCACTCAGGTAACGTTTAACTTGTTTAGAATTAAAGATTCAACTGAATTTCAAAACCGAATGCGTGTTATATTTATTTCTTTATATTTTACCTAATATGAAATCGGTTCAAGTCAAAAACCTTTTGAAGAAAATTAATGTTATTAAAATTTAACAAATAATTGTGTTTGCGTCGGTCACAATTAATTTTTTGTGATGAGTTTTGCAACTACTTATTTTATTTGGGAAAAATATTGACAGTTTACATTTTATTACTTAGGTAATTAAAAGTAATGAATTCATTGCCCACTAAAATGCTTATTATAAAGTTTACCTAATGTATTTTTCAAATAAATAATAGTTTTATTAGTTACCCGTTTTTAGAAGTAAACAATAACATAACTATTACATATGTATGTACGTATATGTTTTCCAAGATAGATATGTAAATAGTATGAACTTTAGTACTTACTATCTACATGAGTTGAAAATTTCAAACTCAATAATTTAAGGGTCATATACCTTACTAATGCATATTTCAAGATATAATAATTTCTACACCCACAAATCCGAGAGGCACCACCTTCCCATATCTGGAATACAAAATTGGGGACTCTAGCTTTTATAGTTTTTTTATACAGATTTTAATAATTAGTTCATATGGAGTTTGCCACGCCCCTAATGCTTGATAGCCCATTTTTAACAAAAATATTGATATTGAACCATTAGATATTCGTACAAAATTTTAGCAGTCTAACTGTTCTGGTGTTCTAGATATGCAGATTTTAGTATTTACTTCATATGGGAGGTGCCACGCCCGCTTTTGCTAAACTTCCTATTTTTGTCCAAAATATTTATATCTAAACAAAAGTTATTTATACAAAATTGGGGACTCTAACTGTTAAAGTTCTTCAGTTAGGCAGATTTTAGTATTTACTTCATATGGAAGGTGCATTGTCCTCTAATGATAGGTCGCGTTTTTTTTGTCCAAAATATTTATATTAAAACCGTAGTTACTTGTACAAAATTTGAGGTATCTTGCTGATATAGTTTTTCCAATATATCCATTTTGTTATTATCTTACAATAGTAGGTTATGTAGTATATGTGGGATTGGCACCTCGCTCATTTGAAATATCAACATAAAAAGTAGGAAAATCGGTTCAGCCGTTTAGTCGTCTATAAACTTCAAACATACAAACAAATGCACATTAATTTTTATATATAGGTGATGTCCGAGATAGAAGAAGTTTTAAGTTTAATTCATATGGGAAGTACCACACCCTTTTCCTAGTCAGCCAATTTTTGTCTAAAATATTCATATTGATACTAAAGTGGATTCGAAAAAATTTTAGGGCTCTAACTGTGTTATTTTCATAGATATAATAATTTAATATTTTTTATATTGGAGGTGACACACCCACTATAGCCAATCCGCCCATTTTGTTTATATATACGTCAAAGTCGCCCATACAAAATTCGCAGTTTATGAGATATGCGACATTAAATACTTATTGAATATGTGGGCGTAGCACCCCGCCTTCTTGAAATTTTAAAATAAAAAGTAGCCTATAATTCCTTCCAGATATACAGGAAGGTACTGTCAAAACTTCAAGAAAATCGGTCCAGCCGTTTAGCCGTCTACAGACTTCAAACAAACAAACCCACAAACAAATAAACACACATTCATTTTTGTTTATATAGATGTAAAATTCATTAAAAAAACTACATATGTGACGTATGAGTGATATCCAATTCCATTAAGTTTTATCAAGGAATATGGATATAAAGAATACGTATTATGTAGAAGTAGCATTACGACCCGCTCTCACCAAAATCTTTTTATAAAATAATTTCTGGATAAGGGGGGGCGGAAGACAGAAGGAAAATAAACACAAACAAAGAGCGTAACAATGTGTTGCTCTCATCATGAGAGCGTAAAAATGCATTCAGTTGCTTGTCACCTTCTAAAGGAAAATGTTCATGTCGCTTTTTTCAGACTTCAATTTTACACCCACAGAAATATTACAGTATGATTCACTAATATCAATGAGAAATGATTTAGATTTTTGGAAGAATACTTGCCAAGTTAAATACGGTGTTTTTTCGGTTTTTAGCGCAGTACAATTGTTCTATACTTTTCGCTCACATATACATATTATTGGGTTAATAAGTAGATTTGAAAGTATTACTAACAATTTTCCTCTGGGTTAAACATGCCTGTCATAATTTTTCTCATGTCCTCTTTATGCCGACGTCTGAGAACAAGTGATTTGAGAACAGTGTTCCCGTTTTTGGTTATTTCTAACCAAAATTGCTTATTTTTTGAACTATGAGCAGATGTGTAGATTTTTTTGGTTTTTTTCTTTTTCTTTTAAAAAAACCTATTTTTTGTTTCATTTTTTATTAATTGTAATTTAAACTTGAAAAAAAATAAAACAAAAGTCTATGAATTTAATTTTGGTTATATTTTTTTCTTATTTGGTGATTTTTTCACAAAGGTTGGTTACAAAATTTTTTTTCGTGGCAACACTGTTTCAGAAGAATAAATAAAAAATTAGTCAAACAACAAAAACGCACGATGAGAACATTGTTACGCTCTTGGTTTCTTTATCTTTCCCTTCTATCTTTCCTCCCGCGTCGTGAAATATTTTTGAAAAATATTCCAAAATATGCCAAAATTCACATTCTTTATACTTTATTTTCTTTGGTTTTATACATCATATATAGCATACTAGTAGGGGTAACTACTATGCGTATGAGTAATATATTTCAAATGCAATTAAGTATGTAGTATGTAGCATACGTGGGCATGGCCCCTCGCTCATTTGGAATATCAACATAAAAATTAGCCTGTAACTCCTTCCAGACATACAGGAAGATACTGTGAAAATTTCAAGAAAATCGGTTCAGCCGTTTAATCGTCTATAAACTTCAAACATACAAACATACAAACATACAAACAAACACATATAAGATAAGATCTAAAAAATATATACATACATATAAGGATTTATTACACTAATGTCTTGATTTTCATCGTCTCGATTTGCGTGCCTTCAATATTCGTCGCAAAATTTTTTGTTTCAACTGCCTCGATTTAAGTCGTCTTAGACATTTGTTGATGACTTGCATTTACGTTCGTGATTATTGTTTTAAAACAAGCGGAGGATGGAATGGAAAAAGAAAAACTCAACTTCATAACGCCATAGTTGCAGGCGAGTGTTTAAATATAGACAGTGAAGACAATAAATTTACAAAAAAAAGTGACGAAGGTATATAAAAAATAAAATTGTAGCACACTATCCCCTTTTACATACAAAAGTGATCATTCGGCGACTTCGACCTTATGTAGCTACCCTGTATTGTTATCTTGCTACCCTATAAGGAAATAATAGTTTTCCAATAAAAAGGTTTAAAAATATCTTATAAAACAAGCTAAAGTTCAACGCCAATATATTCCTTAGGCAGTTAAAAACTGTAACACATAACAGATGAAACCAGATGTGGTATCCTTTAATAATGTTGGATTAAGTTTTTTTATTGTTATTTTCTATTAAAGCCATTATCATGGATTTAGTTTTCTTCTTATTATGCTATGCTACATACGTACGTTTTGTTAAAGCAAAAAAAGTGATAAAATTTTGCATGAAAATATTTCCATAAAACTTGTTAAGATAGAATTATACCTTCAAGGATATTTCTTCTTCCTTTTCATACAGATGATTACTTGGTAGCATTCTTTATAGCCATTCTTGAGTTAAAAAAGTTTATAGAGGTAGTTTGTATTATGCATTCATATTAAATTTATGAAATATTTCATTCCTCGTCGTAATATTTTATTCTTACAAAACCGTAAGGTTCTCATTCTTTCATCATGGTTATAATATTCTGAAAAAAATAAGATTGATTATGTTAAAAAAAAATGAATTTTGTAGTGAAATTTCTATGCTAGAAAAGTTATTCAAAAAGCTAATTTAATGCTCATATTTAAATATTTAGTTTTATTATATTGGTTACTACTATTTTAACACACTAGGTGAAGGAGATGGTATTTGTATAGTGTACAAAGAAAAACAAATTAACATTAATTTGTGCCACATGTTATATGTTATATACTTTTAATGTTATAAACACAAAAAACGCTACGCCGCAAGCACAACGATTCTGCAATTGCAGCCAAAGGTATGCTCCATGCGTATTAATAAAACGAAAGACAACAATAGCAAAGCTTAAGTGAAGCAAATAGAAAATAAATGCTTCATTAATTCTTTATCAATGTTGCCACTAAAAGGTTTTTCTCGTTTCACATATTGCCTTTTTAAAACCTCTATTTCACGCCTGTTATTATATTGACGACATTAATCTTCAGATTGCCACTGTGAACACCAATTCTCTTATTGCTGCGAAGAAAAATCGAAATGAGCCTTAAGGCAAAGCAGCAGAATCTTTGCTTGTTGCTTCATTGCCTTTCAAATAATCACTTCCGCTTACATCTCTGTACATTTGCTGCATTGCATTTATTGTGTTTATGGAATAAGCTTTTCACAAAAAATTTTCAGTATGTGAAGAAATTGTATACCTTTACACATGGCCCCATGAAAATTTATTGATTCATCCCATACGGACACTATACTACTTATTTTTTTCGCATGTGGACAACACCGCTGAGAATCGTTTACATTTTACAATGATAAATTGAAATTTTTTTCTTTGTTGAGTACTGTTTACTATCAAGAACTTCAAACCTTTGTTTCGATAACAATAGGTCTGGAACCGTTTTATTATGGCATGATAATTCGCTTTCTGATAAACCAAGATATTTTATGTAATCGATTGCAAGATTTATTTATTTTCATTCATTCCTTTAGACCGTAAGATAAATTTCAATTGAATATGAACCCACCGTTTTCGTATATTTTTTATATAATTTTGCATATCCTGTGATTTGTAATTAAAAAATGATTTCCGCTAATAATTTCAGAAGTTAAATATCGTGTGGAAACCAACTAAACTGTTAATATTTTCGCTCAGGTGAAAGCAGACGTTAAAAATATACGTAACATAAGATGCATAAATGCCCCCAGTGCCAGCATAGCCACTGTTAAGTTATGAATGGCTATGCAAAGTAAGTATAAAAGTCAATTCTCCATGAGTATCTAGCAGGGTCTAGCAATATTGCAAGTATCATCTTATTGACGCAATAGTATTGAATTTCAGAATGTACAGTCACCACCGTTATTTAGTTTTAAAATACTCACGGTTTCCTCTTATTGGGATTATGTACGGTAGTCGCCGTAGTCTCGTAGATAGTGTGTTGGTTTATTATATGAAATAAAAAAACTCGAAGTCGACTTTAAACTGTAGGTCCCGCCACTCATGTGTAAAATTAATAAACTCAACATAAGTGGTGTGAGAAGCTGCAAACAAACAAAACAAAACCCCTCGCACATGTATGACGTGGTCCTGTTTTATCAAGAATGTCGATCTGGAACTAGAGTGAAGCAAATTTTAGTTATTGATGTGTTAGGCATCCTTGAAAACAGCTAAACATCAAGGCGATATGCTGTCTCATACCGGACCGCCATTTCTATCGGTTGGATAAAGAGTAATGTTTTCAATCCTCTTCTTCATGATGTTATCATGGCACCACACCTAAACAACAGATCCTTTGAACTTTCTGAATTTTGTCAATGTTGCACATCCTATCTAGGTGCCGTAGTCTTGTAGGTATTGTGTTGATTTATTAGGCGTGAGGCCTCGTAGAATAAACAAGAATATAACAACAATAACATCAGTGTATAAAAAGGGGATAGACAGAGCAAACAAGCAACAACAACACTACGAAGACAAACGTAAACAAGATACACAAACAACAATAATGAAAACAACTTGTTTACATTTTTAGATATTTCCCGAAGGCAGTCATTCTCCTTCGAAAGTATTCATTAGACTATTGATCCAGCGATATAAAAGGCAAGACAAAGCGAACAACGAGTGGAGAAAGAATTTAGTCAGTCTGGTATGAAGACACGTTGCGTTGCGTGTGAATACACGTTGCGGTGCGTGTGAAACCACGTCGCGTTGCGTGGGTAGACACGTTGCGTTGCGCGTGATGAGAATCGCGGTTTGAAAGAATAACACAATGGCATACGGAATTGTGCGAATAATAAAGAATTTTAATTAAAACTGAACAAAAATTTATTTTTATTTTATTTGCAATCTATGAACTCACATTTTTAACGTTTTTAAAAGGGTAAAATCGTAACAATATGCATGTATGTATGTAACAGACCAGCATCTGTAGTATATAATCGATTTCATTAATATTGACAGTTTAGAATCCTGCCTACAAGTGTATAGCTCAATAGAAAGACAAAGAAACATTAAATTTGAACTAAAGTTGACTGCAAAATTGCTCGTAATGATGGTAAAGTTCAAATTTTATTCATTCTCAAATTACTAAAAAGGAATGAAAATCATTATGCAGAACATATTACAAGTTTCTATGGTTCCCACACTCTTGCAATTAATTTAATTCTAAATGAAACTCTTTTCTTTAAATGCAAAAAAATGATTTGATAAATTCATTAAAGTGTGCTTAAATGTGTACTTAATGCAAAGTTATATAAGATTTCTATTAAATTAGAAAATCTTGTTTATAATTGGAAACAGATTGATGTGTTTTTTTATTTCAAATGAATTGAAATTTAATTTCTCTCTTATGGTTGTTAAGTTTGTTTGTTTGTTAGAGTTGTACTCATTAGTCTATTGTGTTAGATTAATCCTTAGTGAAGACCTTGTATCAATAAATTATAATTCATACATTACATTAGTTGTCGTATATATTACATTAGTTGTCGTATATTCAGTCTATTTGCCAAATCACCATGGACTACCATTGACAAAAAAGTCAGCTCGCAGAATGGTTGGTGCTGTTAGCAACTGAAACTAATTTTTATTGAAAAATTATCTTCAGCGATGACAACAATTTCTGAATGAATGGGTACGTGATCAAACAAAATTATCGAAATTCAGACGATACCAATCCACAAGAGAAACCTTCCAATATATTCTAAAATATTCATTGTTTCATTTGAGTTTTGAGCTGGCGTCGTCATTGGTCCATATTTGCCTGAGAACCTTCGCCTACCGGGACGTCTATGTCAACGTCAAGCACTATAGGCTCAGGATTAACTTTCTTTTTGGCCTGAATTGTCATAACGCTCATGCTAAGCGGTTTGAGTACATGGCCATCTGATCTTGTGATTTGACTCCGTTTAAATGTTTTTGTGGGTTTTTTTACAGTCTCAGATGTAAGAGCATAAAACACAAACCAGAGCATTTAGTAAAGCCAACATAATACATGCCATCAGTGAAATTTTGCCTAATTTATTCGCGAGATGATTTGTGACAAAAAAAAATAAAAAATAGTAACATTTTAGGGAGCTTCACCGCCAATACTAAGGTCTCCACAATTAATTTTCATCCACGAAGTGAAAGAGTTTTTGGAGGGGAAGCCGAAAACGAGGAGAAATATCTGTGAGTCTAAAGTTGAGGTCAGGTTTCACTTACAGAAATAATAAAGACCAATTCAGAAAGGTTTTACACATGCTGATACATAAATATAAACGTAACTGGTCATTAAACTGTCAGGATTAAAACCTAGATCCTTACACCAATTATTTTTTATACATGAGGGGCGAGACCTACAGTTTAAAGCCAACTCCGAATGACAGATTTTTGAGAAACTTGTTCATGGCAATTTTAATTACTGTCAGAAGTATTGTCAGAAATTTGGTGAGAGGAAGTCGCTGAAAAATATTTTCTCAAAACTTATTTTGTTGGAAATCTCGAAGCTGGGGTTTGAAGTCGCAGATCTAATGAGCCAACACACACCTTACTCTGCACGTAATTACTGTCAGGCTGATTTTCAAATAGTAATGCTGGGACGAAAGCCTACAAGAGACAGTTGTTTGGTATGAATCAGAGATCAGCAATGAATCGTTTTTTCGCTAATCATAAGCACTCATGATATTTTCAATATAAGTGAGTCAACAATATTGAAATTTAACTAATCTGATTCATTCCTACTCACTACAACATTGATTTATAATTACAAGTTGCAATGAGTATGAGCATAACGTTGACATCAAACTCACACTACTCGAAATAAGTTTGATACATACGCCTACTCATTTAGATTCAAAAATTTAGAAAAATACTTATAATACTTATAAATCATTCGAGTGACTCGAATCTTTCACTAAATTTACAGTCTTAGTTGTTAGGCATTTACAAAAAAAAAAGAAGAAATAAGAAGACAAAGACAGCAAGCAAAGCAAACACACAACCTTCTAGTGAGGACTGTAGTGTTCGTATGCGAATCATACTTATTTTGTGATTCTTGTAAATGGTGAGTAACGTAAAGTCGAAATCAACAACATCATGCGTATTGTTAGGTATGAGTAGGATGAGTACTTCAAACTTTGAATATGAGTAGTATGAGTTATTATTATTGAAATAAGTTATTAAAATAAGTATGAATGAATAAAATATGAGTATCAGAAATTATGAGTATGATTCGATTCTACTCATATTTTTGAATACTCATTGCTGATCTATGGTATGAATTTAATTGAATTTTATGTGTTTTGTGTGATCATTTAGCGCATTGTCGGTATGTTAATAATCGAATTACTCTGCCTGCATAAATTTTGATAAAAATTCTATCTTTTGGAGGCTTCAAACATTCTAAAGATTCGTAGTATAGGTAATACCATTCCCTATGCAATTTTCCACGCTTATGAAATAAGTGTTCATATGAAAACACATCTATTAACGATCAGACCGAAAAATATTAAAAAGAAAATCTTATCACGGCTTTTATTTTGAAATTATTTCGCAACCAATGGGTTAATTAATGATTTTAGAGTATGGATTTTCTGCATTAATTTCTTTTAATTCATATTACATCACATATGTACATACCACATATGTATTTAATTATACTTGAGTGCATTTGATAATTTGTAGTAGATTAACTTTAAATTCTCTTTATGTGTCCATTTTCAAATCGTAAATTAAGTTTTACAATTCACAATCACAGTATTTAGTATGGATAGCTTCGTAATTGTTAGTTTTTGCATGCATTGCGTTTATAATTTACAATTCATATGAGGTTCAGGAAACAATACAGAACAGTAATAAATGTGAGAAATTAAACTTAAGGTTTTACAAATCAAGTCAATTATTAAGTATTGAAAAGCATTGGCTTTTTGCATTCAAGATGGAAGTTCAAATGATTTTCAATTCTTCTATCGCAGCAATATGAATAAAATTTAAGCTTTAATAAATGTAATATTAATTTGAATTAATTATGCAAAATTTAATTAAATTTATTAATATATTTCCTCTATTCCTACACAATATAAAGGTTGACTTATAATTTAATTAATTTTTAAATTATTTTTATTAAATTCCCAAACTATTATTATTATGCCTCTATCCGTCAATGAAAAAGGCTAGGTTTGCTCTAGGCTAGCCTTATGCTACTAATTCAGAAATAATTCGTACAAAGACTCTTAATAATTAGAATATCTTATTAACCATTACAACACTTAAGTCAGGATTACGACAAAGCTTCTCTAGCCAGCCAATTGTTATGTCATCGTCCACAATTGTCCAGATCTAAATAATTTAAAAGAAATTGTGTGAAAATACCGCAATAATTACTCACCAGCAGCTATGAAAACGATGAAGGTTCTTATACATACACTCAATGGTTTGGATATTGAATCTAACCGTTGCCATTTATTTCCCAGTTTTCTGCTAATAGGAACTTGGATGAAACGTGTACCCTCCTTACTTCCTTACTTAGTTGGTGATTACAAGGATTAGAGCCCAGATTATCACACCACCAATATTGTAATACCTACAGTTTAAAGACGACTTCAAACGATAGTCTTTTTGAGAAACTTTCCATGGCAATGATATTTTACTCTCAGAGTTTCTGCCAGAAGGCTGGTGAGAGGAAGGTGCCCCCAATTTTTTGTTTTTCTGAGCTAGGGATTGAACTACATCCTCACATCTAATAAGCCAACACACTACCCACTACACTTTGACGACAACAACGTGTACTAGGCATACTAAATTAAGTTTTGAATTTAGTATTTAAAATATATCTCTTTAGAATGCCTTCTGCGGTTGCAGTGTACTATAATGTAGAGCGTTCGTTTACTAGACGAGGGTTTAAACTTCAAACCACAGTTCTCACATTTTGAAAACATATGGAAAAAACTCTGACAGAAACTAATTGCCATGAAAAAATAAATTTACATGACATTTTTTAATTTAAAAAAAAAACATTTTTGTATACCATACAGCTTACCTTGCCTTATTTCACGTCAGCATCATGCAATTGTTCATCAGCAAATTTACGGTAAAATTTAGCTGCTGTCATCTTATTAAACACTATTAAAATTTGCGGTAACTGACATGTTGGCATTCTGATGTATGAAATACCAATGCTGCACAGGATATCATCACAATAGATACTAATTTAAATCATTTTTACTATATTTATGTATGTTTGCGGGATGATGTTTTAGTATTTATAATGCGCATGCAGTGACTGACATTTTGATTTATGCTATGACACAAGCACGTATTCATATCACGTTTGGCGAAGTAATATTAAAAGCGTTTCAAAAATGTTGAATATAAAAAAACACACATCATACTAATGCAGTATGAATGCATTCAGGGAGAGTTTGAGGCTGGTACGCAACTGGTAATTGGAAACGACCAAATTTTGTGAAATTTTATTACTATTTACTTAACCTTAAACATGTTTAGCCAAGTGGTTGTATTTTACCCTAAAAACTTCGTTGAAATGTTATTGTATTGGCAAAGCACCCGTTGGAAATCCTAAACACGAACTGAATTTAAGGCGTGGAAAGAAATGTAGTAGAAGCTGAAGCTTGCGATGGAATGAGTAGCGTAGCATGCCAAAATGCGTGCACAATAGTGAATCTCTTTATAATCTTGCAAACAAACTTTAAAAAAAGTTACGAAAGAATATTACGGGAATTTTCTAACAAAATAGGCCTTAAATTGTATAATAAATGCATATTCGACTTTTTCTCCAGCAATAAAAGTATTATGATTCACATTATGAATGTTGAAAATTGTTACATTCTTACATTTTAAAAACGTTCAATATATGAATTCGTAGATTTCAAATAAAATAAAAATAAAGTTGTGCTTAGTTTTAATTAAATTCTTTATTGTTCGCAAAATTCTGTTTGCCACTGTTCACAACTTGATGTAAACAACAACAATTTACTTTGTTTGTTATTCTTCTTTACACTCTTTTGCTCAAACAATAACAATTGTTCGACAGATCTTTATAACTGATATCTTTAAATCACGATTATTCTCTTCAAACACCGCACGTCTTCAAACAAGACTGAATGAATTTTTACTGACTCCGTTGCCTGCTTTGTCTTGCCTTTTATATCGCAAGGTAAGTAGTCTGATGAAAGCTCTGTAAAAATGGAAACATGTTGTTTACATTATTGTTGTTTGCGTATTTTATTTACGTTTGTTCTTGCAGTGTTGCTGTTGCATTTTTGTTTACTTGTTTATCCCTATTTTTGTTTTTACTGGCTTTTGTTGGTAGATTTTTGTTTACTTGTTTATAATGTAAACAAGTTCATTGCTTTTGCTTTTGTTGTGAAAACAAAACACCATTTCCATTTTCCTAACAACATGTTTTCTTTATAAAATTGTAAATTTTCTATTTAACCACTGTCTTGGAAACTGTTTAAGTTAGGTTAGAGGACGTGTACTTGTCAATTGAGACAAGTACAGTACCCGGAGGTCGGATTGACCCATTGTACGGTAAGTTAGTGATTTAAGAACTGAAATATAATTTTTCGTTTTTAATTTTGAAAATAAAACAAATAATTTTACTGTCATATCATTATCTACAAGGATATAATCCGTAATTAAATAATTAATTTAATTTATTTGTGTTTCACAAAAAATTTCATTCGTTGTTAAATTGCATAATAAGCCTCAAAGCATAATTTTCTAATTTCTGCACTTAATCCCAAGTGTGTTACGGTTTTTGTTTGTATACAAATTTTCGATCCAAATTAATGAGTTGTTGGTTGGTATTATTGGTCATTTACCGTAAGATGTTGGTCTTAACAATTGAACCATTCTGTTTACTTATATGCACCATGCTGTCCATAGGGATGAAAATGTTTAGTTTCCGATTAACATCAATTATCATTTAGAGACCACATACATACATGTCATATGGTTTAGGATATTTTAGGCATTTATGATTCGATTAAATTTTTGTAGTAACTAATGCGGTGTGCAATTATTGTGTAGTAAATTTCTTAAAGTGCCTGCTGTTAGTTTAATAACATTAAATGCTAACACAGTATTCATAAAATTATAAGGTTTTAAATAGTTTTCAAATATAGAATACAATTATTTGCCTTAACTTGAATTGTGCAATACTCTCAAATAAAATGAATGTTAATAAAATTAAAATAAATTATTTCTCTTCTGTAGATACAATCTTATTAAAACTAGCACATGAAAAAGAAAGAATATTTAAAATATTAAATAAATTTTTATACGCCATAAAGCTCAGTAATAACATAAAAGGCTATAAAATAATACAAAATTATTTAATTATTCCATAATGGTGCTTATAAATAATGTCTTAACCTGCTTTAATATCATAAAAATTAATCTAAAATTCTATGTAAAAGGAATTTGTACAAGCTTTATCTGAAATATTTTAAAAGAAAAAATTTGTTCTTAAATTTTTTATAATATAATAAATTAATAAATAAAAAAAAACAAAAAAACATTATTGAATGTTGATTGTAGATGAAACGTTTTTAACTGAATTGATAAATTATGTTAATTTACCACAAATACAGTGAGCGTCAATAGAAACTGTACTTAAAAATATACATTAATAAATTACAGTTATTTTAATTTTAAAATTGTTTAATTGTCAAAATGTCAGAAACAACTAAAAAATAAAAAATTTAAAAAAAAAATTCGAAGTTTTGTAAAATTTTTTCGGGCACTCTCCTTAAGTGGTAAAAGTTGAATTTGGTGATTGTTAGAATTTTATCCTCAGTGTACAGTTTCTTTTGATGGTCATACATAAATAATATGTCATTACAACACTTCATTCGGTATTACGACCTAGTTTCACACACCATAAAATTTAAATACGACTCCGAACGATAGATTTATGAAAAACTTTTCATGGCAATTTTATTTAGTTTCAGAGTTTTTGCCACAAGTCTGCTAAGAGAAATATTTGCTCATATTTCATATTTATTGGAGATGTCTGACCTGAGGTTTGAACAGTGGCCTCACGTCTAAAAAGACAACGCCCTACATACTAGACTACGGCGACTAGTCATTTACCATGGGGTTATCAATTTTTTGGCTTCAAAAGCAATGTTAAATAAAACACACTTAAATCTTTAATTTTGATGAATATTCTTTCTCATTATACTGTTTGGGTTTTACTTATCTGTCACCACGTAATGCTCTAAAAGTGGTCATGTTTGAATCAACGTCTGTGTATCGGGTTTCTTATTTCCTATCTTTAAATTTAAACAAAAGAAAGTATATGTGAAATATCGTTGTAATTTTTAATTCGTTTGAAAAACCTATTGATGCTATAACGCCGTTCAAATATCCACGGCGGCCTCCCTTGTTGGAGCGCATTCAAAATGTCCAATTTTCCACGACCCCAGAAAAATCAGTCTAATACTGATCTACAGCATGGGTTATGTTGGCTTTGAGAATCACTGCGGTTTAGTAGTATACACTTGCAACTTAAGAAACCCCTATAATAAAAAGTCTAGTATAATTAAATAGCTCGATCATCTTCTATGAGATAATCATACCATCGAATCGCTCGTACAGTATATGCAATGCGGCATGAACTGTGTGGCACTTAGCAACGTCGTGTCGAAACTACATGTCGTTGGTACTCAGATTATCCAATTGAGGCTAAAAGAAGTTTGTTATCATCCACTAATAGTGCTTGTCGATGAAATGTGGAGCGATGACATCGCTAGCAAAAAATTCACGGTAAACAGTGACATTTTTGGGGCGTATTCGATTGGTATCGTGCCAAATAAGACGATTTATAACTGAAAATATTCCGATAACAACGTGTTAAGCGCATTGTATCGCAAGTCGTGCTGTTGTATTGAAAACAAACGTCGTTTCTTGGAAACAAAAATTCTGTCGGTAACTTCATCTTCTGTTTATTTCGAAACAGGTTATTTTAATGAACATCTTGAAGATTATTTTCATCTCAAATGAGTAAATTTTGCTTATTGGTAGTCAATTTGAAGGGAATGATCATGTTCGGCCAGTTTAAAAGACTAGAAGGAAACAAATTTCGATTGGTATGTAAAGATATGGAAAAATTAGAGAAATTCTATAGGAAAATGTACCAAAAATCTGTTTAACATTTTAAAGTTTTCTTTTTAACTAAATTTTCAAATGTATTCCCAAGCATAAATTGTACTCGTACAACATTGTTATCAATGGCATCTCAAATCTTTACAATTTCAATAGAAAACTTATGACTTCACTATCACTTACTAGAAAATGTAAAACAGAACTGTACGGTATTCTTTACAAATCCCATTTCCTATTGCCAATAAATAAAATTTTTGCTTTTCAGCAGGAAATTTCATTTATGACATGTTATTTTATTTTCTTTCATTTACGAAATTTTCAGTAGAGAACGTTTTGCCGAGAACGATTGCCAATATAAATCGATAAGTTTTTGATTACAGAGTAAGGAAAAAGAAAATTTAAAATCATATTTCTTTAAGTTGAAGTTTTAAAAGGGAAATATCACCATTTTTGACTTTTCTATAGAAAATGTGTACCAGTAAAAAAAAGTATAGATAGTGTATTGAATGTTAACGCTTAACATTGTTGTTTGTTCAATTGGACAAGTTTCCGATAAGGTCAAATTAAAATAATAATAAACTAAACTAAAGTAACCCTAACCATGTTGCATGGCAATATAAAAATACTCGTAAATAAAGTTACAACATCAAAATATTAAAAATTTATTACAGTACAGCAATCCCTCGATTTACGGCGTTACGATTTATGTTATTAAATTGTTTGTTCCATCTCACATCGATTTATGTTTTCGTTCAACAAACGTCGTCTTATGTATTTGTAGATGATTTGAATTTTCTTAAGTAAATTTGTCGCTACCTTGCATTACATACAAACATAATTGTCATTACAACCCTTCAGTCAAGACTACGGCCTGGCTCCTCACACCACTCATGTTGTGTGCCTTAATCTTATATTTGAGTGGGAGGACCTACAGTTTAACATCGACTCCGAACGACAGATTTTACGAAACTTTTTCATGGCAGGTTTATTTACTCTCAGAGTTTTTGCCAGAAATCTGCTGAGAGGAAGTCGCGGAAGACATATTTTTTCATATTTCCTATTGATGTCTGGCCTGGGGCCCGAACATGAACACACTACCTATTGCTAGATTAGGGCGACTACATTAACTACTGACTTGCATTAACTACTGTTATTATTCTTTTAACGCCAGTGGAGTAGGGACTGAAAAAAACACAATAGTTGTAGGAAAATCCGCATGTGCAGGCAGTGGAGACACTAAATTCCCAAAAAAAATATCAAAATAAATAATTGACGATTGTGGATATATCATTTAGCATGATTTTAATGTCAACTAGACTGCATTATATTATAATCGAGTGCCCACAGGGATATATACAACAGGATACAAGGTATCAACGATTTCAAAATGTTGACTTACGATAATGCTTGGTGAAAATGTTGCAGGAGGTATTAAGATTAACCCATCGTAGTAGGCTGTGAAGAAAGAAAGACAAACTGCCTAATATTTAGACGTTGAACCTAAAGTTTGAATTATTTTCAAGTAATTTAATGATTGCTTTAAAAATAACTTTTTCCAGGAAAAATATGAGCGATATTTTTAAAGTCAATAAATTTAAGGGCAATTAATTGCTTGTTGGGAGAGCAACTTCAGATATCGGGTTTGAGTTATCTGGCACCTAGCGTCGTCTTGTGGAAACCACATGCTATTGATATACCGATCATACAATTCAGGACAAAATAAATTCGCCATTGTCCACCTATAGTGTTCGCCGCTGCCAGTGATGGCCTAGCCATATCAATCAGTGACTTGTTTGGGAAATCTTAGACGTTCTTGGTTTTCATATGGATTGTTTTCGTCACAAATTTACCAAATTTTGTTTGTTCACATACCCAATCATCCACAAATGGTCCTCAAGAAGATTTATTTTCGATGAAAATTAGAATTAGTTGTCAACTACTCCAGAGACCATTCTATCTATGGGTGTCTATGTTGATGTGGTATAACAGACTGAAAAAATTACAATTAATTTTACAGATGTAGCTTCAACAAGATATCTGTTATAAACTATTGAAATTCCGAAGACCTTACTAGAAGACCCTTTAAATATTTTTACTTAAGAGTCAGTCAGAAAATTTAGGTTGGGGTAGGTTAGGTTAGGGCTAGGCATAAAGCACACTTGATATGGCGACCTGTTGTGATGCCACATCCAAGCATAGTCCCTGTACTGAACGAGTTCCACCAATATCATCGAAGAAGTCAGAGAAGTTAGTGAAAAGAATAAAAATTTAGTTTGAAATACACAGAAATAACGGCTATTGCAGTCACTGCACAATGTACAAGAAGAGTAATACCCTATAGAATATCTTCTCTGTCATTCTCCGGCACTTGGGAACCTATGAAGAAGAATTCTTTGACACCCAGGGGTTGAGAATTCTTTGACACCCGGAATGGTTGAGAGATATAAACCAGTAGCAATAATTACATGACAGTGCGGCAGCTGCCAGATTAACTGAACCTAATTTACTTTTCTTTATTTTTCATCTTTAAAGTTGTATAAGAGTAATAAATAACGAAGGGAACTCTTTGTCGACTACATAAATATTAATATTTTTAAGCCACTTCACAGCAACACCTCAGTTATAATGACATTGTTTTGCTACGTGTAACATCAACAATAAACAGCTCAATTATTGCCATAAATGCCTTAAAATTTAATTATCGTAGCTTAACGGTACTTTTTCGCATTTGTTTATTTGTGGTCCGGTATCATGTTTTATTAAATAAAATTCACGTCAACATTTTCCGATATTAAAATGGCGAATAAAAAATTGTTTAAACAAATGAAAACACTTTCTGTCAATAAATGAAACAATAAAAGTTGATATTAAATTAAATAAAAATATTTTAATTAAAATAATAAAACGGATATTAATAGTTTATCAAAGCAGATCATTTGATACCCTATGCCTAAGATCGTCAAACAGACTGTTAAATGACTGTTTAACTGCAAAGAAACAAAATTCAAATATTTTTTTCCAGAAAGTATTTTGATAGGCTTGTAGCATATAAACAAAAATGAAAGACGAATTAAAAAATAAAAAGGTATTAATGAATACTTTATGCAGCCACAGACTGTTTTCATGGAATATATTTGGTTTCTTACAAGCAGCATTGGAGTTTTACACCACTATACTGACGAATTTCCTGAAGCTGTTGCTCGGCGACGACAAGGATAATGCTATCAGGTTTTGCCTCCTAAAATGCATAAGTGCCTAATAAGAATCTAATAATCCAAGAATGTGTTGATTTATTCTCATCATTATAAAATCCATATGTTGGGTTCGATTAGATCCCAATTCTAACCAAGTGTACTTTGGGTCTACAGCACCCTGTGAAAATACCATTTCTAACCTTAGATAATTCCTGGATTGTTTGATGTATTACTCCAATCTCGTAAAGTGTGTTCCTATTTGATTAAATTAAATTTTTCAATTAGCTTTGCGTAGGGTGTAGTAAAATAAAATAGCAAAATTGCTTGTTAAAATATGAAATTTATTAATTAATTTCCACTTGTCATTTATTTTGTTATTTTATCCACAATAATTACTGTTATTTTTATATTTTTCTGTGTAAATATGCAAAAAATTTCACATAATTGCATAAGTACACTCAAGAAAATACGTGCGTAAAAGAAAGAAGGGACGGAATAATTGAAGAAATAACTAATTTTCTTCGTTGGCTAAGCTTACGTGTAGGTATTGCTAAGTAAGGCAATTCAGCTATAAACAGCTAAATTCGGAGGCCGGAAACTCCATTGTAGTGCTCAAATTAAAGTCAATCCCTCTTCCGATATTCCGATAATTGTTAAAAATAAGATGACAGATATTATCTTAAGCAATACATTCGTACGTTACGAGATAATTCACTGATTGATGATTGAGTAGAAATTCAAAGAAAGTCTATTAAATGAAGATGACATTTTCTGAAGGCAAACCTCCAGCGGTCTATAAAACAAAAGTATAATATGCTGTCTAGAAATCTAAGGAAAATAAGAGTAATTTGGAAGCTAATTTTGCACTGATAATAGCAACATAAGAATCTACAGTTGACAATGCGAATTGTTTTGTAAGCATACTTTTTTAGAAGAACGAATCCAATAATATCAGGAGCCCCCGCAATTTTTGCACATGCAACACTAAAATAAAATGTGTTTTCCTTTTAAACAGTAGTCCAAAATATCAAGTCATCGCCGTTAAACTTTATTTCGTAACTCAATTCAGTTATAAGTCTTCCGACGTCTTATCTTTGTCAATTTACCCGAGAAGAATTGATGAAACTGTTCCTGAGATATGGCGGTTTTAGTATATTGTTGACTTTAGAAAATTATTATGTTTGCAACAGATATTTAAGAGGAAAAAAGAGAAGCCTGCAACATTCTCTACTCAAAACAATAAACAACTGTAGTGGTTTTTAAGAGCGTAGTGTGTGTGTGTATGTGAAGGGAAAATCATACAATATCCGTTGCACTCATTTATGTCCACCCTTGCACTCCTATAATACGTTAAATTTGTTATACTGTACGTATGCGTAACATAGTAGCATTTCATTACAATCATTACATTACGTATACGTTACGGTGACCCATATTCCATATTTCTATACATACAACACTATTTATGATTATATCGAGCCATAACCGCAAAAAAAGCTTAAGCGACATATTTTCCATATATCGCTTTTTGTAATAAATAAATTCATTACCCTCATTTGCATCATCTATAAAAATTTCAGGGTCACACTGTGCACCGTTATGGTTTTATAACAAAAAAAATTTTATCTTAAGTGCACTTTTAAAATTTGTTTGTTTTTTTGTGACAGCGACTTGTCGCTTAAGATAAAATTTTCTTAATAAAAAATCTGAAAAATATATTGTTCAAAAATTATAATATAATAATACTGAAGTCTTATTTTAATATTCATATATAAATAGGTTGTATATCTAAAAAAATTGATAAAATATGACAGAGGTGAATAAGGATGTGTTAAACTTTTGTGTTAAATAAAAATTTTTTTTTCTAGAAGGTTAATAAGCGCTCCCTCGTTCCATACAGTGATTCAGACACATCTTCTGATGATGAAGAAACCTGTGTGGGACAGAGAGGATTTAAAAGCCAACGAAAATTACCTCTAAGGCTGAAAAATGTAAAGTTTTGCAAACAAGTGTTCTGCCTAACCCGTGTAAGAATAAAAAATGTGGTAATTCGTGCGCCGAAAAGTTTTCCGAATCTGACAGGATACGAATAAATGAACATTTTTGGGGAATCAGTAAACAGCGGCAAAAAGACTTTTTAAAAACTTGTATTAAAAAATAAATATTTTGATATAAATTCGATTTTACGATTTAGACGACACTCTGAAATACTAGCCAAGGGGCCTGAAGAATTATATAAAAGTCGATTGAAAATTTCCTCTTAAAGTACAGAGATTTAAAAACACTCTGCGACAACAAAATCATACCAGAAAGATTTCACCACGAATTTTTAAATTTACAACATGATCATACCATAGAAGACACGTTGCCTGAAACCGATCAAGAAGACAATTCCGTTTAGATATAAAAAATAAAAAATTGTTTCTTTGAAAATGTTAAGTTTTACAATGACTTTTTAGTACTTTCTTTTAACCACGTACAATGTTCATAATGATATATAAAACATTTTTATTTTTCGTTGTTAATAAAAAAAGTTTGAATTAAACTATCTGCGTGGTTCTATTTTATATATTGTAACCTTTAAAGGAAAGGTCCTAACTCTTTTTTTTTTTTGTAAGCCCCAAAAAATCTCTACTGAAAAAACACTAGTTAGGGCCTTTCTATATTAAGGCAACGACATGTATGTATGTATGCGTAACAAAGAAAAAACACTTTAACACCTTTTTCCCATATTATGATAATAATTCTTACTATTAGACATTCACTGTATTTCTAATAAAAATAAAAAGCCTTTTATATATATATAAATACATACATTTATGTATAAAATGTTATAAAAATGACCTAAAAAGAATTATATTAAAAAAATAGTTTGGTCATAAGAATATTTTATCTTAACCGACACAATTTTTTCCCAGTAGTTAATCAGAATGACAGCAAAAAAAGCTTAAGCGCCAAAAATTGCTGTTGTTTGGTTTTTATGAGAAAGCAATTGCATTGATTTTATGCATTGGAAAAAAATGTGTCTTTATACAAAATTTTGTTGCTCTAACTTGATTTGAACAAGAAATAAATAATAAAAACCTTCCCCTGTAAAATTTCGTTTTTGTCGCTTGAGCTTTTTTTGCGGTTATGGCTCGATATATGCACGTATATGAATATTTTTCCAATATACAATACTATTTCCAATTTATCAAAAAATATTATTATTGTTTCAAATTCCTTACATGTACGTGTAAGCCAATAAAACAATTATTGCTTTATAAAATGAAAACTGACGGTAAACGGACAGAAAATAAAGTATTTTTCAATTTGAGACATAATTTGAAAACAATTCAATTTAAAGCTAATTGACAGTAATGTTCCAAATAAATTAGAACAGTTCACTGTGCTACGAAGTCAGGAACAAAATTTTATTTTGTTTTTAATGCTATTTATAAGAATTGTAAGCACTGAGACAATAGATACAAATTAATTTATTAGAACAAAACATAAGAAGGTAGGTTAGTGTAAAAGCTTTGAAACCAGAGCGGGCCGTTATGATGCCACAAGTAAGCGCAGTCCTTGTAAACTGACCGAATTCCAACAAACTCATCGAAGAAGTTAGTCAGCGCAGATACTGCACATTAAAAGCACGACCCACCTATGCCGGAAACCAATCTGCAAGTTTAATTAACGAAGCTATATTCTTGATATCAATGAATGATAACTCCGTTAAGCTGACAAGTAATGTAGAGACAAATAATCTAAATCTACATCTCGCAAGAGATTGAGATTGACAAAGAAAGTCAGTCTCTTCAGCAGACTCACAACCTCGGCAAAAGTAGTTTCATGGGAGCTGCAGTTTTTCCGTTTACCTTCCCACAATGCAATGACCCGTAAACATAGCCACGGTCATCGAGATAACATTGCGATAAAGTTTGAGTAGTTGATCGGTACGCCTCCTATCCATCGTGAGCCAATTGAGTCGGGCAGTAAAGCGAGATTCCTAGTTGACACAGGAGAGGTTGGACGCCCCAGCAGAATGTTTGCCTAATAGGCAATTTAACTGAGGTAAATGACATATCCATCAAGAGACTTCTTGCAAAAACTCTAAGAGTAAATAAAATTGAAATGAAAATTGAAGTGTATAGATCATGTATAAAATAAGAATGCGAGAAGTTAGCTCGTAATACTGATTGAAGGGTTGTAATGACTAAATATATATGTATGTCATGTAAGTAGCATATCCAATTCAATTGGCGAGGGTTCTTGAAGGAGTATACTAGTCTAGTAAGCTCATCGGCCCTGCTATGCCTTTGTGCCTAGAGATCCAGACAAGTGACACCAGAAAGGACGTCGAGACTGCGGCGTGACTCCCTAACCAGTTTGGAGATGTAATAAAACGTTGACTATTAGAATAGGTAGTAATCCGGTTATGGTAGCACCATTGATGAGGATGCACTGAGCGGCTTAGTCAATGGCCAATACCTTAAATATTGCAAATATTTGATGAAACGATAACTATTGCTTTCCTAAAATTATACTGGAATTACCATAAGGTCTGTAAAGTTCTCATCTGTCTTTCTCCTAGAAACTTTTGTCCTTATAGTTTACCAACTGAAACGTATGAAAAGAATTCTTCCAAATTGTTTTTAGAACAACGATGCATCCAAGTGCATCCGTCAACTTAAAGTCCTCTTTAGAAATCATTCAAATTTCTTTCATTTTACTTCATTTCACTTCATCTCATGCCTTTCGAAAGTAGTTTAGCATTCATTCGTATTTTTTAATCCAATTAATTCGTGTCTCATTTTTTCTTCATCCATTTTCTTATATGCCTTTCTGTTCAACATTAATTTGTCCATCCGTTTTATGTTCGGCATTACTAAAGACATTTTCTCATTAGTCTTCTTAAGATGTCAAGATTATTTTTCGTTTCCTTTTAATGAAAGGCAATTTTTTTTCGAATTCTTTTTAACATTCTTGAGCTTAATTTTGGGGGACTAGTTAGGTAAGTTAAGTATTTCATTATTTTTATAATTACTACAAGGCACTTTAACTTTAAGAAGCCAATTAGGAAAATAAAAATATATACCAGGATACCGATATGAAATAAGCGTGAAACTAAAAGACTTTTTATTCAAAGTATTAATCATTGCTGGCTACACATATTTTCCATCATTCAGGCGATTTGTGAATTTCACGCCAATAAAATTGTTCGTCTTTTGAAACATACATACATAATTGGTCATTTTAACCCTTCTGTCAGGGTTGAGGGAGGGACCTATAGTTTATAAAACGCAAAATTGTCTATCTTTTCTTTACTAGTCACCATTCTTTTAAGATATGGTTCGATTTTTTATATTCTGGGATTGGTCCATGAGGGTTTATTTTGTATTAATTTGTGCAGGAGCCGCTCATCAAACTCCATTTAGTTCACTTGACATGTTGATTAGGATTATAGGACTAGTAGAGTGTTGTTTATGTATTTTCAAATTAAGTGAAATGTATTCGGAAAACTTATAAACGTGAGATGGCTGTTGCTCTATTTATATGTTGATTTTTTTAAATGTCTGGGCTGCCAACAGGTACGAAATTCTTCTAATAACATTATTGCAACGATCGGTTAGCACCTTCTTACTACCTATAGTAATCCATATTATTATATATTTGCGAATTAATTTTTGTTGTGAAGTCCAATTGTTTCGTACAGAGACTGCCATAAAGTCTCTGTCGAACGTTGTGAATAATTCCAGGATCGTCAAGGAATGTCGCCGTTGCTTCAACCTTCTTTCTGGGCGCTGCAGTGTCACACTTGCCTGGGTCCCCGGATACTGTGACATACCGGGAAACTTCAGAGTCGACGAGCTGGTGAAGGCTGGCGCACTGCCCCCGGAATCCTGTTCGATCAATTTAGGAATGCCACTTGCCTCGAACAAACTGGCCATCGTGCGGAAATTTTTCCGGGATGCCAACCTATCCTGGATCAACGAGGGGTCCTGCTCAACCGATAGGCTCACCTGGCCCCGGATGTATAGAAGGCATACCAACCGGTTACTTCCACTTGGTCGAGGCATCATATCAATCACAGTGGCCATGCTTACAGGTCACTGTGTTATGGGTAGACACGCGGAGAGAATGCGGCTCCCATTTAACGACTTCTGCCGTGGGTGCAGATACGCTGAAGAGGACGAGACTGTTGCTCATTTTCTTTGTCAATGCCCATCTCTTCTGAGATGCAGATATAGTTTATTTGGCTCTCCAACCCTTGTCAGCTTGACGGAGCTATCGTCCATTGATGTCAAGGATATAGCCTCGTTTATCAAACTTTCTGGCTGGTTTTCCAGCGAGGGCTAGTCGTGCTTTGGATTTGCAGATCTTGCGCTGACCGACCTCTCCCTCTTGGATTCGGGGGAACTTGGTCAGTACAGTGAGCTTCTGGTATGAAGCTACCACACTAACCTAACCTAACCTAACAATTGTTTCGGTTAGAAATGGAATGTTATTTCAGTCATATGGCTAATGCGGTTGATCTCACAGGACCTCATTTGATAGCCGATTTTCGTGTATATGGGATCGTATCTCGGCAATGGCATCTTGAATGTGGGCTTTCAAATGCTCAACTGTCTCTCGGGTATCGGCGTAGCAGTTTTCTTTAATGGCACCCCACAGAAAATGGTCCAACGGTGTCAAATCGTAAATTCTTGGCGGCCAATTGACGTCACCATTTCATCTCATTAAACGTCCATCAAATGTTTGCCGCAATATATCGATTGTGCGTGAGATGTATAAAAAATTACACCATCTTGTTGTAACCAAACATCATTTACATCTATATAATGAAAAGCCTTTAAATGTTCAATTGTCTCTGGTTTGTCGGCATAACACTGCGCCCCATAAAAAATAGCCAAATCTCTGGTTTTTGCATGCCAATTGACATCAAAATTCCGGCTAATTAAAAGGTCATCAAACGTTTGACGCGATAAATCGATTGCGGCTTGAGATGCGTGACAAGTTGCACCAACCTTTTGAAAACAGACATCGTTCACATCAATGTTATGAAGAGAGGGTACAAAAAAATCGGTGATCATGGTGCGTTAGGTGTCGCCATTTACCGTAATGGTTAGGCCGTCCTCATTTTTAAAGAAATATTGGCAAACGATGAGATAGATGGCCCACCATATATATGTATGTCTATCTAATATTTTGAAACTTAAATTTGTTTGGTAGTGTACTTACTTCAATCTGTTGGTATTATGCTTTAATAAGGTTGTTTATATTAAGTTGATAATGTTTGAAGTTCAATATGCCAAAAGAAAGTCTGTCGGCTATAAAATACGAAACAAATTGAGAAATTATAGCTTAAACTTTAAACAAATTGAAGAAAAAATTTAAAAAAGTCTTTAAAACTACACGAAGGAAAACAAAATGTATTATTGCCGCAGGCAACATGTTTATGGCATCAGAACTCAATGCAGTTTTATTGCACTGACACAACAATAAGTCTAGACTGTATGTTATTATTATTACTTCAGTAGCACCAATTGCTTTCTTCTTTTCACAGACAGCACACAAGTTGCAGATATTCTTGTCCTTGCATTCAACAAGAATTATTCGTTTACTTTGGTCATTTTATTTATAGCTTCCCGATTGAATGTTTTAATGTAAAGGCTAACAATAAGAAAATTCGGATTTATTTTCACAGAAAGACACGAAGACATTAATTATTGTGACAGTTTCATATGTTTCGAATGGAACATATGGTAGCATGGTAATTGCAATCGATTGAATTTGAATGCCAGAGAACTTTAATTTTGAATTGAATTCTTTAAAGTAAATTTAAAAATTAGGTGAACCGGTAGGAAGTAAACGTCAGTTATTGAGTTATTTGTATATAACTCCATAGGAAACACTTATTGTGAACGAGATTTAATTGTTTATTTTGTTTTGGTGACTGAAAACAATAGACATGACTTTTTTTCTTCGTGGTATTAAAGACGGTGGATTTGCGGAAGAATGAATTTTGAATTTTCATTTGAAGAAAAGTTCTATAAACATAAATAATTTAAAGAGTGTTTTATTGTGAAAATAATTATTCCTTTTACTTTTGTAGCCAGCCCTGGGCACTCGTTATCATCGCTCCGTTTTGTAACTGTTGCTCTAAAGCAATTTGATTATTGAATTCTGTTGTTATTTCATGCTTTCGTTTCTATCATTGCTATGACCGTTAGCCTTCTTATTGCTGTACAATGTTATTACTCCAATCATAACGATACTGATGACACAACTTTCCGTTCTTTACACGTACAGTTTTGCTGATGCTTCTACAGTCATGTTGTATTCATTTGGCAAAAAAATGTATTCTTATAGATGGTTGTGAATAGTACTGCCTTCAAGCAACAGTTTTTTCATTGCAATGTTACATTTATTTGCGTTGCAATTTTGTGAAGTATGTAAAAGCCTGTTATGAATTCATTGTATGTATATGAAATCTTTCTTGCTGTCGAAAATACTGAGAGGCATTAAAGAAAAAACATTTGATCACGACAACATATTAGTGTTAACGGTGGTGTAAGTGTAATCGATTACTTTATATATTTGTGATGATGTTTAATGTACATTGAATTGACATTGTGCGGAGGTTTTTTTTAAACTGATGGACACAAAAATATTTCTTTGTGATATTAGAATAGAACTTCCATACATACATAATTGGTCATTACAACCCTTCAGTCAGGATTTCGACCTAGCTTCTCACACTACTTCTGTTGTGTGCGTTAATTTTATACATGAGTGGCGGGGCCTACAGTTTAAAGTCGACTCCGAACGACAGATTTTTGAGAAGCCCTTCATGGCAATTTTATTTTCTCTCAGAGTTTTCACCAGAAATATGCTGAGAGGCAGTCGCCGAAGAAATACTTTTTTCTTATTTCGTTTTGACTGACCTGGGATATGAACCCGGGCTTTACATTTTATAAGCCAACACACTACTTCCTAGACTACGGTGGCTAGAACAACTTAACTTTTAACTTTTAATGCCTATAGTGTTGGCGACAAGTTATCTTGATTTTCTCTCAGATATATCTTCAGGCGTATCACTTTCTAATGCAATAGGTTCCAATAGACAAGTTAAACAGAGACTATACTATTGGTTTCAATAACAGGGATTTCCGAACTTTGACAGTCGGTAAGGGCCAAACAATGTTAGGCGGCAAGTCTATCATAAAAGTCAAATCCTATCAATTAAAGGCTTCAATGTTCTTCGATCAAAATACCTATAAAATCTCTATCTACCTGACCCAGCCGCACAGAGAATACCATAGTGATCTTTGTTTAGTGTGCAAACTCTACGTTTATACAGCAAATCTTCTTGCATGCATATGAGTGCAACTAGTATGTGAACAGCCTATACCACTTTAAAGTGTCGAAAGTAAGTTTAAGAAACCTTCACTAGAATTGATCGTTATTAAGGACAATAACGTTTACATCTTTTGAATAGTTTTAAGATTCTTCATTGTTCACCACTTCCATGCTTTCGAATATGTCACACATTGATTGTCTTCGTTATTGCATGATTGCATGAAGACTAAGACTAAGCTTAAGTTGTGCTTTCTAGTGTTTGAGGCTTGACCCTCTTCGTCTTCGTAAACTTTGAAAAATTACTACCAGAACACCCGCCTTTGAGGTTTTCGAAGCAACGGCAGAAATTCGCTGACAATGATTTTCTAGGTGGCGTCTGCAGGTTTAGAAAACTTGGCTACTGAACAGCTATTTACTAATAGTTGCTGATTGTTCTAAAATATCTCAAAAGCCTTTTAATAATCGGAGAGTATGGCGGGAAACATGGTGATAAAACTTAGCCTCTGTGGTACATCAGTAACGCGTCAGGCCATACTTCCCTACTAACTCTATTGCCATTTTGAGCGGTAAAGCTGATTTCTTATATCGTTTTTCTTATATCGTTTTGAACGAGATGTCTCATCAAGCGATTGTATTACAGGTTCTTGTCTAATAAACCTAATACGGCGGCTTAATTTAATCTTATTTTAACTTCTCGTTAACTACTTAGCTTGTTTTTCATAATATTGTATATTTCGTTTAGTTAATAATCTACCACATTACCAACATATACAGCACTACCCACACTTAATCCATGTAGCTGCATATCAGCTGTTTCTTAAAATATTGTTACGTTTTTACGTTTAAATATAGAGTTCGTAGATTAAAAAAAAATTAATTTGTGTTAAATTTTAGATGAATTCTTTATTGATCGCACAATTCTGTGTGGCACTGTTCACAGCTTGATGTAAACAATAACAATTTACTTTGCTTGTTATTCTTCTTGACACTCTCTTTCGTAAACTCTAACGATTGTTCGTCAGATGTTTATAATGGAGATCTTCAAACCACGATTATTCTCTTCACACGCAACGTATCTTCAGACAACACTGACTGAATTTTTACTGACTCCGTTGCCTTTTTTGTCTTGCTTTTTATATGCCAAAGTAAACAGTCTGATGAATGCTCTTGAAGGAGAATGACTTCGACTTCTCGAGATCTCCATAAATGTAAACATCGTTGTTTTATTGTCGTTTGTACATATTGTTTGTAGTTGCAATTTTTGTTTTGTTGTTTTTTTATACTGTTGTTGTTGGTGTATTTGTTTACTTTTTTATCATGTAAACAAGTTCATTTGTTTTTGTTTTTGTAGCTTTTATTTATCATTTTAATGTTAAACGATGTAACACTATTTCCATTTTCGTAACATTATTACATCTAGAAATGTTCAAAATGTTATGAAATGGAGTTTCACAGTTTATAACTGTTGCAACAAAGAAACCCTCGAAAATTTGTTTAAAAAAATGAAAAATTATTGAGAAAGCAAAGGAATAAACATATGGAATCTGGTAGGACTCTGTAAAGTGAATTAATCTGGTTTTAAATTTCATTCTTCTTTTAAGTTGAATTTAATCTTATAATTTTTCATTTCGTTAATTTATTTCAAATTTAATTACTAATCTGTGTCACATTAACTGCAGCCTCTTCTACACCCCTGTTTCACACTATGTTGTCTAACAACACAACTGACTGACTATCCACTGAAACTTTGCTGAGTCTGCCTTAAATGTCTGTTTTTCTGTTTTTATGCTGACAGTAATTAATGTTATTAAGGTCAGAAATGTCATGTTGCAACATGAAGCAAGTGACGTTGCAGCACTACTACTAACGCAATCTTACCCCAGCTGTAAGTGCTAATGATATTACTCTCGTACAATAGTAGTGTAATCACTGTTTCTATTTCACTTCTACAAAGCAACCAACACTCATCAAACTGCACTTAAATGCTTTAGCAGATGTTGTCTGTAAATTTGTGGTAAATTTTGTAAGTGAATCACTTGGGTAACGTGAAAAATAAAGAACTCTTTTTGAAATCCATTACTAATCATCAAACCAGAATAAAATAGGGTGCATAAGCCAGGACATAATGGAGAGAAAGGCAACTTATAAGATTTTAAATGAATTACTTTAAATTGACAGTTGATTAGAATCTTTCGAAGCAGATATCTCCTAAAAAAATATGTCATACACTCAAGGTATCTACATCGGTGCATCCAGTATTAGTCTCTGGCACTTAATTGATTATTGAGAGCATAGTAGCACTTATTGGTGATCCTACGTTTGATCTTCAGACTGACATCATTTTTGCTGGTTACGGCGGACCTAAGTTAAAAAAATTTACTGCCAACATCAAAACTATAGTAATCGGCAGTAATCTGGAATCCGACACGCATTATTTATCTATTTGTCAGATGTCGTTCAATAGCACTAAAGGCAATAGTTACGCCCGCTTGGTACTCCCTAATACCTCCATGTAGTCAGCGTACACCAGCAACTGGATACAATTGTTCAAAATAGTGCCGTTTCGATGCACTCCCGCCTTCCGCAGAACACTCCATGACGAAGTTGAAGAACAAGGATGATTAGGGATAGTCTTATCTAAAACCCAGAACGATACTAATAGAGCTCCAGCAATTGCTCAATAGCCTTATTAGCTTCTCAGGAATACCAAGAATACCAATAATCAGACATTCCGGCAAAAGCACGATTCCTTTCGAAGACTGACAAAAAAATATGGTGTGTGTCAGAGATCATACTCATAAGTACTCATGAAATTTTGAGTATGAGTGAGTAACAGTAATGAAATTCAACTACTCTGATTCATTCGTACTCACTACAACGTTGATTTATAAGTATAGGTTGCAATGAGTATGAGTACAACATTGACATCAAACTCATAATATTCGAAATATGTTTGATTCATACATCATTCATACATCATTCATACTCATTCAGATTCATAAATTTAGAAAAATACTTATAATACTCATAAATGATTCGAGTGACTCGAATCATTCATCAAAATTTACAGCCTTAGTTGTTGTTCCATTTACAAAAAAGAAGAGAGAAAAAGACAAAGCCAGCAAGTAAAGCAAACACACAACCTTCTAGTGAGTATTGTAGTGTTCGAAGCATACTTATTTTGTGATTCTTGTAAATGTTGAGTAAAGTCGAAATCAACAATAGCATGCGTATTGTTAAAAAGGAGTACGAGTACGATTCAAACTTTCAATATGAGTATATGAATATGATATTAAAATATGTATGAATGCGCATAAGTATAAGAAATTATGAGCATGATTCGAATTTATGCATCATTTTGAATACTCATTGCTGATCTCTGGTGTGTGACTACTAGTTTTTCAAGGATCTTCTCTAATGTTTAACGAAATTTGAATATCTGGTCGATGGTGGTGGACTTGCAGATCTGAAGTCGTACTGATAACGTCCAATCAGTGCTTTGTGGTTCGGCATCAAAATACATTTAAGAGAGCCTTGTATGCGATAAAAAAAGGCTTATACCCCTGTAGTTGATGCATATTGTGGATTCTCAGCTTCTCAGGGCAGGCCAGAAGACACTAAGATTCCAATCATTTCTAAATCAACTCATGCATGCTTCCTACCAGTTCATTATCTGTGGGCGGTCTTTTAGGACCTGCTATCTAATGCCAAGTCCCAAGTGTCATTACCCTTATGGTAACTAAGGTGGTGACCTTTATGAGTACATAACACATAACGGATCATTACAACCCTTCAGCCAGAATTAGGACCTAGCCTCTCACACCATTTATATTGTGTGTTTTAATTTTATACATGAGTGGCGGGACCTAAATTTTAAAGTCAATTCCGAACGACAGATTTTTAAGAAACTTTTCATGGCTATTTTTTATCTACTCTCAGAGTTTTTGCCAGAAATATTCTGAGAGATAGTCGCCAAAGAGATATTTTTTAACGTCTAATAAACCAACACACTACCTACTAAGTATACTACGATGACTTTTATGAGTGTTAGCAGCAAATAACAACTGTTGCGTTCTTCAATTTAACGTTTATATTGCACATAAACTGCCACCGTAATGGTCCAAACTCTGTAATTGTTATGAGAGAACAAAATAACCATGAACTATATTTTTAACCGTAGTGTATATGATTTCAAAATATTTCGAATTCTTTCGGCATGGGTGATAGAATTAAGGCGGGTATGTTCGCATTTGCTTGTTCTTTGATTTTTTTCTTTTCTTTCACTGAGACATTAGCAACAGATATTTCTTTGTTATCCCAAGGGAAGAGTGGAAATTTTGATATACATGCATAAAGAACTCTCAAAAATAAAATCAAAATCTTGTAAACGTATACCTTAATGGCGACAGTTGCCTGAGGAGACTTTTTGATTAAGGTATTCACTTTACTTAACATATTTGCAAGAATTTTCAAATGTACAAGAATATTTGAACAAAATATCAAATTCGCTTTATTCTACGCATATATTGTAGACCTCGTTTGAGTTTAAATGGAAAAAATTCTATTTTTATTTCACAATAGCCAACGGAGAAATTTTTTAATTAATTACACGAAGTTTTCGCACCTCAACCAGCGTATTAAAAAACTTACAAATTTTGTTTCTATACAGTAAGACCCCGCTAAACGCTGTTTCAGTATAGCACGGTAGTATTGGGATTCCCCTAAATCGCACACTGTATTGATACTTGTTGGACATGCAATGAAACGGCCATGCTCCAACCAAAAGCGTTGTACCATATAGCGACTGTGTTTACTATGTATATTTTTCAAACTTTCTTTTTCACTGATCCCCATTACATATGTTTTATGTACGGTGTTAGGTTGCCTCGTCTAACACTGGAACTTATTAGAACGTATCCCCCACGTTAAGCGGGGTCTTACTGTAAAAGTGTAGACAAGTGAACGTTAAAATACAAATGTTTTCAAGATTTACTATAAACGAGCCATAATTTGTTTGGTGCTAGCGAAGACATCTGTTAAACATATTCAGTATATATCAGATCAATGAACAAACAGGATCATACTCTTTCATCGTGTTAAAGATGTTGAATTTTGTTTTCATTTTAAGAAAAGTGCTGGAGAGTCGCATCGAATTCTTGTCGAGCATATGATCATGCCGTATCAGAAGAAACATGCAGAAGATGGTTTCGACGATTAAGAGATAACGATTTTCAGGTAGAAAATTAAGAAACTATAGGACCACCAAAAAGGATTGAAGACGCCGTATTGCAAACAAAATTAAATGAAGATGACACTTAGTAGGCAGTGTGCTGGCTTAATACGCGACGTGAGACAACGGTCCAAGCCGCAGATCAGATATCAAAACAAAATTATGAAAAAAAATTTCTTCGGGGATTTTCTCTCAGAAGATTTCTGGCAAAAACTCTGAGTGTAAATAAAATTGAACTGAAAAGCTTCTCTAAATAGCTGTAGTTCGGAGTCGCCACTCATGTATAAAACTAACACACACAATATAAGTGGTGTGACAAGCTAGGTCGTGATCCTGTCCAATGGGTTGTAATGACCAATTACATATGTATGTATGTATGATAACACTTCCTGACCGTTTAAAAGCTATGAGAAACAGCCAAAAGTCTGAAAAATTAATACAACATGAATTGAACTGAGAGGCAGATGGGAAAACTGAAAAATTACTTTTGAAATTTTGCTTCAAAGACACGTTAAAAATCAGTCTTACATCGAATTGTTACTGGCAATGAAAAATGGATTTATTTTCAGACTCCTAACTAGAAAAAATTATTAGTTAATCCAGGACAACTACCAACTTCAGGTAAAAAACCAAATCGATTCGGCATGAAGACAATGCTGTGAGTCTGGTGGTACTAGAAGTGTATGGTGCACCACGAAATTAACAGAACATAAGTCAAATATTTTAAGGCCATTTAAAAATAGTTGACTCTATCCTTGAAATACTAAGTGCGCATAACCACAGATTGTGCACGTACTTACGAAAACTATACAACAAGTAAACAACACCAAAGAAATATAATACAACTGTATGTACAAAATTAAAAAGAATACATACCGCATACAAACCAGAACAAAAAGTAACATATGATAAATAAAAATAACATGAGATTGTGGTAATAGGATTAGTAGGTAGGACAGGAGTATATCCTGCTAAAGATGTTTTCATCCGTCTATTATTAATATGCTTTAGACTAGAAAAGGAGTGAAAAAACTGAAAGAATAAAACTGACAAGCATGTGAAATGTTTTCCTTAATGTCAATCACTTTGGTTTGTCTATATGTCGCTTTGTCACTCATTTCATTACCATACATTTCACGAGAACACTATGATGCATGTGTTGTATGGAAAAACATCTATGTAATATGCATATAAATAGTCCTATAAGCTTAGTTAGTAGTTATGTGGGACGAGAGAAGTGTATAATCAGAAAATCATCAACATCAACATGTAGTTGTACAACTCTCATGCTTACTGCAGGAGGTATTTCTTTTTGTTTGTATGTTTTTATTTGTATTTTTTTTTTTGACACGTATTTAATATCAGATTTTATTTATTCACAAATTTCTAGAAATACATATGTACACGCACATGTGCAGCATTTTTATGCGTATTATCTCTTCTAGTCATTTCTCTGTTCTGATGGTTGATTCTGTGAACTCACTGTGCATTAACTATTTCCCTGCGGAGTATTATTTTGACTGGACTTTTCTTTTTCTGCTTCCGAACAGGGACGACTTGGACTCTGACCTCCTGGATGTATGAGGAAACTAAACCTGAACATTTCACTAGGACTGCTAGATTACTACATCGTGTTTCAAGCGAAAGTAATGGCCATCTACCGGCCTGCTAAATTTATCCTCATTAACGATACTCCTTTCACCCGTGTCTCAAATTTCCCTGATAGTCAGACTGCTATAAGATCTCTATCGAGCATTATGCTTATCTCTATGCTCGTTAGAGATTGTCGCCGCTGTCTTGACGTTCTCTCTGAGCGGATCTTCTGTCTGGACGCCAAACTATCCTGCGTCGATGAGGAATCTTGCTCCACTGCCAGACTCACTAGGCCCTCGATGGATAGAAGGCACGTCAAGCAGCTTTTTGGACTTCATCTTCATGTCATCTCGATAGTAGCGGCCATGCTTACAGGTCATTGCCTTATGGGAAGATACACAGAAAGACTTCAGGCCCAATTTAACAACTTCTGCCGTGGGTGTAGTTCTGCTGAAGAAGAGGAAATTATTACCCCTTTTTTTGTTACAGCCCATCTCTTTCGAGGTGCAGATATAGGCTATTTGCCTCTCCAAAATCCTTGTCAGCATAACGGAGTTATCAGCCATTGATATTAAGGACTTGGCTTTATTTACTAAGCTTTCAGGTTGGTTTTCCAGCGTAGGGTAGTCATGCTTTTAATCACTTGCGCTGACCACCTTCTCCCCTATATTGGTGGATTTCGGTCAGTACAGGGACTGCTTTTACCTGTGGCATCACAACGGTCCGCTATGCGTTCTCAAGCTTTGGTAACCAAAGCTACCACTTCGACCGACCTGATATCTTACAGTGCGAGGCAAAAATAGATACACAACTCACATTAAAAATCGCAGATGGCCATTCGCTTCATAGTATTTGAATAAACAATTACGAATTTATTAGGCCAATAATGATTTGATCTTATGATTTATTTGACCGAAAGTGTTGCTCAAACTTCAGAAGACAAATCTTGTAATGTTTGAAGTACAGCAAAGAATGTACTGCATTGTAAAACCAGATCGAAATATGCACAAATGATGCCGCCAGACCAAAATTCACAAAAAAGAGTAAGTTTTAAGGGATGCATTAGACGCTCTCGGATCCCATGTGGATTGTTATCTTGCCAAATTCGACAACTTGATTGTTCATATACCTATTCATTCTGTGTACACCTCTAAAAGTTTCATTTTAAAATATTGTTACGAAAATGGAAAAATCTAGATACTGGTGTTTTGCTTTTACATCGTTTAGTATTAAAATTTAAAAAAAAAATCTACCAAAACAAAGACAATGAACTTGTCTACAAATTAACGCACTTCGTCAGGTAACAACAAACACCAGCATAAAAAGCGATAAACAAGTAAACAAAAATATACCAATAAACACCAGCATAAAAATAATGTAAACAAGTGAACAAAAATACAACAACAAACACTACAAGAATAAATGTAAACAAAATACACAAACAACAATAATGAAACAACGATGTTTATATTTATAGAGATCTCGAGAAAGCCAAAAATATTCGCCTTCAAGAACATTAATCAGGCTATTTACGTTGCCATATAATAGTGTGTGAAGACGCGGTGCGGATGAGGAGAGTAATCGTGGTTTGAAGATCTCCGTTGCAAAGATCTGTCGAATAATTGTTATCGTTTATGCAAAAGGGTATAAAAAGAGGAATAACGAACAAAACAATTGTTGTTATTTGCATCAAGTTATGAACAGTGGCACACAGAATTGTCCGAATAATATAGAGTTTTAATTAAAACTAAACACAAATTTATTATTATTTTATTTTCAATCTACGAGTTCATACTTTAAAGACTTTTAAAAGGTAAAAACGTAACAGTATTAAATAAATAAAATTGTTATGTAATAAATTTCCTCTGTAAGTCAATTTTGTTTATAATTTTAGCTGAATTTTATTAAAAATAACCATCTGTTTAGATTCTTAAAATTTAATTGATTTTTTAAGGGCACATACTTTTCTTCTACGTTATAATAACATTTCGAGGTTTTTCCGTTATTACCTTCAAAAGTCATGAGAAAAAGAAACCGTTTTGATAAAAAAGAACCATTTCCACTAAATATTCTTTCCGTTGTGTTGTTTGCTCCATCCATAGTTTATTTCTAGCACATCAGCTAGAAGCCAACAGAGTAACAATCATAAAACAGCAAAAGAGAACCAAACCATCACTGCGATGAAAAAGAAGAGAAATTCCAAAGTAAATACAATCAACTTCAAAAGACAACAACAACTTCATCTTGGTAAACATCATTTATAAAGTGGTTTCGTTTCGATACGATTTTTTCATGGGTTTTGAAATTTTTTTGTTGGTACGCGACCAGTATCAACAAAAACTCAATAAAGGATGCTAAATATAAAAAGAAAACAAATATCTTCAATGTGCAGTATTTTTTAAAACACTCAGCTGCAAAGATACACTGTTTTTGTAAATGAAAATGAAAAATCTTGCAATTGAATGGGGTATTTTTTAAGCTGCTTGAGAAATATCAACATCGATAACTACAGTTTGACAGCTGGATTTGCAAGTCATAATGAATCAGAACTTACTTACTTAATAAATCATTCATACATACATAATTGGTCATTACAACCCTTCAGAAAGGATTACGACCTAGTTTCTCACACCACTTATTTTGTGTGTGTTAATTTTATACATGAGTGGCGGGATCTACAGATTAACGTCGACTCCGAACGACAGATTTTTGAGAAACTTTTTCATGGCAGGTTTATTTACTCGCAGAGTTTTTGCCAGAAATCTGCTGAGAGGAAGTCGCCGAAGAAATATTTTTTTTTCATATTTCATTTTGTTGTCTGGCCTGGGGCTCGAACCCGGGCTTTACGTCTAATAAGCCAACACACTACCTACTAGACTACGGCGACTACACCGTCCTTTAAAATTGACTGTTTGCTGCCTTTTACACGTTGATAGTATCACCAGTTCTTATTTCGAACTGAACGAGTAACCTCAGTTACGTTAATTGGCAAATATTATTGGGTCAATATATAAAAGTTGTGTTTCGAAAAATTTTTCCGTACAATGTGAAAGAAATTGATTGATGCGAATATCTATTAGGTGATAACTGTTTTTTCAGAAGAAGTTCTGGATTTTGCAGAAGATATATTAAAATATTTCTTTTTCCTGGAGATGTCTGACCTGGAGTTCCATTCATGGCGTCATGTCTAATAAACTACCTACTAAACTACGGCGACTTAATTTTATTTCAGTTTCGGTGTCCCGATCACTTGAGTTTTTTGTTAATAAGCATCAATTGATTTTTTTTAAAGATATTGTGCATCCAACATAATGTTACGTTTTTACCATTTTAAAAATGTTTAAAATATGAGCTCGTAGGTTGCAAATAAAAATAAAATTAAATTTGTGTTTAGTATTAATTAAACTTCTTTATTATTATTCGCACAATTTTGTGTGCCACAGCTCACACAACAGCAACAATTGCTTTGTTTACACCCTTTGTGTAAACAATAACAATTGTTCGACAGATCTTTGTAACGGAGATCTTTAAACCACGATTACTCTCTTCAAACGCAACGAGTCTTCACACAAGGCTGACTGAATTTTAACTGACTCCCTTGCCTGTTTTGTCTTGCCTTTTATATGGCTAGTTAAACAGTCTGATGAATGCTCTTGAAGGCAAATAATTTCGCCTTCTCGAAATCTCTATAAATGTAGGCATATTGTTTATATTGTTGTTGTTTGTGTATTTTGTGTACATTTATACTTGCAGTATTTGTTGTTGCATTTTTGTTTACTTGTTTGTCACTTTTTATGCTGGTGCTTTGTTGGTATCTTTTGTATACTTGTTTATCATGTAATAAAGTTCATTGTATCTGATTTTGTAGCTTTTGTTTACAATTTTAATGTTTAACGATGTATTCTCTATTCTAAGGAATCTCTTATAACAAGAAATATAAAAATTACATTGTTCAAATCATTAATTAACAAATCATTTGGCTACAAATTATTGTTTAATTTCCACGTTTTAAATTGTCCTCCCTTTACTCTTTATCACAGTTTTCCGCATAAACCTTAAAAGTTTTTCTAAGGTTATAATATGAATTGCTGAAAAGCGAAAGAGAAAACTAACACAAACAAAACTGTGGCTAACCAGTCATTTTCTCCGTGGACTAAACTAACCCAAGTGCCTTAGGCACATACCATAAACATTTAACCACAAGGACGATAAACTATTGAGGCCTATGCAAATAAGAGTAAAAATTATACTACAGAGGCTACACAAGAATAATTGTTTAAATGGCAATGAATAGAAACTCATTGTTGGTAGATGGAAAATGAAAATAAAAATGGAGGATTCTGCAATAATTGCATCAGCTGGACTTCAGTAGCAGCGTGTGTAAATTACAAAAATATTTCACTGTGAAAATGTTATGGACTGTAGCAGCGGGAATAAATTACAAAAACATTTCAATGTGATAATGTTAAACCCTTAAAAAGTCATATTTTCTACAGTGGTGTCTGCTCTTTAAACTAAATATTCAACTACAAACATAAAAAACACTCTCGTGTTTAATTAAAATTGTTTCCTGAAACTTGAAAATGTATTGAAAGCATGCTGCAGTGGAAAGTGGTGTAAAATTTTGAAATACATAATGAAATTTTCACTTTCTTTCACTTTCTCATTAAATTTAGAACACAACACTTCCTTTTCCTTAATTTTATCACATAAACGCTCTAGTATGTTGAAATTGTGCTCGCAAAATGCACCCCTCAAAACAGATACTACGACCTGGTTTGCACATGAAAGTCACTTGGGTTAGATAACGTGATGAATAGCAACTGCCTTAAGGGAAGGGGTCCCACTTTGGCCAGCATTTAAGCCCATTGGGATATAACAATGAATTCTACCCGGCAATATAACATACCCTAGAGTAAACCAACTCGAATACATAATAAAACTTGTTACTGCAGCAAAACTTATAGTAGAGAGTTCGGTCAAGTAGGTCAGAAATAAACAGGGCCGCCTCTTTGTAATAATAGCAGGACACTGACTCGTGAGATAAAAGACAGTCTCTTTTTTCCAATTCACAGCTCCTGCAGAAATCAATAGCCAGAATGCCAAGTCTTTCTATCCAAAAGGATAGCGATTCGTAAGAAACGCTCCAAATCGGATGGATGGCCATGCTATTTAAGGACAGAAGTGAGTCGGTCGGTGAGTATTGTTAGACTCAGCAGGACACGTATGGATTAGCAATACGTGTCCTGCTGAGTCTAACAATATTGCACATACCTCATTGGTGGCAACAAGTTTGAGCTTCCCTATAAAACGAGTGGATAATACTCAAACCGGAGATCAGCAATGAATCGTTTTTTCTCTACTCATAAGCACTAATAAAATTTTTAATATAAGTAAGTCAACAAATTAAAAATTTAGCTACTCTGATTTATTCGTACTGATTGTAACATTGATTTATAAGTAAGGTTGTAATGAGTATGAGTACAACGTTGACATCAAACTCATAACATTCGAAATATGTTTGATTCATAAGCCTACTCATTTAGATTCATAACTTGAGAAAGATACTTATAATACCACAAGTGATTCGAATCATTCATACAGTCTTAGTTGTTGTTGCATTTACAAAAAAAGAAAAAGGACAGAACAGAATTAGTGAGTATTTACGTGTACGTACGCGAATTATACTTATTTTGTGTTTCTTGTAAATGTTGAGTAAAAGAGAGTCAAAATCAACAACATCATACGTATTTTTAATTATGAGTGCGATGAGTAGTTCAAACTTTGAATATGAGTAGTATGAGTATGATATTAAAATAAGTATGAATGCGACTGCCTATCTACAGTGTTCTGGCAAATACTATGATAGTAAATAAAATTGCCATGAAATGTTTCTCAAACCTCTGTCGTTGTAAGAACACTTTAAAATTTAAACTATAATAGATCGAGCCACTGATGGATAGACACAACATAATTGGTGTGGGTAGATAGATCGTAATCCCTACCGAAGGATTGTAATTACCAGTTATACATGCATATATTCAATCTTTTCTATATTGTAATAATAAGTCTGATTTTATTTTATGATAAATCTTCATTTTCCTTGTGAGACTTTTTCCCATTTTCTTGTGCCACTAAAACTGTACATTATTTAAATGATGACTGCAGCTGAATATCTAAGGATGTCGGAAGACATTACTTTAACGTAAAAAACGTGACGGTATTTGTTACTGGATGCATATTATTATTCAGGTTTTGTTGTTGTTACTACATTATGCAGCAGTTTAGAACGTTGAGATTGGTGAAGTTTTCTTAAATTGTAGGGAGGGAAAAACTATTGTTTAGCAAAACACAATACAAACAGCCAATGAAGAAAAATTCAACAACAGTTGTTTATTTTCTTAATAAAGCATCTCCGAGTATAACTTTTATAAGAAATTTTCTGTTATTACACATATACAAAACACAAAATATAGTAAAAATACCTTATAATGGAGACTATTTTTATGTTTTTATTATTATCAGATTCCAGATTTTTCGAAATAAGAAATGTAATATTTTTTTCATTTGTATACATACATATATATCAAGGGTATATTCAGGAATTTTCGAACGTTTTAATACCGTGCGAGGTTTTAGACAAGGCGACCCGTTATCATGCGACCTCTTCAACTTTGTCATGGAGAGTGTTCTGCGAAAGGCAGGAGTGCATCGCAAAGGCACCAGGCCTTTAGTGCTATCGAACGGGAGTTGGCGATGATTTACGCATCCGATCCGACAGTGAGCTGCATGAGCTGCTCAACGACATAGACGTTGTGCAGTGTGTTAACATCCAGAGGCTGCGGTGGCTCGGTCATGTCTTTCGAATGGAGGAGAATGCTCCGGCTAGGCGGGTATTTGATGCTGCTCAAGTCGGCAAAGTTTGGGGGGGAAGGACCAAATCGAGCAAGCTCTGTCATCGATTTGTGTGACCAAATGGCGTAATAGCGCGAAAAGCAGAGGCTCCTGGAAGAATATGTTAAGGCAGGCCGAAATCCATTTCTCTTATACATTGCCTTACTAGCCAAGAATCAAACTCAGTGGGAAAACGTACAGTATAGCACTCTATTTTGGCAATTCTGACGATAGCTTTAATCCTAACACTGGAACAAGCAATATCTCATAATTTGTATATTGGGAGTAAGCGTACTTTAAACTGTGTAGAACTTATACTGAAGTAATTCCGTATGTGTATAGGTTTAAATGTTCCCCTGGTAGCTCGTTATTGGCAGTAATGTTGTAAGAAAGTTGACAATGACGTTGTCCATCACAGATTAGATAAGAAAAAGGAGACTGAACGTGTGATAAGGTAGAGTGAGAGATAAATTTTAAGATATTATTGCCATCAATGTATGAAACATGGACAATAGTTTTTTGCAGATATTATTTTTATTGTTTTTATAATTACTGTTGTGCTCTTACATTTCTGGCCACATGTTTTATTTACATAAACAGAAGCCACACGTACACAACTGAAATTCACACAACAGATTCGTCTTTGTAGCACGCTTTACATTCACATACACAGCATGACAAATTTGGTTTTAAGTTATTAATTTCAATGATGGTCGTACTTACATACCAATATTCCGACACACATAAAATGCTTCTTAAATTACGTTACTCACTACAGCACTATGCATAAAACATGGTAGGAGAGAATATTGAAATGCCTTTGTAGTGTCAAAACATGACGACTACTTATAAACGCGTGTGTGTCTGTACATAATGAGAATTTCATATGTACACATGTGGCAATGATATGACAACTGAACTTATCTGTATACATGTATTCAGTAGAAAAAAAAAGGATTTTTTTCCATTAAATGGATATTCATCGTCCATATCATTCCCATCTGTTGTGTTGACACACTATAAAGGTGATTAATTTTCATTTTGTACTCCCATGCGTAATGTTGTTTTATATGGAATGATGAAAGATGGTCATTTAAAATGTTTCCGTTTGCATTTGCATATTGTTACTGGCAACTTGGGTTTTTTAATACACTTAGAAAAAATGGTGACCGCTAGTTTAGATCCTAACGTAAAGAACTTTACCAAAAATTTTATTTAAATAATTACGTATGCCTTTTATAAGGAATTATAATAAAATTGTTAAGTAAATAACATCTAAAATGTTTGTTTTTTTAACTATTGGAGGAATGTATGAAAAAAGGATATATGGCAGGCTTCGGTAATACTAAGTGTATTTGACAAATTTTTTCGTTGAAATATTAACAGACCTTGGACACATTCATATATACAACTTCAAGTCAATTGATGAAGGCTTTAAGATTTTATAGACTTTTTAAAACAAATCAAAATTTTTTTAAATATATTTTTTTTTAATTATTTGTCATAATTTATTTCCCTTAAATCGAGTATTAATACATGTTTAACCTTTATTTGGTTTTAATTTAAAACCATTAAAACGAAATCTATTTTCCAAACATTTTTTCGAAATGTTTTTCACATACTCTCTCTGTAGTTGGCTATTAAGGCTTTTGCCAACTTAGAGCGAGAGAGAAAGGAAGGAAACACAAGGGGAGTGTAAGAGAAATTAATTATTTCAAATTTTGCAAGTTAGACTGGTTTACTAATTACCAATTGCATGATTGCCTGTGTGGCTGGTTCGTATAAAGGCAGATTATGATAAGGCGATAATGAGGTTGGGTGAGCCAATAAAGTCAAAATTTTGTAAGAGTATGTGTGAATTAAAAAATAGCTATTGTTAAGAAATGCATTTAAACGGATGCAATTCATTAAAATCATAAATTTCACTATAGCAACAAAAACGAAATGCCCCACATGCCTAATAAGAAGGCTTGCCAGATGCAAAGGACTTGACATGATGCAAAATCATGCCAATTTCGTATGTCAAGTAAAGAACGTTTTTTTTGTTTCTTTTTTTTTTTTGCAGAACAGTTCAACCTAACTACCTTCTATTATCCGCAGTCGAATAGGTAGCTTGTTGGCTTATAAGACATGTGAAATAAGTATGAATAAATACTTCTTCCGCGACTTCTTCTCAACAAATTTTTGGAAAAATCTATGGGAGTAAATAAAATTACCATGAAAAGTTTCTCAAGTCGATCGTTCAGAGTCGGCTTTAAACTGTAGGTCCCACCATTCATATAAAAAATTAACGTACACAACACAAGAAGATTGTTCGTAACCCTTACTGAAGGATTATAATGACCAAGTATGTCTGTTCAATCTAAAATTATCCTTTGCACTACCCGATCACCTTGAAATAATGACTATAACGCCAGCCGTTGTATGAAACCCGCATTAGACAATATCGAACAAAAATATGTGCATTTTTACTGACAGTAAAGCGTCCAATAGATCTCTAGAGAGTGCATCCAACAAATCTCAAAATGTTCAAACAAGCCATGTACCTCTGGCGAAAGTAGCGATACAGTGCTCTCATATTGGTTTCTGGACACTGGTTCTTAGTTACTAATTTGCCATTACAACTTAGCTTCTTACATCAGCTACATAGGTTGCGTGTGTAAATTTTAACCATGAGCAGCGGAACCTACAGTTTAAGGTCGACTCTGAGTGATAGATATCTTGAGAAACCTTTCATAGCAATTTTTATTTATTCTCATAGTTTTTGACAGAAGACTACTGACAGGAAGCCGCTGAAGAAAGTGTTTTCTTGTGTCGATCTATTTGAGATGTCTAGGCTGAAGTTGAACCACGGCTTCACGTCTAATAAGCCAACACAATATCAACTAGACTACTGACCACGAGAACATTGAAAGTAAGAACAATGCTATCGAACAGGCAAAGTATGGTACAATGAAAAATTCATTTGAATTGATTCGTGAGTATGAATTCCTCTGCAGACCAACCAATAGATGATCTCACACGATATTCAGTCATTTATAAAAGAAAAATGGAGTAATGAACTCACTTGTAGGGAGACCAGACAGATCTGCCCCGATATGAATATATGCAGAACAATGCTTGAGATAAATCTGATCTGAGGTTATCTCTCTCGTTTGGTCAACTTTTCTGGTCAAATGGATCCACGCCATAAATGAATGTCTGGATTAGATGCTACACAGATGGCTTTAAACATGGAGATAAGAGAGGACTGGATCTTTATATAGAAGAACCCGAATACAAACTTTATCTCCGGCTACAGGATCATAAAAGCATAGGTATGCGCGATCAGAAAATCTGGGCTAGTAATCGTCTGGTAAACTCTATGTATAAAGATAACATCCAGGAATACGGAATCACAAAGTCCTGTAGTGTTAAAAGATGTTTAACAATTACTACAGGCACGGAACCGTAGGCATTTTATTGGTACCTAGTCATCAGGGAGTGATTGTTAATAAGAAAGCGAATAGACATTTTAATAAATATTTCAAAGGAATTTATTGATTTCAGAATAATTTCGGCAATATTTGTTTAAGAAAACTAATTTTCGAAATTTTTTGAACTTCATGAGATCTTGTTCTATCGATTACTATGCACTAACATTTCTGTGGAGTAAGGTTCGGTAAGACGTCGTGAGTCTTTTAACACCAAGGGAACGCTGCCAAGCTGTAAACATTTCCTTTTAGGAACACACTAATTAGTTGGCTTATTAGACTTGAGGCTATGACAGCAGATTTTCGGCAAGAAGTCTGAGAATAAAATAAAATTGCCACGAAAAGTTTCTCCTAAAAATCTTTCGTTCGGAATCGACTGCTATATTCCGCCCGCCAATCATGTATAATATTTTTTTAATTCGTTTTATTTTCCTCTTAATTTATACGTAAGTATGTATGTTACATATTATTTAAACATCCCCAAGAATACCTGTATTTTTCTGCCAAGTGAATTCATAAGTTTTTCTTTACTACAGCTAAAGTTCTTATAAAAACTTTGAATTTTTACTAGAGCGGAAGAATTAAAAGGATGTGTGTTATGGTTATTAATTTTTTTATATCGACAATAATGAATAAGTTTATATGTACTACAACACATTGTTGTTATGTATGCCTGCTTTTGTTATGAAAAGTAAAACTTTTAGTTGGCTTCGCTTAACCATTTAGCCATCGAGTTTCCGTGCCAACCGTCTGTTGGCTTTAATTAAAGTGTTTAAAAAGTTTAACATTTTGTTTTAAATTTACTACCTGTTCTCTCTTATAGCCACATCTTAAATAATATATTGGTATCTCAAAGCAATGTTGCAAAATTGATATGGTACTGAACTGTACCTGAAAGAGTACAAGTGGTACTTTTAGAAAAAATATTTATTTAAAGGGGTGGCCTGGTAGTCTAGTGGGTACTAGAATGTTAGCGTGAGGGTCGTGGCTTCGATTCCAACCAGAGGCTCTGGTCTGTTACACTACACCGAGCACAGGGTCTAAATTATTCAGCTCATAATAATTAGATATAATTTGTAATATTGTACCACTCCTACCCCGCCCCCCCTTTTTCTGATTTGATTGCCTTGAGCTGGTGGCTGTACCTTTCTGGACCTAGTGGTGTGTGCACGGTAGCACCGGGATGAAACCCGCAGTGTGAACGGTTCCAGGCTAGGGCTACAGCCGCCCCCGTCCCGTTAAAACCCCGGCAGGCCTTAAAGTACTTTCCTTGTCCGTCGCCGTTAAGTTGGCGGTGTGGGTTCAGTTGAGAAGACTCCCGTTTAGTACCCGATTGCTCAGAGCCAGCAACTGTTCCCATAAGGGATGGTGCCAACCCTCGTGTGGCCTCCCTGCATGCATAGATACCACGGGACAACTTATGGGTAACCACACATTGCGGGCAAGGATAGCGGCTTTGAGTGGGGTCCCATTTCCAATGAACACTGACCCAAACCCAAGACACAAACTTGCGCTAACTCAAATGGGTGAGCGCAAAGCATCCACTGTAACCGGTCGACGCAACATCCTCTCCAGGCAGGCACCTGTCAAAAATGCAGCTGCCCCTGCCACGTAAGTTAAGGCCTAAGCATCTACTGCGGCGAAACCCCGCTTGGCACACAAGGCTCCGGCTGCGAAGCCGGTTTCTAGTGTCGCCACACCTTCTGCCCTGGCACCTTCTACCGTGGCACCTTCTACCTCTAAGGCTGCTGCGAATATGCCCATGCACTCATCGGCTGCGGCCAAGGCATTGGCAGGCAAGTCTGGCGTGCAGGCCCCTGGCACCAATCCATCTTCGGGTGTCAAAAGTACCCTGAGTACTAGCGTTAGAGCATATAGAACTCGCAGATCAGCTATTCGAATCATTGCGAGATTTGGCTAGACCGACCAGCTCTCCTCTCAGAGGACGAGAAAGGTCGCCTTGCCTCTCCTAAGGCCCATCAAAATGATCGATTCGATTACGGCAGAGACGGCCCATAGAGGCAAAGATCAACGGAGCTAAACGCTCCACTCCAGCCTCTCAAACGCTCTAAGGTGACCAACCCTAATATGCGCCCCCCCCCCCTACGAGACCCCGTCCGTCGACGCAACCCAGAAATTAAAAGCTCCTTTTAGTCAAACGTCTACGGAACGTAACGGATCGTACGTTCGTTTTTAGCATATGAAAACCAATGTAAATGCTAACTGAAATTACATTGTGGTTCGGCACACATTCTCATTGATTTTCGTATTCTAAAAACGTACGTAGGTTCCGTGGACGTTTGGCTAACCGGTGCTAAGGACTAATTCTACCTTTAACATTTAGTTGAACATGTTGCTAATGCATTAATAGTTGAAAAGCGCAATACATAAAATATGTAATAATAATAAAAGTACTGAATGTGCCGCGGGGATATTGCGGTATTTTTAAAATGGAAAAGTACTAAAAAGAAGTACTAAAGTACTGAATTTTTCAACACTGTCTCAAAGTGTATGTGTTATGGTGCGTGCATACCATATTGTAGGCAAAAGATAAACTCATGAAGTAAGAGAAAGTTTCACACATACTTAAAACTTGTCATTAATTGTTAATTTATGGTATCGTTTCTTATTCCAATAGGGTACTTAGCATTTGAGTAATTCATAACGTCAAAGGAATAACAAAATAATCAGGAATTAAATTTATTCAGTTTGTTTTCCCAATCGTAATGGATGGATTGACAACACCGTGTGTTCGTCCGATGGTGTCTTGACCCTAAAAAATATCGTCAAATTTAAGACGTCACCAATTCACTAAATATCCAAGAGCATATAATATATAAATACGTAATTACATACAAACATAATTACATACATACATACATAATTGGCCATTACAACCCTTCAGTCAGGATTACGGCCTCATGTTGTGTGCGTTAATTTTATACTTGAGTGGCGGGACCTACAGTTTAACGTGGACAGATGACATATTTTTTCTTTTAGGAGCATTCTCATGGCAATTTTACTTAATCTAAGAGTTTTTGCCAGAAATCTGTTGAGAGGAAGTCGCCGAACATATATTTTTTTTCATATTTCGTTTTGATGTCTGCCCTGGGGCTAGAACCCGATCTTTATCTTTAGACTACGGCGACTACAGATACATAATTGGTCCTTACAACCTTTCAGTCAAGATTACTACCTAGTTTCTCACACCACTTATGTTATGTGTGTTAATTTTTATGTATGAATGGCAGGACCTTCAATTTAAAGTCGTCTCCGAACGACTGATTTTTGAGAAAATTTTCATGGCGATTTTAATTTTCTCAGAATTTCTCAGAATTTTTTCCACAAATCTGCTGAGAGGAAGTCCCCGAAGAAATATATTTTGATATTTCGTTGAGTTGGAGATGTCTAATAAGCCAACACACTACCTACTAGACCACGGCGGCTTCAGCGTATAATACATCCCGAAAAAGTCATTGGCGGCGTCATCAGTCCGTATTTCCTTCAAAACGGCGTTTATTTAAACCGATAAATCCAACAAAACAAAAGCAAATAATTTAGTTTTAAAATTTAATTCCTTCCCTGTAATAGAAAACAGTAAATTTAAACGAAAAAAACATTCTTTAAATAAAATATCACAAAATACATGAGAATAGTAAAAAAAGAGATCTAAAATGAAAAGCAACATTTGCTGTGTGATTTATGTGCAAAATAGCACTTGTTGTGGATACTTTTTGTAACATTTTACATAAACTTTCAATTTATTAAAAAAAAAAAATTTGATGCTCAGGATAAATGGAGCAGAGAACATCCAAAACATCCTCTTTCTAAAAGCACTCCCATTCGAAAGGATTATCTATTAAATGCCCATAAATTATTTTTGATATTCAGCCATTGGTTGGTAAAGTTTTTACAGTGAACAATTCATAAAAGCGAAAGCAAACAAGATAAATAAAACACATAAAGCAGACATAGACTTTTATAGACAGTATGCTCTACATTAAATATAAAAAAATACTGTTTATTAAATTAAAAATGCGGTAAGCTTCCAATTGTAGTCAACACGGCCCAATAATGATTCTTACGTCTTGTTGTATCCAAGTTGATACATAGCCTCCAAGTGGTTCATCATGAATGGCAGGTGTGTGTGGTAACTAAAGAGTTTAGCACAAAGAAATCTCGTAGATTTTAAATGTATCTTATGCGTAGAATTTGGAACCGACAACGTAACTGAAATAATTAGGAGTAATATTTGAAAGCAGCCTCAAGCTTACGCACCAGATAAACCATGCAGTTAATAAAGTTAGGAGAACAATTGGAATACTAAGCATACTTATGGCAAATGAGGGAGGTCCAAAACAAATCAAGCGATAACTGTTAATGGTCACCACAAATTCGGTGCTCTTATATGCCAACAAAGTGTGGGGAGGGTATATTGGAGTGCAAAGTATATAAGATTTACTACTGAATGCACAGAGAACATCAGCGCTAACGGTAGCAACCGCATTTAGAACATTCACACGTGAAGATGTTTTTATAAGCAGGAATACATACGTGTAGAACGAATTGAAATTTTAAGGAAACTGCAGGAAATATAAAGCAATTCCATAAAAGGAATATGGACGGCAAGACTTCCCGAAATATCTCATTAAAATGGGAAACGCAGAAGACCCAAATTGTTTGTTTTGTAACGGAGTTTTATACTATGCCGAAAAGTGGAAGATGGGAAAATGAGAGTGGAAAATAAAATTACGAAATTCGTCCCCATAACAATTCAAAACAAAGTAAACAATGAGCTGTGAGGGGAACTGGCCAAGTTTAACACGTTCACGCCGGCGCCTTAATTCATGGTTGTCTCCTACGGGCGGCTGTTATATTTATAAGACGTTAATAATTGTAATTGTTATTAAAAATAAATGCTTTTAAGAGAACGGGACTCTCAGGTATTTTTGCGACAGCTGAAGTGCTAAAGATCTAAATATTTGCTATTACGTATCGCCTAATAACTTGATCAATTGCAGTTAAGTGCGGGCCAACGGTGGTACAAGCCGCCCGATAAGGCAGTCAAATGCGGGCCACCGGTGGTACGCGCCGGCGTGAACGTGTTAAGTTAACTGTAACTTATCATAGATTGCGAGCTATGTACTCGCTCAAGCCAGCCCATGCGTAGTGGAATGTCCAACAATATCCTTATGCCCAAAGAGTTACCTTTGAATGATCCAAAATTTACCTAAGGAATCATCGGCATTCATTGACAAGTATAGACGTTGAAACTACGTTCGTTAGGGACTTGATTGAACTTAATAATAATTTAAAATCTCGACACATAACAAGCATTGCACTGCTTTCAAAAGGGTCCCATAGGGAACTTCAGAATGGTCAAACCAGAAGTCCTAGTTAGAATTCGAAAATCGAATGTTCTCTTCAGAAAACTGCAACGGCTCATTGAGTCTTACTGCCACCAACTTAATCCTCTGCCTTAACAAGAGGTCAGAGTAAAGCTAGTAGAGTATATCAAATTATGCCTTACCTATAGAGCAGTAGTGCCCAAGCCCTATACACTTCATGCACATTTGTTTTTGTAAAAGCGCTTAGCAGTAGGCTGTGTATTTTATATACGCATAGGGCACACTCAGCACGAGTAGTACAAAACCACAAACAACTTTGCTTTGTTAGTTTTCTTCGTTGTATACAAAGCAACAACACTTTCGTATACTTTGCTGGTAAACATTGACAACAGCGAGCATCAATGTAGAATTTGTTTTTGTTTTTTCTTTGTATGTATTAGTTTTCACAACAAAAAATATTTAATAAAAATTTGTTTTTCTTTAAATGTATTGGTGTTTGCACTTTCATAAGTTTTGGGCACCCCTGCTATAGAGAAACAGAACGCGTACAGTAGGACAGGGTTAACTTCCCCACGACCCGATAGAGCCAGTGTATGGAGATTGGACTGAAACCCCAGATACTTTTACAGGTACTTTTACAAACGCCATCATAGAGCAGGGTTGAGTCCACCACGACTCCATAGAGCCATTGTGTGATGATGATGATCTCGCCTATGTTCCTTCTGCAGGTGTACAGCAATATTGCTGCTTTCTCATTCGATTGTTTTAGTGTCAACCTTTTTTAAGATTTTCCCACATTAATATACCATAGCAAAGTAATTTTGAAATATAATAGCTTTTAGCTACAATTTCTTTCAGTTACGTACTTCATAATCTAATCTTCCATAAATTGTATACATTTCCTAGGAAAACAGAAACAGTGATTATTACGAGTCAAGCATTATAAATCATGTGTTTGTGACATTCTTTACTTTAAGAACCTCATAAAACAATCACAATAGCAGACAACAGAAAATAAATATGTACATACGTATATACATAATTTAGTAGAGGCAATACTAATATTGACCCAAATAATATCCTCTTTAAATACATAAAATAAACATGAATGGGACAAGACATCAAAATCAAAAAAATTAGAGTAGAAATCATCATCAGCAAATAATCATGTCTCATGATATTGATTTTATTTTTCCACTTTTATTCAATTTGATTTGATGCACTACATTGCTATTTTTGATAGAATAGAAAAGAATAAAAATTCTTTTTAAGCTGTGGAATAAAAGCTATTTATATCCTTAAATCGTAGGATAAACACTGTCAGAAAATGACTACAAAGTAATGAAAAAAGAAGAAATCAAATCAACATCTAATCTCCATTTAACTTCCTGTTCATCTATCATGTTGCCAAAAGCCAATCACCCTTATTATGGTTCTCGAAAATGTTTTTCGACTATAGTCGTATAGGTTCTCGAATTTTTTTTTTTGTGGTACTACGTAAAATTTTCGACTACAATGAATTTGTAACAGAATAAAAAGAAAAGGGTGACACAAAATATTAAAAATAATTAAATATTATGAAAAAGTCTGTAATGAACTGTCAAAAATAATAATATTAATAAAGAGATATTGGTGGCAAACAAAAATTAAAACTTTAATTCTTTAAAAAATTTAATTGTTATATAAAATTAAAAATGCTGAGTGTTGCCTTATATTCATCCTCTGAAGATGAAAATGACTATACAGTGGCAGAGCTAAATACTTTGCGAAGAGAATTAAGAAATTCATCAAATATATTTTCAATGCCAAATTCAAAGTAAGTAGAAGTATCGAAAAATGAAAAGTTTAATCATATTCCTTTTTAGATTCGTTAGCTATTTTAGATTGAACAAATCAGCTTTTCACTACGTTTTGAATATGATTGAGCCCAAATTGCAAGAATCAAAAAGAACATCTGCAGTGCCAAATATACTAAAACTGGCAGCAACAATGCGTATACTTGCGGAAGGAAGTTACCAGAAAGGAGCTGGCAATGACTACAATGTAGGACTTTCCCAGTCCTCTGTCAGCAAAGTGTTTAAAGAATGTATAAATGCGATGCATAGTGAATTATGCAAAAGCTGGATTTGTTTTAAGATGAGTGAAAACGAAAAGTGTGAAATAAAGGAACATTTTTATAATAAAACTGGTTTTCCCGGCATCATAGGATGCATCGATGGCACACACATTAAAATTTTAGCACCAAGAACTCTCGAACGTTTTAAGTACTATAACAGAAAAGGTTTCTACAGTCTAAATACTACAGTGGTATGTATAAAATCTAATTTAAATTATGTTAAAAAAGAATTATATTATGTTTGTTATCAGGTTTGTGATCATAAGCTGCAAATCAGATACATATCATCTCACTATCCAGGATCAGCTCACGATTCATTGATATGGAATGCTAGTCAATTAAAGCAATTATTAAAATGCAACTACAATAATGGTGATAAAAACACATGGATATTAGGTAAGATCAATATAATTAAGTAAAATAATTTAAAACAAAATATTTATGCATTTTTTTAAGGTGATGCAGGCTATCCTTTGGAGCCATTCTTAATTACACCGTTTAGATCAGCAGGAGAAGGTACTTCCCAGAGCAGATTTAATCATATACATTCTCAAACCCGAAATGTGGTAGAGCGCACAATAGGGGTACTTAAAAATAGGTTTCGGTGCATATTAGGAGCAAGACAGTTACACTATCCACCAAATATAGCATCAAAAATTACAAATGTCTGTGCAGCCTTACACAATATTTGTATTTTTTACAAAATAGATCTCCCACAAGTGGATATTGAAAATAATATTGAAGAAAGTTTTAATATTGAAATAACTGAAGATTTAACAGCTTCAAATATAAGAATGAAAATAATGCAATCAATGAACTGTTAATATTTAAATATAATATTAAAACACTTTTTTGGATTTATAAAAACTAAAAATTTATTAAAATCAATTCAAGGTACATATGTAGGTATGGAATTATATTTATATACATATATGTATGTATGAAATAACTAAAATCACATTTCATTTTTTGTATTTTAAATTAGTCTTCGTCAAACTTTTTAATTCTTGTTGCAGCAATTCTTTTATATTCTGCTTTAAAATTTTATTTTTGAAAAAAATTTTGAAATTAAATAAACTTCATTTAGTAAAAAGTAAACATGAATAAAAATAAAAGGAAACCTACTTGTTATAACCACTTTTGTATTCCTCGAGTTCCAATCTGCGTTTTTTAATGTCGATTTCATCTGTTCTCAATTGCAGCATTAATCGTCTGTATTCGTCCTTTTTCCTATTTTCTTCCTTGTATAACTCTAACTTTTCTTTTTTAATTTTTAGTTGACTTTTACAAAGGCTCAGACTTTCCTCCTTAATTTTATTTTGTTTTCGAGCATGTCTTTCGATTTGTTTCAAGGAATCCTTCACCTCATTGTATAAATCAGTTTGCACTTTTAATTGTTGTTCAATCATTTCTTGTTTAGTTGAAACATTTTTTGTAGCCTTTCTTCTAATATTTGTTGATGTAGTTGGAGCAATTATTTCATCATTTCTATCTAGTTCAAGACAAGAAATATTTCCAATTTCGTTAGAACTAATGCCTATCTCCTCGCCTTCGGGACTGATTATACTGTTTAATTGCAACAAAGCAGAAGCAGCTTCTTCTATCGGTGTCAACGTAAATTGTCTGTTTGAGCCTCCGCCCGTTGCTCGGCATTCAATTTTGTTGTGAAGAATTTTTTTTTTTAAATTGCATTTGTAGTCCGCCCACACTTTCATCCACTCCGTCCCTGTACGTGAAGGTGGTCCTAGACTGTTCAACTTATGGAATATTTCCACCCATTCTGCCTTTGTGTTCACCTTGTTTATGCCACTGTGGTAGGACTGAGCCAATTCAGGCTTTTTTTCCAGCAGCTCTACCATTTTGGAAAATTGGTTTTTTGTGGTTATTTTTATTCTAAAATTATTTTTATTAGATAAAAACAACTTTTATTAAGTTTATTAACAAAAATGCTTACTCTTTTGATGCTTTCATAACTTTTACTTTCTATCGAATGAAATAAATTTAACGACTATTTTTTTAACTTTTGACATTCGATTTCGAGAACCATAGTACAACAAATTGTAAAAGAATAGTTTCAGGGTTGTATTTTTATAGCTTTCGAGAAACGTAGTACCATAGTTTAAAAACGAGAAATTTGAAACTCGAATACGAGAATCGTGATAAGGCTGAATATATTTTCAAGCATAAAATGCCATAAGAAGAAGTAAAAAAGAGATGATATTTTGAAATCAACAACAAAGAGCAGCGTTACGTAGCTTATATTTTTTACTTCCGTTCTTGGGTTTTTGTTTTTAATGTTGTTTAAATATAATATTTAGATTAACATTAAACATTTCCACATATGTTTACTTTACAATTTTTTAAAAGCAATTTTATAACGTGTAGTAAAATTAGTTCATTCTTTATCCGATTATATCACTTAAAACTGCTCCTTTCGAATCAAATATACACGCCCATAGCTCAAATCAAGTTTCCATTCAAGAGAATTTCTTCATTAAAAGCAGGTCAAAACTGTTTGTTAATGATATGATAGGGGGCCTACTCCTTAGTATATAATTTCCTCACAGTTAACGGCGAGCACTAAGGTGGATGATAATCAACTTCGTTTGGTCTAAACAAATTGCACCATTGAATAGTCTGCAAGAGTCTTTTGAGAGTATCGTCATCTTACGTGGAGATGATGTTAACTGGCCATCATACCATTTGATCTCATTAGGATTTTTCTTGTGGGATTTTCGCAAGAAAAGCCACAAATCACAGGGATCTACAAAGCCATCAAATAAATTATGCCTTATTTATGCGCAGATTCATGTAAAGTTGGGCATTTTTAATGCGCAGTGTTGCGTATAACGTGCCACTTATAGTTTTATGGGTGAAAAGGATTTTTCGATGAAAGTGGCAGTTCAATAAAAAATTGTTTTGACGTTTTATTGAATGTTATGCGTACTCATCATGTATTGTTATTGACTTTGAAAGTCAAATGACAACTAATTTGATGGATGTAGCTTCTATTCTATCAACAGTCAAAGTTCAGAATTTCCTTTTATTAAACTTAATATAATGGCTTGTTTTCGAAGTCGTTTTTGGTTGAACAATTCAATTAATAGTCAATTAGTCTGTCTGCATTGGCAGGTCGTTTGAACTCTGTCACCTAATATTTTTTCCATATTTATGAATTTAATTTAGTGGTCGTTTAGTTTGATTCAATAGTTTAGTTATCATCCAATATTATTCTCCATTCAATATCTCCAAACTCTCTCTAAAGTGATAAACTCCAAGACGGTGTGGCTGTCGCAGATATCTCGACGAGATAGCGGAACGATATGATATCCATATTATATGGGTACCCGGGCACAGTGGAATTCCGAGTAACTGCAGAGCAGATGAACTTGCCAGGCGGGGCACAACCATCGAACTCTCCGATGAGTTCTCGAATCTGGGCATACCTATGAGGACCTGCAAGCTCATAATTGATAATGCGATCGTCGACTCCGTCAACGACAGGTGGGCGGCCTCGGACACGGGTAGAACGGCTCGTAAAATCTGGCCAAGGCTGGATGAGGGGCGCACAATGAGTCTACTTAAACTCCAAAGAGGCGCGCTCAGTGTAGTTGTCGGTGTCATTACGGGGCATTGCATTACACATGCGAGGCGCATTGGTCTTGGACACCTTGCTAACGACTTCTGCAGAAGCTGCAGGGATGAGGAGGAAGAGGAGACTGTCCCTCACCTACTGGGTACATGTCCGGCTCTTTGCCAAAGAAGAAGGAAGTACTTGGGCACTTACTATATGGATGATCTGGAGGAACTGTCAAGGATTGACATTGGCAGCCTGAATCGCTTCATCAGGAGCTCCGAATGGTTTCGAGATTAGGGGATAATAGTTAACTGTGGTAGCACAATGGGCCCAATGCGGCCTAAGTGAGTCCATCCAAGAAACGTTCTTGGATGGGCAGCCACCTCTACCTACCTACCTACCTATCTCCAAACTCTTCTCGTGATCTTCCATGTCATTTCTCACATCAAAATTGTAAAATCTAAACTGTCGAAACCATCTCCTACATTTTGCTTCTGATAGAGCATAATCACTAAATGCCTCGACAAAATTTCGTTGCGACTTTCGAGTACTTTGCTTCAAATTAAAACAAAAAGTTCATGACTTCCTCAAATCATAGTTTTATGGTAAAAAATTCGACATCTGTAACACGAAGAAAAATTTGATGTCTGTTCACTGATTTAATGTATGCTGCATATGTTTGACAGATGCAATCCCAAACACAACTTTCTATTTTCAAACTAGCTGTTTTTGTTACCGTGTCCGTAAGAGCAATAATTAGCAATTTAGGCAGGAATTTATGAAATTAAAAGAACCGAAAAGTTAAGCCAAAAATTTTTTCGCACAATTCTGTATGCCACTGTTCACAACTAGATATAAACAACAACAATTGCTTTGTTTCTTATTCTGCTTTACACTAGTTTGCGTAAACAATAACAATTGTCCAACCGATCATTATAGCGGAGATCTTCAAACTACAAGACTGACTGAATTTTTACTGACTCCATTGCCTGCTTTATCTTGCCTTTTATATCGCAGGGTTAACAGTCTGATGGATGCTCTTGAAGGAGAATGACTTCGCGTTCTCGAAATCTCTGTAAATGTAAACATCGTTTTTTCATTGTTGTTTGTACATTTTGCTTACATTTATTCTGGTAATGTTTGCTGTTGCTTTTTATTTATTTGTTTATTCCTTTTTTTATACTGATGCTCTTGCTATATTTTTGTTTATTTGTTGATCGTGTAATCAAGTCCATTGTTTGTGGTTTTGTAGCTTTTGTCTATCATTTTAAAGTTAAATGATGTAACACCATTTCCATTTTCGTAACAATATTATAAATTTCTACCATAAGTTTAAAATTCTATTCATTTGTTTTTTTCTTATTTTCATATAAACCTCCAAGGCAAACTAATTTAAAAAATGTTCATCTCCTTGGTTTAAAAAAAAGTCTGTATATTTGTGTTGCAGAAATAAAATCTCTTCCCAACTAATCTTTTGTTTTTTGTGTACATTCCTTCCAAAATTGATCTTTAAACTTAAATCATTTGATTTCATTTGAAATTTTTGTCACGTTTCCCAATTGCCATGTTGTTTATGATTTTTACTATTTACTCATGCAGATAATTGGTATGATTGTGATTCAGTTAGAGATTGTTAAACAAGAATTATATGAAAACGCAATTGTTTGAAGACAAAGAATACTTAAATCGTTTTCTTTTTACTAGCAAGGTAAATAACAGAATAGAATGAATAAATGATAAACGATTAGGATAAAGCATGGTACACAGAAAATTAAGAAAAAAAAAAAGGAATGAAAACAATGACAGATGTACTGGAACATAATAGCATAAGTAAAAGCTGTGGTACATAAAGTTTACTGGAAAGAAAGGAGCAATATTCAGCTTTAAGGTAAAACAAAAAAAGGGATTAAAAATAGTTTTAGGCTTCAATTATGGATGGCAATCGAACTCCGGCTGAGTTGATATCAAATTGGACATTCAGATGGCAACTGACAACCCACCAACATTTTAAAATTTTACTTGTAAAAATAAATAAAGTTGTCTGTCCTCTCTATTCTGTAGTATAAAAGGTTCTCACGGGCATATTGTGTGAACGACTGAAGTCACTCGTCAAAACACTGATTGGACCTTATCAGTGCGGCTTCAGGCCTGACAAGTCCTCTATTGACCAGATCTTCATACTATTTCAAATCCTAAAGAAGACTCACGAAAAACAAGTCAATACACGACATCTTTTTGTCGACTATGAGTCAAACTTCGATAGCCCCGTAGGTATCGTGTTTTTTTTCGCAATGTCTGAGCTTGGCATACTTGCGAAGCTGATAACGCTATACAGAGTGACGTTGACCAAATTCCTGCAGCTCCGTTAAGGTGGGAACCTCTATGAAACATTTTTATATTTTGATACCGTGCTAAGTTTCAGAAAGGTTATAAAGGGCTATCCATTTCGTGGTTTCAAAAGAATGGGACTTGAATTCACATCTATCAAACTAAGTTGTGGATCGCTTAGCTGTACACAACGCATAAAAATTATCTAAACCTTCTACAGAAATGGTGATTCTGCCACAGCCACGTATCGTGCTTTAAGAGGAGATTATGGTTTATATAATCGTCCAACTACGCAAGCAATTGGCAAAATTCTGAAGAAATTTGAAGAGACTGGAGTGGTTACAAGTATTGAAAGGCCATCGCTATTGTAAGTGAACGTGTTGCCGAAGACCCGAATGTGTCGATTCCTCGTCGTTCTCAGTAATTAGGACTGTCTTACGGCACATTACGGCGTATTTTGCATTTAGATCTATACCTACATCCATATAAAGTCCTGCTCACGCAACAACTGAAGCCAGCTGATCATTCACAACGTCGTAGATACGTGGAGATCATGCTTAGTATCACCCTTGCCAACAGTTGCTACTATGGTCTCAATAGGCAATTGAGTAGCAGAGACCTCTCGCGTATGACAAAACTAAAACTCTACAAGATGCTCATCATTCCCGTTCTTATTTACGGCGCAGAAGCATCTACACTATCAAGTAAAGTCCTACATAAGACCTTCGGTGCAGTGCACTGATACCGCCACTGATGCATATTTAACATAAGTGGTGTGAGAAGCTTAGTCGTAATCCTGAATGAAGGGTTGTAATGACTAAATTATGTATGTACGTTACAATAGCAATTGTAGTATTTTTATACTTTCAATTAATTTTTACGGCATATTAGAAAAATCTAGTTTAACCACATATAAAATTATTAGAAATAATTTTTAATTTTTAATTAAATTTTCAAATTTACCTTCAATTTACTATATTTTTATTTGTTACGGTAATTGAAATTGTGAAATACAAACAATTTTTAATGTTTTTAGTGGTATAACCAACATTTATATTAAAGTATAAAATAAATCAATTCAAAAAACAATTAAAAGCAATGGAAGGGAAAAGTGTTTCATTTTAATTATTTTTCCCTCATGTTTTTTACTAATAAAACATAGAGAAACTAGATTTTAGTATATTTATTATAACACTAAACCGAAAAGATTTGACAACATAAATAGAGAATATATTTTGAATATGTGATTCAAACCTGCGTGCAACCAAATAAGGACACAATACTAACACGGAAGCTTGAATATTTAATATAAAAAGTTTTATGATATTTTCAAAATTTCTCCAGGTTTATCTTACTCTTTCAGTTTAGAAAATAATTGCTTAGTGTATAAATAAATTATTATTTACCATTAACCTTAACCTGACTGACATAAAAATGTAATAAACCTTACTAGCATGTGCCTCTAAAGGCCATTACTACAACTTGACGTTAAAGTGAACTTAAAAGTCACCTTTTACTTGTTTTCGTTATTACAATCCTCAGATAAAACAAAGTTAATTTTTTTTAAAATATGGCAGTGCCGAAACAATGTCGATCAATAACATTTGGGAAATTAAACAAGTTTTTCTAAACGCAATGGTAACAACGAGCTTTTTTTTTTTGATATTTCTTTGAATTTAAAGTTGCCTAATTGGAAATAACAAATAATGTGGCAAGTTTGAACATAAAGTGGACTTTAAAAGTTAAAGGTAGAATTATCCTCCCTTTAGCTTAATGCTCACTTCCACCTTATTGTCTACTTACACGTTACATTTTTATAATTCGGTCTCTAACAGATAGAAATATTTAATATTTCTATTTTTTACAGCATTTTTTCAAAACATATGTACAATAAAAGCCATGTAATTTAATTGAGCCTCACAGCCTCATGTTAGTAAGGTTACAATAAAAAAAAAATTTCGTTGCTAGAAATCATGAATATGGCGACAAAAATGGTACAGCTTTCACTGAATTTTAAATCAAATTTATAAGTTTATTTTCCTCCACTGGTACGTATGAGCAACACATTGTCTCTTTCTATAATATAGTATCACATATACGTAACAGTGATACAAATTTTTCTCTCATATTTATTTTGTTGAATGTTTTTGGTCTCTTCATGCTTCATTGTTAAAGAGTAATGTATGTGCAGCAGTACATTCGATATAATGTATTGGTATTTTCAGATTTTATTTGTTAATTGAATCAAAAAACATCACGATTTTGTAATAAAATACGATCTATAACATGTTCATAATTTAATTTTGCATATGAATCACTTTGCAATTTTGTCATTGGATTTGATTTAATTCAATGATTTCGGTGACTTTTCTAAAGTGGTCTTTCAAACAATTTCAAAATTTTTTTCGTGTATATCTACTGATGATAGATACGTGAAATGTAATTATTTTCTATCATATTTGTTACAAAATTCTACCAGAGACACAAACTCAATAAAAAACATTTTAAAAGCAATAACACAGAGAATTTCTTATGATTTGTTTGAAACTTAATGAACATCGAAAAATACATAAATGGTGAAGTGTAAAAAGGATTAAATTGATTAATGGATTGAACAAAGTAGAAAATTTTGGAATACATTCAAAACGTAGCAGAATAAATACTGGGTGTACTGGTATAAAGTAAAATTCGAGATAGAAATGTCTTAATAGGGAACAGCGAGCTTTAATTTTTTTGTGTTGTCAAACACATACTACTGTATACACCAAATCAGTGAACAAGCACAATCAATTTTTTCATTGTGTTAAGAATGGTGATGTGTGTACCAGTGAATTGAGTATTCTATACTCATAATTTCTGATACTTATACGTATTCATACATATTTTAATCTTATACTCATACTACTCATATTCAAAGTTTGTAGTACTTATCATACTCATACTTAACAATACGCATGATGTTCTCGATTTCGACTCTACATGACTCAACATATACACGAATTACAAAATAAATATGATACACATACGAACACTAAAATACTCACTAGAAGCTTGTGTGTTTGCTTTGCTTGATGCTCTTGTCTTTTTCTTTGTTCTGCTTTTGTAAATGCAACAACAACTAAGACTGTAAATTTTGATGAATGATTCGAATCACTCGAATAAATCAATGTTGTAGTGCGTACGAATGAATCAGAGTAGTTAAATTTCAATATTGTTGACTCACTTATACTCGAAATTGAAGTCACCGTAGTCTAGTAGGTAGTGTGTTGGCTTATTAGACGAAAGGCCCGAGTTCAAATCCCATGTCAGACATCAAAACAAAATTATGAAAAAATATTTCTTCGGCGAATTCCTCTCAGCAGATTTTTGGCAAAAACTCTGAGAGTAAATAAAAATTGCCATGAACCGCTTTTAAAAAAAAATCTATCGTTGGGAGTCGACTTTAAATTGTAGGTCCCGCTACTCATGTATAAAATTAACGCACACAACACGAGTGGTGTGACAAGCTAGGACGTTGTACAATGGGTCAGTTCGACCTCCGGGTACTGTACTTGTCACAGTTGACAAGTACACGTCCTCCAAACTAACCTAACCTATACTCGAAATTTCAAGAGTACTTATGAGTAGCGAAAAAACGATATATTGCTGATCTCCGCTGTGTACCAGTGTATGTGTATCAATTTATAGAAAGGTGATGGAGAGTCGCATCCAATGCTCGTAGAGACAAATGGTGATCATGCTTTATCAGAAGCAATATGCAGAGGAAGGTTTCGAAAGTTCAGAGATAATTAATTTAATGTGAGAAATGAAGCCCGCCGAAAAAGTTTGAAGACGCCGAATAACCAACAAAATTGTTACGTTTTTACCTTTTTAAAAAAGTTTAAAATTTGAGTTCATTGATTGCAAACAAAATAAAAATAAATATGTGTTTAGTTTCAATTAAACTCTTTATTGTTCGTACTACTTTTGTGTGCCACAGTATACAACTTGATGAATACAACAATAAATGCTTGTCCGCTATTATTTTTTATTTGCTTACAACGCAGATCTTTTCAAAGACGATCTTTAAACCACGACTGTTTTCTTCACACGTAACGCCTCTTCACACAAGACTGACTGAATTCTTACTACTCGTTGTCTGCTTTGTTTTGCCTTTTTATATGCCCACGCAAACAGTCTGACGAAGGTTCTATCGCGGCTTCATTGTTGTTTGTGTATTTCGTTCTCATTGGTTGTATTCGCTTACTTCTCTATTTCCTTTTCTTTCATACCGATGTTGTTGGTTTACTTGCAACAAGTTCGTTGTATGTGTTTGCGTTGCTTTTGTTTATCGTTTTAATGTTAAACGATGACACACATTTACCATTCTCGTAACTTTGTTGAATAAATATGGCACTTTCTATCAGAGAAAAACCTCCAAAAATGTTAACTGTTACACAATAAACAATTTCTGAGTGTTTAGAAGCTATGAAGAAGATCTAAAAGTTTGGAAAGTGATTGGCTCCTGAATTTAATTATCAGAAGGAAAAGAGAAAAACCTCTTGTGAATTTTATTTCAAAAACACGATAGTAAATCAATGTTGCATCAAAATGTTACTGGCAATGAAAAGTGAATTTAGTTTCAGTTCAGTTCAGTAGTTTAGTTTTAAAAATTAAATTTTATTTTCCTTTTCTGAGTTAAAGAGGATGTTGTTAAGTTTATTTGTGTAGACGTTTTCATACTTCTGCTATTTGTATGTGTAGATGTGGTAGTAGGTTGTGAATCCTAGTTTAGAATGATTTTTTAGTTGTTGCTGTTTTTTTTATATTGTAGTCATACTAAAATTTCATACCAACTTTATTTTTTGTTAGTCCGTTGAGTAGTTGTTTACCGTTTCATTGATTTTTTTTTTTCGTTTCAGTTGCCTACTGTTTCTATACAACAGTTGGTGTTTAGGTTTTTTGTGAAAGTTTCTAAAAATAAAAATAAACAACAGGAGTATAATTGAAAAGCTGACGCTGCCATTTAATTTAAAAGTTTTTTATTATTTTCTCTTTACAATAAAAATAATATATTTTTTGATATTTTCTAGTGGCATATTTGTTTGTAAACAAAAATAATTTTCATTTCATTGTTTTATATCTTTGTATGCATTTTATAACAAATCAAATGTTTCGTGAAAACTTTATTAAATTTTTAAAAAACTTTCTTTATATTAAAAAAAATTGTTCAATTAAAAAGGAAGAAATTTATACATAAAAAGGGTCAAATGCTAGCAATGCATTGCTTATATATTGTTACGAAAATGGAAATGGTGGTTTTGCTTTTACATCGTTTAACATTCAAATTATAAGCAAAAGCAACAAAAACAATGCACTTGTTTACATGATTAACAAGTAAAGAAAAATATACCAACACCAGTATAAAAAAGGGACAAAGAAGTAAACAAAATGCAAGAATAAATGTAAACAAAAATACACAAACAACAATAATGAAATAACGATGTTTACATTTATAGGGAAGGCCTTCAAGAACATGCATCCGACATCCGTTTTTTAATGTAGCAATTCTAAATCCCTTAACTTATACCAACAACATCAGTGAAAAAGGGGGATAAACAAGTAAACAAAAATGCAACAACAAGCAATGTAAACAAAATACACAAACAACTCGGAAAGAACGATGTTTACATTTATGGAGATCTCGAAAAGTCGAAGCGACGAACATTCGACTTCAAGAACATTCTTCAAACTCTTTACGTTGATATAACAAAGGCAAGACAAAGCAGACAACAGAGTCAGTAGAAATTCCGTCAGTCTTGTGTGAAAACTCGCGGTGTTTGAAGAAAATAATCGTGGTTTGAAGATGTCAGTTATAAAGATCATTCGAACAACTGTTACTGCTTACGCAAAAGAGTGCATTGTTTACATTAAGTTGTGAACAGCGGCACACAGAATTTTGCGAATAATAAAGAATTTAATTAAAACTGAACACAAATTTATTTTTATTTTATTTGCAATCTACGAACTCATATTTCATCATCTGGCAGTTCTAAACTGAGACGGTTGAACAACAATTGAGAACAATCTTAGAGGACATGGATTACAACAAAAGATAACCCAGCATTGATTGTTCTCAGATACCCTTCGATCCGTGCTGTGGCCAATTTCTCTATTAATAAGCAGCGTGCTATTCCTATATGCAGACATTTGAAATAAATATTTGATTTTTGTATACAAAATTTAATAATAAATGTGTAAAAAATATGGATTACATGCATACATACATACATACACACTTAATTGGTCATTACAACACTATAGTCAGGATTACGACCTAGCTTTTCAGACAATCTGCGTTGGGTGTGTTAGCTTGATACATGAGTGGCGGTGCCTACAGTTTAAAGTAGACTTTTGATGACAATTTTTATTTACTCTCAGAGTTTTTGCCAGAAATCTGCTGAGAGGCAGTCACCCAAGAAATATTTTTTTGTATTCCTTGTTGCTGCAGATGTCTGCCCTGGGGTTTGAATATGCCAATACACTACTTACTAGACAACGGTCTCTTCATAAATTCGATTTAAAATAAATTATAAATTTTCATTAAAAATGTTCGTTTAATTAGTTAGTATTAATGGACATAAAAGTAAATAAACCATAAATTAAAATATTAATAATAAATAAATACTTTGTATTAAAAGCTACTTATCATTTCATTTATCTCTTGGTTTTTGAGAGTTCATACAATTTTGTTATTACAATATTATATTAAAACAAAAGAATTGTTATAATTTTTTTATATTTTAATTAATAATAAATTATACACTATTAAACCATATAAAAACTTTTTGAATAAGTCATGATGAGTTGGAATGTCCTTTCAAATGAATTTCATGTTTTTTGTCAATATAATGATATTTAATTGATTTCTTTTTTTATTTTTCACTTTTAAAATGTAAATTATTGTACGATAAATTAATTAATTATAAATGAAAAATAAGAACTTTTAAATAAATCAATTATTAATGGAACAAACTATTAAATTCGTGCTGACTAGCTTAGTGGTGAAATTCAAAAATATAAAAAAAATAAATAAATATATAAATTAATACAGTATTCCTTGGATATGCTCGAAATCCTGCGCTTGAGGACAAATTGCCACGTGTCCTTCAATCTGATAGAATTCTAATTGTATTATTAACAGCAATAGCTTCGTATTCGACGGAAGAGACATAGACATAGTCTAGAGTGTTATTGTTGGATTAACTAGGCAGAGAATTAGGTCGTTGACTCGTTCGAGATCTGCACCAATTAGTAGAAAAGCTTTACAGATTACGAAAAGCGGACATTGGCGAATTGTAAGTTTTATATCAAGAATCAATTATCTGCGAATGCGTTGCCTCAGTCGGTTATGTCTTCCAGATGGGACAGAGTGTAGCCTCTGCTTCAAGGAAAATGAAACATTAAGTAATTTAAAGTATTACTTACTTACTTAATTGGCCATTAACAACCGGATAAATGGGTCTGCCGTAACACATCTTTCCAGGCGCATCTGCTTCCTGCGCGTCTACGCTAGTTGGTCACACCTATCGATGATAGGGCTTCCTCGATTTGGTCCTTCCAATGCAAACAAGGTCGTTCTCTTCGCCGACTTCCGTAGATCCCCGCATCAAATACCCGTCTCGCCGGAGCACCTTCATACATTCGAACGGCCTGGCCGAGTGCAGCCGCTGGATACTAATACACTGCACAACGTCTTTATCGTTGAGAAACTCATACAGCTAACTGTTGGATCGAATGCGGAAATCATTGCCAACTCACAGTGGACCGAAGATCTTACGTAGGACTTTTCTCTCGAAAATTAACAAGGCTGATAAATCAGAGCTTAAAGGTGTCCATGCTTCTGTGCCATAAAGAAGCATGGGGAGGATGAGCGTCTTGTAGAGTGTTAGTTTTGTCGCACGAGAGGTCTCTGCTACTCAATTGCCTTCTGAGACCATAGGTGCACAGAGTGACCCTGTGCTTGATCTCCAGACTGACAACACTTTTGGTGGCAACGGCGAAGCCAAGATAAATAAATTCCTTGACATACCGTAAATATAGTTATCGACCATTATCAGAGATCCAATACGTCGCACGTCTCTACTTGTCGAAAACATATACTTTGTTTTGCCCTCATTTATTGCCAGATCAATCTTAGTAGACTTCCGTTCGATAGCACTAAAAGCCTGTTACTGCTGCCTTTAGTCTTATCTAATAGTCTTATCTTATACAAAATAATTTCTCAGTAAATAGATTATGTTTTCAAAGTCTGAAAATTAGGAAGATCCGTGTATAGAATTCTATTAATTCAACAAGGATATTGAAGAATCTTGCCAACCGGCTGAACGTACATAATTGGTCATTACCACCCTTCAATCATATGACGATCTAGCTTCTCACACGACTTTTGTAGTGTGTGTTTATTTTATCCATGAGTGCCGGTGCCTACAATTTAAAGTCGACTTCGAACAACAAATTTTTTAAAAACTTTACATGTCAATTTTATTTACTATCAGAGTTTTTGCCAGAAATCTGCTGAGAGGAAGTCGCCGAAGAAATATTTGTTTTCATATTTCGTTTTGATGTCTGGCCTGGGGCTTGAACCCGGGATTTACACCTAATAAGCCGACACACTACCTCTACTAGTAGGAATTACATACCACTCATATGTATACCTTATACAGAATACTATACGCAGCCATACTGCTGGTATGTCCATAATTGCCTCGAAAAGTATGCAACATAATGAAAATAGAAATTTAATATCACTCATACGTTACATGTACTAGCTAATTATGAATTTTTTGAAATATTTGTTCTCGTATGTACAGACATACAGTGCACAGCAAAAGTCTTAGTACTGCAATATATTTTAGCAATTTCATGAATTTTAGCTTTTATTTCTATTTTATTATAAAACAAAAAAAATTTTTATGTTTTTCACAAAACAAAAGAAAAATAAGGAAACATTCTGGTACCTCTACATTTTGGTATCGCAAAAGCGTAAGTACGGCTTGCAATATTTAACGAAAAACGATTACCAAATCCAAAATTTTTGTTAAATATCGTTACATTCGTATCGGCGTTTTAAAAACGTGTCTAAAAGTTTTTATTATTTGTGCTGCCAAAATGTAGGGACACCAGAACGTTTTCCTTGTTTTTTTTTTGTTGTAGTACAGCGGCTTAAGTATGAATTCTAGATTATGTATTTCGACTAGCCAAAGTTTTAAGTGGAGTATTGTGCAACAAAAATATTTCCGCATTTTGTCTTAAAGCTACAGTTAATGGGCCAGGGTTATATATTTATATAACGGGTTTATAATTTATAATTAATACATTTCCAATACCATCGATATGTGTTTGTACTGTTCTTACTTCTAAAATAAAGAAGAAATTTATGTCCCGACAAAATACATAGTTCACCAGACCGTTACACCCTGGTTTGCCATTATTTTAATATAAAATTTAAAAATTTTTTCTGAATTTTATTGTTAGGTATGATAGTATCTTTCTCTTTTTCCTACAACAAAATTTTTTCTCCAAATCATCGTCTGCTTATATTCAATATAAATTTTCATCACGTTCTTCCATGGCGTTAAAGATTTCTGCTTTGATTTGTACTGTGGATGACGTGGATTGCGACAATGGTAATGTGAAACATGATTTCGTGTAAACAGTTTTAAAGAGTAAGATAAAGTACATCAACAATCAACAAGGAACGTAAGAATCCAAATAGTATGAAATAAATCTAACAACGTTTTTCAAATGACACCAAGAACTGAGAGAATGAGAAAACAGTGCCATTACGTATTCAATTCATTCATTGGGACAATAGAAATATACCGAAATTTGACAACTGATGACAGCCATCATGTTGAAGCTAATTCTGATAAAGTAGTTGACATTTATTCCTTTTATTCTACAAAATTACCGTGGGCGATCTAGGCCAACAACGGGTGTGCTCTAAATGCGCGCTGGAGTAGTTGATTACTTTCATCGAAAATTCATGTTTAATAATGGGGCCTATTTCCTGATAAATGGGAAAATATCAATCCACTATAGATAGACAATTACCAACTTATTCCATCCTGAATTGGATGATCTGTTCACCAAAGACATCTGGTTTCAACAGGACAGTTCTACGTGCCCACAACGCATGTCACAATGAATACTCTACACGACGGATATGAAGTCCTAGCCATATTACTTGGACATGATGCGAACAGGCTATTTGATCGTGTTAAACTTTTCATTTCGAAGTTTTCTTAAGTCTTAGTTTTATGCGAACAAGCTACAAACTACAACCACATCTGTCCGTAAAGTATACATAACTAACATATAAATTTCTGCAAAATAACTTCTACAATATTTTGTTACATTTTTAATGATCCCTGGTGATAATGAAGCCATAACATATTGTAACGAAAATGGAAATGGTGTTACATCATTTAACATTAAAATTATCAGCAAAAGCTACAAAAACAAAAACAATGAACTTGTTAACATGATATGCAGGTAAACAAAAATATAACAACAGAACAATAGTATCAAAAGAGATTAACAAGTAAACAAAAATGCAACAACAACATCAAGAATAAATGTAAACAGAAATACAACAACAAACAAGAATAAATGCAAACGTAAATATGTATATGTAAACAATATGTTTAAACTTATAGAGATTTCGAGAAGGCGAAATCATTTGCCTTCATCAGCCTGCGATATAAAACGCAAGACAAAACAGGCAACGGAGTCAGTAACAATTTAGTCAGTCTTGTGTGAAGATGCGCCGTGTTTGAAGACTATAATCGGGGTTTGAAGATCTCCATTGTAAAGATCTATCGACCAATTGTTACTGTTTACGCAAAAGAGTGTAAATAAGAGTAACAAACAAAGCGATTGTTGTTGTTTACATCAAGTTGTAAACAGTGGCACATAAAATTGTGCAAACAATGAATTTAAATAAAACTAAACACAAATTAGTTTTTATTTTATTTGCAATCTACGCGCTCATATTTTAAACGTTTTTAAAAGGTAAAAAAGTAAAGTATAGTAAAGGATATATGGGGTATTTTTATATAAAATTTCGCAGTTGGTAACGGCCATCTTGCTGCAGATACACCGACCACATATCCCATGTCATACTGAATATTCTGCACGACCCATTTAAGGGCATGATCAACCAACGTGGAGATGATGTGAACTCGCCACCGATATCATGCGATTTGATTCCCTTAGTGTTTCTCTTATTCGGCTTTCTTAAGACTTAGGTATATGCGAACAAGCTACAAACTACGGCGTTCCGTAAAGCTAACATGTCCCATGCTATAGAAGTCGCAGTTGCATAGTAGAGTAGGCATGGTGTTTGTGTTAGGCCACGATTCAAGCCCCAGGTAGGACATATCCAAAAAAAACGAAATATGAATAAATATTTCTTCGGCGACGTTCTCTCAGCAGATTTCTGGCAGAAACTCAGAGAGTAAATAAATAGAATTGTCGTTTTTAAATTGTAGGTGCCGCCACTTATGAATAAAAGGTACACACACAACGTAAGTGGTGTGCGAAGCTAGGTTTTATTCCTGACTGATGGTTTGTAATGACCAATTAAGCAAGTTAAGGAAGTAACCCATGCTGCGGGTTAAATTTCATATGATTTATACGCCAGATTTGTGGATATTTCGATTAAATTTAAAGACATGAGGCGCTTAATGACAGACTCGATATTAACAGCGAAGATAAAAAATATAATAAACAAATATACAACACATACTAGCAATAGTATGTGCGTGTAATGAACATTAAGAGAAATGAACACAACAAAATACATAATGACAAGCGTAAACGCAAGACAACACTAACATTATTGCCATTTTAATAATGAAAAAGAAGAAAATATTTTTGATTGATGATTTTGAAATTGTGGTGGAAATGAATGAGATTATGTTTCATGACACAGTAATTCTCTGTTTAAGTTATTTTATTTGACTTTTTTTAGACTAAAACAACCATTAATAACCTAAAAGATATATAAAATCAGAAAATTACTGCAAATCAAGAAATAATATCGAATCAAAACCTAATTTTCTTTTAACGTCTATTTATCTATCATATTACGAAAAAGCAAAATACTTTCGACCATTACTTGGCAAAAACAAAAGAAAAATAAAAATAAACAAAAGAAAATCAAAGAATGAAAGATGTGTAAGTATTCTCAAAAGCAAACCATCATTCGACAGTTTCGCTGATTAACAAAAACTATTATATTGTTACTAAAATGAAAAATAAAGATACTGGGGTTTTGCTTTTATATCGCTTAACATTAAAATTATAAACAAAAGTTAAAAAGAAATGATGCAGTAAACAAACCTGCTTACAAATTATAGCACTGCTTAATGTAACAACAAACACCATCATAAAAATGGTAAGAAGTAAATCAAAATACAACAACAATCATCAGAATAAAAAATGGTAAACAAGTAAACAAAAAGACAACAACAAACGTTTCATGAATAAACGTAAATGTGTTTATGTTGTTTATGATGTTTACATTTATAGAGATTTCGGGAAGGCGAAGTCTTTCGCCTTCAAGAACATTCGTCAGACTGTTTATCTTTTGAAAGATCTATTGATGCCATTATATCTGGTGGGCGCGCATCCTAAATATTAAATTTTATATGACTTTGGCACATCAGACTGTATTTAACCGATAGTCGACTTTGAGGATTTCTCGCATTCAAAAATGCTAAGGTGATCTAATCGCACGATCTCGGTGGACAGTTCATAGTACCTCCACGTTAGTTGAACATGATCTCAAATTGCTCGTACAGAATATCCAATGTGACATAAGCAGTGTGGCACGCAACGCCGTCCTCTGAAATCCACATCTGGTTGCCATCCAGATCATATGCTTCAGACCAAAACAACTTTGTCATCTACGACCTATAGTACACGCCATTGAATGTGATGGCTTAGTAACGTCGTCCACAAAGGCATATGAGCCAATCACGCAACCAGCCCAAAGTCCACACCAATCAGTGTTTTTTTATTTTTTTCTGGTACACTAAAGGCTCTCGTATCTAATGTGGATTGATATTGTTTGAAAGTCGACAATTTAATTTGAGCATGATTACATACGCATACACAAATTGGCCTCAGCGGTGAAAGTGCTTTTGTGACAGACAGACCATAGTTAAATAAATGTGAAAGTTCCAAAGCCCATGCTAAGAGACGCGTTTACAACTTGACTTTAGCGGGAAAGAATATCAATGGCCGTGATAAAATAACAAAATATTGTAAAAGATATATTGAAGTCGACGTAGTGTACTAGATGCTGTGTTGGCTTCTTAGACACGAGGCCACGGTATAACCCCCTTAAAACACAAAATAAAAATATTTCTTTGCGACTTTCCCTCAGCAGATTTTTGGCAAAAACTTTGAGAATTTCTCAAAAATCCATCGTTCGGAGTCGACTTTAAACTGGGACCTACAGTTACTCATTGATAAAATTAACACAAAAAACATGGGTGGCGTGGGAAGCTAGGTTGCAATCCTGAATGAAGAATTGTAATGACCAATTATGTATGTATTATCTTAGTCATGTTTAATCTTTCGTCAAATAATTGTCAACATAAAATCCAAGTTTTAAATGGAGTTCCTTGTTATATTTTGTTTTGTAAAACTTCTATTTTTGCTGAAATAAACGAAAATACCAAAACTTCAAAAAAAATTCTAAAAAATATTTTTTTTAAGCCCTTTCTTCCAAAATGTTACTGAAGGCATTGCATTTTAATGCATAATATTCAATGTTATAATATTCTGATACATACTTATTTGTGAGCGATCCGTTTGGTGTCTATCAGATTGTAGAACTGGTGGTTGTGCAAATGGTTTGACTTGGTATGGACACAGAGTACGTTTATTATGATATTTTCACAAACTATACAAAATTCAAATATTATTTTTATATTTTCCTTAGCCAGCATGTTAGATGATTTGACGTTTTATATGGTTGTAGACTGATGCATTCATTCATTCGTTCATTCATCCATTCATTTATTCATATATTTGTTCGTTTATTCTTTCATGGCCAAAATATGAGTGTTGAATATTAAATATGTTTTCCTTTTAGTACTAAAACACGATAATACTCTCCTCCACAATGAATATGTAGTTGTTTGTATAACATCCAGGTTTTATAGACTAGCTTATCATGCTACAAGGACATGAAAGTGAATCGCCAATGCTTTCACAAAAATTGGAAATTTAAAGAACAATGCGGACTGAGTATTTTCATTGGTTATGGGCATTAATAAGAATTTCTGGTTCTTACGTTTATACTTCAATTGTAATAAAATAGTTGGATATTTAAAAACTCTGACATAATGATGAAGTTAAAAAGACTAATATAGACGCCACCGTAGTCGTAGACGTAAGACCTCTGTTCAAACCCCAAGCAAGACATCTCCAGCAAAGCGAAATACAAAAAAATATTTTTTCGCCCACCTCCTCACAACAGATTTCTGGCAAAGACTTTAAAAGTAAATACAATTTCCTTAAAAAGTTCGTTTGGACTCCATTTAAACTGTAGGTCCCTCCATTCATGTATAAATTTAACACACACGATGTAAGTGGTGTGAGAAACTAGTCCTGGCTGAAGGGGTGTAATGATCACTTATGTATGTATGTATGTATAGTATTAGATAGAATACTTAAGTTAGAAATTTAAAATTCTCTTTCTTTTAATCCTTCTGTAGAACCACTGATATTGAACTCGGAGACTTAACGTATTCATTATACATAACAATTTAATTTGGGATATGGGAAATCTTTTGTACAAGCATTTTCATATTCCCAAAAAAAAGAGCTTCAAGTGACACAAACGCAAAACAAAACAAAAAATTTTCAGAGAACAATTTCAATATTCTTATCGCATATATACATTCGAAATCGAAATCCGTTAATTTTTTGGTGTAAAATTAACTCCAAATAATGCGAATAGAATTTTATAAAAATAACAACAAGTTGTCCAACAGACTAATTCATATTTGACTCCAATGGAGCATTTTTAATATACTAATTTCTAATTCTAATTTTATATAATTTTATAAAGGGTCCGCCAAATAACTTTCGAACGAGCTCACCCTCCCCCCTCCCACCACAATTACACTGTTATGCTGGTTATAGCAACAGACAAAAATGCTTTCAATATATTGAAGAACGGCGGTTAAAGTGCAATATAGAGCGCACCTGCCGCGTATGTGGCAGCCGAACGAAATCAACCGAGCTCAACATTACATTATTATGGCTTTATTTCCACTTTGGTTGTGGCTTTATTGCACATGGGTGTAGGAAATAAAGCCATATGGCCTTATTTCTCAATAGAATGAGAAATAAAACCATATGGCTTTATTACCTATGGCTTTATTTCACTGCACCATAAAAAACGATTTCTTCGTTGACTGCTTCTCAGCAGATTTCTCGCAAAAACTCTGAGAGTATATGAAATTACCATGAGAAGTTTCTCAAAAATTTGCGTTCGGAGTGGACTGTAGGTTCTTCGACCCAAGGACAAAATTAACACACTTAACATAAGAGGTGTCAGAAGCTAGGTCGTAATCGTGAATGTAATGATCAATTACGTATGTTTTCATGAATTGTGCTTGGATGAGTGTTAACGAATTGCATTTCGTAATTCAATATTCAACAGTTGGGGAATATATTTCATAAATATAAGTCAGTTGTGAAACATTAAGAATACGTATAGTAAACATTATTTTAATTTGCTCTACATTCAAATGAATTGCCGTCACATAATTCATAATTAAAGGTTGAACTTCCAATCATCATAGCTCGTAATATAAATCCAATAAAATTATGCCACGGAAGAAGACTTGCGGTTAAAAAATTAATGAAAATAATTGTATTAATAAGATAAATCCCCATTATTCCAATTATTATTGCAGGATTACGGTGTCCTGTTTGTTTAGCTTTTGCAATACCAATTAACAAAGTTCAAGGTTGGTTGCTAAAGGTTTGCTTTACAAATTTACAAGTTTCATGTCTTGGAAAGCACTCGTCTTTTTAAATATTTTTTTCATTTCTTTCCTACTTTCTTATCTTAAGAAATGTATTTCTTCTTAGAAAAAAATCAATTACTTCTAGAAGATTTCAAATACATAAACATGTATTATTTTATTGTCCAGCAATGTGGACAGACTTAATCTAGTAATTCATAGTGCCATCTATACCAGTATAGGGTGTACAAATATAATGAATTAAAAATATTTTTTGTTGTGTTGCATAGTGGGAGACAGCCATGAATTAAATATTCTCTTTGGTATTAAAATAAAAACTAACAACAACAACAACAACTGAATTCTTAACACATAACAAGAATCTAATTTCCAAATAAACAAAAATAAAATATTTATATCATGTACATACGTGTGTGCTGTTGTTGCACTACAATACTGCACTATTGTAAAATTTTAATTTCGTATTTTGCTAGAAATTTTCACTGAATTTTCAATAAATTTAAAAATACGCTTTCGGTCGACAAGATTAAGTGGATTACATTTTAAAAATATACACTAGGAAGATTTTAAATTTACGGAATATTTAAAAATTATTATTTTTTTTTTCTTTTTTTTCAATATTTTCGATACAAAGTGTCCTCTTCGAAACTAAGAGTCATGTATGTGATGATTTCAAAAGTTACATACGTACATACATACATAATTGGCCATTAGAACCCTTCAGTCAGGATTATGGCCTAGCTTCTCACACCATTCATGTTGTGTGCCTTAATTTTATACTTGAGTGGCGGGACCTACAGTTTACTGTCGATTCAAAACGACAGATTTTGAGAAACCTTTTCATGGCAGGTTTATTTACTCTCCGAGTTTTTGCCAGAAATCTACTGAGAGGAAGTCGCCGAGGAAATATTTTTTTTTTCATATTTCGTTTTGATTTCTGGCCTGGTACTCGAACCCGTGCTTTAGTTCTAATAAGCGAACGCACTACCTACTAGACTACGGCGACTTACAATACGTACCCTTTGCATAACTTTTGAAATACATGCATTTATAAACCAAACTAATCCGAAATGACGCGAACTGCACTTTACTGAACTAAAATAAACTTATCTAAAAAAATTGTAATACAGTGGACAGCAAAAGTCTATGTACCCTAATATGTTTCAGTAAATAATTCACGTTTTTTATAAAGTCCCAACAAGCTTGCAGAAAGTCTCGATATGATTCCAAGAGAGCATTTAGAAGATAATTTGGAAGAACAGTTACACAGTCGCTAACCCTCAAACAAAGCATGTGGAAAATATCAACAGAAAACGCTGAACAAAACTAGTACAATCAAATGGCTGAAATGGATTGATCTTAAGGAATATTCTACTAAATATAACGACTAATATTTCAATATATTGGGCCTTTGAATTTTAGATTTACTCTGAGTTCGTCGTGGGGATAGCTAAACTCTTGCGATGGTAGAATGTGGAGTTATCAGAAATAGTTCTATATTTTTCCTTTGGTTTTTGAAAAACATTAAAATTTATCTTGCTTTACAATAAAATGCAAATAAATAAATAAAATAGATATAAAAACCATCAGTTATTTGTAAATGGTGGGCCATTTATAAGTTTAATTCTAAAAGTTCAATAAAAGAGGAACTTTTCGAAATTTGGGAAAATTTATTTCTTTGTTGTGATGTGCAAGAAATGGAATATTATTTCATTCATATGGCTCTCGTGGCTGGCTTCACAGTACCTCATTCATTTACTTTTAGGTTAGGATACATCGAAAAATTTAAAATTTTTCAAAATCCATTAGAATTTTCATATCATATATTTTCAAATTATTCGTCGTATACTTTCTACTGACTTGCATTTGCAATATACATATTACTGATACGCACCACATTACATTGGTTTAGTTACTTTGAAAAGTATGCAATAAAAATTTTTTGATTTTGTCATATATGAAACTAATGGAATTAAATATCACTCATACGTCACATATGTGTGTACTTGTCATAAATTAATTTTACATATTAAATATGAATGTGAGCATAATGTGAGTGGTGCGTAAATATAATGGGCGGGTCATTTAAAAGTTTAAACTTAAAAATGCAACACAACAAAAAAGGGGTTGAAATTTTGAAAAATTCTTTTTTTTTTCTTTGTTAAGTGTAAGTTTTCCGGTTAGATGTGGAATATTATTTCATTCACATGGCTGCCGTGGCTGGCTTCACAGTACTTCTTTCAGTCGGACCAATTTTCGTGCACTTTTTAGAGTGTATGCGGTCGTATCTCGGCAATGGTATCATGAGAATGGCAACCTTAACGGCACCTCACATAAAATAGCACAACGGTGTCACATCGCAGCTTCTTGGCAGCCAATTGACATCATCATTTTGACTTATTAAAGGTCTATCAATAAATCTATTGTGGCATGAGATGTGTGGCAAGTTGCACTATCCTGTTCAAACTAAACATCGTTCACATCAATACAGCAGGTACAACAAAAAAATCAGTTATAATGATGAAATAGGTGTCGCCATTCACCGTAATGCCTGCGCCGTCTTCACTTTCAAAGAAAAATGTGTCAATGATGCTTCCGCTCCACAAGCTACACCAAACAGTCAGTCGTAACGGGTGCATTGGCTTCTGTAAGACCACGTGTGTTTTTCCTGAGCACCAAATACGACAATTTTTCTTATTAACGTATCTAACAGTTGTCCGTTGGCTTATATAGCGAAGCTCGGCGTCAAACCAAGATCAATGGTTGAGAACGCTGACTACTTGATGTTGGTTGATTCTTACGCTCACCCTCAGACAAAGCATCAATATTTTCGGGCGCACTCACTATGCGAGCACTCTCACGTCTTGGCGCATCAATAATGTATCCAGTTACACGAACTTTAGCAATAAACTTACGTATACCGGGCACTATTGGTCCTTCTCTGCAACCAAATTTTGCACGACATTTTCGTGCAAATTCCGACAAATTGTGTTTGTTTGGAAATAAATTTCCTATAAACCCCATTATTGCTCCAATCGTAATCGATTCGTTTTATTCAGTGGAGATAATATACTGAATTTTGTGACAGATTCGAAGTAACCGATGGTTCAAATTTAAACAGTTATATGGCCCACCCTGTATATATTGTTACGAAAAAGGAAACGGTGTACATCATTTAACATTAAAATGAGCAAAACAACACAACAAATACAACGAACTTGTTATAAGTAAACCAGCAACAACAACAGTAGGAAAGGAAAGGGTATAGACAAGTAAGCGAGAACACAACACCAAGCAATGTGGACAATACAAATAGTATGGAGGAGTATACGGATTAATTCTTTTCCCACATTATTACGTAAATTTATAACTCTTCTGTTGTTAGTTTTCAATTTTTTACCGCATTTTCTTTTGTATATTTGCTTTGCACATATATTTTTGCATTTTTATGGAATCAATTCATATGTGCTTTATAAGACATTTACGTTGTGATCTCCTGAGGAAGCAAAAATAAATCGATAAGTTGAAGCAATGTAGCAAGCAAGACATGCCATAAGGCTATCCATACAATAGTCAAAAAGCTAAGCAAACAGTAAAACTGTAATACTGTATCTCGAATGAAGAAATATATGAAATTGATGAATTGTAATTGTAAGGCTTTAGCTCAATGAAAAGCATATTATTGTCTTTTAAATATAAATTACATAGGAGAGGATAGATGAGTTTAGTTAAATCAAAGCATACTTGAGCACGGATGATACCATCCCATTGAGATACCACATGAAGCGACGCAGCAAAGCTAACTGACAAGTCCTGATTAACTGCTCTCAACAATTAGCATCAGGCCTTCGCATTATTCAAATGTTTATACATACATACATACATACATAATTGGTCATTACAAACCTTCAGTCAGAATTATGACTTAGCTTCTCTCGCCCATTATGTTATGTGTGTAAATTTCACACATGGGTGGCGAGACCTACAATTGAAAGTCGACTCTCAACGACAAATTTTTGAGAACCTTTTCATGGTAATTTTTTATTTACGCTCGGAGTTTTTGCCAGAAAGACCCCGAAAAATATAGTTTTTTTTTCATATTTCCTTTTGATGTCTGGGCTTTACGTCTTTTGCGATGTAAGGCTGCAAAAGTTCAGTTGTGGTTTCGTTGTCCACCCTTATGCTATAAACACAATGAACATAATAAACGCAACGCAACAAATACAGAAATCTCTTAAATATTAGAATACATGGGTGTAAATGGAAGTAATTATTTTAAAGGCACCATAACAGCAAGCTGCTGTTACTTTCCTTTTAGACTCACTTCTATTTTTATTCTTAGCAATGAGAGAATAAGTGCTAATAGTGAAAAGATTTGTGCTGTCAATATTGTTACGAAAATTAAAAAATCTAGATACTGGTATTTTGCTTTCACAGCGTTAAAAAAAAGCTACAAAAACAATGAACTTGTTTACAAATTATCTCACTGCGTAATATACCAACAAACACTAGCATAAAAAATGATAAACAAGTTAACAAAAATACAACAACAAACACCAGCATAAAGAAATGGCATACAAGGAAACAAAAATACAACAACAAACACTGCAAGAATAAAGGTAAACAAAATACACAAACCACAATAATGAAACAACCATGTTTACATTTATAGTGATCTCGAGAAGGCGATGCCACGAACATTCGACTCAAGAACATTAATCACACTGTTTACATTGCCATATAAAAGGCAAAGCAAAGCAGGCAACTGGGTTAGTAAAATTTCAGTCAGTCTTATGTGCAGAGGCAGTGTGTTTGAAAAGAGTAATCGTGTTTTGATCTGCGTTACAAAGATTAGTCGAACAATTGTCTAGTAATTGTTACTGTTTATGCAAAAGGGTGTAAACAGAGGAATAACAAACAAAGCAATTGTTGTTGTTTACATCAAGTTTTGAATTGTGCGAATAATAAAAAAGTTTAATTACAACTCAACGCAAATTAATTGTTATATTTTTTTCAATCTACGTAACTATCTAAAAACGTAACAATATAATATCATTCATGAAATGGAGGCCTTAAAAACGCCGTGTATGAAATATAATACGAGAAAATGTCTTAGTGGCACCACTGATAAAGAATAAATGAGGTATTTATTTTTTAATCGGTTTGCTTATGCTTTGCTGCTGCCTTTATTAGAGTGAATGCGCATGCAGCTTGCCTTAGGCTGCAATTACAAAGCTGTGCTTGCTGTGTTACATTTATTGTGTTTGTAGTATAACATACATACGTACATACGAAATTGGCCATTACAACCCTTCAGTCATGATTACGGCCTAGCTTCTCAAACCACTCATGTTGTGTGCCTTAATTTTATACTAAATTGGCGGGACCTTCAGTTTATCGTCGACCAGGAACGACAGATTTTGCGAAACTTTTTCATGGCAGGTTTATTTTACTCTCAGAGTTTTTACCAGAAATCTGCTGAGAGGAAGTCGCCGAGGAAATATTTTTTTTTTCTCATATTTCGGTTTGTAGTCTGGCCTGGGGCTGGAACCAGGGCTTTACGTCTACGGCTATTACTTTATAGTATAAGGGAATAGAAATTATTGTGTTTATAGCATCAGAATTACAGCTGGTCTCCTTACATCCTGCTGATGTGTTATTATTGAATGATTAAAGAAATTAAACTAGCATTCTTTGTGCGATAATAACTCTTTTTCTTTAGAATATATTCCAGTACGTTTTTGTCATTTTATGGTATTAGCATTAGGCATTGACTAAATTACTATTACATCAGTGGCATAATGTTGCAATAATATTTTTTAAGGTTTTACTGTGTTTCCCAATTTCACTGTTTGGTTTTCTCTTTTTATCACTTCTTGTATCCCCCAAATTCATCTTGAAATTTTTTGGATAAATTGTTTACAACGCATACTTACATTTCGGGTAACGGCAGCCAAGAAATATTCACAGCTGTTGGCAACGTTTCTTCTTTCTATTCATGCAGTGTATGGCTTTTTCTGCATTTAACAAGAACATTTTTAAGTTTTCTAAAAAGGAGTATAAGAAAAGGAATCCAAAGGAGTTAATTCTGATTGTAAAATTATGGAATCTAAAATATTTGTATTCTTCTTTTTTGCTTTCTTGAATTTAAGCTTAAGGGAATACTTTTATCTGCCACTATATTCTACATTTTGGCTGTTAAGATGTTATGAAAAGTTTTGTGTTTACTTTGCAAACTGAATATGATTAAATTTGAAATAAAGAAAGAAAATACTTTCAGAATTTTGAGTTACGTAAATCCATTAGAGCTGGAACCTTGGCTGAATTGACCCTGTATGGGAAAATCTTTAACGGTGTTAAGATATGCACCTTTATTGCGTAAATCGCAATAAACGCCATTATTGTGCTCAATATTTCATATGAAGTTTCAATTAATTATTGCGCAATAAATACGCAAATTGTTATACTATTGAGTAAAACTTAAAATGCAGCACTGTCATATGTATGCTCAGTGCCCATATTACAATTATTCGAACACTTTGACAACTCAAAAGTCAACAACGACCAACAAAGAAAAAAAAAAAAAAACAAAAAAACAAAATAAAAACAATGTTGTTGAAACAACGAGCTGTTTTGCTTACCAGCTGCCAAATGAATATTGAATAAGCGACTAAAACTGCGTATGTATATTGTCATGTCTGAACACTTAAGATATAGTACTCAATGAACCGAATATTATCTCAATAAAAGTGCATACCTGAACATAGTATTAGGCATCCCCACAGAAATTGGTCCAGTGGGACTAAGTCACACGATCTTGCTGGCCAATGGTGTATGCTGAGATATGAGTTCAGTTGTTCATCAAAGCCGTCTTACTATTACTTCACGGTACCGGTTGTTCATGTTCCTTTTTTTCCTAAGTTTTTTTTTTTTTTTTTTTGAGAATCATTGGCACAAGCACGAAAGTTTGTTTTATATTATCGATGTCACCAACCATCATTACAGAAATACTTGACATTTTCAATGGTTGTTTTAGAGCGTGAAAATAATAAAGGAATTCTATCCAAAGTGTACTGGTTCTGGTTAAGTTTTGTGAAGGAATTTCACTGGCAGCAAAATAAGCATTGGCCTTATCATCAGCGCAGTTCCACTTATATTGGTAGGTTCGGTTGGGTCGAAGGGCTAGCTTTGATTGCCAAAGCACACTCGAGCACGCATAGCAGAACTTTGTGGCGCCATAGGTAAACGCAGTCCCTACACTGACCGAAATTCATCAAACTTATCGAGGAAATTGGTCAACGCTCGCTAAAAGCACGACTAACCTCTATTGGAAATTAGCCTAAAAGTTTAATAAATAAAGTTATCATTGATGTCAATAGATGATAACTCCGATAAGCTGACAAGAAATGGAAACCCAAATAACCTAAATCTGCACCTCACAAGGTATGGTATTCTTTTCAACACACCCACAACTACGGCAAAACTCGTTTGATGGGAGCTGGTAATCAGAGGGTAGGCAATGTTTTTTCTATTTTATAATATTTTACCTCTGGTTGCTTTTTACAAAGAATTCGAAATAAATATTATATCATACCCTTTGGAAAATCGTCTCCTAATGAAAAGAATAATCCTATCCGATACCCTTCGTTAAGAACAAATATTACGTAGCTAAGGATGTATGGCTAAGGCCATAAGATAATGAATAGGAAAAGCTAGTTAGGCTCTCTATCTCTGTTATTGCTGCCAGAATGCACATGACAACGGCTATGTGGCTCATTCGCCAGAGGAAATTGGGCTGTTTAAATTACAGCACTGAAAGAACCACTGACTTTATTGTTGCTGAGATCAATTTTATTTCTGGTTTAAGGTGCTGGAACTCTCTGGATCATTATCTAATATTGAATGATCTCTGCTGAATATTCGCTGTAGTCTAGTAGATAGTGTGTTGGCTTATTAGATGTATGGCCACCGTTCAAACCCCAGGTAAGGCATCAAAAAAAAATTTGAAAAAAATATTTCTTCTGCGACTTCTTCTCAGCAGATTTCTGGCAAAAACTCTGAGAGTAAATAAAATTGCTACGAAAAAGTTTCTCAAAAGTTTGTCGTTCGAAAACTGTAGGTCCCACCACTCATGTATGAAATTAACGGACACAATAATAGTGGTGTGAGAAGCTAGGTCGTAATCCTGACTAAACGGTTGTAATGACCAATTATGTATGTATGTATGAATGCATGGTTCTTAAAAGCATTAGCAGATATTCTTGAGTGATTTCGCAGTGATTTATTTGAATAAATTGCACATATTGTGGATGTTTTTGTACAACTTTAAATAAAATGTTTTTCCATTTTGAAACTTACAACATGACTGAGATAACAATACTAAACATCCTTTTGCTAGAAACCCTTCCATTTAAAAGGATAAACCATAAAATGGTCATAAATTATTTTGAATTTTCAAACACTGTACGACAGCATTGTTACACTCAAGCACAGCAGTTTTATTTTCAGCTTTAAAGTAAAATAAAAAAAAAAAACATCCATAAAATTAAATGAGATATCAAGGGCATGTACACAATGTTCCACATAATGTATGTTCTACAGTAAAAAAAATTCATATGTTTTGTTAAATAAAATAATATTTATTAAATATTAAAATTCTAGAATATTACAGAATATAATTGTCACTGTTAAATTATTAATTAGTTTTTTTTATTAATTTTTTTTTATCCAATATTTTACATATTTTCATTCATGCGTTAGCCAGCAAAACTATAAAATATTTAGCATTTTTAGTAATTGAATTATTATTTAAATTTTTCTTTTTTTTAATTTAAAGTAAATTATATTTTAATTACGCAAAATAACAATTTTTTACTATTACAAATCCACTTATTTAAATAGAAAAAAAAGTATAATCAATTTATATACAGCTGAAATTAAAATAATAGCATCATTAGTAAAAATTTTGGAAGTATAGGTCAGAGATCAGATTTAAGCATCAGAGATCATACCCATAATTTCTGATATTTATACTCATTCAGACTTATTTCAATATCGTACTCATACTACTGATAATTAAAGTTTGAAGTAATAATCGTACTTATACTTAGAAATACGCATGCTGTTGTTGATTTGGACTCTCATTTACGGAGCATATACAAGAATCACAAAATAAGTATGATTCGCGTACGGACATTTCAATACTCTTTAGAAGGCTGTGTGTTTGCTTTGCTTGCTGTCTTTGTCTTTTTCCTTCTTCTTTTTTGTTTTTGTAAATACAACAACAACTAAGACTGTAAATTTTAATGAATGATTCGAATCACTCGAATCACTTTTCTTTAAAGCTAATGTTACATTCAAAATCCCAACTTAGACTACGTCAAGCTGTATCGGTTTCCTGATGCGAATTTTGAATAAAGTTTTGAATTTACACGCTTTCATCAGCTGAGCCTACTGCACTACTGAATGTTCAGTTGAACAGATAGAAGTGAATTTTGATTTCACAAAGAAACTCATCTCCAGCGACGAGACAGCCTTTTACCACAATGGATTGAAATGAAATTCCGCGAGTGATTGTTGAAATGTCTTTAAATTTAGCAAGAGTGAGTATTTGGCGCGGATTATGGGCTGCTGGCGTCATCGGGTCATACAGCTTTGAAAATAATATCGATGAAACAGTTACAGTAACTGGTGTTCGCTATAGTGATATGATAACGAACTTTTTGTGGCCAGAGATTGGACAATATGTAATTCAAATTGGGTGGTGCCACTTGCAACAATGCCAAGAAACAATGGCTGTTATGCACTAGAAGTTCAATTGGCATGTTAACTCGCGTCGTGAAGATGTTGATGGCAGTCATGATCGTGTGACTTTACACGATTAGACTTGTTTCTTTGGTCAATAAGGCAAGAATAATTTAAGAGCTAAAGTATGAGATCAATCTGCATATTCAGGGCATTGAACTTCAATTATGTCTCGGACTCACTACAAATATGTCAAATTAGCTAAAGGACTATGACCAAAGCCGCTGCGAGCATTTATCCAATATTTTTTTCACATGTAATTGTCGTAGACCCTTCTATATTAAATATTAAGAAAATTATATGAAATTTGGTTGGACCATCTTTATTTATCTAAAAATATGTTGTCCCATGTTCCTCATTTTATAACTCGAGAACCAGAACAACCGATTTACGAAACGATATATAATTTGGAAAGTTGTTCTTTTACTGATGACCGAAATATCCAAAAATGTCTGCGGCTTTGGGATTTTCCCGTATAAAATGCTAATGCTTATGCTATGTCTGGTCTCGGGTAGTGGTAGGCTAGTAAGCAGTGTGTTGGCTTCTTCAACGTGAGGTCACGATTCAAACCCTAGCTCAATTTCAATAAAACGAAATACAAAAAATATTTCTTTGGGCACTCTCTCTGCAGATTTATGGCGGTCGTTCAGAGCTGACTTTAAATTATAGGTCCCTCCATTCATGTATAAAACTAACACATAATATAGGTTGTGTGAGAAGCTAGGTCGTAAGCCTGATTGAATGTGTGCTTGTCTGGTAACTTCGCAATCTTTCTACGGAATTGCCAATTCTATTTTCGATCGGTGTTTTGTTTCTATTCATGTGAATTCCAACCTATTTGTTAGGATAATTCTGTGTACCGTACGACGTTTAATCTATAGACAGATAACTAAATAACTTTGAATGAATGAAACACATTTAGCATAATTTAAGCATTATGTGATTACGGATATAATTTTCGTAATGATTTCTTTACTATAAAATAAAATAAATAATTAAATGACCAAATAACATCGCAGTTTATTCAGTCGTTTATTCTCTATTTTTTTATACATCTATTACTTGACTGCTTTCAAGGAGATCTTTTAATATTGTTATAGATTATTCTACTCTTTTTTCATTCGTTTATTTTTTGCCCTTTGCTCTTCTACACTTCTGAATTACATTGTTGGTAGAAAAACACGCTGCGGGCAATGCACATAGAAGTTTAATGGTTTTCTAATGGTTTGCTTGATACTGCACAGCATAGCAAATAGTTGCAACGAAAGCATTAAAAGGCAATGAAAAAAAGAAGGGAGAAAAACTGAGATAGCTCTTGAACGTAAATAAGAGTTAAATGAAATTAAAAAATAGTAAAGAATGGTAAAGATATCATGGCTTCTTCTCATACACCAACTATTTAAGAAAACCCCACAATAAATGTCTAACGAGGCTAGTTCACATCTTCGAGAAAAGATGACCATGCCCCCAAATCGCTCGTATGGAATGAGTTGTGTAAACATAGTACCGTCTTGTTAAAACCACATTGATATCCAAATCATTCAATACAGTCCAAAGAAAATTGGTTGTCGTGGAGCTATATCATTCTCCGTTCATAGTGACAGTCTTGCCAAAATCATTTTCAAGAAAATATGGACTGATGACGCCGGCAGCTAAAAAACCACATCAAACAGTGACTTTTTGGGCTTTGTATTCGTTTTGCAATTGTTACTATTGCAAATTTAGGTTAGTAATAACGAGGAGTGAAGTATTCAATTTTTAATTTATTTCCGAAAACCTGTGATGATTTTGCTGCTTCGTATGCCTTTTTCATCCCTTAAAACCCAAAAAATTACAACCTCTGCACGAAGGGAGCTTCACATACGAATATTCCGACTAAAGAACGAATTTTGTCTGTAATGCAGTGTGCGATCCACTGGTCGAGAAATCTAAAAATAGACGTTGCGGCTAGACATGACAGTTGTATTTGTTTTTCTTTCGGTGATGTAAATAGTAAGAAGATCAACTGAGTGAAGTATTTCTTGCACCGTCTTAAGAACCTAAAATTGACATTGAAAAATATGTCGGTTCTAGAGAACATTACATTGAATTTTCATGCTCAGAACCTCAAGAGCTTCTGACTCCCTAATATTTATACCACCGATAGATTTATATGATGCGCTATTATTGCTACGCTTATGTGCCAATAAGCAACACTGTCAATAAACAATTTTTTTTCTTGAAAATCATATAAAACTTTTCTAATTTTGAAAACAATATTAGGGATGAGAATTAGTGATGGTAACTGCTAATTTCCAGCCTTGAAGAAATTTATTAAAAAATATTAGTATTATCACATTCTTTACCTAATGTAGAGAGAGTATTAATTCAAGTAAATTTGAATTAAACTAAATTTATTAGAAGCAATATTATATAAAAAGATTATTTATAACTTACCATTAGTAGCAGCTTCGAATTTAAAATTGTATCTGATTTAATTTAAATGTTTAATTTCAATAATAATAAAATATATACACATATACCATATAATATTGTACCTATATTATTTTAACATACAAATATATTGTAGAAACCACTTGTTTAAATTTGACACATGTACATTGAATTAACTTTATATGTTTCTCAACAATGTTTTTTAACCTTTAATTTTAGTATTTATTTTTCTGACGATTTTGTTACGATGTCTATGAACGTCTTTGACGATTTTTTTTCTAATATTAGACGATTTGATGCTTTATTTATCTGGTACCTATTGTTGTGTGGCCAGCACAACATTGACGTATAAGTAATATTTAATTCAATTTAATTCGAAAATATTACTCATACGCCAGTAGCACTTCTTTTATTAGTGAAAGAAATTGAATTTGAAATTTCTAAATTTAAATCTTCATTCTCAAATATTTATTTCTTAAATATTTAATATTTAAATAGATCAACATTTAAGACTATTTATTATCGTTTAATATTCTGCAAGAAAACTGTATCTTTTTTATGTATTTAAAGACTTCATTGAGATAAAATTTAAAAAATATTTTTTTTAACAAATTGTTTAAACATATTACTTTTCATACACAGGCATATTAGATTTCGATTTAAATTTCTTGTTTATTAAATTGAATGAATTTATGGATTAAAAAAACAAAGTTTCTTAAAACTTTTACTTTTTCTCGATATAAATTTCAATTTTACAAAAGATAAGGTCTAGGAATCATATAAAGGGTGGACCATTTAAAAATATAATTAAACAAGAACAGTTTTAAATTTTACCAAATTTATATCCTTTTTGTGAAGTACAATTGTTTCAATTAGAAAAGGAATATTATTTCATTCACACGGATGCCCCGGCTGGCTTCACAGCACCTCATTCAAACGAAGCAATTTTCATGCACTTTTTCGAGTGTATGGGGTCTTATCTCGGCAATGACATCATGAATGTTGCAATGCCCAGTTGGCTCTGCCTTGCAGATTCTTCATTTCGCCTTCAAACGTTTGATGCAATAAATCGGTTGTGGCATGAGATGTATAGCAAGTTGCACTATCCTGTCGAAATCAAACATCATTCACATCAATACCACGAAGAACGAGCACAATAGAATCAGTTATCATGGTGCGATAGGTGTCTCCATTGAGTGTAATGGTAGTGCCGTTCTCATTATAAAACAAATTAGAGATCAGAAATGAATCGTTTCTCCGCTTCTCATAAGTACTCATGAAATTTTGAATATGAGTGAGTCAAAAGTATTGAAATTCAACTACTCTGATTCATTCGTACTCAATAAAACGTTGATTTATAAGTACAGGTTGCAATGAGTACGAGTATAACGTTGACATCAAACTCATAACATTCGAAATATGTTTGATTCATACGCCTACTCATTCAGATTTATAAATTTAGAAAAATACTTATAATACTAATCAACAACATCATGCGCATTGAGTGTGTGAGTAGTGTGAGTAAGATATTAAAATAAGAATGAATGCGTATAAGTATCAGAAATTATGAATATGATGCGAATCTACTCATCTTTTTGAATACTCATTGCTGATCTCTGAAAGATGTGTGGGTTTTCTGAGCCCTAAATACGGCAAATTTGCTGATAAACGTACGCACCAGGTTGAAAATGAGTTTCGTATGAAAATATGATTTTTTTTGGAAATTGAGATAGATATCGTGCCATATTCGAAATATGCAATTTTACAAATTGAAATCTATAGATGGTCCACCTTATACAATAATTCTTAAACTTTCAGAAGTTTTCTGCTGTTTACTCTTAAGAGAATGATTGAAGGGGAGAGATACGCAATACAGACAACATTTTACATTAAATTGTAACAACATTGTGCCTGCTATCCATTCAAGGCTATCAGAGCTATTTGCTGTTTCAGTTAGACTATGTATACATATATTGGCACTGCTATCTTTAATAGTCTTTATTTCCCTTCTCCCCAAATGAGTATAAGTTTGTGTAACAAGCTTAACAATTTATTTAAATAACAAAGTTAAAGTAAGTAAATATCGACAATGTTTACTTATGTACGTATGTGTTAATATTTATGACCACTTGACATCAGTTTTATTACACCGTTTACACATTCAATGTTCTGGATAAGATAAAAAGCAACACAAAACAGTGTCTTCAATCAATCGTTAAACTGACATGGTTATTGCTGTGGGATGCTGTAGACTAGAAACATAGTATTTTCATCTGTTTATATCGATATTAACACTTGAAGGTATAAAGTACAGTATAGTATAAGGTTTATACGGTAAAACTTTAGAAATTATTATTCAAAATGTATTATTTTGTTAGTGCTTTAAATGGATATGAAGAAAAAGTTTCAGCATATATGCTTAAAGGGTTTGTAGTGTCGCCGACACATGGGCTTTCTTATGTTCATTTATTTACAATATATGTACATATAACAATTTTTTACTATAATAAACTATATAATACATATATAATACATATATTAATACATATTTTCTGTCATTTACAACTTGAAGGCAATTTGGTTACTTGCACTACTTAATCAGTCATTTGTGGATTGATATTGCACTCAACAATATGTGAAAATAATGGAATTATTTTACTAAAATGGGTCCTTTATTTAGGCAACATACTATGCGCTACGCCGATTTTACGAACGCCGTAAAGACAATGCTGTGAATAAATTCCATTTTACTGGTTCAGTACACGATCTACAGGCACACGAACGTCCAGGGAACACAAGATGTGTCGAAAACATCGCTAATTTGCATGAGAGTGTGCAGGAGAATTCGAGACCAAAAACTCGGCCTAAAGCAGGATACAACCATAGAAAAGAGCATGTGTTCACTGAATGGGCTCTAAAGTAGTTGGCAACTGATGTTAATTTTCATTAACATGATTTGATATGGGCTCCCATATATAAGAACGATGTCAGCCAGATCGTCATTTTCAAAGGCCAGTACTCTATGCCGGCGATAACCAACTTCTTCTTCTGAACTGTATGAACTGTACATCAACGATATGCGCTTTCAACAGGACGGTGCTACGTGTCACATTGCAATTGCTTTGCACTGCAAGGACAAACATAAACAAAATACACAAACAACAATAACGTAAACAACATGTTTACATTTAGAGACATTTCGCGAAGTAAAAGTCATTCTCCTTCAAGAGCATTCATCAGATTGTTTACCCTGCAATATAAAAGGAAACACAAAGCAAGCAACGGAGTCAGAAAGAATTCAGTCAGTCCTGCGAGTGAAGAGAATAATCGTGATTTGAGGATCTCCGTTGTAAAGATCTATCGGACAATTGTTAGTGTTTACGCAAAAGAGTGTGAAGAAGAATAACAAGCAAAGCAAATTACTGTTGGTTACATCAGGTTGTGAACAGTGGCACAGGGAATTGTGCGAATAATGAAAAGTTTATCTAAAACTAAACACAAATTTATTTTCATTTTATTTGCAATCTACGAACTCATACTCTAAACGTTTTTAAAAGAGTAAAAACGTAACAACATTGTATATTGCCCTGATGACTTAGTTAGTAGTGTATTAAACCTTAAAATACCGAGACCGTGTATTCGATTCCCACCAAAGACTATGGTTATTTGTAATTTCCTCATTGTTTGTCTAATATTATGTGTGATCACTTACATAAGAAAAAAGAAAGTGAGAATTGTTACTAAAAAGCACTTCTCGAAAAAAAAAACAAATGATTGAGGTGTATATATCCACTGCATGCACAGAGGTCATCTCTTGGTCTCAGTTGTACAACTGTGTGGAGATGTGCATCAGCGCCAGATGTTGGCAGTTTGAGAAAACAATAAATAAGGCCGAGTATTTAAACATTCTGAAGAAAAAATTCACCTAAAGTTTGGAAGAATTAAGAATTTGTAGTGATTATTACTTCCAACAAGTCAATGAGCACAACCATATTGCTGTTAATGTGAAAATAAGATTTGCCTACCAAAGTCCCCAATAGAGTATTTCGAAAACAATTTGTAAGAACGACTATGTAACATCTAAACCTGAAACAAAATCTCGTAGAAAAATTTGTTCATGTGTTCATGGCGGCAGAACACGGCAAGCACAAAAAAATTGATACATTCAATGCCAAAAGCGATAAACAGATTGTTTACAATTAAGAATTTTAAATTTACACTGAGTTCTTCTTGCGGGTACCTAAACTTTTGCGGACACCTTTCACCTTTCTTTTGAGAAAAACTTAAAATTCTTTTATAATAAAATAAAAATAAGAAGAAAAAAGAGTTGGCAACCCTGGAAGTAAAACGTCAAAATTTTGTGCTCGAAGAAAAATTTGTTTAAATTAATTAAAATATTAATAAAAACAATTAAAAGATTATCAGAAACATTTTTTCTTAAAAACCGTCCTGTAAACATTTTAAATTTTATGAAGAATAATGAATAAAGGGCGTAGAAGTGTTAAAGTAAATCAAAGCAACTGTGGCCAATGTAAATTAGTGGTAAATGAAGAGAAAGAAGACTTTATTGAATGCGACAAATGTAAAAAGATTTACCATGTAGTTTGCACTAAACTAAGTAGAAGACAGTATGAATTTTTTGTACATTATAAAGAAGAAGAATATGAGTGCCATTTGTGTAGTAGTGGTGCTGATTTTAAAGCTGAACTAAGAGGAATAAAAACAGAACTGAAAAAACTTGATCAGCTTGATCAGCTGGCTCATATAAATGAATCCGTGTCTTTTATGTCAAAACAATTTGACGAAATCATTAAGGTGGTAGCGGAAAATAAAAAGAAATTGGATATTATGGAAAAGGAAAATAAAATGCTAAAAGATGAAGTAAAAACACTAAAAAATTCAATTAAATTGTTAAACGATCATCGTGTTAAAAATGACTGCATTATTAGTGGTCTAGAAACACAGCCGGGTTTAACTGCAACAGACGCTGTTCTTAAACTTACAAGAAATGTTGGTGTTGACTTAAAGCCAGATATTATTAATGATGCCTATTTTATCAAAAATCGTAATAATACTAATAAACGAATGGTTGTTGTTCAGTTTGATTCGAAAAAATCGAAGGATTCGCTGATGGCTGTTAAATCAAAACTTAAGGATAATGAAGCTACACAAAATGTATTTGTTCGAGATTACTTAGGTCGTGAAACACTAAGTTTATTCAATTACGCAAAGGCACTAAAAAATGTTGGTTATCGGTCAATATATGTTGCTGCTGGGAAGGTTTACGTTAAAAGGGATGAGTTATCGAGACCTAAATTTATTGGAAATGAGGAAGAAGTGGACAATTTATTGCTGGAAGCTACAACAAACATGCCTAGGAAACGGAGGTATCATAATAATGTGCCAAATGATGCTGATGAAGAACTTTAAGTATCTCCATAATGCAATATTTTGTTTATTATTTATTTATGTATAATTATATTTAAAAATTCTAATGATAGGTGCATATTACTTTTCTGATTTAAAATCATTTAGAAGTTATGTTGAAAGTAGTACAAATTTACATTTAGATATAATAAGTATTAATGTCAGAAGTATTTCATCAATTGATAAATTCAATAAATTTAAATCTCTATTAGTTAGTTTACCACGACTACCCAGTATCATTGCAATACAGGAAACATGGTTTTATAAAGAATATACTCAGCTGTACAATATATATGGTTATAATAGTATACACTGTTGCAGATCAGACAGTTATGGTGGAACATCAATTTACGTCCATGAACAACTGCAGTATACGTGTAACATCTGCGAAAGTGAAAATTTTGTTGATTATATAGTTATAACCCTCGATAAACTAAAATCAAAAGGAAAGCCGATTAAATTTGCAACATTTTATAGATCCCACAAATGCAGCGTAGCTAGCTTTTTATTTTTCTTGGAGAACTTGTTATCTACTTGTGGTCGTAGTCCATGTGTATTTGTAGGTGACTCCAATATTGATGGGCTAAAAGTACAGTCTAGTCAGGAACTTGAAAATCTTTTACAAAATTATGAGTTCAAAAATTGCCATAAAATAATTACACGCCCGGTCAGCAAAACATCAATAGATCACGTATACAGTAATATTTATGACTCGTTGACAATAGATTCTATTGAGTGTAATTTATCGGATCACAATATTGTTTCATGCAGATTATCAAACGGTATTCAGAATAAGATTTTTACTGATGTAACATATATTCACTGTGACTACGGCAAAGCAAAAGAACACATACAAAACCATTTTCAAACCATACGTCAAACTGGCCACCCATCAGCAGACACGTCTGAACTAATTTCTACTTTAAACAATGCTATTTCAAATTCGACTTATGAAAGAACTCAAAGAAAACTTCTCAAGAAAGAAATCGCTCCATGGATAACTGTTAACCTACAAAAGCTTATTGATTACAAGCAAATGCTTTTGAAACGTAGAAGGAAAGTCCCTAAAAATTATGACCTGGAAAACAAATTGAAAAGAATCAGTGTTGTAATTAAAAAAGCCTACAAAATCTCTATGAACAATTATTACAAAAACAACTTAAGTGCATTGAATCAAGACTCAAGTAAGTGTTGGAATTTTATAAACAAAACACTTGGCAGAGTTTCCAGTCGTACTATAAATATAAAAGATTTAAATGGTGAACTTGTTACCTGTGACTTCAATAAAGCAGAAATTTTAAATAACTATTTCATTCAATCAGTTAAGGACTTAACGCAACAAAGTGAACAGCAAACGACAGACAGTTTCAATTCTTTGAGGACAATGACTCAGTACAATGGTACACTTAATTTTTGTGGTACAACATTTGAGGAAATTGATAATATTTTATCGAATTTGGAAATAAATAAAAGTTCAGGCCATGATAGAATTGCTCCAAAACTTCTTCACTATTGTAAAAATGAACTGACACTTTACTTAGTTAACATATTTAATTGTATGATAAATTTGGGAATATATCCAGATGTCTTAAAAATTCATAAGATTACTCCCATTCCTAAGGTTAGTAATGCTACATTGACAAACATGTTTCGTCCAATTGCTGTATTATCAGCAATTGATAATGTATTTGAACGAATTCTGCATAATCAAATTTTTAACTATTTGGTAAACAACAAACTACTCAACGAATATCAGTATGGATTTAGAAAAGGTTGTGGCACAGAGGAAGCAGTGGTAAATGTCATTAACTACATTTGTAAAGGATTGGATCAAGGACATAAAAGCGTAGCTGGTATTTTTTCGATTTTACTAAAGCTTTTGATATTGTTAATCATAACATTTTACTGCAAAAGCTAAAGTATTATGGAATTCGTGGAAATGAGCTAAAACTTTTAAAGAGTTATTTAACAAATAGGAAACAATTTGTCCAAATAAATAAAGTTAAAAGTTCTGTTGGTAGAGTAGAGCATGGTGTCCCTCAGGGTAGTGTGCTGGGGCCGCTGTTATTTTCCATGTATATTAATGATATCAAAAACCTTGACCTTTATGGTAAACTTTTTATTTATGCTGATGATATTTGCCTTTTTTATCCATTTAAGCATGAGGTAGCAGTTAGAGCGTATATGGAGCGAGATGCAGCATTAATTGTGGAATTCGCGAAAATAAACAAGCTCGTCATAAACGCTAACAAAACGCAGTTAATTCGCTTTCAGCCGCACATTCCTTCAAATAATATATTTAGCGTTTTTGTCGATGGTACAGAAGTCATTGAAGCGAACACGGTTAAATATTTAGGCGTAAATTTGCAGAGCAACCTAGTCTGGGACCTACATATTCAACACCTTAAGTCAAAAATATGCTCAGCAATCGGAATATTGTACAAGTTTAAATACAAATTTGATGTAAACACGAAATTTTTGATTTATAATGCACTAGTTCAAAGTCACTTAAATTATTTAGCGGTCATATATGGTTATAAAAAGACTACTGAGCTAAAAACACTGCAACGCACGCAAAATAAAGCCCTAAAACTCGTACATAATCTTCCTATAACGTATTCTACGATATCTTTATACAAAAACGTATGTAAATCGGTGCTACCAATCTATGGTGTATACAAATTTCAACTTTTAGTTTATGTCTTCAAATCCTTATACAATATCGGACATCACACAATAAAATTTTCACAAAATCAAAATATAATCAACACTAGAAACAACATGAATTTAGCAGTAGCCCGCTGTAGGCTGGAAACGACAAAGCAGCGCATAGAATACATGGGTAGTCGAGAATTTAATAACTTGCCTGATAGTTTGAAATCTGTTAATATAATCTCGATGTATAAATCTAATTTAAAAAAATATTTACTAGAAAATTTGGAAGAAATTCTATCTTAATACTTAAAATACTTTCTTTTGCCTATGTACTTTTTATGTATATTTTATTATAATTAATAGCGATATGTTAATTTTTTGCCAGCTCGCCTCTTTAATGCCTATAAGGCGCTGAGGCCCTAATATGTACCTTTTTAAAAATATATGAATTTAAAAAAATTTAATTTAATAAAAAAAAAAAAAAAAAAAAAAAAAACAAATATGAACAATATAAATTATTTGTACATATTATTGCTTAACAATTCATGAAATTATGAAAAATATAGGGGTACCTAGACTTTTGCTATCCACTGTATATGTATCAGAGATCAGCAATGAGTATTCAAAAAGATTCGAATCATACTCATAATTTCTGATACTTATGCGCATTCATAATTATTTTAAAATCATACTCATACTACTCATATTCAAAGTTTGAAGTACTCATCGTACTCATATTTCACAACATTCATAATGTTGTTGATTTCGACTTTCCTTTACGTAATATTACACTCGAATTATTTATGAGTATTATAAGTATTTTTCTAAATTTATGAATCTGAATGAATAGGCTTATGAATCAAACATATTTCGAATGTTATGGGTTTGATGTCAACGTTGTAATCACACTCATTGCAACCTGTACTTATAAATATAGTTGAATTTCGATTCTGTTGACTCACCCATACTAAAAATATCATGAGTATTTATGAGTAGCGAAAAAACGATTCGTTGCCGATCTCTGATATGTATGGTTCATATGATGCTATACTATAGTTAAAATGGGTTTTATTACTAGTTAAAACGAATTGAGTATAACATTCGTAGCTTTGCTTTAAATTATATTTGCTTTTAACGATTATGCTAAAAGGAGCGGATTGGTCTGCACTAAGGAGACATTCCCATATAATTAAGCAATCAACGTCTTCTTAAGAAAACACAGTTTAGTTGTCACAGATTGAGCAAAACAATGATTATAAGTGGTGAAATGAAAAGACTCGTTGCTTACATTGCATATATGTGTTCTTTTCTGGCACAGTGATGGTCATTTTGTTAACTACCAACCGTCTATACATTCGTTGCATACAATGTAATTGCAATGGCTTTTACATTGAAATCTTATGCTCCTGCCTTTAACCAATGCAATTTATGAAATTTAAATTTCATATACAAGTATACATTGTACAATAGAACTACTAACAATTGGGCATACATATGGTACATACAAGCATTTGTAGAAAATTGTTAGGCTAGACTTACAATTTGAAAATAGACTTTCAAAGTGTAATTAAAGTTCCCAATGAAAGTCAAATTAACAAATGCCCTCAAATATAAATCTGTAATCAAATACAAAGTTGTATGTAATTAATGTAAAATCAGGTAAAGTCAAGCAGCAAAGTTCACATAGCTCAATCTATATTATTAATTATTACAAATTAACTCATTGAGGAACAAAAACTGTATGTACTAAAATGTTTAAGAAACAAAGAATAATAATAAACGAAGTCATCGAAAACGCAATAAAAAAAATATTTCTTCGTCGACTTCTTGCAGAAACTTTGAGACCAAATAAAGTTGCAATGAAATGTTTCTAAAAAATCACTCGGAGTCGATTTTGAACAGTAGGTAAAATTAACACTCGACATAAGTGCCATGAAAAGCTAGGCCATAATCCTAATTGAAGGGTTATCTTATGTTGTGTTATGCAAGGATTGCGTATAATCGAACCTTTAAAGCATTGGTACTCCACATATGTCCTATTGAAACCTCATATCGTTGGTGTTCAGATCAACCCTTTCAGGCCAAAAGTATTCATCGATCTATATAGCTCGCTGTTGACAATCATGGTTCTGCTCAAAGAAATATAGACCGATGATGCTGTCAACCCAACATCCACACCCAACAGTAACTTTTTTGGTATGCATTGGAGTCTCTTGGATGTCGTGACGATTGGTACAATTTTGTTTGTTCACGTGCTCATTCGATCAGAAATACATTTCATCGTTGAAAAGGATTTTTTTTTAAGAAAATTAGGTGTTTGCTGCTGAGCTTAGTTAGATAGGGCCATCCTGAGATTATTTATTGTTTTTTACAGGGCACTGTGTTTCTTTATGGCGCAGAGGCATGGACCCTACTAAGCACTGATGCAGCAGCCTTGAGAGTATACATAACATCTGCGGTCCAGTGCGAGTTGGCGATGATCCGATCAACAGTAAGCTGTATGAGCTGCTCAACGACATAGAGGTTGTGCAGCGTATCAACATCCAGTGGCTGCTCTGGCTCGGCCATGTCGTTCGAATGAAGGAGGATGCTCCGGCGAGGCGGGTATTTGAAGAGAGGTGTTGCAAACTGAAATCGGATTAATCGGGTTGTTAATGGAGGTTGTTGTCTATAGTCGTCCACAGCGATTGTGCAAAACGGATCGAATAAATGAAAAGAAATTTAAGGGATGTAGCATTAACAATATAGGCGTTATTAACTGTCAAATTTCGGAGGACCTCGTTTTTTTTTGTGGAATCATTAGAATTTATTATCCATCAGCAAAATATGACTGTTAACATGTTAAATAGTTTTAGAATTTGTGGTAACTGACGTTTTGGCATTATGTTGTATGAAATGCATAAAGTTGCACTTGACATATGTATGGTATATGTAAGTATATTGATTATAATTCATACCTTCTATTATATTTTCACAAACAATGAGTGACACTGTGTGTTAAACCGAAATGTATTGCAAAATGCTGGAAAACGCAACACAAAATATTTTCATATGCAGCAAATACACATTCTAACACACACGCAAGTATATTCAATGAAAGCTTGCCCCAAATAACAAGATATTATACATGACTGTGTAGAAAATTTGGGTACTTACCTGAACACATATGGTATGCGTTGTGCAGTGTAGTATTTATGTTCAGCTATTTCACTCTCCAAAGCCACAGGCTTATTCGAAAGCCTCGCAGACACTAAAGAAGTCGTTCCACTATTATTGGTTTCATATACTGTATTAAATTATGCATCGTTTTCTCAAACTTAAAATTTAAAAATTTGGCAGAAAAAAAAACTTGAACATAAGAGTAATGCGAATATTTTCATGAATTGGGCTTAAACTGAGAAAAACTACAAAAGAAACCTGCAAAGCAGAAAAGCAGAAGTGACTGTTTCAACGAACCGCTAATTTGCACTACAAGGATTAATTCTTTCACGTTGTCAAATAACTTTAAAATTAAACTCAGTGTTCCTCCTTCAAGCTGCATTAACTTCAAAAACCTGGAGTTATAAATCGGAATCGTAATATACCTCGTCTCAGCAAACGACAAAGGTTGGAGCTTGGTTTAAGCAATCAATTTAAATTGAAGTTCAATAAAACTAATTTTTTTTAGTTCGATAGGAAATTTTATGTAAGATGCTCCGAAAGATAAAGGTAATGAAGCCTATCATAGAGACGGGTTGTTGATGATTATTTTGTGTTCAGGGAAAAGTGGCTCCTGATGATTAACTCGATATTCCTCTCTCTTCGAATCTTTAAATAAAACAAGGATCGCAAATAGTCCATTTGAACAGTGTAATTTTGGTTCAGTAATATACAGCATCCATCCTACCTTACATACCTATAAATTTCTAAGTCCACCCAATGATTGTAAACATTCTCCTAGAATAGTAAAACTGTGGGTTAAATAATATATATAAAGCACCCGTAATCGTTCAATCTAAACGTTATCTAGGGAATTATCAATAATTCTAACTAATTTCCTTCGCTCTATCAGTTTACAAGTCCGTTCTGATATCGAGTTGTTCGAATTGATCTGTTTAACTAATGATGTTTCATGAACTAATGGGTACAGAGTTTGGCACGCTAGGGCATCACAGGTCCTCCGAAATCGACGGTGCAGGCTGGACTCAATCAGTTGTTCCAATAACCATTGGACAAGTTGCTCCGAAACTAGGCTGCTAAAACTACAATGCGGCTAAGTTCTCAGATTTATTTTTTAGATGCAAATACAAGCTACCAGACCCTGTTTCCGCATGAACATACAAAAGTCCCACATGGGAAGAATTAGTTGCTGTAGCCATCACTAGTGACAGTGATATAACAATATTTACCGATGGCTTAAAAATGGAATGTGGAGATTACCTAACCAGGCCAGCTTATTTCAAGCAGAAATTTTGGCTATTCCATAAGCTGCACATATGATTGATTGCACGGACCTTATTCCTTCAATCTTGATCATATGTGGGACAGTGAAGTAGTAACCAAAGCACTGTGACCCCATCTAGTTAAATCAATTGACGTCTGGAGTTGCATGGACTCTCTACCCCGTATACTTCGATGCAAAATCATTTTTCAAATTTTGCTGAGAGGATGTCGGCGAAAAAAAAATTTGCTTTAGTATTTCGATATTTTAAAGATGTCTGGGATAGAGTTTGAACCACAGGCTCCCGTCTAATAGTCCAACACACTATCTACTAGACTATGCCATTCTTTATGGCTTTTTTTTCATTGTGACTTTTTTTAAAGTTCAGTCCTCTTTCCTTAATTGTATTCCTAGATTTTTTCTTTTTCAGAATTTTTAATAACTAACGTAACGAAATTTTACCGTTCGTTTTAATGTTGACAATAATTAATGAGATTAAGATTAAAAATGTCACAAACAATTAGTGTTGTTAGGGTAAAATGCAAAGAAGCAACGTTTTTAGTGTTGCAGATGGTGTAGGTGGACTGGTAATGGTGATGGTATTATGACTAAACCAGCTGTTGGTTTCTTAGTTAAATTAAAGTCTTAACCAGTAGAGCTAGTATACGAGTGTACGTTTAAGAAAATAATGAATTGATACTAAAATTTTATTTAATCTAAACATCATCATCAGAGAAATTTATAACAGAGGCATTTAAATACAACAAAAATAATATAACGCTCGTTACTTTTTAAAATAAATAAATTCATTATAAACTAAGTCACCCGGTGAACCACCATATATTTTATTTACTCTCAGAGATTTTGTCAAAAATCTGTTGAATTGAACTCGCCGAAAAAAATGTTTTTTCGTGTTTCGTTTTATGGGAGATGTCTAACCAGGGGTATGAAGCATGGCCTCACGTCAAATTAGCCAACAAAATACCTACTAGACTATGGCGAATTTTAAGGTAGATAACATTGCTCAAATATTCACCACAATTTCTCTAGTTGAAGTGATTTCGAATTGTATAATTTCCCGAAACTCTGACACATAAATCATGCCGAGCTTGACTCATAACATGGTTTAAGTTGGCTTTCAGAACTCTTGTGGCTTGCAGCTGAATCGCATACAGCTGCGACTTAAAGAAACCCCACAAGAAAAATGTTCACATCGCTACTAGAGATGGCCGTGAATATATAGTGTAGCAACTCAATTCAGGTTTGCCATTGACAGTGATTACCTGGCCAGTTCAGTTGTTCTCAAAGAAATAAATAAACAATGGCACTGAAAGCTCAAAATCTACACCAAATAGTGACCTTTTCGGGATGCATTGGGGTTCGTATAAAATTTGGAAATTTTCTTTGTTCAAGTGTACATTCATTAAGAAATAAGCCTCATCACTTAAGATGATTTTTTATTGGAAATTAATGTTAGTTGTTCTAGACGTTTTTTTATTTTTAAACCAACACTCATGCAGCGCATTGTGTAGGAATACAGGAAATCTAGTTTATAGGAAAAAGGTAAAAAGGGAATGATGATCGATAATATTTTAGACGATGTTTCAGAAGGAGTAACCATTTTAAATATTGTTCCAGTTTTTTGTGCAAATGCAACTGTGAAATTTGACAGCCGTCGCACATGTTTACTCCGAGTATTAAATATAGAGAAAATTACGAAAGAACATTGCTTTATAATAGTAAAAATTTATTGCAAGAATGTGAGGAATTAGTCTGGGACTGCTTCCAAATTTTGAAATATTTTCAGTAGAGAAATATACCAATCATTCGAAGACTGGTCAAAAAATGCCGTTATTGACAGTAAGACTCCTGTGCGTATTACAGGAGTACCGGTCGATCTCTTGAAAAACATTGCTGCTGTAAACGAGAGAGTCCCCAAAAATATCTGAAAATATTTTAATTCGCCATTGTCTTCAAAACTTCAAATATTTCACGAAGCCCTAAGCAGCTCATTTCCCATTCATACATAAAAAATTTTGCTCTTATGGGGATTGCAGCAAACAAAATTAAAAATGAATGGCTTAGTGAACACACAAAATTGTTAAATCGTCGTGCAATCCATGAGAAATAAATACATTCACAAAGTAAAACTGTAGCAAAGTAAAACTGTAGTAGAACAATTATAATATTGTTACGTTTTCACCCTTTTAAAAACGTTTAACATATGAGTTCGTTGATTGCAAATAAAATAAAATAAATTGGTGTCTAGTTTTAAATCAATTCTTTATTATTATTATATTTGGCAACTTGATTTAAACAACAACAATTTGCTTTATTTGTTATTCTTCTTTACACTTGTTCGTTAGATCTTTACAACGGAGATTTTCAAACCGCTATTATTCTCTTCAGACGCAATGCATCTTCACACAAGACTGACTCAATTCTTCCTGACTCCGTTGCCTGCTTTGTCTTACATTTTATAACGCTGGATAAACAGTCTGATGAATGTTCTCGAAGGAGAATGACTTTGCGTTCGCGAAATCTCTATAAATGTAAACATGTTGTTTACGTTTGTCCTTGCAGTGTTGTTGTTGCCTGTTTGTTTACTTTGCTTATCCCCTTTTTTATACTGATGTTGTTGCTAAATTTTTGTTTATTCGTTGATCATGTAAACAAGTCCATTGTTTTGTGTTTGTGGCTTTTGTTTATCATTTAAATAACACCACTTCCATTTTCGTAACAATATTAATATGCCACCAAGATCATGTTTATGCGTATGCGTAAGATTATGTTCAGAAGCTCAAATACGGCACCCAATATTCTTAGATACTGACATATGTCTGCAAAAAACTCATGTAAAATTTCATGGAAAGTGTAAAGACCTGTCATCAGAACCATGGCGGCCTCTTGACAGATATTTTACTCCATATTTAATCTACACATGTCTTCTTTACAAATCATTTAAACAACTGTCGCCGAAGAAATATTTTTTTTTTCATAATTCGTTTTGATGTCTGACCTAGGGTACGAACCCGGGCTTTACGTCTAATAAGCGAACACACTACCTACTAGACTACGGCGACTACTAACACACCCTCTATGTAATATATTCCAGTGAGCATACGATGTAAATCTTTGTTTCTTAAACTCATGCATAAAGGTAAACCACATACGAATAAAACTTCAGCTGCCAAAAAGCGCAAAAACATTCTTTTGAATACGTATTTAGTGGGCACATGCCACCAGATAAGCATTTAGCATTTTCTATGCTTCCCAAATCCGTATCAGAGAGAATTTATGACATTTCGTTTATAATTTATGACACCAGTACAGAAGGCCTTTTAAATAGATGGCCTACTGTGCTGTTTTGTTTCAAACTATCGCATACACAGAGAACAACAAAATTGTTAAGCACGTGGCATACTACGTTATTGCGGTATGTACTTTCTAAATTGGCCCTGCAGCGGTAGGTACCTTTTGAATTACTGTCTCCATTTTGTAACTGAAATCTGCTTGCATATGAATACCGCATACCTAAATGTATACAAAAAACAAATGCATAAACATGCATAATATCCTGTTTTATGTGCCATGAAAACTTTTCAGTGAATGCGCTCATTTTGTTGAGTACTAGATGCATACATATCCGCGTAGAATGTAAGGTTTTGCTGCTTTTTTACTCTTTAAAACATTTTTGTTTCTTCTTACTTGCCATAGAATTGAAAGTGACATGACAATGTGAACGTGCTTGTGTTATTAATCAAAATAACATTGACATCGAGTAATAAGTGTTTAAATTCCTTTTCTACAACAACAATAACTAAAAATAATATTTTATATTCACGGCGTAATGAGATAGTAAGTTTGTCAGCTGCATATGGTTTTAAAAGATGGACTATTTCGTGGTGTACAGATAGAGCGAGAACATTACATTTTGTTCCCAGAATGAAATATTCCATATGCAAGGGAAAACTCTTCCAACCGGAAATCTGTGTCATTGAAAGATGTCTTCAATTCTACTTGGATGGGACTTAAAAAATGCAGAACATAGCAATACAATACGGCCGACATTCCAGCGCTCGGCTGTTACATACATACATATAAAAAGGTTCCCACACAACTTATATTACTTGTGTTAATTTTACAAATACGTGGCGGGCCCTACGTCAACTCCGAACGACAGATTTTAGAGAAGCCTTTCTTGGTAATTTTATTTACTCTCAGAGTTCTGCCAGAGTCGACCTTTTCACATGACCATGTAAGATAGATGCCTGTAGATCGAATGTGAGTGAGTCATGCCATAAACACAATAGACGCATCGAGCAAATACACCAATCTGTGAAAAACGTCTGATGGAAGCCCAACGCTCCAATGAAATTTAAAGGAAATACATGTAATGATATAAATCACAAAATGTGAAAAATTATATTAAAATTTTTCTTTTATATCGTATGTTCTAAAATTATTTAAAATCTTTCGGAACCTATTACTAAGGGGTGATTTTTTAAGAGCTATAGGAAAATTAAAAAAAAACACATAAAATTCAGAAAAATGCATGAAATCTTTATTTGAATCGATAGTACGGTCCATATAATTTTATGTTTGAAGATTATTTCATGCAAATGTTGACTGCGACTGCGCCTACATTTCGGTCGGTATCTCACGAATAAATGCTTCAATGTTGTCTTCCAATGCGTCAATTGAACCGGGCTTGTCTGTATAGACATGAGCTTTAACATAGCCCCACAAAAAATAGTCTAAAGGCGTTAAATCGCGCGATCTAGGCCGCTAATTGACCGGTCCCGAACGTGATATAAAATGTTCACCGAACTCGCCCCTCTATAAGTCCATTGTTACGCGTGCTGTGTTGCATGTGGCGCCGTTTTGTTGAAACCACATGTCATGCAAGTCAAGCTCTTGCATTTTGGGCAAAACAAAGTTGCATATCATTTCACGGTAGCGCTCACCATTCACAGTTACGTTACGATTCGCAGCATCTTTGCAGAAGTACGGCCCAATGATGCCACCAACCCATAAACCGCACGAAACTGTGACTTTTTCTGGATGCATTGCTAGCCTTTGCAATGCTTCTGGCTGATCTTCACTCCAAAATCGACAATTCTGCTTATTTACGTGTCCATTGAGCCAAAAATGAGCTTCGTCGCTGAACACAATTTTTCGATAAAGAAGTAGATCTTCGGAGCACGCATCATGATAATAACATTCAATGATTTGCAAGCGTTGTTCGTTTGTAAGACGATTCATAGCTAAATTATAGACCAAACTGAAGATGTTTGACAGTGAAACAAAACACGAAACGTGCGTGAGCTGTTTAAACCAGTATTGCCAAAAATATAAAAGCTAAAAAAATCACTCTTTAGGTTAGCTAAACAGCATTTTTACAATTCTCTACATACATACGTTAGGTAGACGAAATATAACGTTTTTGATTATTTATTAAATTTCTCCATTTAGCGTTAACAATTTTATTTGCAATGATATTTTTCTTTCAAATATTCAATCGAGAATATTCAATTAGTTTTTCTTTCTCTCTATAGAAATATTTGGTGCTGATAGTATTTTTTATCATATAAATTTAAAAACAACAACTGAATGCAACATTCAATATTCAACACACGTATTTTGTCACGAAAATATAAACCTACAAACTTTACGAATTAATGTATGAACGCTTATATGAAAACGGCCAAAAGCTGTTTATATTTATATCACTCAACCAATTGACAAGTCAGTGTCGAAAATATCATGAGAACTGGTATGTCAGTTCCGTCTATCTGCCTAACTATTGGTAATATAATCTGCCACGCAACCAACGACTGTAGCCAGTGCCGAAATACTCAAACATGGAATATTAAACTGAATTATTTAACTAAATATTCCCTTTAGAAATGCCCAAATAAGTCCGAAAAATACTGAAACGGCAGCATAAAAATTAATACTTTTTTATTTTTATACATTCAAAAAAAAAAGTCCACATACATACATGTATGGACATAAAAATCAGCAGCAAAAAAGTATACTTAAATCGGTGTATGTAGACTTTTTCTTTGACTGTATGTTGGATGAGTTTCTATGGCAAATTTTAAATATTATACTATGTTCAGGTATGCACTTTTATTGAGTCAATATTCGGCTAATTGAGTACAATATTTTAAGTGTTCAGACATTAAAATATATGTAGTTCAGCTGCTTATTCAATATTCATTTGACAGCTGGTAAACAAAACAGCTGGTTGTTTCAACAACATTGTTTTTATTTTGTTTTTTTTTTTTTGTTTTTGTTTTTTGCTGGTTTTTGTTGATATTTGACAACTCAAATAATTCTGATAATTGTAATATGCGCACTGAACATACATATGACAGAGCTGTATTTTAAGTTTTACTTAATATTATAACAAATTGCAAATTTATTGCGCAATAATTAATTGAAATTTTATATGAAATATTGAGCTCAATAATGGCGTTTATTGCGATTTATAATGTCCATCTTGTTGAAGCTATGTCTGCCAAATTAGTCGTCAGTTATCCAGTCTGTTTTGTCAAATGACCATGGAAGACCGTGGACATCAACAAGTTTTACCAGAATGGTACCAGGAGCAGTTAGAAACTGAACTTAATTTTTTATCGAAAAAACATCTACAGTAACGAGGCACATTTCTAGATCAATGGTTGTAAAGAAACAAAATTGTTGACAAGAGATCCAACAGCTTCACTGTTTGGCGTGAACTTTATTTCATACATCTCTGAGAACAAGGATGTGCACAACATCACTAAGGATCGATGATTACTACCTTTTTTGGCATGAATTGTAGCATGATTCTACGGTTGTCAATACCGGCACAACATTTCATGTGTATAAACAAAAGATTATCAAATTGCAACGACCACTTGACTCAATGTTGCTGACCGTCGCTGCTGCGTATAACGCCACAATGGTATGCGCACACGCGAGGATCATTTGACACTTTGCACACGCCGGCGGTATTGATTAATCTACACAATGTGTGTTGTTGTTGTATTGCTTTGCTGGTGATCATGTATGGCTCTCTTCACACTTTACCGTGGGAATTATTATGTTTATATTGAGAATGGATGCGTGTCATATTGCACCCACTTGTCCCATGGTTAGCACACACACAAACCAAACAAGTCTTTTCTTTACAGAATGCGATGATCTAGATACCAAAGATATGTGGTGCGCTACTGGTTACACAGTTCACTCTACATTATACATTCAGCATAAGTAATTTGAAGACAATATCATCTCACGAGGAGGTAATCTGAACAGGTCAACGAAATCGCAAAGTTTGATCCTTTAGACTTTTGCTTATCTGGTTTGCTAAAGTTGCAGGAGTATACAAATAAACTACAAATCATAAGGGTTCTCAATATAGGTTATTTGGCTCTCCATTTCTTGTCAGCTGAACGAGATATCATCTATTGATGTCAAGGATATAGCTTCGTTTATCAAATGCTTTTGATATGCAGCCTTAGCGCTGACCAACTACTTCTTCTTCCCTAGTTTGGTGGAACTTCGTCAATACAGGGACTGCTTAAATGAGATATTGATATTAAAGCCACCACTCCGACCTAACCCAACTTAACGGTTCTCAAAATGACAACACATGCCATCGGTCAAATTTAGTGTGATTTATACGCCAGAGAAGTCATTATCCACATTGGCAAGAGAACAAGGGTATAATCATTAGACTCTAATGTCTATCGAAATACATCAACATATTAGGATCTTGAAATATCCACATCCGCTAGGGTTCTCTGGGTAGAACGCATCTGAAATCAAACTGGCGAATAAATCAAACATAATTTGATCGATGGCATGGGATATGTTGCCTTTAAAAACATCGGTAGCTTATGGGTTATTCGCATGCATCTTCGACTTATGGAAACCCCACAAGAAAAAACACAACGGATTCAAATTGCACAATCTTGGTGGCCAGTTCATATAACATTCACGTAAGATATCCATGCTCTCATATCGCTAGTGCAGTATATCCCATGTGGCAGGAAATCAGATGTCATTGACATACACATCACACAATTCAGGGTTTGTAATCTTCGAGTTTTAGCGCATTTCGTCGACAGTGATCGCTGGCCTGGCCAACGTCGCACACTGTCGCGAGCGTGGCCAAAAATGGTTAAAGTCAATGTTTGAAATTCATTATTTTTTAACCTTTATCTTATAGAAAACATTTCTATTAGTTGATATGTAAAATTTTTTAAAAACTTTTGCGTAGTTTTTTAGTTACTGTATCGCAAAGTTAAGAATTCATGTGCAATATAGAAAATTTGTGCGAAAACTTGAAAATTGACATATTTTTGTCATAGTTAAAATTCAAAAATTCTTTTGGTAATGACTGAATTATTTGTAACAGAATTGTAAGCCAGGTATGTAATTGTAATTACAACGCTATAATTGTTTACAAATATTAATCATATATGAAATATCCTTAGCCAAAGTACAGGTCTTCAAAAAATTAAGATTTTCATACATTTATTAACTTCAGTAGTGAATTAAAAAAAAACACCGAATATCACTTTTGAAATTTTTTGATATTTTATTGCCACAAGTATGTACTTTAACATATATAAATTTCAGCTGCTTCTGACTGCTTTTGTGGGCGTTATAAAAGTTTTTTAGTGTCAACACCATTGCAGATTCCTGATATTTTTGAGCAATGGGTGCAGCTTAAGAAAAATAATACAACAAATGTGTTGTATCATATTGTACAGTTTATAGAAAGTCGTATTCAAAGGTTTCTAGCAGATATAGAGAAGGACTAACTAAAATTCATTCTTTTAAAAATTAGTAATAATTGGACAAAATATAGACGTGGAAAAGTAGGTTTGAAACTGAGTTGAGGAAGTGATGTAAATTTTTCAAGATCATCGATTTTTTATATTTAAACATAAATAAAGTCAATTAGGAACCAAGTACAAGTGTCTTTTCACTTATATGTATTGTTACGAAAATGGAAATGGTGTTATTAAAATAATAAACAAAAGCTCCAAAAACAAAACAACGGACTTGATCATGTATAAAGTAATAAACAAAAGCTCCAAAAACAACATAAGGCATTTGTTTACATGATCAACGAAAAAGTAAACATATAGCAACAAAACAATGGGCTTGATCGCGTGATCAAAGAACAAACGAGAATATAACAACAACGTCAGTAAACAAGGGGACAAAGTAAACAAGCAACAATAACATCAGGTATAAGAAGAGAAAAGGGACAAAGTAAACAAACAACAACAACGCTACAAGGATAGATGTAAACAAGATCCACTAACAACAATAAGGGAAGCGAGTTGTTTACATTTTTAGATTGTTCCCGAAGGCAGTCATTCTCTGCCAAGGGCATGCATTAGACTGATGATCCAGCGATATAAAAGGCAAGACAAAACGAGCAACGAGGAGTGAGTAATAATTCAGTCAGACTTGAGTGCAGACAAGTTGCGTGTGAAGATAATCGTTGTTCGAAGTTATAACGAACGAGTGTACAGAAGAATAACAATAAAAGTAAATTGTTGTTGTGTACAAGAAGAATAACAATTCTAAGCCAAATTGTTATTGTGTGAATAAGTTTCAACACAGGGTGCACACAGATTTGTGCAGACAATAAAGAATTGATTTTGAAATTAAACACTAATTTACTTTTATTTCATTTGCAATCCACGAACTCATATTTTTAACGTTTTTAAAGGGTAAAAACGTAACAATTGGTGTCAGAAGTGGGATTGCAAAATCCAAAAATAAAAGTAAAAGTAATAAAGAGAAATTACAACCAACATGAAACTCTCTGACCTAAAAGTGGAACGACTTAAGCGTGAGTTGGATAAACTCAAGCTGCCAACAACGGGCACTAAAAATGAACTGCAAAGGCGGTTAAGGGAACAACTGCAGTTTGAGGGCATCGACATCGATTCCTACGAGTTCGAGGATGACGAGGAACGGGAGCTCAAGGCACCTGCATCCCCTAGCTGTATCGACATAAATTCATTGCTAGCAGCTATGATGGAAAAAATAGATGTAGCCTCAGCCGAAAATAAAAAAATGCACGAAGCTTCTAGAGCCGAAAATCTAAAACTTCTGGCTGAGTTTCGAAAAGAGAGTGAACAACGGATGGAAAAAATGCAAGCAACATCTAGCGTCGAAAATCAGAAACTTCTGGCCGAAGTTCAAGCAACATCTAGAAGGCTGCAGGAAATCCATGAGTCGGTCAGCAAACGAATCACTGGTGTCGAGGAAAGGGTGTCACATTTAGAAAAGGCCGTTGACACGAGAGCGGACAATTTGGAAAAGACCGTCGAGGGAAAACTGGTTAAAATGGAGGAGAAGATCAGCAACATCCAAAGCCAGCGGCCGGAACAAGTGCGAGTCGTATCAGAAGGTACCGGCAGGATAAAACCACCTTCCTTTGATGGTAGCTCACCCTTATCCGTCTTTAAATTCCAATTCGAGACGGTAGCTAGCCGAAACGGATGGGACGATGAAGAGAAGGCTTTGGAACTAATTCTGGCATTAAAAGGTGCCGCAGCCGAGATTCTGGAGACCATGCCAGCCAACCGCAGAAACAACTACAACGATTTAATGGTGGCGTTACAGCGCAAATTCGGCGACGAGCATAAACGAGAACTGTACCGCATGGAGTTAAGGTGCCGAGCGCAAAAGGCTAATGAGTCACTTCAAGCCTTTGCAATGGAGGTCGAGAGGTTAGTGCAGCTCACATACCCGGGAGAAAACCACCCACTTATAGACAATTTTAAAACCGAGGCGTTTGTAAACGGTATACGCGACCCCGACATCAAACTAGCGGTATGTTCTGCACAAAAGACAACCTTTGCAGAAACTGTATCCTTTGCACTAGCCCAGGAGACCGCTCGCACAATTTCTAGACCACAAATAAGCAAAGTACGGAAAATGGAAGTCGTGGATGAAGAAGAATGCCTTTTGGACAAATTTAAAGAAATGATCAAGCAAGTTTTGGCAGAAACTGGACAAAAGGCTAAACCTAAATGTTTCAACTGCGGAAAGGGCGGCCATTTCCAACGGAACTGCAAACAGCCACGAAAAAGGTCAAGGTCCGTCTCGCCAGCAAGGAATAATAAACGGGCTAACCACCAACCATCTACTCAAGAGTCCCCGTTAAACTAAAACGAGCTAGCACTGAGGGGCAAGTGCTGGCTCCCACAAGCAAGGGCCCCACAATCTCCATATCAGTAATGCAGCAAGACAACAACAACCTTACGGCGTGCGGGTACATAAACGGCAGAAAACACACCTTCACTATAGACACCGGTGCGACGCAGTCTATCATCAGACCAGATATAGTCAAGGGGAAGTGTGAGGCACTCAGTAATATAAGGCTACGAACAGCTACTGGAGAGTCTGCCACCGTCCATGGGAAAACAGAAGCGAAGGTGACTATGGCCAACATCAGTGTAAGCCATGAGTTTGTTGTTGCCGATATTGTGGACGAGGTTATCATTGGTGCCGATTTCATGATAGCCCATGGCATCAATTTGAATATGGGGCAACAGACAATGAGTTGGCGGAATGTGGAGATACCTCTTGACGTTGGATACAAGCATCAGGTGCACGCCCGAAGGTTAGTTGCGGCTGAACAACAGAAATTACCACCACAGAGCGAAACGCTGATATGGGCACGTGTGGAGGGAGATTGTGAGGAAAACCGCTTGTGGGTTGTGGAACCAGTAGAAATTCAGACGGACTTGTTATCAGGAAAGGCCCTCGTCAAATCTACCGAACAGAAAATAGTCCCGGTGAGAGTACTAAATCTATCAGGCCAAGAAAAAGTCATCTCTAAAAACTCCGAGGTGGGTCAATGTGTTCCAGTAGAGGCGGTAATCAACAGTGAACAATCGTCGAAACCTGCCGAAATGTCAGCCGACGATCAACAGGAATTTGGTAAAAATGTGGAGAAATGGGTGGCAGGTCTAGCAGCTTCAGAAAGAAATAAAGCCAAAAAGCTGCTAAAGAGGTACGCTTGCGCTTTCGCCACGAACAATAAAAGTCAAGGTAGAACAGCCATGGTCAAACACGAGATTGATACTGGTGAAGCAAGACCGATAAAACAGGCACCCAGAAGTATACCGCTAGCGAAGCGTAATGAGGTTAAAGAGCTAGTCAACGAAATGAAGAGGAGCGGTGTAATTGAACCATCATCTGGTCCGTGGAGCTCACCTGTAGTCCTAGTCAAGAAGAAAGATGGAAGTACAAGATTCTGCGTAGACTACAGGAAGCTGAATGATGTCACTAAAAAGGACAGTTACCCGCTACCGAGAATTGACGACACTCTCGACACGCTAGCCGGAACAAAGTGGTTCTCCACATTGGATCTACAAAGCGGATATTGGCAGGTGGAAATTGCAGACAAGGACAAGGAAAAAACTGCATTCAGTGCGAATGGCGGCTTATGGCAGTTTAAAGTCATGCCATTTGGGCTCTGTAATGCTCCGGCCACGTTCGAGCGGCTTATGGAACGTGTACTAAAGGGGCTGCATTGGAAGACTTGCCTGGTGTATCTCGATGACATAATAGTGATGGGCAGAACTTTCAACGAACACCTTGAGAACCTGGCAGAAGTTCTGCAACGAATATCAATGGCTGGCCTAAAATTGAGTGTAAAGAAATGTGCGTTCTTCCAAAGACAGGTGAAATATTTGGGGCATCTTGTTACAGCAGATGGCATATCCACGGATGAAGATAAAATACGAGCAGTAAAGGACTGGCCTCGTCCGCAGAGTCTTCATGAATTACGCAGTTTTTTGGGACTATGCACGTATTATAGACGTTTTGTGCCTAACTTTGCCAGCGTGGCGGCAAGCCTACATGAGCTCACCAAGAAATCAAAGGTGTATCAATGGGGTGAGTCACAGGAAAAGGCGTTCCAGGCACTAAAGGACTTATTGTGTGCCGCACCAGTTTTGGCGTATCCGGTCCCAGGGGAAAAATTCATTTTGGACAGCGATGCTAGCGGATATGGTATTGGTGGTGTGCTTTGCCAAGTGGTCAATGGGACTGAAAAAGTCGTAGGATACTATAGTCGTACACTGTCAAAGCCTGAACGGAACTACTGTGTAACCCGACGTGAGCTACTTGCAGTGCTGGAATGCATAAAACATTACCATAAGTACTTGTATGGCCAACATTTTCTACTAAGGACCGATCATTCCGCACTGCGATGGCTGCTGCAATTCAAGAACCCTGAAGGGCAGTTAGCACGTTGGATTGAGCGCCTCCAGACTTATGACTTCAGCATTGAACATCGAAGAGGTGCAAAACATGGAAATGCTGATGCTCTCTCACGCCGGCCATGTAAATTAGAGTGTAGACATTGCGTAAAGGCTGAAAAGAAGGAATCTATCATCGACATCCGGCTAATGCAAATCGATGCCGACGAAGACTGGTCTGAAGCCCAAAGGAGTGACCCAATATTGGCAAAAATTATAGCAGCAAAGAAAGAGGACAAACGGCCTACCCGGAATGAAATATCAGCGGAAAGTGCTCTTACAAAAGCATATTGGGCGCAATGGGACAGCTTAAAAGTAATAGACGGGTGCTTATATCGACTTTGGGAAAGCGCTGATGGCAAGACATCATCCAACCTAATAGTGGTGCCTTCCTCTAAAATAAAAGAAGTCTTAAATGAATTCCATAATGGAGCTAGCGGAGGGCACCTTGGCGTAACAAAGACGCTGGAAAAACTAAAACAACGTTTTTATTGGGTTGGATGCCAGCAATCAGTGGCTGATTGGATTGCAAACTGTACCCAGTGTATGGCGGCTAAAGGTCCCGTAAGAAGAAGTAGAGGTCAGCTGCAACAATATAACTCGGGCGCACCTTTCGAGCGGATAGCGATGGACGTAGCAGGCCCTTTTCCTGTCAGCAACGCCGGAAACCGATATGTCCTCGTCGTGATGGATTACTTCAGCAAATGGCCGGAAGTGTATGCGATACCCAATCAAGAGGCGAACACCGTAGTGAATGTTTTTGTGAACAACTGGGTATGTCGCTACGGGGTTCCAGTAGAGCTACATTCTGATCAAGGCAGAAATTTCGAGTCAGCCGTATTCAAAGAAATGTGTGAAGTATACGGTATTAAGAAGACTCGAACGACGCCACTTCACCCACAGTCCGACGGAATGGTAGAACGGTTTAATCGAACCCTGGAGGAATACTTGCGGAAAGTAGTGAGCGAGCAACAGAAGGATTGGGACGAACACATTCCGAGGTTTCTACTGGCGTACCGATCCGCGGTTCATGACTCTACATCTAGATCACCCGCCAAGGTTATTTTTGGGACTGAGATAAAACTACCTGGTGACTTAGAGTTTGGTTGTAAGCCCGCCACAGCGGAAGATGACACATATACTGGAAAACAGGAAAGTTTAAATGAACTTCATGAATTTGTGCGCACACGTATTAAAATGGTTAGCGACAGAATGAAAGCCAGATATGATCGTGCCGCGAATACGAAGGGCTTCCATGAGGGACAATTGGTTCTATTTTTCAACCCAAAGCGGAAGAAAGGATTATCTCCCAAGCTACAAACCAGCTGGGAAGGACCTTATAAAATAATTAAAAGGTTAAATGATGTCGTATACAGGATTCAGAAATCGAACAGCCCCCGAGCCAAAATGAAGGTCGTGCACATAGAGCGACTGGCGAAATATGGAAGAGGAGATAATGAGCCTATTCGGGACGAACAGGCTTAAGTGGGCGGCAGTGTTACGAAAATGGAAATGGTGTTATTAAAATAATAAACAAAAGCTCCAAAAACAAAACAACGGACTTGATCATGTATAAAGTAATAAACAAAAGCTCCAAAAACAACATAAGGCATTTGTTTACATGATCAACGAAAAAGTAAACATATAGCAACAAAACAATGGGCTTGATCGCGTGATCAAAGAACAAACGAGAATATAACAACAACGTCAGTAAACAAGGGGACAAAGTAAACAAGCAACAATAACATCAGGTATAAGAAGAGAAAAGGGACAAAGTAAACAAACAACAACAACGCTACAAGGATAGATGTAAACAAGATCCACTAACAACAATAAGGGAAGCGAGTTGTTTACATTTTTAGATTGTTCCCGAAGGCAGTCATTCTCTGCCAAGGGCATGCATTAGACTGATGATCCAGCGATATAAAAGGCAAGACCAAACGAGCAACGAGGAGTGAGTAATAATTCAGTCAGACTTGAGTGCAGACAAGTTGCGTGTGAAGATAATCGTTGTTCGAAGTTATAACGAACGAGTGTACAGAAGAATAACAATAAAAGTAAATTGTTGTTGTGTACAAGAAGAATAACAATTCTAAGCCAAATTGTTATTGTGTGAATAAGTTTCAACACAGGGTGCACACAGATTTGTGCAGACAATAAAGAATTGATTTTGAAATTAAACACTAATTTACTTTTATTTCATTTGCAATCCACGAACTCATATTTTTAACGTTTTTAAAGGGTAAAAACGTAACAGTATAAATTTAAATATTTTAACATATACAAACAAATTTTAAATTGTTTAATAAAATATTGTTTAATTAGTATGGTATGGTAATAGTAAAAATGTATCCTTAAAATTTTCTAAGGATATACGGAATGTGAGAAAATTAAATTTTAATGAGTTAGTAAAACATTTAAATCATAATTTGCAATGCGAAAAAAGTATATATTAAATTTTTTATGTCATTTGTTTACTTTTTTGAAAAAGGACATTTTTAAGGTAGGCGTATCCTTGCTCCAAATTGAACGAAATTCGGAGGAAGTGTTAAGCATATTAAAACTAATAAGTGTGCTAAATTTTAATAACATATCTTTTTTTTCCTCCAAGTTATAGCAATTTTTAATTTCAGGATATATGGGAAGGACACGAATCCTTTGACTTTAAATGACCAAATTTTAGGTATGATTATGTTTTACCAATTAATATAGGTGTGCCAAATTTCATTACTCTACTATTACTCCTTCTATTTTCGGCCACTCGTTATATGAAATCGCGACAGTGTGCGTCGTTCTCAAAGAAATATGAATCATCGGCGCCGTCAGCCCAAAATTCGCTCCAGACAGTGAATTTTTCGGCAATGTTTGTTCCATTAATTGTCTCATACATAAGTGCGATTTATACCACCAAGCGATATACAGTGGTGGCCACGAATTTAAGACACGACATATGACTGACTTATTTGTGATAATTTTTACATTTTATCGAAAAAGTTTTGAGTCCATGATATTTTTTTTAAGATTTTAGTAATGTTATGAAGAAAAATTAATAATATTTTGTTACCCATATTCGGTTATTTATTTTTATTTACATAATATATACATAAATACAAATTTTATCCTGGTCATGAATTTAAGACATAGGCATAATATTACACTATTCTCTAAATTAAGCTCAGCTTCATAAAAAAAATTCTAATATTTAGTGGGAAATCCCTTATTTTTGATCACAGCAGCACATCTCCTGGGTAAACTTTCGACTAATGCCACATAACGTTGCTTTGGAATTGGATACCAAGCCCTTCGGATTTCTTCCCACAAATCGCTTGATTTCTTTGGTTTAGCCCTCTCATGCCTGAATTAAAATAGGCGTAGCTAAAATTTTTTTGAGTAGACATATAAGATAGAATTGACCTCAATGTCAACTGACAAAAATTTCAATGTCCTAGGTGTCCTGGTTCAAGAGCTACAGGATGTTGCATATACGCAACATTGGGCAGTGGTGTTATAAATTTAAATACAAGTTAATTTTTTTCAAATGCAGTTTCTTTCAATTTATGTATGGTAAGATACAAAACAATTTTTTGAGCACAATTTCACATGGCATTTTCTGCATTTACATACACACATACATACATAATTGGCCATTACAACCCTTCAGTCAGGATTACGGCCTAGCTTCTCAACACCACTCATGTTGTGTGCCTTAATTTTATCCATAAGTGGCGGGACCTACAGTTTAACGTCGACTCCGAACGACAGATTTTGAGAAACTTTTTCATCGCAGGTTTATTTAATCTCAAAGTTTTTGCCATAAATCTGCTGAGAGGAAAGAAATATTTTTTTTCATATTTCGTTTTGATGTCTGACCTGGGGTTTGAACCGGGCTTTACGTCTAATAAGCTAACACACTACAATGTGGCGACTTCGAAGATACCAGTCTTACATTGGGCTTATTGAGCCACATTTGCTGCATTTACAGCTTGGAAACCCATTGTTATATAGTTTGCATCTACCCCTTGTTCCCTATTTCACCAATGACTATAACTATCAAATCGTAGAGATTTTTCAGGCTATGCAAGATATGCTTTTTATAGGGGTTTGATTCAGAACCCGGAGAAGGAGCTTGTGATGTTGGAGCTGATGATAAGAGTCGATGGAGAAGGTGATGAAGTTCCTGAATTCATTGTCAAAAGGAGTGATAATGGACGACCTCTCTTTTTTTGCGACAACTGTAGTTTGGCTTGTGTTCAAAAGCTCGGTAGCTGCTTACTAAACTGTTCGAGTACAAAAATAAATTTTTATTTTTCGAAAATTACCACAATAGACCTATGTTGCATATACGCAACACCACATTTGCAAAATTATTACAGACAAACTAAATAATATTTTCATGCCGGGTTTTTTTTAAATGACTCACTAACCTCTCATTATTCATTTGTTGATAATGGATTTAGGCTGAATTAATTATATTAATGTTTTTTGACAATTTTCCAAACCAGCGTTTTTCTGCAAAATTCATTTGTCAATTTCGTTCTCGAGAAAATAGCCACTAACTGAGCAGGTGCACAACTGAATACCAAGCAATTAGTTGTAAGCTTAAACGACACAAGAGGCTATATTTTCGCGAAAGGTTTAAAAAAATATTTGAAATAGCGGTACTTAGATCCTCATAAACACAATGTTGCATATACGCAACATCGGGCATGAGAGGGTTAACTGTTCGTACATATCATTCTGTATTCAACATTATTTCACAGGTTCTCAATTGGATTGAGGTCCGGGGATTGAGCTGGCCATTTAAGAACAATGATATCGTTTTCCTCTAAGCAACTCTTCACTAGACGTGAAGTGTGCTTAGGGTCAGTATCATGCATAAATTTCCATATTAGAGTCATGTTGTCTTCAGCGAATGGTATCATTGTGTCTGTTATAATATTTTTGTAAACATGGTGGTCCATTTTAGAATCTATCTTGTAAATGGGACCTACACCATGCCAGGAAAATGCTGCCCACACCATCACATTTCCACCACCATGTCTGACCGTTTTTAGGGTGTACTTTGGATGATGCTCTAGGTTTGGAGGGCGCCATACGTACCGCTTTCCATCAGAGCCGAAGCGGCAAAACTTCAACTCGCCGCTCCAAAGAATATTTTTCCAAAATATCATGGGTTTCTTGAGATGTTCTCTCGAAAACGCTAGTCGGGCTTTGATATTTTTTTTTGACACAAGTGGTTTACGTTGTGCAATACACCCACGCAAGTTTTTTTCATTTTTTTTTTTTTTTTTTTTTATCGAACGTCCCCGGCCACACACTAACCCACCCTCACCCGACCGCGGAGGGCTCGTCCCCATTACGTAGGGACACGTACACACTACAGTCCGGACTGTAGCGGGTATGGAAAAAGTAATGGCAACAAGAACATAAATCAGCTACAGAACTTAATCACAAGCTGAATAAACTATTAATAAACATGAACTACCTATAACTATAATGAAAATACATTTTTATATAATAATTTACAAATTAATGCTAGCATATAAGCTACGTTTTAAATTACAAACACTACAATTAAAATCAATCAAATCGTAATATACGTTAAAATCATTGCATAATCTACGAAAAGGAAAATTACATCCGTAGTTAGTTCTATAGAAATCTAAGGAAAGAGGACGATAGTGCCGTGAAAATCTTGCAGGAATACTGAAATTCAGGTTACGAAGCAAAAACTCAGAATCGATATCACCTCTAACCAGATTAAAAACAAAACAAACACCTAAAACAGTTCTTCTACGTTCCAAAGTTGGAAGTTTTATCAAACCTAATCTATCCTCATATGGCGGAAATCCATTGGCATAATCCCATCCTAAGCCACGTAAACAGAATAATAAAAACTGCCTCTGCACAGACTCTATTTAATCGTCTTCTTATTGTCCTAGACGAAATATTAATGCCAAAATTAGATGCAATGTTATTTTTTATTTTAGTTGAGCTCGTGAAAGGATTACTAGCAGCTACTCTATAAATTAAAATATCCTCCCTGGGTGTAGTTTTTCGGGCTCTAGGTTGCTGTTTGATATTTTTGGTGGTACCATGTTGCTTGATGTGTTCCATCGCGTTGTAGATCTTGCATCTAGAACATTTAAGCAGCACGGATATCTCTATTACTGTTTTTCCAGCAGATTTTAGTTGTTGGATCAGTTTTCGCTCGGCATCGGACTCCAAGTACCTCTGGCCATTTCTAACTAAATATTTCGATGTTTTTCAACATAAAATAATAAAAACATTCGTTACTCACCGTTTAAACCGTTTTTAAATTAATATGATTAAAAAGCAACAAAATATAAAAAAGAAATAAAAAAAATAACGGTACTTTTTATTAACATTACAGGATACATAGAAAAATACAGAATATCTAATTTGATATTACAGGGTTGTCAAAATTATCACAAATAAGTCAGTCATATGTCGTGTCTTAAATTCGTGGCCACCACTGTATAGCTTATTCTGCCAAACTCTTTGTTCGTCGAATTGGGTCAAATCAACAGCGACGCCCTTCTTATATTTTTATTATTATGTATCACATCACATGTAGAAGGTTAGGATTTATGACAGCCAGTACATGCTGGTTATACCATAAAAATTAAAAAACCTCTCTGTCCTAGAAAAGATCAAAAATAATTTAACCAAAAAAAACACATAAGCGCAGCAATAATATTACATCAACTTAATCTATGGGTGGTGTAAATATTAAGGAGTCAAAAGCTCTTGACATTCAGAGCATGAAAATTCAGTGTAATGTTGGCTGGAACAGATTTTTCAGTTCCTTCTTAAGATCTTATCAACTGATCTTACTATTTACACCGATCGATAATGGAATACAACTCTCATGTATGGGTCGGTGCCTCAAAGTCAATTTTGAGGTTTCTCGACCGCGTACAGGGGAGGCCGTAGTAGCTCGTTAATGACGGTAGTGTATCCAACTCCATTAAATCATTGGAGCATCGTTGCAATGTGGTTTGTGTTTCACTGTTCTATCGCTATCGAAAGTCATATATTCCGACGTAATGCTCGTCTTTCACGGCCAGCACATCTGTATGTGGTCGATTGGCCAGGGGATCGCCCGCTGCATTATAAAAAAAATAGGTTTTATGTTGGAATATTTGTCTGTGGAACTTAATTACTGCAGAGTTCTTTCCTGTTACTTATGGTATAAAAATATACAAGCCTAGTGTCCATAAACACTGTTTTCTACTTTCTTCTTCCCATAACATATTTTCATAGCTCCAAATGCAATGTCATATTCTTACAGTATTTGCCAGAAATCTACTGACAGCAATTGGCCGAACAAATATTTTCATCATATTTCGTTTTGGTCAATATTTCTGACCTGGTGTTTGAACCGTGGCCTCACGTCTAATACGCCCACATACTATATACTAAACTCCGGTGACTGCACATTCGCACTATCGCCTCCAATTAGCCGTTAACTGGCCCTAAATTTTGTTCAATTGAAATGTATTTTTTCTACTTTCATGCTCTTTCACGTTTTTAACGCTAAAGAAATAGTAATTTGCATACGAATGAAATATTCAACATTTTTTTGGAAAAAATCTTTTGCAAGCTTTACGAAGACTGTCTACGTTAACGCTCGCAGAGCAATTGAAGCTAACACACACGCTTTTCTATATTTTTATTCATTTTATTCATTTGATTTTCTTGACTTTCCTACCTCACTGAAGTCAACAGTAGAGCATGAATTTGTGTGACTGTCAATGTATTTAGAGAGTGATTTAACCTGTGTGTGTTTGTATTTTTTCTCTCTATTCTGTTTGATATTATAACAATTTTACATTAACAGGTTAAGAAGATTCAAACACTGATTCAAATTTTATATTTTCTTTTTACATACTTTCCATTTTAACCACAACAAATATTTTCTTCCATGTAGCTAGATAGGCTATGAAATAAATGAATCATTGCTGTGGCCTACATTTAAAATGAGATTAGGCCACTTAAAGTGATGTCTTCCGTGAAATATTTTATTGTTTAAAAGGCAATAACAATAAAAAATATTTCCGTAAAATGATTATGACAATGTTTACAGTTTACTTTCAGTAATTTTTATTATCCTTGCTTAGGCAATAAAAAATTTTTGTACACCAAAGAGTATCCTCAAAAAAAAAAAGACTTTGGGCTTAGAAGTGCTTGGAACATGAAATGATGAAGTGTAGTTAGTCTCCAAGGCATGTATATTTGGCAGTTAAATTTATTTAAAATAACTTCGTTTTACTTCTTGTTGTATCAAAAGAGCCAAAGAAGGTGATAAAATTTTAATTCTTAAAATTTCAAATTAAAATATAGACTTTTCGTACAAAGTCTGAAGGGTATAGAAACTCGGGGTTGGTGACTCACATCTTAAAGTCAATTTTTTACACAATTCATTTAATACCTCTTTGTTTCCATGTTTGCTAAATTCATTCATGGGAAAGCCAAAATGAATTTGGCATCCTTCTTTTTTATATAAAATTATGACGGATTAAAATTTTTCTTTAAGTTTTGTGATTTTTTAAAGCAGACAAAAATATTGTGTTACAAAGATCAATACAATACACTTGTGTCTCCCACAACATATGGCATTTATATCCTCAATGGTTACATATTTTTCTCATGCTGTTTATACGTTCGTATTGGAAGTTAATAGAAGAACCAGACTTTTTATTTTGGTCACGTTTTCTTTTTTATATATTTCCACTTAGTTGAACATTTTGTATTGACTTCATTGATAGACGTTTTAATCATAATGACCATTTCTGCTGTAAGAAACATAGACTGGAAAATTAAGTAGAATGTCTCAATCGCAACACACATTTTTCCCTCTTCTTTCACTCAAGCTGGTTTTTACAATGTGAATAAAAAATTTTATATTTTTTTGGATAACTTCGAAATCAGTGCTTAAAGAACCAAAAAAGAAAAAGAATATTTTAACAAGGATTTGTGAACCAGAGTAGATTCGAATCATACTCATAATTTCTGACACTTATACGCATTCATACTTATTTTAATATCATACTCATATTCAAAGTTTGCAGTACTCATTGTACTCATACTTAGCAACACCTATGATGTTGTTGATTTTGACTCTCGGTGACGCAACATTTACAAGAATCACAAAATAAGTATGATTCGCGTACGAACACTACAATAATCACTAGAAGGTTCTGTGTTTGCTTTGCTTGCTGTCTTTGTCTTTCTTCTTTTTTTTTTTTGTAAATGCAACAACAATTAAGAATGAATGATTCGAATCACTAGAATCATTTATGAGTATTATAAGTATTTTTCTAAATTTATGAATCTGAATGAGTAGGCGAATGAATCAAACATATTTCGAATGTTATGAGTTTGATGCCAATGTTGCACTCATACTCATTGCATCCTGTACTTATAACTCAACATTTTAGTGAGTATGAATGAGTCAAAGTAGTTGAATTTCAATACTGTTGACTCATTCATACTTGAAATTTCAAGAGTACTTATGAGTAGTAAAAAAATCGATTCATTGCTGATCTCTGTTGTGAACCTGCTTAGTTTAAATTAGGTAAGGTGGCTAATCGTCCTTGAAGGAAGAGGTCCCACTTAGGTTATAACACAGTCAATTCTACCCAGAGATCAAGCTTTTAGTGGAGAAAACCAATCCGAGTCCAAAATTTAGTTATTCCAACAATCTTTGCATAAGAGATAGATTGAATGAAATATGGTCATGGGTATGTATAGGGTTAGTCATTTAGTGGTTTCATTCATTAATTTTCATTGTGGTTGCGATGTGGCAAGGATACACAGACAAAAATATGAACAATTTTTTCCTAACAATCGTTTGTTTAAAATTAAAATCTACTTTTAAAAACAATTTTATTTGGTTTTATAAATATATTTGTTTGATTTTGACATTTCTACATTTTTTTAGCTAAACATATTTTTGTAAATTGTTTTTGTAAATTTGTTCTGAAAGCAGAATAAAGAAAAAAAATTGATAAAATAACAAAGATTGCCTCGACTTCAGTTTGAAGAAATAAATTTGAAAATGTTTGTTTACTTGCATTTTGACCAGCGGGAGCAGTAAACTTGTGAATATTATTTAAATAAATTAAAGTGTGTGAATTTATTAATGTGAAATTGGTGAAATAAATCAAGCAAAAAAGGTTAAATATAAGAGGAATACAATGTTTGACGAAATATATACAGGCCTATAGCATATACAAGTAAAATTGGAAATATTAACGATTGCAAACCTTTATATAATTTAAAATTTCTTAATGTGGAATCGTAATACTAGTCTATAGATTATAGATTTTATTATATTTTATTATGGATTTTGTCAATCAACTATTAACAAGATTCTGCATGAAAAACAAAGAAACCCTTTAATTTGTACAGTTACCAAATTTCTGGAGGTAAGAGGCCGCGAGTGCTCTGAAATTGAAAAGCAAATCTGCTCTATTTTTCCTAAAGAATATTTGATATGTTTTAATGTATGAAATTGTATATAAAACATGTTTACATTTATTTATATATACTCTATTTTATATATGTATACTGGGAATGGAAAACGGGGAAAATATATAGCAAGCTTGCCTATTTAAAAAGGATTACAAATGACATTTTTAAGAAGGACGAATCTACATCTCCTGAAAATATGCCTGGCGCCATATTTTCGTTTGAAATTTTCCCAACCAAATTAATAAATAAATAACATTCTTTTATTTATAGGTTTAGAAGACGATTGTACTTTTTATATTCAGCAAATTAAAAGTGGCTCCATTACTGCGGATGACTTCGATTTGTATTGGAGAAAATGTGCATCATTTCGATTTAAACAAATAATCGAATCTAAGAGCACATCAGAAATATTTAATCTTTGACCGGAATATATTAAACCTTCCGGATTTCTGCTGGTAAGTGAAAATTCAATTTTAAATTATATATTACTTTTTATACATATAAATATTCATATATTTTCAGATCGATATTGATTTTTCATTAAGATTCCCAAATGCCAAATCGAAAAAATGTCAAATAGAAATTTTTTTTATGATTTAAACACATCAAAAAAATATTCAAAATTATTATGTATTTATAAATGCCAATTTTTTAATGAAGTAATAGATTTTATTTACAAATAAAAATAATTTTGTAAATTTTATTCATCAATAAAAAATTTATTGAAAATAACAAAAGCAACTTTTTACTTGTTTTATTATACATTTTTTATTGTTTTTAAAGGATATTTTTAATAATTTTATTATTTGATTTTATAAAACAAATTGTTTGAATTATGGCTAATTCAAAAACAAATATTTGTCTGAATCAAAAAACAAGTTGTTTGAATATGAAAATGAAATCAATTACTTTTGTTCTTAGATTTTTAACAAAAATCTTGTTAAAATTTTTTGTAAATTTTTAACACAAGTTTTAGTAAATAGTATATTATATTAATAAGAAAAATTTTAAAATTTTTCAATAAACAATTTACGAATTTGAGTACTTGATTTTACGAATTTTGTGATAGGTCCTATTTTAGTTAAAAAAATACTTGACTTTGTGAATTTTTTGTTTGATTTTGAATTTCAGTTTTTTCTGTGTACAATTAAGCAAAAACAATTTGAAATTTTACCAAATTTATTTTTGTGTTCAGCAGTACAATTATTCAGGTTCGAAATGGAATATTATTTCATTAATATGGCAACCGCGGCTGGCCTCACAGTACATCATTCGATCGGACCAACTTTCATACAATTTTTCCAGTGTATGGGGTCAATTCACGGCAATGGCATCATAAATGTTTGTGTTCAAGTGCTCATTTGCCAAAATTAAACTAACCTATACCGTAGTAAGGTTGGTCGCCATAATCTAGTAGGGATTGTGTAAACTGTAGGTGGGAAGCCAGCAGATTTCTCATAAGATTCCGAAAGTAAAATAAAATTGCCATGAAAATGTTTCTCAAAAATCAGTAGTTCGAAGTCGACTTTAAACTGTTGGACCCGTCACTCATGTATAAAATTAACATGCACAATATAAGTGGTGTGAGAACTTAGGTCGTAATCCTGACTGAAGTGTTATAATGAACAATTATGGATGTATGTATGCTATAACCTATTCTATTAAAATAAAAATAAGACCTTTCAGAAGGTCTATACCTCTTTTTCTACTTTAACAAAAACTTCCAAAAAGTATGGAAAAGAAAAATTATAAAAACACTCATGTCCCGACACCTACAAGTACGAATAAGAAAAAGACTAGAAGTATTATCTCTCTCTGTGTGTGTTGTGTTATTGTAGTAGTTGTTGAAAATTTTTTGGATATGCTGTGGGAAACATGCTTTCATAAATTTATTGTTGTACAATAGAGTTACAAGGAGAAGAGGAAACTTCAACGAAATAAAACTGACATGCATGTAAAGTGTTGCCCTTATTGTCATTCATTTAGTTTGTCTATATGAGAGTTGCTCAGTCCTCATTCCGGTAGCATAAAAACAATTTTACAGACATCAAATTTCATATCCACCCTATTAAGCATGTATGTGTGTTAAATATATATATGTATGTATGTTAACATACATATTTGTAAATTGTACTACATTATTGTGTAAGGTTTTATTATAGCGCTTATGAAATGGAGAGAAGAGCATAACTATAGCATGCAAGAAATTTTATTTTACTGAGATGCCTCCACGTGAAATTCTTTAAATACAGTGGTGGCCATATAATTAAAACGATCGTAATGATTGTAAATAATTCATTTAATTTTGAAAACTAAAACAAGATAACAAAAAGATAAATTATTGAAGTCGCCGTAGTCTAGTAGGTAGTGTGTTGGCTTATTAGACGTAAGGCCACAGTTCAAACCTCAGGTCAGCCATCAAAACGAAAATATAAAAAAATATTTCTTCGCTGATTTCCTCTTAACAGATTTCTGGCAAAAACTCTGACAGAAATTAAAGTTGTCATGAAAAAATTCCTCAAAAAATCTGTCTTTTGTAGTCGACTTTAGAATTAGGTGCCGCCATTCATGTATAAAGCAATGAGATCAGCAATGAATCATTTTTTTTGCTACCCAAAAATTACTCATGAAATTTTGAGTATGAGTGAGTCAACTGAATTCAAAATCCAACTACTCTGATTCATTCGTACTCACTACAACATTGATTTATAAGTACAGGTTGTAATGAATATGAGCACAACGTTGACATCAAACAGATACCACTCGAAATATGTTTGATTCATACGCCAAATCATTCAGATTCATAAATTTAGAAAAATACTTATAATACTCATAAATGATTTGAATCATTCATCAAAATTTACAGTCTTAGTTGTTGTTGTTGCATTTACAAACAAAAAAGAAGAAAGAAAACGACAATGCAACAAGCAAAGCAAACATACAACCTTCTACTGAGTATCTTAGTGTTCCTACGCATATCATACTTATTTTGTGATTCTTATATATGTTGAGTCAGGGAGAGTCGAAATCAACATCATCATTCGTTTTGTTAAGTATGAATATGATGAATATTTCAAACTTTGAATATGAGTAGTATGAGTATGATATTAAAATAAGTATGAATGCGTATAAGTATCATAAATTATAAGTATGATTTATCTTTTTGAATACTAATTGCTGATTTCTGGTTGTAATTGCCTTTTATGTATGTATGACAGTATTTTAAGTCGTTTTTTATATTTTTGTTTGAACGTTCGTACACAACATATGTATATGTCTGTAGCAATCATTTCAATGCTTTACACATCTTAAATTCTCTTCTTCAATGCTACACTTTAACCACATAAACCTTAAAAGTTCTTGTGGGGAATTGTAACGGCTGGACGTCAAGAAAAAAAAACCAAATAAAGTTATAGGCAACCCGCCATTTTTTCTGTAGACCAAGGCATGCCAACTGTTTCCATTTAACCACACATGAACGATGAAAAACCAAACCATACAGAAATACAAAGTTGAAGGAAAAATTTTTATGCTGTTCACTGAAACATTCGCTGAGTGGTTGAAGAAATTATCCCCCAGAGGCTAGAAAAAATAATGGACCAAATGGACATAAATGAAAACCTGTTGTTGCTAAATGGGCAAGTAAACCAACAATACCAATAGCGCCATTAAGAATGTCAGTGGAATTGGGTGCAAAATTCGAAAAAAAATTTGATTGTTTTCTCTCCAAAATATTTAAAGAAATACGAAAAATATTTAATATTTCGTTCAAACTGACTACATAATACCCTACTTATGTTATATAGTTTGGAAGTGATTTTCAAAAATTCAATCTATTATATTATTTTGATTCTACCATTCTTAACGTCATAGTGACTTGCAAATAAACATGATACTGTTCTCATTATACCTGGAAAATGATGGAAGACAAATGACAGAAAGTAAAAAATTCAGTAGAGTAGATGAATCTAGGATTGAGTGGGGTGTGGGCTATAGTTAGAATAATGGAAGACAGGTACAACTTGCGATTAATACGGTGTACGGTAAAGGTGCACCTTTATTGCATATATCGCAATATAAGGTCTTATTGAGCTCAATATTTCATATAAAGATTCAATTAATTATTGCACAATAAAAAAAAAAAAATAATTTGTTTAATCAACAAGCCCAGGGCCCTATTCCACTAAGCTACAAGTTCACAATTACAAGTGTTTTTGCCTGTAAAATTGTGAAATTGTAAATAATTGTGTTTCATCAAAATACAATTACAAGTTTGTGACTACAAGTGATTTTTACAATTTACAAGTCTACAAGTCATATTTCTACAAGTCGTTATGTTTCACTAAAATAAATTTTCACTTGTACACTTGTAGAATTGTAGAAAAAAGCTTAGGGTCGACAAAGACTCTCAAAAAAAATTTACAATTTACAAGTGAATGATAAATTGGATTAAAATTTGATTTTTATCTATTTTTTATAAAAATTACTTCAAATAAACACAAAATCAAACAATTTAAATATTATTTAGCATTTATTTATTTATTTTGTTTGCTTTTATTTATTTATTTTTTTAAATATGTGAAGATAACAAAACAAACTATATCACAAAGAATATCATTGCAGTCCTCTAAAGTGATACTCACTAACTTCTGCAATGACACTTGCTCACCATTAGGCTCCTGTGGTCGGATGCCATCAAATGTTGGAGAGTACTTTCTAATAACCTCAAGACCAGGGTGTCCAGCTCCGTGAGCTTTTTGGCCTTTCCACCAGCCGCCCCTGTTTTTCGGGAGTTGTCTCTCTTGGCCTTAATTAAAAAAATATTATAATATAATGTTATCACTTTATAAAGCCAACTTACCAGTGTCATCCTTTTGAGGTTTGCCCAAAAACATCGCGCACGTACTTGGCGTCTTTTCCACTTGGCACCAGTCCAAGTGCAAGACACCTCATACGCACGTTTTCCCACTCTTCCATTTTTATCTCTTTGGTAAGTTTATCGCTAAACGTCTTTGGCAGATTAAATCTGCCGCACCACTCTAAGTTTATTTTGTTGATTTGCCATTACAAAATAATAATTTAAAATTTTTTAAACACAAACTGTATATGTTTTGATTGATTAGTGATGTGATAACAATCATAACAAATTATCGATATACATTAGAGTACCCGTAATTGCAAAAGTATTTAAAATAATTTGTGAAATTTTCATATATTTCATTAGTGCTCTAATATACATACATATATTCACACATATATTTGATTTATCAAAATATCTTTGTAAAACTATTTTATTTTATTGTGATTGTAATTGTAGAAATTGTAATTGTAGGAATTGTAGTTTACAAGTACAAAAAGCTACAAGTATTGTGAAAATTTTCATGAAACACAATTCATTATCACTTGTAAGAATTAGAATTGTGATTGTGACTTGTAAACTTGTAGAATTGTAGTTTAGTGAAACAGGCCCCTGCTTTGTTTACCAGCTGTCAAATTAATAAGCAGCTGAATTACGTATATTGCTATGTCTGGTTATCACTATTCTATAGTTCGAGTTCCCTATTTTACCGACGAGACTGTGTAATAAAATTGTATGGGAAGTTTGGAATCTACTTATTCTTTTATGATATTGACTTTACTAGAATATACCTATTAGTAAAAGGCAGATACTAAGAAGCAAGGGTTTTTGATTCCAGACTGAAATTCTCTATGGAAAAATCATGGGTATCTTCCATGCCGAAATTTACGCCATCGAAAAATGTGCGCAATTCAAGTTGGAGTCATAGCAAAATTTTCTGGGGAGTGGGCGCAATCCAAGCACTCAGCTTCTACAAGGATTGAGTCTGTCTTTGTAAGCTAAATTTGCTAGAGAAGGTAAAAAAATTCAAAAATGTATCTGTATCTGTTATCTGTAAAACAGTAATTAAATCACTTGATAAGTCAGAAGCCTTCACATTATTTATTCCTATGTTCACCTGTAGTTTATCTGCAATGACTTAAATAGCGTTTTCCTTGCTGTAAGAAAACAAAATTCATTTATACCTGTTAGGCCACATATGTTGAAGGCAATATTTTCTTTGCCTCCCCGAAAATCTTCATGCGATAAAAAACCGAACAATTTCACCCTTTTTTCTTTTCTTCTAAAAAAAGAGAAGTCTTATGCATACCAAATATTGAAATGTTCGCTTGTGACTACCATGTGGCCTGTTAAAATAAATTTAAAAATTCGAATGCTCAACACCAAAATGTCTGCTTTAAAGTTCGGGTTACAAAAAATACGGAAAGTGACAGCTAACAACAGAGCCAATGAAAATAAAATAAAAATGGAAAAAGAATTTCAGAATTTCAAAAAAATTTAAAATCATTTTATGCAGCAAAACTAAAAAAGCGAAAAACAATAGTAAATATTCACTTGAACAAATGTAGACTGCTTTTCTTAAGCAAAGAAAAAACCAATGAGATCCTTAATTTTGAAATAGGAAACACATTTAGCATGTCATGTTCAAATTTTCTTCTACCATTTGAAGTTAAATAGCCAACATTACAATGAACGGAAACTGGTACAGGATGGGCAACTTGTTATTGTCTAAACTGTCAAAAAATGAAAATAGGAAACATGTTAAATGTTTGTAGTTGTTTCTTTCCTCTTTTACTAGCATCTATTTATTTTCCATTTTTCATTATGGTTTCTAGCAATTATTTTCTACGTCAAGTCTAAAACAAGAAAGAGCACAAAATGGAAATGCTGTTGCATGTAAATATCATAAAGCATTCTTATCATTCATTGGAGTCGCCGTAGTCCAGTAGGTAGTGTGTTGGCTTATTAAACGTAAGGCCACGGTTCAAACCCCAGGTCAGACATCAATACGAAATATGAAAAAATATTGCTTCGGCGATTTCCCATTAGCAGATTTCTGGCAAAAACTCTGAGAGTAAAGAAACCTGCCATGAAAAAGTTAAAAAAAAACTGTCGTTCGGAGTCGGCGTTAAACTGTAGTTCCCGCTATACACGTATAAAATTAAAGCACACAATATGAGTGGTGTGAGAAGCTAGGCCATAATCCTGACTGAAGGGTTGTAATGGCCAATTATGTATGTATGTATTCTAAAGTAACATTTATTTTATTATGCTACCGATTTATATGTAACTTATGTAAGAAATATTTAAACATTTTCAACAAAAAAAATAATTCCGTAATAGACAACTTTCATTCCGAATTCCTTTCATTCCCTTAAGAAATTATACTGACTAACATAGTTTTCCTATGCCCTAATAAATACCAGTCTAATAGTAGTTTGTAGATGGCTCTAAGATGAATCGATTGTAATGATAATTAATTTGATAAATACAGGCTTAATTTTAATAAGCATGTGCTTAAGATGCTATGCTTTCCTAAGCTACTTAAATATGAAGTTGTGAATGCAATATGGTCATGGGTATGTATTGGGTTACACATTTAGTGGTTTCAAAACCCTCGATGTGGCAAGGATGTCATGTCTTAAATATGTTTCAATTGAAGTGTTGTTTATTTAGGAAACGGTTTGCCGTTTATGTGTATGGCTTGTTTTAAAAGCCTAAAAATGATCAAAACTTACGGAAATTATTAGTTAAATATGACCACTTTTGAGCATTATAGAGTATGTATCTATTTCTGCATTTGATATATAATGACAAGGTCCAGTCATAGTAAAGAAAAAAATGTTTAGCCTCAACTGCAGATTTTTATATGTTTTACTTAAACTTTTCTTTTGATACCGGAAAATGCATAACCCTTTACATTGTGTTGGAATAGAATTTTTGGTTTAAAAGTCATTATTAGAGCAAATATATATACTAAACTATGTAACACTTAATACATCCACTTTGCGATACTTATTAATGTGTAAGTTTAATAAGCTTATGTTGTCTATAAACTTTTATGACAGTATAAATCTTAAAGCACTGATATTGTGTAGCGATTCAAGCACGAGCAAATCTCCTGCAAATAATTCGTGTAGGAGACCCATCCGAGAAAGGATAACATTAGTAACGAACATCAATGGAAGGTAAGGCAACGCCTTTTCTTAAGGCAGAGTAAGACCTAATCAGCAATAGTTGTTCACCATTTATTTCGGACCTTCCAAAAAGGACTTTCACCCTTGCACTGTTGATAACAAACATTTTTAAACATCTTTCTTTCAAATTATCCGTCACTTGTTCAGTCAAACAAATCGCAATGTACGGATCAAAGATCTGCAATGAGTATTCAAAGAGATGACTAGATTCGAATCATACTCATAATTTCTGATACTTATACGCATTCATACTTATTTTAATATTATACTCATACTACTCATATTCAGAGTTTGAAGTAGTCATCGTATTCGTACTTAACCACACGCATGATGTTGTTGATTTCGTCTCTCCTTCACTTTAAGAATCACAAAATAAGTATGATTCGAGTACGAACACTATAATACTCACTAGAGGGTTGTGTGTTTGCTTTGCTTACTGTCTTTGTCTTTTAATTTCTTCTTTTTTTGAAAATGCGACAACAATAAGTATTTTTCTAAATTTATGAATCTGAATGAGTAGGTGTATGAATCAAACATATTTCGAATGTTGAGTTTGATGTCAATGTTGTACTTATACTCATTGCAATCTGTACTTATAAATCAATGTTGTAGTGAGTACGTAATGAATCAGAGTAGTTGAATCTCAATACTGATGACATACTCATACTCAAAATTTCATGAGTACTTATGAGTAGCGAAAAAACGATTCATTGCTTATCTCTGGTATGGATATCGTGGAATAACATGTACAAATAATAAAATTTTTTCATTCATTGTTCTATATGGGCGCCTAGTACATACTCTTCTTCCACTTCGCCTTAATAATCCTACTGAGAGGATTTGATTTAGTTAATTTGGTACAGTAGATTATACTACGCAGGGAAATTTAGCACATTTTGATGTGGAATAATAGTCATGACGACGATAGATAAATCAAAAACTTTTGAAACAAGACGATGGTCAAGGCGTACCTGACATTAAAATTAAACGAACGATATTCAAACAGCCAAAATCGCCCGAGTTTTCAGTATTTAAATTTAAACGTGCCTCTAAGCCACTTAGAAACGATTAACCTGTTTTTAAATGGGGCCAGAGAGCATACATTCCTTTCATTAATAGCTTGATACAAGAAATATCATACATAATACATGTAAGGGTCATTACAACCCTTCAGTCTAATATGAAGTCGCCGTGGTCTAGTAGGCAGTGTATTGACTTACTAGGCGAAAGGCCCGAGTTCAAATCCTAGGTTTTGAACGACAAATTTGAGAAACTTTTAATGTACATTTTTTGACTCTTAGAGTTTTTGCCAGAAAGCTGCTGAGGTGAGGTCATCGAAGAAAATATTTCTAAATAATTCGTTTTGCTCAAAATGTCTGAACTGGGGTTCGAATCACAGGCTCTCGTTTATTATTGCAAAACGGTAACTCTTCACCCTATAGTTTGTAAAGCTGTCTTTAATATTCCTTATGTATATTGTACTAATTTTTTATATATACCATCATAATGTTTGTATCGGTACTAAAGCGTATCGCCTGCGTTTTGTCTTAATTTCAACCTTTGCTTATTTCGAAAGATATAGGGACCGATGATGCTGCTAACGTGTAAACTGAAAAAATTTTAAATTTTAATTCTTCTTTAGGCCAATTATAATGATCGTACAATGGATGAAGTGCTTTATGAACTTCGTCAACAAATTTTATATTTTAAATAAAGCGCTGAAAGCATTGTTTTGTCGTTAAAGGATTACTGATGACTTGCCTGAAACGTCAACACTGTTTGTGACGTGGAACCATTGCAACCATAAATATATATCACGTTTTTAGATTTCTTTAACATCCGTAGATTGGAAATTGATTTTGTCAAAGTAGCCTTAATGTTGTCGACTTAACTCGGGGTCCCTGAGTTCTTGAAACTAATGTAATAAAGTTCAATCACTTTTTATTTCTTACTCTTACTTTTTGGTTTGCTGTACATATAAGAGGCAATATAAATATTACTTTCGAAACTAATATTACTGATGTTGCACTTAACCCTTTTCCCTTTTTTAGTAAAAACAAAGGGTTTCTTTTCAATTTCAATTGGAAATATGCTTTAAAATTTATTGTTTCTCTTCTGATTTTTAATTTTTTCTAAATTTGCCAATTCATGCAATTTAATTTCTTGGAGTCCTTTTTTATTTCAAAGGAAAATTTTTAAATTTATTAATAAACAAATCTATTTTCTCTCATAATTTTTTACTTCCGACGTTAATAAGCTGTTGTATCCTGTTTTTGTTTTCTTTATTTTAACTCTTTCACAATTTTTTTTTTTTTCAAAGTTTTCTATTACAATCTCTCATTTGTCAGTTTAGAGGAATGGAAAGGAACTGAAAACGGATGAAAATGTTGATGAAGAATTATTTTTTTTCGCATATATTAACAGAATAAAAGCAGTTTAAAAATAAGCATGAAGAAGTGAAGGATTGAAAATCTAGACTGAGTAATAGATGGTAATAATAAAATCAGAAATTGCAAATAATGATGACGACAATATTTTCCAGTTAAATTAGGTTTTTAAGTATGACAATAAATAAAACTGAGAAGCAGAGGAAAATTTAGAATTAATAAAGATAAGCAGAGTGTATTCCTAATTAAAATGAATTAAGTTCTTATATTGAATTTCATTCGATTTATTTTTTAATAAAATGTTTCAGCACAGACGACTGGTATTGGTCGCTATTCCACTCATAAGCATGTTGTAATGCCTCTGAATTATTCTTTATGAGACTATATTAAGCTAGTGGTTTATGTTAACGAACCAGCAACTCTTGAAGTATTACAAGCCAATAAGCAAGTCATCAGCAACATCATATGGCCTTTAGACACCTCTTGGCAGGGACGGTATTAAATTGAAGAAAAAATACGAAGTATATGCATCTCACACATATCATCGAAATTAAACGTTTGAAAGACTTATTGATGACATTATGTTCAGTATATAGCATCATTTAAATGGCCTCCATGAGCTCATTCGAATTGTCCAATATTTGACGACCTTGGCGTATAAATGGAGCTAAATTTAAGCGCTGGCGTCAGCTATGTTAGCTTTGAGTACCGCTATGGTTTGTGGCTTATTATACTAAAAGATAAAATCCAAGAGGGTAACATCGTAAGATCACAATAGCCAGTTAACATCTATTCCACGTGAGATGACCATGCCCTTCAGTCGATCGTGAAGTATATTTAGTGAATCATGAGTTGTGTGGTACATAACGGCGTTCTGTTGTGACCGCATATCGTTAGTATCCAGCTCATCTAATTGAGGTCAAAAGAAGTCAGTAATCTAGAAGTTGCCGTAGTGTAGTAGGTAGTGTGTTGGCTTTTTAGACGCGACGCCACGGTTCAAATCCCCGGTCAGACATCAAAACGAAGTATGAAAAAATATTTCTACGGCGACTTCCTCTCAGCAGATTTCTGGCAAGAAATCTGAGAGTAAATAAAAATGCCATGAAAAATGTAGGCCCTGCCATGTATAAAATTAACGCACACAACACGAATGGTGTTGAGAAGCTTGACCGTAATCCTGACTGAAGGGTTGTAATGGTCAATTATGCATGTACGTATGTATGTAAACTTCGACCCATAATGCTAGCAGTTGATGGCCAGGCTAACTTCATTCTCAAATATGTTTGGACCAATGACGCCTCCAACTCCGAAGTCCACACAACACAACGATTTTTTCGGAATACATTGGACGCTCTTATACTTGATATGGTATCCACACATCTTCCACTATTTTTTTATTCACACACAAATTCACCCACAAATAGATCTCATCGTTGAAGATAATTTTTCGAAGAAAATTAAAGTCTTTTGCCAACTCATTGACATGTCGTTGCCTATAGTCATTTGCTTTTTGTTTCCATGTCATATTGAATCTTGTGCGGGTGCAGACTTAGGTCACGACGAAAAGTTCTCTTGGTTGTGCTCTGTAAAAGGCCGAGATTTAGTGAGCAATGCGAAACCTGCTTCCTAAGATTCTGTTACACTCTCTCAGGGACAGCTGTGATGTTTTCGTCAGACTTTTTATCTGAACCAGTCGATCATTTACTGAACCAGTGAACACAAATTTACTCTCGATTTTATAGTCCTCTCAATAAGACGATTATGTCGATCGAAGAATGTGTAAAAAGCAGCACAATATTGCTTGAATAGAACTAACAATTCGATAAAGCAATTGCTTTCTTGCACATAATGTTGAAGGCAAGCCTTGCCGAAAGACCTATTTAAACGCTTTTGTGACCTTGTAAAGTTTTTAACGCAAAAATGACAGTCAAATGTTGTTAGATATATATAATATTATATTATATCATATTATATATTCAATCTAACACAATCTTGTTTTAAATACTTAAAATGATGAATACATTAATTTCTGCATGATTAAATGTGCTCAAAAGCAATAGAAGAATGAGAACAAAACTTTTGTATACAGCTGAACTATAAAACCACCACCAGTAATATACTTCATATACAAGTTAAAACCTTCATTGTAATGCATATAAATACTTGAGTAACATTGTAGCACAAACACCATTGAACAAATATTCAATTCTTATAAGAGTAACACTCTCCTTTTTTTACAACTATGAACAAGTAAATATGAACACAGTCTAAATAACACACACTTTGATAGAAATTTTTTATGTCACACAAATTTATGTGTGCAATGGTTTCGATTTTTAATGGCTTTGTACTACACATGGTTACATGAATTTTTATATTCTTGTAATCAGAAATGCTATACTACTACACGAGGAAGAACACAGAAGAATATAAAAAGGAATAAAAGTATTATACATTAACATAAATGTACATTCCCCCCATACTGCTATTGTATGTGTTAAACAACCAAATTGAAGCTGTCAACTACAATCATTTACTGAAAGAAGAATAAAAATCAATGAAAACTACTAGAAACATGCAATTGAAATCAAGAAATACATGTTACGGGTATTTGTTAACTGCTTGAGATCAAACCGTAGTTGACGGCATACATCTCTATTTAGTTAGATTTGGAAAGTTATCATTATATTAACAGTCACTAATTGTGGAAATTTAGTTTGGAAAAATATATAAAAAAATAAACCTGCCCACAGAGCACTTCTCCAATTTTGCGGTCAACATAATCGGCCATGAAGCATTCCCCCTATCGCACAAAAGGGCTTATGGTGTGAACGACTGAAGCCATTCGTCAAAATAGTGATTCTACCTTATCAGTGCGGCTTCAGACCTTGCAGTTCCACCATCGACCAGATATTCACACTACGTCAAATTCTGGAAAAGACCCACGAAAAACAAGTCGACACACCTCATCTCTTTGTCGACTATAAGGCAGCTTTCGATAGCCCCATAAGGGATCTTGTTTTTGCCGTAATGTCTAAGCTCGGTATACCTGCGAAGCTGATAAGGCTGTGCAGAATGACGTTGAGCAATTCCTGCAGCTCCGTCAAGGTAGGAATGGACCTTTCTGAACCTTTTGATTCTGTGCAAGGTTTCAGACAAGGCGATGCCTTATCATGCGACCTCTTCAACTTCGTCATGGAGAGTGTTCTGCGAAAGACAGAATGGCACTATTTTTCAAAAAAACGTCCAGCTGCTTGACGACATTGACATTATAGGACGTCCCAAGCGAGATGTTACTGCTGCCTTTAGTGCTATTGAACGGGAGTCTACTAAACTGATACTCTACAAGACGCTCATCCTCCCCGTGCTTCTTTATGGCGCAGAGGAATGAACTCTATTAAGCACTGATGCAGCAACCTTGAGAGTATTCGAGAGAAAAGTCCTACATAAATTCTTCGGTCCAGTGCGACTTGGCGATGATTTCCGCATCCGATCCAACATTGAGCTGTATGAGCTTTTCAACGACATAGTCGTTGTGCAGCGTATTAACATCCAGCGGCTGTGCTGGCTCTGCCATGTCGTTCGAATGGAGAAAGATGCTCCAGCGAAACGGGTATTTGATGCGAGGATCTGCGGAAATCGGCGAGTATGAAAATATATTTCTTTCAGAGACGCCCTTCCGTCAGTCTTCTAATAAGATTCACAAGAGTGAAACAAAATTGCTATAATATTTGATAGGTCCCGCTACTCATGTATAAAATTAACACACACAATATAAGTGCTGCAAGAAGCTAGGTCGATCTTGGCTGAAGGGGATGTAATGACCAATCATGTATGTACATATGTATTTGTTTACTGTAGGTTTTTCACTATCTTGAAAGATTTTTTCAATCAGCGTAAGCCTACTATTCTTTTCAACATTTCGCTGTCAAATTGTATGTAAATATATTTTCCACGAAATACTTCTGAAAAAATGTTGACAAAGTAGTACATAATCTGCTCTTGTTGAGAAAAACATGCGGCTTGTATTTAAATAGCTGTATGTCTACATTATTTCGCAACAAGTTTCTTGCAACATTTTACTTCGTATGAAATAACATCAGCCATCTTTCCCATGAAATTTTAACAAACAGTGGAACATTTTTGTTTTTAAGCAATGTTGCGTAGTTTCAAGTAATAAAAACCAAAAATCTTGTATGATTGCAATCTTGGCAACATTTGTTGTTTCTAAAATTTTTCGTACGGGAATAAGGAACATTTAACTATATTTTTAGCAAATTAGAACAGAGTGTTGATTTGAATATCAATTCTCTTGAAAGAACACCAAACGACTACAACCCTGAAAAATGTTTGATTTGACAACAAGTTTGTGGAAGTTGAATGTGGTTGTTGTAATTGCTTTTCGTATATTTATAAACATGTAAATAAATGTTTACAATTAATTACTCGTAAGTTTAGAAACATAAAAATAAAAAAAATTGGTTGTGTTCGAAAAAAATGTTTGATTTGACAACACGTATGAGGAAATTCGATGTAGTTGTGGTAAGAGTTTAATCGTATGTTTATAAACATACAAATAAATGTTTACAATTATTTACTGGTACGTTTATAAACATAAACAAATAAATGTTTACATTTATTTACTCGTATGTTTACTCTGTACTGACCAATTTCCACCAAAATCAGAGAAGAGGAAGAAGTTGTTCAGTACAAAGGCTGCACACACATCAAAAGCAAACCTACCATATGCTGGAAAACCAGCCAGAAAGTGTGATAAGCAAAGCTATATCCTTGACATCAATAGATTATAGTTTCGTCAAGCTGACAAGAACTGGAGAGCCAAACAACCTATACCATCACCTCGCAAGAGATGGGCATTGACAAAGAAAGTGGATAACAGTCTCCTCTTCCTCAGCTGATCTGAAGTCATTAAATGACAGCCGCATTCTTTCCGCCTGTCTACCCATAGCACAGTGACCTGTTAGTATTACCACTATGATCGAGATTTTGCTACGACCAATTCCAAGTAACTGGCTGGTGGATAGGATAGGTTGGCGTCTAGAAAGAAATTCCGCGCAATTGCCAACTTGACCAAGGCGAGTGACATACCCAAGTCGACTGAGATGGATTCCGTAAGGAGGGCACCTGCTCTGGCGAGTTCATCGGCCCTGCAGTTTCCCGGAATATAACTGTGCCCAAGGTTCCACACCAGTGAGACACAGAATCGCCAGTGTGTGCGTATACCATCGATAAAACTAGATTACCAAAGCATTATTACTATCTGTTTGTCAAATTTTCATTACTATTAATATTGTCCTAGTTGTTGCAACTTTTGTAATTGTGGTATACAATGTTTTAATAGTAGCTGTTATAGTGTTTGTAAATTTTTTTTCTACAATTTCACTGTTTTAATGGTTGACTAAAATCACGCTAATAACCGGTGATTTGGGTAATTTTGTTTTTGCATGCATGAGTTGCGAGGAGAAAAAACACTTGTTTTAAATTTTGTAGTACCACAGTGTTTGTTTTTCTAAAAAAAAACTAAAAAATTTGCAATTAGCCACGCTTTAAAGTTGAATTTAAACTTTTTTTAACTCGATACAAAAAGATATGCAAAATGTTTATCTCGTTTAATTTTTTTCAGCGATGCAACATATGCGTTTTAAAGCATGCTCCACTTTTTTTGTTTTAACATTTTATTGCCACTGAAAAACAGTTAAACTTTGTTGTTAAACTTTAGTTGTTTCGCTATTTTGCTTTAGTGTGTTTTAATTTATAAATGTTGCTCCTACTATTTTTGTTTATTCTTATGTTTTCTAATGCATTGTATAAACTACACTCAAAGTTTTCTTTATTAAGTTTTAGCTGTAGTATTTTAGATTAGCGGGTAGCTTCCCATTCACAAGCAAGTTCACTCAGTAGCCTATATGGCCAATTGTGTTACCCAGTGTAAGGTAAGTCCAATTTTAATGATCCGTTAGTGATGGATTTGAACCACCCCGAGCTTCAGATGAAACCTGTCAGTTTCCTCAGTGGCATATTCGTCACCATGCTTAGATCTTCAAACGTTCTGTCACCTAAAAAACGATGATGTCTATTCCAAAGTACAGCGCACTGTCACTCTGTTGCACCGATTCCATTTCCCATGTTATTCTAAGTGTTTGGTTGTCAAAATTTAAGATAGAGGTTTAGACTTCCGCCATATTTCCTTCCTTTGGGTTTTTAGGTCTCTGCTATCTTCAATTATAGTATTTTTTTATTACTGTACTGTAAGCTTTTCTACTGAAATAAAAATACTCTTATCGAAAGATTCTTATATTTGTTTATCGTCTCATCTATTTCGTATTACTTATCCGTTATTTTCCTAGTCAGGCAGTGTATGAATAGGGACCATTTTCTGCATGTTGTTACCTAAACTACTGAGCAAAGCGATACAATAAAACCTATACTTTCATCACATACATATGTATATATGTAATTCAATACTGTTTACAAAACTACAACATGTACTAACACTTGTCACATTTACACTTGCACGGGAACTAAAATAGTATTTTAGTGTGATTGTGACTGTGCATGCCTGTTGCGCTTGTAAGAAGTTATGTTGCATCTGCTGGAAGAGCTATTCCCATACCATTTAAACAAGAGAAAAAGACCCAAGAATTTAAACTGACAAGCGTATGAAATATTTTATTTAATGTTGTTTACTTGGTTTTCTGTTGGTCTGTCTCTCTGCCACATATTTCTGTATCGTATAATACATTTTACAAGCATCACACTCTGTATGAACACTGCGACTTATGGATAAATATGTTCTATATAATATAAATACATACTAATGCAGTTGTTATATTTTTTTTATTAAGGTCCCATAGTGAAACTGTTATAAAGATGAAAACGTAATCATACTAACATACAGTTTTTATTTAGTTTCCTACCGCTACTAAAAGATGTATGACTATATTTTTTAATTCTAATGCTAGGTACACACTACGCAACTCGTTTCTGCAATACGCTGTAAACACGACTACACACTATGCACCCAACATCAATGCAACCAGAAAATATCAAAATATTTAGATATTTTTGCCTGGAACAGGTAGAAACAGAAATCGTCAACAACAAAAAAATAAAAAAAAGCTCAGCTGCGTTTCCCATTTTTTTTATGCCTTTTTAAAAAGCTAAATTTTCGAAATTTTGCTAAAAAAATATTTTTTTTGTTAAAAAAAAATTATGTTTTTACAACGACTGCGCATATTGGAAAAAGTTTAACCTTACTTAAAGAAAATTTCATTGCAGAATTTCGGTTTTTTAGTTTATTATAGTAAACTAAACCGTTTTTGAGTTACGCGAATATATGTTGTGCAACCTCCTCCATTTTCGAAATAACGGTATATTTCGAAAACACGAGCTAACCTAAAAAAATGGTTAGTACCACTGGATTCAGCGTACCCGAATTAGGTTAACCCGCCAGGTGCCCCGCTTGTCACAAAAAAAGTGTAAAATTCTAGCACAGTGTAATTATCAATTTCTTTGGCCTGAATTGGTAGTGCTATAGAGCCCAAGTCAGATTAGTTGTTCTGAACTAGCGATTTGAAGACATGATCATCTCATGTTGTGATAGTGTAAACTGGCCGCTAAGTTCGTGTCATTTGCTCGAAGCCATCATAACTCATGCCTTCGATCAAATTTAATCTGATTTACGTGCTGGATCATGGAATATAAAAATCTGGTGCAGCCGAAGTAAATTTGTTGTCTTATCTTATACTTGTTTATATTTGTCTTAAATTATGTAACCTTATTTTTATATGATAAATAATAATTTATTTATACACTAAGCAATTATATTGTAGATTAAAAAGAATAAAGTAAACCAGGACACATATTGAGAATATCATTAAACTTTACATATTTATTATTCAAACTCCCGTATTATTATTGTGTCCTTAATTAGTTGCACGCAAGTTTAACTAACGTTTTTTCAAATACCATAGTAGTGGTATATAAATAAAAAAATATATTCATTATTAATGTTGTTATAGTTGTTTGTTTCTTTTTTTATAATAAAAATGTTAAAATCTAGTTTCTCTACATTTCATTATTAAAAAAAACATGTGGAAAATAATTAAAAAGAAACACTTGTTCTGTTTTCCATTGTTTTTAGTTCAGGGTGAATTATGTCTATGATTTGATTTATTTTCTTTTTTTCCATAAATGTTCATAATAACATGAAAAACATTAAAACTGTTTGTATTTCACAGTTTCAATTAGCATAACAAATAAAAAAATATAACAAATTGAAGGTACAAATGTTAGAAAATAAAATGAATTCTAATAAATTTTTAGATGGTTTTTTTTTTTCTAAAAATATGTATAAAAAGCAATTGAATATAAAGGGTGGTCCATTTAACAGTTTAAATTTAAAAATGCAATTAACCAAAAACGGTTTGAAATATGGGCAAATTTATTTTTTTGTTGTGAAGCAAAATTGTTCCGATTAGAAACGGAATATTATTTCATTCACGTTACAGCTGAAGTTAGCCCTCATTCGATCGGACGAATTCTCATGGACTTTTCGAGTGTAAAGGGACGTATCAAGGCAATGATCTTCAAATGCTTTGGTTTGTCGGCATAAAACTTTTCTTTTAACGAAGTCCCGCACAAAATAGTCCAACAGTATCAAATCGCAGCTTCTTGGCTGCCAATCAATTGAAATCACCACATCGGCAAATTAAATGACCATCAAACGTATGACGCAACAAATCGATTGTGGCATGAGATGTGTGGCAATTTATACCACCGTGTTGAAACCGAACATCGTTCACATCAATACCATGAAGAGCGGGCACAAAAAATTGGTCATCATGGTTGTGCCGTCCTCATTTTCAATAAATATTGGCCAATGATTCACATTTTTCACATTATATCTGAATACTAAGAATATTTAAAAACAAACATCCCATGGCAACACACTTTTAATACCGAAATAACAGTTAACAAGCTATCAAATAGACACGATAATGGAAAAAAATGTAACGAAAATTTGGCATAGACGAGTTCACAGCAGTACATTCAAAAATGCTTACAAGACAGTGCTAATAGTCGGGGAATTTTAACCCGCCAATGGTGACGCAAATTTGACTTTGATTAATGGTGACGCCGGTCTCATGCACCGGGGTTTTCAACTGAAGATATTTCGAAACGTGTTACTAATAGTTAATGTTTTTTTTTTATTTATGCACTTTGACAATAAAACAAAGATATTTAATCATTTTAAGCTCTTTTATTTCAATACTAAAATTCACAAATGTTTTTAAATAGAGCACTAAAAAATAACAATGTTTTAACAATACATTTTTTAAAATTAAGAAAAAATAAAAAAAATCACATATTCATTAAAGAAATAATGTTAATTAGTCTTTCGACAATAGGAACTTTAATAAAAGAACAAAAAAACAAATAAAATAAGCGAATAATCAAAAATTCATACTTAATTATTTCACTTACATACACGGTGACTCACGGTCTCATACACCAGTTTAGAAGAAAAAATACAGAAGTTGTACTCACGAAGAAGTTTCGTCATGAACTGATGGTGGGGGATGTGGAAAGTTGCAGCTACTCGAAATCGCAACAAAAAACAATAACGGACAATAAAGTTACACGAATTTTTTAACTCAACCGGTCTCACAGACCAACACGTCACCATTGGCGGGTTAAAGCAAAGGGCACCAAAAGTTTCACGAACTTTCGCGCCGTAGAAAATTTTTTACATTTCGTTTTGATGTATATAGGTGACCAACACGTCACCATTGGCGGGTTAATATCGAAATCCCGTACCTGAGAGCAAATTGCGGGGTGGCATTATATTTGTCTCATTGACAGCAATGGCTTCGTATTTGATGGAATGTCGGACGGTCGAAGAGAGCTTTTATCATCTTCTACAGCTCGTTGTGGTGAAAAAATAGGGATCACTGTAAAGAAATTGCTGAAGACGATGAATTCACTGCAGAACTTACTGCCATAGTCAGGAGTACTAGTGTAGCATTAACTAGGTGGAGAATTAGGTTGTTGACTAGCCCGAAACATGGACCAAGTCAAACTAGTAGAAATGAAACTTTACAAATTACGAAAGGAGAACATTGGTGGAAATCGTTGAAGTTGCCTTAGTATAATAATTAATGTATTGGCTTATTAAACGAGAGTCCTGCTCAGACATCTCCAATACAAGGAAATACAAAAAAATATTTCTTTGGTGGCTTACTCGCAGCACTCTTTCGACAAGGACTTTGAAAAATAAAAATTGGCATGATATGTTTCACACAAATCTATCATCCTTAGAGTTTAGTCCGGCCACTCGTGGATAAAAGTTGAGTGGTATGAGACGCTAGATCGTAATCCTGTCTAAAGGGTTATAATGACTAATTAAGTCAGTAAGTGTGCGATATATTCTCGAAATTTCTTGTTTGCTTGAATATAACAGCGTTCAAATGTCCCTCACACCTGCTGTAGGCGAAGTGCATTTGAAGTATCCAATTTTCCATGACTCTGATGCATCAGTCAGAATGAAGTAGACCAATGACAGAGGTTATGTGCGTTTTAAGAGCCGCTTTGGTTTGTGGCTTAATAACAAGAAGTCTAATGGAGTAAATTTTTCTCAGAAGATGAATCCCATGCATGCAGTACATTGTGTTGGAATACAAGTAAGATAGTTTACTGGAGATAGTAAAGAGGGGGTAATGTGCAATATTTTGCTTTTTTTAAAGTCTTCTTTATATGTACTTCCCATTTTTTTTTTCTATTGTAAGGAATCATATATAGTGTCATGCAATCAAAAACATCCAAAGTCTCTGGTGAGAATTGAACAAAAGGCCTTGGTATTTGAAGTTCAGCACACCAACTAGGCCATGGAGGCGTTAACTTATGAGTTCGATGACCAGTTTACATCGCTTCCACGTTAGATTATCTTGCCTTAAAATAGCCAATGTGGACTGTTTATGCCCTCAAATAATAAGCAGTGTTTCACTTAGTGCTGTCTGTTGAAACTACATGTCGTTGATGTTCAGTATATTAAATACAGGCCAAAGGAATTCATAGTGCCCGCTGTTGACCAAGCCAAGAGCGTTCAATACATTCTGAAAAAATCATTGTTTGGTGTGGATTTTGGACTGGCAGTGTTATCGATTTATACTACTTAGAACAACATTGGCTCATTCAAAATTAAATATTCTGCAGCACCCTTTTATGGACTGGGTGATGTGAACTTGTTAACGAGCCAATTCAAATTTCAATTTTCTATTTCACGAAGCCAACCGATGTTGTGCAGTCGCGAAGCTGTGTCGTTGTCATAGTAATTGTGTTTATGTGAACGGATTTGTTCAGAGCTTGACAAATTGGGATAGTAGTCTGTTGGTTTGAGTTGGTGTTGTGTTGGTCGGTTAAACAGAACATTTTTTAAAAAATTTGAAATTGAAACAAAAAAGTTTTCCTGTCGACCACATACATACATACACTGTTGCGCCATAATTGCTTCATCTATCTTCGTCATCTGTTTATATATTTATTTATACTTCCTACATATATATCTTATTACATTAAATAATTAAATATTTTGAATTAATATAATAATTATGAATTTCTACCACCCTATTGCTAATTAAGTTTAAGTGTAACACATAGAATAAGGTCAATGGATATATAGCAATAAAGAATTAAAATAAGCAACGGAGTTGCTGAATAGACTCACACAGTTAGGATTAAGTAAATATAATATGTTAGATTTAAGAAATATTAAATTAATAAAGTTAGTTGTAAAAAAGAAGTCGATCGTGAGAGTTATTAATTCGAAGATATTTTCGGTCTCGTGTACATAAATTTAAAGTGCCCTATATTCAAATTATAATTTATTTAATTTGTTTAATTCAAATCCTAAAAACTATTAGGAAATTACATACACTTTCTAAATGTTCTACTTAAACTATGTCAATACTTTGATAAAGTTCTTCTTAAACATCTGTTGCGATCTTCAACGAAACAAATTTGTGTCTTCTTTCTTTTCGCTTTTGTTTTTGTTTCGGTTTTCTTTATAAAATTTCTTAAATAAATAAAGTTTTCAACTTCTATACGTGTCTTCATGTTTAAACCACTGTCGTTATGCTTATGTTGCCATGTATTGTGGTGTCCTTTAACAGATACAATCCTTAACCCAATAGCCATGTTGTGGCAGTGGTAAGGATATTCTCAAAGTAATTGAATAGTTAAACAAGAAAACTTTTTTCTCTTTTCTCTTCGAATTGGTTTTCCTTATGTCTTGTGCATGTCATGTTGGGTTCTTGTTCTTAAAGATGTGGATAATTGTTGAAAAATTCTGTAAGGAAATAATGGTTCTTAAATGTATACTTTTCAAGCAAACAGCTGTACGTGCTCTATTAAAAGAGTTAGTATTAGAGAACAATTTAACAACAACAATTAAAATTCCTTAAAATATAAACGCAATTAATTCGCTTTAAAGAATTGTGGTTGATTAGAAGCATTGTAAAATTAAAAGGGATCTGTTAAGAAAAATATTACTTTTGAAACCAAATACAACATTACAACATAAGCACATGCAAATGACTTCAATTTAAGGTGTGCGTGCAAATAAATTCGAGCATACTTATGTATATACATACTTATACCAGGATAAAATGAGCATTCAGATATAAATGTCTCCATAGGAAATATTTATTGTGAATCAGCTTCAATTTTTTTTTTTGGCGCTGACATCTGTCGGACATGTTTAGTAAACATCAATCGTGTTAAAAACGGCAAATTTTGTCTCTTTGATAACAAATTATTTGCGGAAAGATTTTTTTTTTTTTACTGAAATGAAGAGTTATATCGAACGCTTATCGAGGCATATGATGGTCATGGTCGATCACAAGCAACATGCAGCTGTTCAGAGAAAACGATTTTGATGTGAGAAATGGAAAATGTGGAGAACTTCCAAAAAAGTTTGAAGACACTTAATTGTAAACAATATGGGTTGCAGATGATATTTGAAGTCAGACACAAATGACAGAAATGTTAAATGTTACACAAGAGACAACTTCTAACAATGAAGTAGCAATAAAGTTCTCGAGAAGGCAAACCCGCTTACGGTCTACTTCAAGAACGTTCATCAGGCTATTTGCCTGGACACAAAAAAAGGCAAGCCAAAGCAGACAACGTGTAGTAATAACTCAGTCAATCTTGTGTGAAGATGCGTTGCGTGTGAAAAGAACTGTCGTGGTTTGAAGATCGCCGTTACGCAAGCAGAATTGCAAAGAAGAATAGCGAACAAGCAATTATTATTGTTGTATTCGTCAAGTGTCAACAGTGGCGCAAAAGTAGTGCGAGCAATAAGAGTTTAATTGAAACTAAACACATATTTGTTCTTATTTTGGTTGCAATCAATGAACTCATATTCTAAACGTTTTTAAGAAGATAAAACCGTAACAGTAAGGAAAATTTATCCCACATAAATTGAAAAGTAGACAAATGGAAAAACGAAAAAGCACTTGTGATAATTTGCTTCAAAGGCATAATAGAAAATCGGTGCTGTATTGTATTGCTACAGGCGATGAAAAGTGGATTTATTGTCTAGTGTTGCAGAAACGTATTGTGTACCACAAGCTCGTGAAATTATTAATACAGATCGCTATCTATAACAAAAAATAAATTTGAATGATGCATCGACTGAAAAATTATCAGAATGTCAAAGCCGGTTTAGGATGGGAACTAGTACCCCATCTGTCATAATCACCAATTTTGGTCACTTCCGACTAACAATTGCTTTCATCGCTGAGACATTTGTTCGCTGCTCAGCACTTCGATTCCTACAAGTAAATCGAAAATTGGGAGACAGTTTCAGTTTCAGTGAAATCCACAAAATTGCCTGAAAGATGGCAACAATTTTAGCCAGCAATTGCTAATACTTTGAATAAAATGTTTTTTACATTTACATACACACAGTTGGTCATTACAACCCTTCAGTTAGGATTACGACCTCGCTTCTCACACCGCTAATGTTATGTCCGAACGAGAAATCTGCTGAAAGAAAGTCGTCGAAAAAAATTTTTTTTCATATTTCGTTTTGATTGAGATGACCGCCTTGGCATTTGTTTTTTACTATCCATCAAAAATTAGTGTTTAAAGAGTGCTTATTTCATCATGGTACCCTTGGTAATTGGTTTGAGAAAATTGGGCGTACTTTAGGCTTTTTCGCACCTTTGATATTAACACCCTTTTTAGTCTGTTACTACGCACACAAGAACGAATCTGTTGTGACATATATTTAATAGCTATGACAATAGTTTCCCTCTATTCTCTTTGTAGGGTAGAATTAAATTCATATCCATTATTCAGACTAAATAGACATTACGATTCTCCTTTACGTATAGTTTTTTGAGCATTAAAAGTTACCAAAGTCTATAAGCCAACGTCAAAAAGGCCTATGAATTAAACACTTATACAACTTCATTATTGTTCCTGTATCAAAGAACATTTGCCCATAACATCACACAAATAGCAAAAAATTATCAGTTTTATATCATTTTAATTCTCTTTATAAGACTCTTTAAATCAGGACAAGTGCCCACATCATAAATGTAGTCTTTGTTGCAACAATTTTATGCAAATACAAAAGTAGTTACCTCAAGAGTATTACGCAAGCAGTAATCTAGTTCCATACTTTTATATGGAAAAGATTACATACTTAAAAGCTCACATAATTTTTCTAGTTTCATAATAAACGATTTTTTTACATTGTCACAATAACATTTCGTTTCATTTTCTAGTATTATGGTATAAGCGTTGTAATAAAAACTTTAACTGCAATTCACTTGTGTATAGAAACTAAAGGATATGCTCGTAAATCAGAAAAGTGAACAATAGGAGATCAAAACTTCAGAAATATACATTAAAGTTATACGTACAATATGGGGTGAGTTCCATTTTATCATTCGATACATACAAGAGATCAGCATTGATATGAGTAGATTCAAATCATAATTTCTGATACTTATACGCATTCATACTTATTTTAATATCACACTCATACTACTTGTTTATGTCTGACGGTACAAACTTCCCATCCTTGGCGACATAAACAGGATTGTTTAAACGATGGCAAACTGTCAACAGAGGGCGCTGCAGTGAAGAAAAAAAGCTTTTTTTATATTTTAATATTATTGTGTTTTTGACATATGGTTTTTTTGTTTTGTTCTTTTAATTATTCTTTCGTTCTTGTAACATCCACAAGGATGCAACTAAATTCTCTAAATTTTCTTAAAATTGTCAATTTGTTTTAATATTTTGTTTGATAATTTGGTGTACATATTTAAATTATAGACTATTTGTGAAAAAATGTGTGCTAATTATAAAAATTTTGTAAAAGAAGCAAAAAGGAAAAGAAAATTAAAAATTTGAAAAATCGAGCAAATTAAAAGTGATTTGTCTTATTTTTTCCAAGGAGATAAAACCTACCAAATAAACTATGTATGTGTAAAGTGACACTAAATTCATTTCGACATTAAAAAAAAAGGAAAGTTTCGTTTGTTTTTTGTGCGATTTTTTTTAGAGATTTGGGAATTCTCTAACTTTGGTTTTTTTTTAGTGTTCATGTGTATCAACAGTTTGGTTCAACATTTTGGTTCCTTTTTTTGTGTCCCCACATACTCCCCCTATACAGTCCACGGATTTAACACTACTCATATTAAAAGTTAGAAGTACTCATCGTACTCATACTTAACAATACGCATGCTGTTGTTGATTTCGATTCTCCTTTACTGAACATTTGCAATAATCACAAAATAAGTATGATTCGCGTACGAATACCACAACACTCACTAGAAGTTGCGTGTTTGCCTTGCTTGATGTCTTTGTCTTTTTCTTTATTTTTTATTTTTTTGTAAATGCAACAACAGCTGAGACTGTAAATTTTGATGATGATTCGAATCACTTGAAACATTTATGACTATTATAAGCATTTTTCTAAATTTATGAATCTGAATGAGTAGGCTTATGTATGTATATTATACTTATACTCATTGCAAAATGTACCAATAAAGCAACGTTGTAGGGAGTATGAATGTACAAGAGTAGTTAAATTTCAATACTGTTGACTCACTCATACTGAAAATTTCATAAGTACTTATGAGTAGCGAAAAAACGATTTATTGCTGAACTCTGATACATATGTATGTTATACATTGTTATATATATCTGATACATTGGTTATTACAAACCTTCAATCAGGATTACGACTTAGCCTTTCACACCACTTATGTTGTGTGCGTTAATTTTATTTGTAAGTGGCGAAACCTACAGTTAAATGTCGATTTCGGAGGATGGTTGTATCTTTTATTCTCAGAGCTTTAGCTGGAAATCAATAGAGAGGAAGTCACCACAGAAGTAATTTATCATATTTTATTAAAATGGAAATGTCTGACCTGGGGTTTGAACTCAGACCTCATGTCAAATAATTCAACACCCTACCTACTTGACTACGGCGACTTGATTATTTATCATAAGTGCACGTTATCTCCTTCGAATTAAAATTACGATCTCCTGCTGTTAACTTACTTGCGTTGTTAAATTACTTTAGAGACAACACGAATTCACGGAAAGTCTGTTGAGGCTGCCCTGCATAATTGAACATGAACTGTAGAAAGGAGTATGCACTGGCTGGCTTCATAGACATTAAGGGAGCCTCCAATAATGTGGAACTAGGTGCTATAGTCGGCGCACTGGCAAGACTGGATATACAAGACACCTGGATATCTATGGAAAAAAGTCTATTCTATAGAATTTTGTCATGAATAAGCTGATGTGACACTGATACAGCCTAGAGTGGAGTATTCTCACAATGTATTTTGGGGACACTATTATTAGCTGCCTACGATATCTTTATCGGTAGAAATAATTGTATGCCTCTTTCCTGTTGAACTTTGTTGAACGGGTTTGTCTGCTAATGTTACTAGGAGTCTCTGAGCGTCAGGATAGTGGCTTATAGCGAAAATTGGTCACGTGAAGGTAATAAACGAATTCTGAATTGCTGGGAGATGTCTCGGGGCGAATAGACAACGGCTTGCAGTGCAAATTAAAGGCCCAGAGCAAATTTCTCACTGTAGGAAGTATTGATTACATGATACCAAGATATTTCTTCTTAGGGATATTCGGAACATCCATTCCAAATAGAGAGGCTGGGAAAAGAGTACAGTACACGTTGTTAAAGATTTATGTTCAGATTTCCAGTAATGGCTCCAAATTAAATATAGCTGTTGAATCCAGGGACCGTAACTGCTATAACTTCTATCGTAAAAGTCAGAAAATAAAAGTTATTTTTTGACTTTTATTTTTTCGAGCAGAAATAGCAGTTATTTTTGACTTTTATTTTTAAGAGCAGAAATAAAAGAAATTTTTACTTTTATTTTTTCGAGCAGAAATAAAAGTTATTTGAAGGTATGTAATTACAATGCCGTTATAGAAATAGTGAAGAAAATCTAGCCAACAATTGGTATAATGTTCACATTATAATTGAATCGGGATACTGCGGGACGGATAAAATGGTAGTATGTGTTGCAACCATCCATTCCTTTGATGAATTCTCTACTTTAGGAATCCTTTTGGAGATCTGATTGCACATAATTATAAAGCATATATGGATTCCGTCGAAGCCAAGAAGGATACGAGCAAAATGGCGCCGAAAATCTAGCTAAAGCTGGATAGAGGGTACACGGAAAGTCTGCTGAAACTTCAAAGAAGCACGCTCCATATGGAATCACTACGGAACATTGCATTATGAGTACTTATGTAAGGAGCATCGGTTTTCGTCATATGAGGAAAAAGAGGAAATTGTTCTTCACACACAGGGTGCCCAGAACTAAGACGAAAGAGGAAAAATTATATCAGTGTTTACCAGATGAATACAATTTTAACCACAGGTCAGTCATCTGCAACAAAACGAAATATGTATGAAAAAATATTTCTTTGGCAACTTCCACTCAGGAGATTTCTGACAAAAGTTCTGAGAGTTAAGAAAATTGTACGGAAAAGTTTCTCAAAAATCAGTTGATCTGGATTAGACCTTAAACAGTAGGTACCACTCATGTATAAAATTAACATACAAAATAGGTGAGAAGCTATGTCGTAATCCTGACTAAAGGGTTGTAATGAGCAATTGTGTACGTTGTGTCTAGTCCAGGATAGTATAACACTTTCGTCTAGCCTACAACACTATCCAATATTAGGAGCCGTAATTCATAAGAGTTCAGACTATTTCCTTAGCTGTTAGCCAACCAATACTACCAGTTGACATCCACGTAGAGGCTTAGGTAGTTGGGATTACTTAACAAAAATGTCACACAATTGATATTCTCAGCTGTTAAATCTTACCAAAGATACAGATATCTTCATAAATTTCTTTTCTTTGCATCTGTGCAACGAAACGTAAGTACAAATAATGAAAATATTTATAAAAATATATCAATGAATGTCTCTTATTAAATGCTTTGATAAAAGAAATTATTTAATAATTCTCTACTGGCCCAAATACAACTCCAGTGATATTTATTCCTTTGAAAACTTTTCATTTTTAATATCAAACAAACTAAAGAAAGTTCATTATTATTGAAAAATATTCGCATTTATTTTATGTTTATCTGACAAAAGTTCTTCTGTAGAATATCTCAAAAAAAAATTTTGTTTTGGCATTGACAAAATAAACCACATGCAATGCCAAATTGCCAGTTGGACGGTTTAAAGAAAAAAAAATAATAAATAAAAATGCAACAGAACATTAGAAGAGACAGCATAAAAATCGTAATAAATTTGCTGGTTATGGTTATGGTTACATGAAAAACGACAGTAGAAAAACAACAAATAAATAAATTTTCTATGAATGTAAAAACAGGAACAAAAAAGTATGTAAAGATTTAAAAACCCCCAAAGCATAAGCAAAGATACTGATTTGGCATGCAAAAGTTTAAGCTGCAAAGTCATATATTTACAGAGGAGGTGCGAATGATGTTAAGCATAAATGTAGTACTTTAATGCCCGGCATTCACTATAATATACTGTTATGTTTTTCCTTTTTTAAAAAAATTTAGAATATGAATTCGTTGATTGCAAATAAATTAAAAACAAATATGTGTTTCGTTTCAATTAAACTCTTTATTGTTCGCACTACTTTTATGTGCCACTGTTATAACTCCAACAATAATTGCTTGTTCACTATTCTACTTTATACTTCTGTCCGCGTAAACTTTAACAACTCTTTGATAGATTTTCACAACAGCGATCTTCAAACCACGATTGTTTACTTCGCACGCAACGCGTTTTCACACAAGACTGACTGAATTCTTACTGACTCGTTGTCTGCTTTGTCTTGCCTTCTTATATGCTCGCGTATCAGGCTGATGAAGATGCTGGAGGTAGAATCTTCTTGTCTTCGGCTTCTTGAGTGTTCAATCGCTACTGTATTGTTGTTTGTGTATTTTGTTCATGTTGTTTGTTGTTGCCTTCTTTCATACTTGTCTGTCTCTTTTTATTATACTGATTTTGTTGGTATATGCAAGCAAGTTCGATGTATGTGTTTGTGTGGCTTTTGTTAAACGATTAACATTAACAGTATTGTTACGAAAATTAAAAATTTAGATAGATAGATAGGTGTTTTGCATTTACATCGCTTAACATTGAAATTATAAACAAAAACTACAAAAACAAAACAATGCAGTAAACTAACCTGTTTACAAATTATCGCACAGCTTAATATACAGTGAGTGTCAAAAAGTGAGTAAACAACACTGAAATAATTCATTTTCTTAGGATAGCGAGAAAAGTAAATGAGAATAGTCGAATAAAGTTCCAAAAATAAGAACGAATAATAAAATGTAGTAAAAATTTAACTCTTTATTTTAATTTTATTTTAATTTTTATTAATTTAAAATTTTTTCATAACAGTATAAATATTACAAAAAAAATTTAAACATATCTACTCATAAAACATTTGATTTATTATAGAATTTATAAAAGGAAATAGAAAAATAAATTGAAAATTTTTCTGTTTGTAAACAAATAAACCAATAGACAAACAAACAAACAAATTTTGTGTGTTGTTTTTTGCCTTCTCAATTACATTCACTCTTAATATTTTTATTTGGAAAAACTTTAACAAAAAACCGAAATAAAAACAGTGCTATAGCAACACTATAAGCCAATAAACAAAAATGCTATGCAGCAATAAATACACTTGACAAAAAGCATATAAGAAACTCAGAAAAGGAAAATTGGTGTGAAGATTCAAAATAAAAAAATAAAAATTAATCTGAACTATAGTTCATAGCATTTGACAAATACCGTCCGAAGTCCTCTTAAGGTAACAAAAGGGAAATCATACTTTATTTGGGAAGAATATAAAAAATAATAAATCTTAAAGCAATTCAAAAAATAACTCACACGTTATTATTAAATCATGATATTTAATAATATTCTCAGGAATTTTTCGTTTGTAAAGTCGCCGTAGTCTAGTAGGTATTGTGTTGGCTTATTAGACGCGAAGCCACGGTTCAAATCCCCGATCGGACATCAAAACGAAATGTAAAAAATATTTCTTCGGCGACTTCCCCTCAGCAGATTTCTGGCAAAAACTCTGAAAGTAAATAAGATTGACATGAAAAGTTTCTCAAAAAAAAAAATCTGTTGTTCGGAGTCGACTTTAAACTGGAGGTCCCACCACTCATGTAAATATAAAATTAACACACACAACTGAAGGGTTGTAGTGGCCAATTATGTATGTATTATTCGTTTGTCCTCCTTACATTTGTATTGTTACGTTTTTACCTTTTTAAAAAACGTTTAAAATATGAGTTCGTAGATTGCAAATAAAATAAAAATAAATTTGTTTTTAGTTCTAAATAAATTCTTTATTGTTCGCACAATTCTGTCACTGTTCTCCTGTCCTACCGACAGGACTATTTCCACTCCGGTGAACAAATTCGAGTCTATTGGTTCAGTAAACGATCGACCAAAATCTGTATGTCGACGAAACCCAAAGTCTGCTGAAACCATTGCCGATTGCTATAAAAATGTGCAAGAGTAATCGAGGCAATTGATTTGGCGCCGCATACAAGAACTCAGCATTTTTTATTTACTTACTTAATTTGTCATTACAACCATTCAGCCAGGATTATGACCTAATTTTTCACACCACCCACGTTTTGTGTGTGTGGATTTTATCCATGAGTAGCGGAAACCCGTTTGAAATCGACTCAAAGGACAGATTTTGACGAAACTTTCCTTTGCAATTTAATAACTCTCAGAGTTTTTGCCAGAAATATTTTTATATTGTATTTTGTCCGAGATGTCTGAGCCTATCATCTAATAAGCCAACACACTACCTATTAGACTACGGCACTACCTACTAGACTGCGTTTACCTGAAGGTAAACGATCATAGCCAACGTCAAGTGCTCGATGAATGGGTACTGGACCAGTTGGTAATTGATATCGAACAATCATCTCTTTTGGCATGAAATGAACGATCTGGACACCAACGGCACTGCGTGTCAAACAGCTCCTGCAACATTGAATATTCTACACGAATGGTTAGAGAGTTGACTGCAAGTGGCCACATGCAATATTCCTAGACTTTGTTAGACGCGTATGGATAGCAAGAGGAGCGACTCACTTTTATACTTAAATCGCATTGCCATCTATCGTGAACTAGCCACCGAGATAGTGTGGTTTGCTCCATGGTCAATGCCATCTGTCAAATTCAGTCTAATTTATGAGTCAGGGTCATGGAGAATTCGACATTTCCGATGCGCTGTTCTCAAAGAAGCCAAGCTGAACATTTGAACGATATTTCACACATAGTGACGCCAATAGGTCTTTTAACGCAGATTTAGATTTTCCAGGGAAAAAGTATAGGACCAAACCGGCTTATAGAAGAAGTGTTGAATTATGGGATTCTATGGAGCCAATACAGCCAGAAAATGGCTGAAATTATGTTGGAGCTCCGAATGTTGGAGGAACGAAGGCGAAAGTTGATTTCGTCGGATAGAGCTTTAAAGCTAACCAGTCCTCTGTGAAGCAGTACCCTACGGCGGTCCCGGGGTGGTAGAGTGGTTGAGGAATGAAGGGCGTATGTTTAGTACGTAGGCACCAGTGATGGTGAATGGTTTACTCTTTTGTTGGAACAAAAGTGTCTTTCGAAGATTCCCACCTCCAGCCCAAGACAAATAATGGTATTTTAAGGCGCAAACAAAATTCAATGATATCTTTTACACACTGTGTTTTATTGAAATTTAGAGACAAGGGATGCCTCCCTAATAAATTAAGTTTCCTGGGAATTTTGCCATCAAAGTCAAAAATTTAATTTGTAAACTACATTAACAGAACAAACAAAATAAAGAGGAAAGTTTGTAAAACAAAAACAAACAAAAAATCCATAAAACAATCTGATTTTAACGAGAGCCGTCTTTGAACTTAAAAGTTATGAAGAGAAGTGTACTTCAATTCCCTCCTACTCCATTAAAATGTAATGGTGTATTGTCTTAGCTTTATAAAATCAAAATTTTACAACCATTTTTACAAAGCAAACTGTTGTTGAAGTCCTTTTTGATGTAATTTTCTGGGTTTTCATAGCCGTTGTCAAGTTATTTGACACTTCAAATTGGATGTCAGAGAAATGGAGAGCAATTTTCTTTGAAACTTCCTTCAGAAAACTCAGGAATGTGAAATTTAGTAATAGAGTAGCAATTCGAATAACAAAAAGAAGTCATTAAAATGGGGGGAGACAAAGGATCACTGGTATTTTTAGTAAAAACAAAAAAAAAATTATGAAAGGTGATTTAATCAAATGCGAATAATTTTAAAATTAAAAGAATAACTTTCACAACATTTGTTACCCGAGAAAAAAATTTGTAATTAAAATAAGAGTTAAACAACTACAGTTTATGCGAGGTAAATTTTCCAATGGAAGTCACTGCAGTCCAGTAGGTAGTGTAGCTTGTTAGCCGAGAGCCCTTTGTTCAAAAAACAAAAATTATTTTTGGCGACTTACTCTCACTTTCAAATTTCTCTAGTGGAAAAACTGTAACAGTAAAGAAATTGCCATAAAATGTTTAACAAATCTTTCGTTCGGAATTGAAGTGTTAAACTATAGATCTGCTCATGGATAAAATTTGCAGAAAGCACATGACAGACGTGAGAAGCTATGTTCCACTCCTTCCTAAACGGTTGCAATGACCCATTAAGTATGACAAATTTCTGATTGTGTTGAACACAACAGTCTCCGACCTGTCTTTAACTTGCATTACCCATGTTCACTGGATTGCAATCTAGAATTTGCATCTGTACAGTGCAGTCCACTGGGCTCAGAATTTGATTTGTGCTTTGAACTTCCACTCGAAAACTTAATCCATTCTAATACAATCTAATAGCTTCTTATCAGATCACTTCAAAATATGTTCTTCATAAAAACATTCACATAATTTAATCTCTCTTCTCATGCAGTTTCACAATGATACCTTGATTGTTGGAAAAAATTTTGTTCACTATGGACTCTGTTGGCAAAAAATTTTGGGTTTGCAACTTCTACTAAATTTTCTTGCTTTGAAATTAAGACGGCATCTACTTATTGCTACATATGGTCCATTTAACTCTTTACTATCTATTTGGGTGTATTATCTTTTAAACAATTTCGACAGATCTTTATAACGGAGATCTGCAAACCACGATTATGCTTTTCACACGCAACGCGTCTTCACACAGAACTGACTGAATTTTTACTGACATCGTTGACTGCTTTGTCTTGATTTTTATATGGCACCATAAACAGTCTGATGAATATTCTTGAAGGCACATGTTCGTGGCTTCCCCTTATCGAGATCTCTATAAATGTAAACTTCTTCGTATCATTATTGTTGTTTGTGTATTTTGTTTATATGTATTTATTATTGTAGTATTTGTTGTTGTGTTTTTGTTTACTTGTTTATCATTTTTATGCTGGTGTTTGTTGTTATAAACGCAGTGCGGTAACTTGTAAACAAGTTCATTGTTTATTGTGTTTGTAGCTTTTGTTTATAATTTTAATGTTCAACGATGTAAAACACCAGTATCTAGATTTTTCCATTTATGTTAAAGTAGTATGGATATTTAGATCTTTATCACTATTTAAGAAAAAGTGTTGCTGAATAAATTATAAATCATTAAATACATATACATGAGTATAGTTATCACAATTAAATAATTAAAACAATTTTTTTATGATATTATTAATACGATACTTTGTTGCATTGTATTATAAAATGTGTTAGCAAAAACATTATTGTTTGCTTTATTTATAATTGATTTGTTTAAAAATGTTTATTTCATTTATGACTATTAATTTCAGTTTGGTTAATAAATTTCATTTTGTTAACGGAAACTAAGAAAAAATATTCCATTAGTATTAATGACAAAAAACAGAAATTCTTTCTGTAAAAAGGAAATTCAAAATTATTATGACTTTTTCACATATTTTTTGTATAGTTTAATGACATATGTATATTTTATTATTAATAACAATTATTGAAAATTAGTTTTTATAATTTTCTTTTCTTTAATTTAATAATTATGAAATCTTGCTGCAAAAACAAAAATTTAATAGGATTGTATGGTATTTGGCTTTTAATAGAAAATATTAATTTATTGTTGACATTGTTATTAAAATAATTGAAAATTTAAATGTTTATTCATGTCTTCAAATGAAATACACACTTCCGAAGTTAATTTATAAATTGTGCAAAAACTAAATACCACTAGATTTACACATGCTCTATAACTGAAACACATTTTATTTCGGATGGGCCATCTATCGCTTTAAATTTAAACCATCGGTTATTTCGAACTGGCCATACTTATGTCATTCTATTCTGTCACAAAATTCAGTATTTATCTCCACTCAAAGTAATGAATCGATTTACGCTTGGGCAACTTTGGGATTTATTAGAAATTTATTTCCAAAACAAAAACAATTGGTCGGAAATTGCACGAGAATATCGTACAAAATTTGGTCGCAGAGAAGGATCAATGGTGTCTGGTATACGCAAGTTTATTGCTAAAGTTCATGAAACTGGTTTCAGTGTTTTAGCGCCAAGACGTAAGCATGCTCCTACAATGTCTACACCCTAAAAAATCGAAGCTGTGGCTGACACTGTGCGCGATAAGCCATCCTAGACTACGTTTTATAAAAAGATCTCGCTATCACGCCTTACTAAGTTCAATTGGTTCTAGAGTTGAAACCGTATGACCATCTGCTTCAAACTGATCGATGACGTCGATTTCGACAAAAAAATTATCTTTCCGGATGAAGCTCATTATAATTTTATTGGGTACGAGAATAAGCAAAATTGAAGTAAAGGGTTCGCCATCTAACGTTTTTTTTCAACTAGTGCTTATTTCGTGAATGATAACACTTAGCTCATGTCTGATTTGACAGATAATTAGTTTTATCCTTTCGCTGAACGAATATGGTTGTGTATACGCTTGAGCAACGATGGGAAATATTGCGACATTACTTTGAAAATCGACTTACAGAAGATGACGATTGGCAAAGAAAAAGTCATCTTTTCAGATGAAGCTCATTTTGATCTTGGTGGGTATCTAAACAAGCAAAATTGTCGCATTTGGGCATAGAAAACCCGCACGCATACATTGAAAAGCCGACGCACCCAAAACGAGTCACTGTTTGGTGCGGATTTTGGTCCAGAGGCATTATTGGGTAATGAGCAAGGAGTGCCCATAACAGTCCGTGGCAATCGTTATCAGGCCATGTTGAAGGAATTTTTTCACAAAAATTGAAGAGGAGGATATTGGCAACATTTGGTTTCAACAGGACGGTGCTACGTGCCACACAGCCGAAGCTACACTTCATGTTTTGCGCCCTGTTTTTAAAGATTGTATTATCAGCCACAGAGCTAATGTCGGCCACCTCGTAGCTGCGATTTGAAACCGTTGGACAATTATTTGTGGGGTGCCGTCAAAGATAAGTGGAACTCACCGAGTTCCATTGTTGTGTTCTGTTACGAAAATGAAAAAGCTAGGTACTTTACATTGCTTAACATTAAAATATAAACAAAAGTTACAAAAACAAAACAATGCAGTAAGCAAACCTGTAGTCGCGGTAGTCTAGGTAGTGTGTTAGCTTATTAGACGTAAAGCCCGGGTTCGATCCCCAGGCCAGACATCAAAATGAAAAATGAAAAAAAAAAATTTTTCGGCGACTTCTCAGCGGATTTCTGGAAAAAACTTTGAGCGTAAATAAACCTGCCATGAAAACGTTTCTCAAAATCTGTCGTTCGGAGTCGACGTTAAACTGTAGATCCCGCCACTCAAGTATAAAATCAAGGCACACACCATGAGTGGTGTGAGAAGCTAGGCCGTAATCCTGACTGAAGAGTTGTAATGGTCAATTATGTATGTATGTTAACAAACTGGTTACAAATTATCGTACTGATTAATATAACAACAAACACCAGAGTAGAAAATAGTAAACAAGTTTCAGATATGACCCTAAGAGATTTTTTCATGATGACTTAAACCTTCAATTTGAACGCCTTAAATTGCTAAGATTTCATATAATTTAAAATTTTTGAATTTTAAAATATTTGTGTATACATTTGTATTAATCATTTCTAAAAGATCCTTCACAATATCCAACACACTTTTCACAATAACAACATTATTATTCCAAACAAATATGCAATCTCTTAAGAATTCAAGCTGCCGCTAATGTATTCCATAACACACAGAACGGAAAAATCGTTCTTAAAAGCCAGGAGACAGACAGCAAAACCAACAGACAAATAAATAAAATATTAAACAATACATCTTTGCTTTTAACAAAATTTTAATGGTTTTTTACTATAAAATTCAAATATGGGGTAGTATGCAGGGTTTAAAATAAAGTTTGTAACGAATCCATTTTGCTTAAATTTTTCATGGAAATAAAGAAGTTTACCGAGTTCGAGCAAAATATAATTTTCACGTAGTTTAAGTTAATCAATGTGTTAATTTTATCCGTAAGTGGCGGGTCCTTCAGTTTAAAGTCGACTCCAAACGGGAGATTTTGAAGAAGATTTTCATGGGAATTTTATTTGCTCCCAGAGTTTTTGCCAGAAATCTGCTGAGAGGCAGTCGGGGAAGAAATATTTTTTATTATTCGTTTTGTTTGAGATGTCTGATCTGAGGTTTCAATCGTGACCTCACGACTGGCGTACGATTTGCGCCAAACATCGGCGAGAAACAAGGTTGCAGTTTAAAACCTCAATTATTTGCTTATGCATCAGAGATCAGCAATGAGTATTCAAAACGTTGAGTAGATTCGCATCATACTCATAATTTCAGATACTTATACGCATTCATACTTATTTTAATATTATACTCATACTACTCATATTCAAAGTGTGAAGTACTCATCGTACTCATACTTAACAATACGCATGATGTTGTTGATTTCGACTCTCCCTTACTCAACAGTTACAAGAATCACAAAATAAGTATGATTCGCATATGAACACTACAATACTCACTAGAAGGTTGTGTGTTTGCTTCGCTTTCTGTCTTTGTCTTTTTCTTTCTTCTTTTTTTGTAAATGCTACAACAACTAAGATTGTAAATTTCGATGAATGTTTCGAATCACTCGAATTATTTATGAGTATTATAAGTATTTTTCTACATTTATGAATCTGATTGAGTAGGCGTATGAATCAAACATATTTCGAATGTTATGGGTTTGATGTCAGCGTTGTACTCATACTCATTGCAACCTGTACTGTTGCAGTGAGTACGAATGGGTCAGAGTAGTTGAGTTTAAATACTGTTGAGTCGCTCATACTCAAAATTTCCTGAGTACTTATGAGTACCGAAAAACGATTCATTGCTAATCTCTGATACACATGTTGATATTACTTTAGTAGCAAACGTATATAGAATATGCATGTACCATACATACGGTTTACATAACACAACCTCTACAGGAAAACACTTCTATACTCGCATATATTTGCATAAATGCCACACTAACACATGTATGAATTAAACAAAAATATAGTCTTTGTTTTATATGGTATTGTTTTATATAGAGATGTTGCTGTTTTTTGTAGATTTAGCTTCCAATGTTGCTTTTAATGGTATTCTGGTTGATATTGATTTGGTTTTCATAAGGACTCACTCTAAACACAACGTTAGAGTCTAAAATAACAGTAAGAGTATGACTGTAGTCGCCGTAGTCTAGTAGGTAGTGTGTTGGCTTATTAGAAGTAAAGCCAGGGTTCGAAAAAAAATATTTCTTCGGCGACTTCGTCTCAGCAGATTTCTGGCAAAAACTCTGAGAATAAATATACCTGCCATGAAAAACTTTCTCAAAAAAATCTGTCGTTCGAAGTCGACCATAAACTGGAAGTCCCGCCAGTCACGTATAAAATTAATAGACACAACATAAGTGGTGTAAGAAGTTAGGTCGTATTCCTGACTGAAGGGTTGTAATGACCAATTTTGTAGGTATAAATGCATGTATAATCGATAATAATGTATTTATAAAACCCTTACGCTGTATACTGTAATGAAAATCTACTGCATTTATATAGCAAGAGCAGTAGAAAAATATAAAACAATGCCACAACCAATGCTACGACCTAAAATACTTTTCTAATTCAGTTTCTCATAAGTACTTAAAAAAATTGAATGACTTTGAGATTATGTTTCATTTAACGCACATACTTCAATTACAATTTAATGACACCATAAAAATTAAATTAAATTTAAGCTCATGCTTAACAAGTTAAAAAATGTCTGTCATTTTTATACAACTTAAATAATCCCTACACCACAGTATTCCAGGCTGGCAGTTTTTTTATTCATTGAAAGCTGTAATGAGCACCTAAGAAGGGAGAAGCTGTGGTGGTCGTTTAGACCTGACACCAAATCTTTAAATTGATTTCATTCTTACCAGTCGAGTATTTAACCATAAAGACTAACAGACAGGCCAGACATCAAAAACAAAATACAAAAAGTATTTCTTCGGCGACTTCCTCTCAGCAGATTTCTGGCAAAAACTCTGAGAGTAAAAATTGCCAAGAAAAGTTTCTCAAAAAAAAATCTGTCGTTCGGAGTCGACTTTAAACTGTAGGTCCCGCCACTCATGTATAAAATTAACGCACACAACATGAGTGGTGTTGAGAAGCTAGGCCGTAATCCTGACTGAAGGGTTGTAATGAGCCAATTATGTATGTGACTAACACTAAAAGGAAATGGATGTAAAGCAAAATACCCATAGAATCTAGTAAAGAGTTATAGGGTATACGTTTAAATACTAAAACTAAGAAATGATGTGTAAAGTATTAGAAGAAAAAATCACATTTAAAATTAAACATCAATTTTACAGCAGAAGTGAAGAAAAATTTGGAGCACGTTTAGGAAAGAGTCATTAAATTTGTTGAAAGCACGTAAAACATAAACATTTCTCTGAAGTATATTGACAACAAATTTCATTGTAAATATTAAATACAGTTTGATTCCATTCCTACTCTGTTAACGATTACAGTAAAAATAAATTTTATTGTAGGAAATTTATATAAAATTTCATTATTTAAGTGGAAAACAGAATAGTCGCTGTAGTATAACATGCTGCGTAGCGCTGCAAGCTGTCAAAAGTTAAAAAGAGCAACTTAAATTGGTGTCAACAGAATACGTAGTTATTTATAGCAGTCGCAGTAGTAGAAGATGAAGCTTTAAATTCGAATTTTTGAACAAATATAAATTGTTAACAGTGTTTGCATTATTATCAATATATTTGACATTCAAAATATGAAACATTAAATTTAATGTTGCTGGAGGGAAGTACGTAGTTGGATATGCATTTATTATACAATTTGAGACCTATTTTATTTCAAAATTCCCATAATATTCTTGCGTTTACCTGTAAGTTTTTGAGCAGATTGTTTGCCGACATTATAAGAGAGCTTCACTATTCTTCTTTGCATTTTTACTTGCTACGCTACTCCTTACAGCGTTGGCGTCAGCATCTACTACAACTACTTTATTCTGTTCAAGGACTTCTTTTTTCATTTTTTTTCAACATCTTGAGAATCTGAGTACACATATATGCACCTTATTGTTACGTTTTTACATTTTAAAAACGTTTAAAACATGAGCTCATTGATTGCAAATAAATAAACATAAATTTGTGTTCAGTTTTAATTAAAATTCTTTATTATTCGCACAATTCTGTTCTATTCACAACAAGATGTAAACAACAACAATTGCTTTGTTTGAAATTTCTCTGCTTAAACTATTTACATAAACAATAACAATTACTAGACAATTATTCGAAAGATCTTTGTAACGGAGATCTTCAAACCACGATTACTCCCTTTAAACCTACCGCGTCTTCAAACAAGACTGAACTTCACTAACTCAGTCGCCTGCTTTGCTTTGCCTTTTATATGGCAGAGTAACTAGTCTGATGAATGTTCTTGAAAGTGAATGTTCATGATTTCGCCTTCTTGAAATCTCTATAAATGTAAACATCGTTGTTTACATTTATTATTGTAGTGTTGGTTGTGTATTTTGTTTACAATTATTCTTGTAGGTTTGTTAGTGTATTTTTGTTTACTTGTTTATGCTGGTGTTTGTTGTTATATTAAGCATAACGGCAATTTGTATACAGGTTTGTTTACTGCATTGTTTTGTTTTTGTAGCTTTTGTTTATAACTTTAATGTTAAGCGAGGTACAAGCAAAACACCAGTATATAGATTTTTTATTTTCGGAACATTATATTATGTTTACTTTATCCATGTTCAGTTAAATCAGCATCAGTAGTTGCAAGGGTTTTCTCTCATTTTGTTCACCTTGCTCTGGTTAGCCAGAAATGTATACGAAACTTAATTGACTATTAACAACAGAATTACAGGATTTCGACCAATCTTCACACATCCTTCCAGGCGCCTCTGCTACTTGTGCGTCTTCATCAGTAGGTTACACCAATCAATAACAGAGTTTCCTCGATTTTGTCCTTCCAATGTAGACATGGTCATCATTTCTCACATCAAAGTCGTTATCTCTGAATCGTCGCAGGAATCCTTACCATATTGCTTCTGATACAGACTCATCCTCATATGCCTGGACAAGCATCTGGTACAAAATATTCTATCTTTAATACGATGAAAAATATGATGTCGTTGTTTCACTGGTTGCATGTCTACTGAATATGTTTTGATGGCCTTTTCATACCTGGCAAGTATACTAAAAGTAATGTAAACTGTTATGCAACTAAGTTGTTGGTTACTTGATTTTTTTTATAAACTTATACAACTTAGAACGTGAACACTTTTAAATGGTTTAACGAACTTGTTTTAAAATTTTCAAAATTCCAAAGTATATCGATTTAATGATTGTCATAACAATTTTGTTCGCTGCTTTTGCGTTTATTTTATAAACAAAACTCGTGTGTTTTTTCTGTACACATAAACAATATTTAAGGCATTATGCATTCAGTTTCCGTTGATAGAAAACACATAACCTGTAACCACATTTACGACATTTTGATGTTCTATCCTTACGTGTATGTACGGATGAACTTGTATGGATGTTTTATGTACCATAACAGTACATGTATTTTCAAGATAAAAGCACGTTAAATGCAGTCAAGCCATTAGGAAATTCTTAACGATCGAATTGGATGTCACTTTTTTTTATTGTTTTTTACAAAATAGAGAAGAAATGTAGTTTTTTCGGCTCTTATATGTATCTGTAAATAAAATATGTTGCATTAAAATTGATTATAAAATGAATTTAATCAAATATTGGCGAAATCTACAGTTTACTTACCCGTAAGATCTTTCGACTTCAGTTTTCCATCATAGTTTTTTAATTGAAAAAAAATAAGCTTAAATTCTCTTCAAATAATCGAAACCGTCAGATCACACATAATATAATAACATTAACAAACATATAGTTTGAAGTCGCCTCCGCATGACAGATTCTTAAGAATCTTTTTCAGGGCAATTTGATCTACGCTCAGAGTTTTTGTCAGAAATCTGCTGATAGGAAATCGTCAAAGAAATATTTTTTTTTATATTTCATTTTGTTGGAAATGTCTGTCCTGAGTTTTGAACCGTGGCCTTATGTCCAAGAAGCAAAGACACTACCTACTAGCGTACTTAAATTTTTCCAGTTCTGTGTTCAAGAATCTCTTTTGGATCGGAAAGTGTGACGAGAAACCTGGCAATAGACCTCGGGTTTGGGCAAGATCAGGGAGACGAATTACCGACTAGATTTATTAGATATTCATCAGATATTCTCCACGAACGATTTGACCGCATGATCATGTCACTTAAAGATGAAATGAACTTGGCATCAACTTCGTACGAGATAGACGCGTCAGACTTTTTCTTGTGAGTTTTTTTAAGTCACAAATATATGCGAATAAATCACAAATCATAGTGTTACTCAAAGTCAGCAGAACTTATCCTAGCAGCCAAAATCAGCCTGATTTATGCGTTTTATTCGTGGAAAATTGGAAATTTCTGATGAACTGTACGTTGAGAAATTGCAGCGAACATGTGAACTTTATATTATATTCAACACATAATGACATCAAGAATGCTTTCAAACGAATAAAAATTTTCGATTATATCTCTCACACTCTTTGTTTTATTTAAATTGGAAATTGGAAATTGGATTTAAGATTGGAAGCGCTTGCATGATGATCATATACTTCATATTGTACAATACTTTATTTCATTAAAATTAATCAAGAAAAGTGAAAAAAAATCCAACAAATCGTAAATATTTTATAAACTGGTACTTGAATGCGTATTAAATTAAGACCTGACTGTTATAGTATTTCTATGTCTATTAATTTTATTCACAACTTATCATAATAATTTAAATTTTATTGTTTAACAATAAAATTTTTAATCATTGCCTTCACAGAGAATTAGAAAATGTTTCTCCACAGTTAAATATTTAAACTGCAAACAAATCATATGTAACTGCTTGCGTATTAGCAACATTTAATTCATAGGAATAATAAAAATCACTTAAGCCATCAATCATACGCTCTAGGGAATAGAAGAGAGAGAGAAAATGAAGGTCAATCTATTAATACATACTACTACTAATCACACGGTCATACATTCATATTATGTTTTATCATTCAATAGCTTTTGACTTGTGTACCAGTCACGTTGTAGCAGGATTATAAATTCATAGCAAACAAAGTTATGGTCAATTAAAATATTATTATATGTACATATAATTGTGGTTATTAGACAATAATTAAAAGGTAAATCAGTGGGTAAACCTATTCACACTACAAGAAATTTAATAATAAAGCGGTCAACATTAGGAGATTAACTTAATTCGATGTTTTGCTTTAAATCTTCAATAATTCAAAAAATATTCCTTTGAAATCATTGTTAATTTGAAGTAACCAATAAAGTAGGTATTTGGCGGATATACGAAATGGAAGTTACTATTGAATTTATCTTTATGTCAAAACCTCAACTTAATTAAATATTTATCTGGCCCTAAGTTTAATTGCAACATGACAGTTAACTGCTTTCGGAAATTCTACGGATAGTCTTCGAAATGTAGATAAGCAAGAAAACGGTGCGTTGAGAATCATTGGTAACCTTATGACTTATGACGCTCGTAAAATGAATTTGTTTGCTGAAGCATATTTTTTACCCATTAAAGTCCAGAGGGATATCTTAATTACCAAATTATGTAAAAATCAGTCGAAAAATTAAAAATCCAAAAAAATTTCAACATTATTGTTACACAAATGAAAAACTTAGATACTGATATTTTGCTTTTACATAGCTTAATATTAAAATTATAAACAAAAGCCACAAAAAAGCAAAACAATGCAGTAAACAATCCTGTGGTACTGCTCAATATAACAACAAACACCAGCATAAAGAAATGCTAAACAAGTAAACAAAATTACACAATCAACATTACAAGAATATGTGTAAATAACTTATCCCGAGAAGGCTAAGCTACGAACATGCACCTTCAAGACCTTTCATCAGACTTTTTACGCTGACATATAAAAGGCAAAGCAAAGCAGGCAACTGAGTCAGTAAAAGTTCAGTAAAGTATTGTGTGAAGACGCGGTGCGTTTGAAGAGAATAATCGTGGTTTGAAGATCTACGTCACAAAGACCTGTAGAACAATTGCTTAGTGATTGTTATTGTTGAAGCAAATAGTGTAAATAGAATAATAACAAACAAAGCAATTGTTGTTGTTTACATCAAGTTGTGAACAGCGGCAACACAGAAGTATGCGAATAATAAAGAATTTAATTAAAACTAAACACAAATTTATTTTTATTTTATTTGCAACCTATGAGCGCATATTTTAAAGGTTTTTCAAAAGGTAAAAACGTAACAATACATTGAAAATCAAGGAAACCCTCTTTACAATTGACATTTGTCATGCAACAAACTTAAAAAATTCGTTGTGCTCCAGCTTCTGCTGCAGAAACTAATATAACTACGAATTCTGTTGACATCAATTTGAATTGCCGTTTTTAACTTTTTAACAATTTGCAGCCCAACTCCTTACGTTTTACTAAAGCGACTATTCTGTTAACCACTTAAGTTTAATTTCTTTATTTTATATACAAATTTCTTCATTATGTAAATTGAAAGCAATGCAAATATGAATTAAATTAAACAGTTTAATTAATTGTTAAATACATTTTTATTATTTATCACAGTTGAAATCAGAATTTAATTTTTGTTTTTCAGACAGAGGAAAATTGTTCAATTCCAACAACAGGACTCTTCTAATGTGACACCAACACGTCAATTTTATTATAATTTGGTAAAACTTTACAAAATTGAAATTCGTGCTCAACTACTCATTCAACGTGTCACTTAAGTACAGGTTTTAATATATTTAATTCGTGAGTAATTTATTCATTGAAAATGTTACCTTGCAGGTAATTTTTTATGAACACGCTAACTTTTATAAACGATAAATCATTTACTAACATGCCAATGAACGTGTTCTAAAATAAATACTAATTTTCCTTAAACCACTAGTTGAATTCTTTGTACAAAGTCTTGACGTTATACATCACTAAATTAGTATTTTATTTGAATACTCATTGCTGATCTCTGCAGGAAATAAATTGCCTTGTATTCTCTTGCTCATACTCATGGACAGTGGCGATGAGTTCTGTACATCTTAAATTTTATGAACTTAATGGTGTTCGCCGATCATTTACTAAACCAGTAGGCTTAAATTGGTTTACTACATTTCGAGTAGTCCTCTAGGTACAGCGATTATTGCAATTGTAAAATGAAACAGAACGGAAAACACCTCATTTTGATTAAACAATTTTATTATTCCCAAGTACATATTATTGAATGTGTTATACTTATATTCATAATAGTTTGGAAAATAGTCTACGTGACAACTAATTTGACTGGCGCAGCTTCATTGAGGTCGTAACTTCCTGTAACAAAAACTGATGGTGATTACTTTTTCGCTTACGGATACAATTAACACACACAACTAGAAGTGGTGTGAGAAGCTGTGCTATAATGTGTAACGTTATTTACAAGGTTGTAACATTTATTGCAAGGTTGTAAAAGACATTGTGATGAAGTTGCTCTACACTAATGTTATAAATAAATTATCAGTCTCAGAAAAGTTGATGTACATTAAACATCCTCTGACATAGTAGTTCGTAACAAAAATAATCGACTATATATACTTACACAATTACAAACACTAATATCATGTTATGTTGTGATTAGTGTGCTGTTTCTTTAGTGTTTGACAGTTATTTTAAGAGTCATAGGCAATAACAGTATTTTCGACAGAAAGAAAGATCGCATATATCGCATTTTGAAATCATAACAGGGAATTACATACATACATAAAAATTGCAAGGCAAATAAATGTTACATTGCGATGCAAAATTTGTTGCTGCTGTAAGGCATTGCTCTCCATAATCATCAATAAAAAAGAAACTTTACTTTCAAATGAATACTTGGGTTGCAAAGCACACATTGAAACTGTACGAGGAAAGAATGAAAAGAAATGTCATTACTATCATCATGATTGCTGTAATAATGTCGTATAGCAATGAAAAGGATAACGGCCATTGCAATGAGGGTATCAAAAATGGGAAATAGCAACAGAATTCAATAATCAAATTGCTGTGCAGCAACAGTTACACAACGGAGCAGTAATAGCGTGCGCCCAGAGGTAGACAGTAGCAAAATGAATAATTATTTTCTGTTTTTCAATTCGACGTTTTCATAGGACAAAGAAGAATGTACAAATATTTTTACATCAAAGGTAAATTTAATCTTTTTACAATTTAAAGGGGGAACAAAATAGGCGCTGTAGTATAAAGTAAGGGATGGGATGCATGCAAACATGGTAAAGTTTCTGACTGTTCAATGTGGCGATCTCCAGGACGATCCTTGTCTTGCTGTATCCAAGTTAACACGCAGCCTCCTCGTGGCCCCTCCTGGATGGCATTCTAGCACCCGCTAGATGTTAACTAATGCGTGCAGCGAAGTCCAATCCCCTGGACGTTAAATTTGGGTTGTGCGTAGGGCTTGGAACCCACCACGTAAAAACTTTCTCCAATGAAAACCAAAACAATAGCCTCTATAAAGATCCCCTCAAAAGTTGACGACCACGGCAAATGTTTAAAGGACTATGATTTACGAATAGGCACATGGAACGTCCGAACCCTTTACAGGGCAGGCGCTTCCGCCCAACTGGCGGATGCCCTCATGAAATGTAGGACGGACATCACTGCCATCCAGGAAATGCGATGGATAGGGCAAGGATGCAAAAGGCTAGCATCTTGCGATGTGTATTTCAGCTGCCAAGTTGATAAGCACGAATTAGGATGCGGATTTGTGGTTAATAAGAGACTTCGCCACCTTGTCTCTGGGTTCACACCTGTGAACGAAAGGATAGCCACAATCCGCATCAAGGCAAAATTTTACAACATCAGCCTTATTTGTGCTCATGCCCCGACGGAAGAAAATGACGATGTGACTAAAGATGCCTTCTATGCTAAACTCGAGGACGTATACGATTAGTGCCCGCCCCATGACGCCAAAATCGTCCTCGGGGATTTTAATGCGAGGGTCGGGCGGGAAGGTATCTTTGGCCCCACTGTCGGACAGTTCAGCCTCCACGAGAACACTACCCCCAATGGTATGAGGCTGATCGATTTCGCCGCGGCACATAACATGGTAGTATGTAGCACCAGGTTTCAACACCTCGATATCCACAAGGCCACTTGGATGTCCCCTGATCGATCTACGTCCAACCAAATCGATCATATTGTGATTGACGGAAGGCACGTATCCAGTGTACTAGATGTGCGTACGTTCAGAGGTCCAAACATCGACTCTGTCGCAGCCAAGTTTCGATTGTGCATTAGCGCATCGAGGTCTGCGCGCTCTAGTACATTGCGAAAGCTGGACGTCAAGAAGCTGCGATCACAAAGGACAGCAGAGGCGTTCTCCGCTCAACTCTCCGACAAGCTCCGTCATTCCCTCTCTAATCTCAACGACATTGGAGGACTGTGGGCCAACATCTCCCACTCATTTGCGCACTACTGCGGAAACAGTCCTTGGTTTCGAGCGCCCACCCCAAAGAAATCAATGGTACGATGAGGAGTGTCGCGAGGCAGCTGCAGCGAAAAACGCCGCATACAGAAAAACTCTGCAGTCTGCCGCTACGCGAGCCATTGTCGAGGACTATAGAGAGAGGAGAAGGGAAGAGAGACGCCTTTTCAGACGCAAGAAGAGGGAGCAGGAAAGGCGTAAGCGTGAGGAAATCGAGGTGTATAAATGCAGGAATGACGCTCGAAAATTCTACCAAAAGGTTAAGCGTCTAACCGAGGGTTATAAGCCCGGAGCGTCTTCCTGAAAACGGAAACTTGGTAACAGATCCGCAAGGGGTGCTGAGGTTATGGAGGAAGCACTTCTCTTCTCTGCTACAGGGCGATGACGACACCAATTCCGCCTTTAGAGATGATGTTCCGAACCCGATCGATGATGACGGCGTGGAGATTCCGCCGCCTAGCCATGAAGAGGTCAAAGACGCGATAATGCGTCTTAAAAACAAAAAAACGGCGGGTCCTGATGGCCTCCCTGCTGAATTGTTTAAGACCGGATGTAATGAGTTGGTAGGGCGCATGCACCAGCTTATTTACAAAATATGGCTAGAGGAAAGTATACCCAACGATTGGAACCTCAGTGTCCTCTGTCCTGTCCTGAAAAAGGGAGACCCTACGATATGCGCCAACTACAGGGGTATAAGCCTTCTCCCTATCGCATATAAGGTTCTTACAGGCGTATTGTGTGAACGACTGAAGCCACTCGTCAAAACGCTGATTGGACCTTATCAGTGCGGCTTCAGACCTGGCAAGTCCACCATCGACCAGATCTGCACACTACGCCAAATTCTGGAAAAGACCCATGAACAACAAGTCGACACACAAAATCTTTTTGTCGAATGGACCTCTCCGAACCTTTTGATACCGTGCGAGGTTTCAGACTAGGCGATCCCTTATCATGCGACCTCTTCAACTTCGTCATGGAGAGCGTTCTGCGAAAGGCGGGAGTGCATCGCAACGGCACTATTTTTCAAAAGAGTGTCCAGCTGCTTGCGTACGCTGACGACATTGACATCATAGGGCGTACCAAGCGAGATGTTACTGCTGCCTTTAGTGCTATTGAACGGGAGTCTACGAAGATGGGTATGACAGTAAATGAGGGCAAAACAAAGTATATGTTATCGACAAGTAGAGACGTGCGGCGTATTGATTCTCAGATTGCGGCCGATAACTATACTTTTGAAACAGTCAAGGAATTTATCTACCTTGGCTCCGCCGTTACCACCAAAAATGATGTCAGTCTGGAGATCAAGCGTAGGATCACTCATGCCCACAGGTGCTACTATGGTCTCAATAGGCAATTGAGTAGCAGAGACCTCTCTCGTGCGACAAAACTAACACTCTACAAGACACTCATCCTACCCGTGCTTCTTTATGGCGCTGAGGCATGGACCCTATTAAGTTCTGATGCAGCGGCCTTGAGAGTGTTCGAGAGAAAAGTCCTACGTAAGATCTTCGGTCCAGTGCGTGTTGGCGATGATTTCCGTATCCGATTCAACAGTGAGCTGTATGAGCTCCTCAACGACATTGACGTTGTACAGCGTATTAACATCCAGCGGCTGCGCTGGCTCGGCCATGTCGTTCGAATGGATGAGGATGCTCCGGCGAGACGAGTATTTGATGCGGGTATCTGCGGAAGTCGGCGAAGAGGACGACCTTGTATCCGTTGGAAGGACCAAATCGAGGAAGCCCTGTCATCGATTGGTGTGACCAACTGGCGTAGGCGCGCAAGAAGCAGAGGCGCCTGGAAGCATGTGTTGCGGCAGGCCGAAATCCGTTAAACGGGTTGTTATGGCCAATTAAGTAAGTAAGTAAGTATAAAGTAACGTGTAGCAAGCTGTCTAAAGTTTAAAATAGCAAATCAAATTGGTGTCAACAGAATACGTAGTTATAGTAGTCGCTAAGTAGAAGCTGAAGCGCAAAAATCGAATTTTTAAGTGGGAAACAGAATAGTCGCTGTTAGTCAAAACAACGAGTAACGCTGAAAACTGTCAAAAGTTAAAAAAGATAATTCAAATCGGGGTCAACAGAAGACCTTGTTGTAGTAGTCGTTGTAGTAGAAGCTGAAGCAAAAAAAAATAACTTTTTAAATTTGCCGCACCACAAATATAAATTGTAAACATGATTTTCAATATATTTGACATTCAAAATATGAAATATTAAATTTAATGTTGTTGGAGAGCAATATGTCATTGGATATGCATTTATTATACAATTTGAGACCTATTGTGTTAGAAAATTCCCATAATATTCTTTCATTACTTTATAAGTTTTTGAAAAGATTGTTTGGCAACATTATAAGGGAACTTCATTATTCTATTTACTGTTCTTGCTACGCTACGCAGTACATTGTAAGCTCCAGTTTCTAGTGCAACCGCTTCATTCTGTTCCTCACATTAAACATTTTACGATGTTCAATACTTCAGTACTAATACTTGAGAATGTAAAATTAAGTCAAGTATGTAAAATCACACCGTATACAACTTCACGATACAACAATAATTGCTTTTTCACTATTCTATTTCACACTTCTATCCGCGCCTACACTAACAACTCTTCAAACCACGAGCCTTTGTTTACTTCGAACGCAACGTGTCTTCACACACGACTGACTGAATTATTACTGACTGGTTGCTTGCCTTGTCTTGCCCTTTTATATACGCACGTAATCAGTATGATGAACATTCTCGATGTGGAATGTTTGCGTTTTTGCTTTCTCCAGAGTTCTATTGCGACTTCATTGTTGTTGTTGCGTTTGCTTACTTATCTCTAGCTTTTGTTGTGGGTTTACTTGAAACGTGTTCGATGTATTTGTTAGTGTGTATCTGTGTCGTGTGTGTAGTGTACTCATACTCATACCCATGGTCTTTGTATTTGTAGCTTTTGCTTATTGTTTATGTTAAACGATGTTTGCTTGTGAAACGATATTAGGTCGTTTCCATTTGCGTAAGAGTATCATTTAACAGCTGCTGTTATAAAAATTTTTGAGCCGTAGTTGCCACAATTTTTCTTTTTTAAAATATTTTTGCGCACATCGACAAGCAGTAGATGACAACGATGTGGCCGTCGGATATACTACATCGCTAGTATATTATTGCATCGACGACATGATTGCAATGTAGATATTTTGAACACGTTAAAACAGATTCAACAGATTACACGTTGAATTTCAGTGAAATGTTGTAACGTTGCTTTAAACATCTAATTTTATATAGCGCTGCTAGCATCATATTGTATTTTTCTTACGCCATAAATGTTTGCGGAATTATTATGAATTGTGTGATACTGATTTATAAATTCTACATGAAGAAAAATTGGTTTGAAAAATTATAGACGAAACAACAGGAAGTCAATGCGTTCTGCACTGACTTAAACCATATGATATCTCAAACATACTTTGTTTTATTTAAATTTAAGATCTGGATATAGAACCCTATAGTTTTCATTTATGCAAATAAGTTTTCATTTTCATTGTGTTTAATAAAGTCATTTGAAAATAATTTTTAAATTTCATTGCCTCTCATGTCGAACTCTTATTAGAGAGGTAGTCGTTTCAATTACAAACACAATTTTAATTACAGTTATTAAAATTCATTAACTATGTTCCATTGCAATAGAACATGCAAGCTAAGTACTCACTCTTGGAAAAAAAAGAAAGTCAGGAAAATGTTTTTAAAAAAATCAACAAAAGAAAATTAAATACCATATGTTTAGTTCAGTTTGAATGTACGAGTATGCGTGAATGAATTTAACGGAAAAGCTATTAAAATTCTCACTTTCAAAATGGTCATGTTCTTTATATTTCATATGGCCAATATGCAGGTGCAGATTAAATGCAACAACTGGAAATTAGGTCGTCCCTTGCACTACCATATTATTGCAATACTTTTCAAGCAGAAATAATGACTTTTAAAATTGCCGCCTTGGGAATTTGGCATCGTACGCATGTTTACCAACAACAAACCCCACATTAGGTCTCTCCAGAATGTGTACCCGTTCGGTGTGGGGATTGTACCGGCTATCTCTGGAAGAGACAACGAGACATTTGACGTTACCCTTATATTGATACCAATATAAGTTGTCATCGAAGGTAACAACAAGTCCGACGCACTGAAAAATGAATTCCTTCATAAGATTGGTGTTCCTCTGCAGAGAGGCAAACAAATGGTCTCACAAAAACTCCATTCATTGGCTAATGTGAAATGGGATAATGAGAGACACCAGACAGATCTAGCCCGACATGGATATATGTATCAGAGATCAGAAATGAATCGTTTTTTTGCTTCTCATAAGTACTCATGACATTTTGAGTATGAGTGAGTCAACAGCATTGAAATTTAACTACTCAGATTCATTCGTACTCACTACAACATTGATTTATAAATACAGGTTGCAATGAGTATGAGTACAGCGTGCACATCAAACTCATAACATTCGAAATATGTTTGATTCATACGCGCCTACTCATTTAGATTCATAAATTTAGAAAAATACTTATAATACTCATAAGTGATTTGAGTGATTGGAATCATTCATCAAAATTTAGTCTCAGTTGTTGTTGCATTTACAAAAAAAAAAGACTAAGGCAAAGACTGCAAGTAAAGCAAATATACAACCTTCTAGTGAGTACTGTAGTATTCGTAGGCGAATCATGCTTATTGAGTCAAGGAGAGACAAAATCAACAACATCATGCATATTGTTAAGTATGAGTACGATGAGTACTTCAAACTTTGAATATGAGTAGTATGAGTATGATATTAAAATAAGTATGAATGCGTATAAGTATCAGAAATTATGAGTATGATTGGAGTCTACTGATTTTTTGAATACTCATTGCTGATATGTATGTATGCCGAACAAAATTTGCATTGTCCCTATTCAAATTCTACTTGAGGAATTTTATAACAGTTATAATAGTACACTGGCCTTTGTGTATTCATGCCAGGAGACTGACAATATCACATAACGATGTCTGCGGAAGCTGCAACAATGAGGAAGAAAAGGAGACCACAGAACATGTTTTCTGTTATTGATTGGCGTTGGGGAAATGGGGAAGAAGAATTTTTGTCAAGTCAAAGGCGATTTGAGAAATATTCAGTCATTAATAAGACTCTCGGAATGGCTAAGGGATGCCAACCTGGAGCTATATTTATATGGCGGAATAGGTACTACCGGTGTTGCAACTGAAACTTAAGGACTATTATTACGACCTTCCGTTAACTAAAGGGAGGATTTTAACGTGCAGATAAATGATTTTCCATTATTATAAATGTACAATAAAGTAGAAGTGGGCGTTAAGCTAAAGAGAGGATCATCCTATCCTTAACTTTTAAAGTTAAGTTTATGTTAGAACTTTCCATAATATATTATCATTTTGAATATGGCAACTTCAAATATAAACACAATAAGCAAATACAACAACAAAAAGATTCCCTTCGTTGCCACTGTGTTTAAAAAAACTGGTTTAGTTGAGCAGTTTTATCGACATTGCTTCGGCTCTGCAAACTTTTTGAAAAAGTTAACTTTATTTTATCTGTAGGTTATAATAAAGAAAAGAAGTCAAAGGTGATTTTAGTTGAAATGAACTGGTAGGAGCCTCAACTTGCCGTTAATGTTGGGTTTAGTTAAAGGTAACTTTAGTTAAAGTGAATTGTAAAGTCACCTTTGAACTATGGGCATAGTTTAGTTGCCTCTTTCAGGGTCATATTACAACTTGCCGTTAAATTTGGGTTTAGTTAAGGGTGACTTTAAAGCTCACCATCCAACTTTAACGGCAAGTTGTAATAATTACCCTAAAAGAGACAACTAAACTATGCCCATTGAGGCCGCTACCAGCATAACCTAACCTAAGCTAAGTATGTAGTTGCCGCAGTATAGTTGATAGTGTCTTCGCGGTCTAACGCCTGGTCAGACATCTCCAATGAAATATGAAAAAATATGTCTGCAGCGACTGCCTTTTAGCAGATTCTGACAAAAATTATCATGAAAAGTTTCTCAAAAAATCTGTCCTTTGGAATTGACTTTAAACTACACACAAAATGGGGAATATGAGAAGCTGGTCGTAATTCCTAACATACAACAGTCGCTCTTAAAAAATATTGTTATGGAAATGGAAGTGGTATTATTAAAATGATAAATAAAAGCTACAAAAACAAAACAATGGACTTGTTTACATGATCAACGAAAAAACAAAAATATAGCAACAACATCAGTATAAAAAAGGGATAAACAAAGTAAACAAACAGGCAACGACAACACTGGAAGGACAAACGTAAACAAAATACACAAACAACAATACAATACAAACAATACAATGTAAACAATATGTTTACATTTATAGAGATTTCGAGAAGGCAAAGTCATTCTCCTTCGATAGCATTCAACAGACTGTTTACCCTGCGATATAAAACGCAAGACAAAGCAGGCAACGCGATCAGAAAGAATTCAGTTAGACTGGTGTGAGGACGCGTTGCCTGCGAAGGGAATAATTGCGGTTTGAAAATCTCCGTAAAGCAAATTGTTGTTGTTTAAAACAAGTCGCGAACAGTGGCAGACGGAATTTTGCGAACAATAAAGAATTGATTTAAAACTAAACACAAATTTATTTCCAATTGGTTTGCAATCTACGAACTCATATTTTTAACGTTTTTAATTAAAAGGGTAAAAACGTAACAATATTTTCCATAGTTTATTGCCGAATTTTTTTTTAAACTGGTTGATTAAAAGAAAATAAAAAGACGAATAAATGTTGAATCAATTCGTCTTTTTTTTAACTACGAACAAAGTCGACTGTAACTTCAAGTCAGTAAAAGTTATTGTATTCAAACTAAAACAAACAGACTCAATTTATATTTTCTTCCTTTTTATTGTAGTCTTCTTTTCGAAATTTAAATCCTGTTTAAAGCAACGCCACTTGTAGCGACAATAAAATAATGCCGCATAAGATTTATTTTGTTCTTATTCTGTGTGTAGAGAATGCAAGTGCAGCTGTTGAATATTTTATGAATGAATGAATTCTTAATTCAAATAGAAAATTACTATACACTAAAGACAATTGGTATAATTGCTTTTACTGAATAGAAACCAATTACTTTAAATTAAGTGCGGGAATGACATTTGGTGATGAATTTTAAATCAACTGAAAATGTAGGTTAGCAATTTCTATTAAATACTTAGGCTTGCAATAAATTTAAAATTAATATTGCAGCACTTTAATACAATATCGATTTTCTTGGTGAAACAGATGCATGTCGCATGTATGTTTCATTGGGATTGAAACGATGGAGCACTTTTTGTGTCATTGAACAGCTATCGTAAGTTCGAGATCCCAATCGTTAAAGGATGGCACTATACAGGATATAATTCGTCTCAGAGGAGGGGACTGGTAGAAGTTAAGGAACTTTGTGCGAAATGTAGACTTCTTATAGAGAGTAAGGTAGGTATTCCCAATGGTGAGCGCACATACAAGCCTACATGGCGGCCTACGTGTGTGAATATATATGAGACTCTTGGTTGATCTCCTCTCTTATAACCTGCCTACCTATCTACATGCATAACTAAAAACAACCTAAACTGTATGTCCTAACTGAGAAAATCGATCAAATTATTCCGAAAAAAGCTTAAGTGAAAATTTAAGTCTTCCTAGTGTTTATTAGACGCGAGACCACCGTTCAAACCCAAGCTCAGACATCTCGAACAAAACGAAATATGAAAAAAATATTTAATCGCCGACTGCCTCTCAGCAGATCTCTAGCGAAAACTCTCAGAATAAATAAAATTGCCATAAAAAATGTCTCCAAAAAATGTGCCGTTCATAGTTAACTTTAAATTGTAGCCATTGATTTATAAGATTATCAGGCGCAACCTAAGTGGTGCGAGAAGCTAGGATGTAATCCTTGACTGAAGGGTAAGTTATTTATACTTAATTGATAATCCAAAACAAAAGGGATCAAAATAACGGCGCTAAGGAGAATTTATCACTTTTTCAACTAAAGCAAAACTTGATCTTGATCAGTACTAAAAGACATATCGCTAGATTTTTTCCAACATTGCTACGTTTTTTCCTGTTTTAAAAACGTTTAAAATATGAGTTCGCTGATTGCAAACAAAATAACAATAAATTTGTCTTTAGTTTTAACCAAATTCTTCATTGTTCGCACAATTTTGTGTGCCACTGTTAACGACAAGAACAACGTAAGAACAACAACTTGCTTTGTTCGTTATTCTTCTTAGACTCTGCTTGCGTAAACACTAACACTGACTGAATTCTCACTACTCGTTGCCTGCTTTGTCTTGCCTTTTTATATGCCCACGCAAGCAGTCTGATGACTGTTTTTGAATTCGAATGTTCGTAGCTTCGCCTTTACGAGAACTCCATCGCGATTTAATTGTTGTTTGCGTATTGTGTTCACATTGTTTATTGTTGACTTCTTACTTACGTGTCTATCCACTTTTCTTTCATACTGCTGTTGTTGGTATATGGTTTTTGTTGTTGAAGCTTTAAATGTTAGACGAGGTTACACCATTTTCATTTTCGTAACAATATATTTTGATAATTAATTTTGTTGGAGATGTCTAACTTGGGTTTTGAACCGTGGTCTCACGTCTAATCAGCGAACACACTACCTACTAGATTACGACGACTAGAGCTTATGGCTTAAATTACAGCATTGAACATATAAGATAGTGTTCGAAGAGGTAACAGCGATAATATACATGGAAAAAACTAACCCCGTTTTACATTGAGCAATATGCGGAATGAAAAATAGATGAGCGTTCACGATATATAAATGAATGGCTGCAAAGATGATAATCGTATCACAACCCTATGTTTAATTGATGAGATTTTTTACTATAGGGCTACCGTTATATAATTGACCACTACAACCCTGCCGTTAAGATTATGACTGAGCTTCTCATACAACTTACGTTATGTGCGTTAATTTTATACACGAATGGCTGGACCTACAATTTAAAGTCAATTTCGAACTGCAGATTTTTTCTGAGAAATTCAGATTTTTTGTCAGAAATTTGCAGAAGAGGAATACCGGCCAAATATTTAAAAGACAAGTACATATTGCACAAACTTGGTTCAACTGAGAGAAAATATGTGTGTGTTTGCAGCAGTTATAACGACATTGATAGGCAGGAAGGAAGAAAAATAATAATCAGACAGAGACAATTAAACTGCAACGCACACAACGATGTAATATTTCTTTCATTTTAAAATATATCAGAGGAATAAATGTATAAAACTAGGAAAGAAATATTTTTTTTTTTTTTTGATTTTCCGTATTCCGTATTTATTTATCTATTTTATTTATTTATTTATGGTAAATTCAATACAACAAGAACAAGTCTTATTTTAAAGTATTGGTTAGTAAATTGTCATAAAGGTTACAAAACAATATAAGAGTGAAAATAGAAACATAATTAATTTCAGACAAAAAAGTTAAACTATATTAATATAACAATTCTCAATAAAATAATATTTAGACAAATATAACATGGAAGGCAAATATAACATGGAAGAATTAAAAAAGAAGAATTAAAAACGAACTACTACGAAAAGTGCTTAAATATGGCAGTCTTAAAATGGCTTGCATTGGATATTAATTGTAATTGTGGGGGTAGTTGGCTCCTAGTTAGGTTCAAATTTGAACCTAATCTAGGCTTCTTTCTGAAATTAATTGTTTACTTTCATATACGTAATCAGTTTGCAACTTAAAAGTTTAAAGAAAAATCAAATACTTCCTATTGACTGTGTTATTAAAGAATAGAGTATTGAACAGCATACTCTTATTAATTTAAGCACATCTTCTTTGCAGAGAATTTTAAATAAAAAAATTTTACGGATCTTAAAAATACCAAAACCTCCCATAAAAATGAGAAAATATACAGCTAAAAAAATTCTATTTACTTTTACCTTTTTACGCATATATTTTCATACGTACACTTTATCCCTTCGGCCGACAATAAAACCCAAGTTTTTAACAACACGTCGCATAAAATGATAATGCATACAATGATGGTAAAACATAGTAAGAGTATCAATGGCTAAAGTAACATCAAATCATGGCTAACTCAGTAATTTGATGATGTGAGACACAAACAGTGACACAAACAGGCTTAAAGTATTTGCCAACGCCCAAACAAATAACCGTAAAATGTTTATGCTTATGCGGTGGATTTAAAAATCATTTCTTCATTTGCGTTGATATTTTCTGCTTTTATCGCTTTTGACATCTTATGGATGGGAAGACATGGCTATGGACGGTATGCTACAGTATAGAGGCCATCAAATACCTGTGGATAATAAGTGACGTTTAGCTAAAGTTTTGAAGTGATATGGTTTATTCTTATAAAATAAAAAAATACAGAACAAAACAATAGACTTTTCTAGAATGAGTTTTTAACACAGTAGTTGATCTGTTACTATTCTGTGGGTTTATGTATTGCGGTTTTTTCTTCTTATAAAATATCCACTTCAGGAATATGCTGCGTAATCTCATGCATATACATATTGTTATGTTTTTACCCTTTAAATACGTTTAAAATATAAGCTCGTAGATTGCAAATAAAAATAAATTTGTATTTAGTTTTAATTAAAATTATTTATTATTCGCACAATTCTGTGTGTCCTACTCACAACTTTATGTAAACAAAAACAATTGCTTTGTTTGTTATTACTCTGTTTACTATAACATCTTTGTAACGGAAATAATCAAATCACGACGACCTTTTCGAAATCTCTATAAATAGAATCATCGTTGTTTTCATTCATTATTGCTGTTTGTGTATTTTGTTAACATTTGTTCTTGTATTGTTATTGGTATATTTTTGTTTACTTGTTTACTAGTTTTTTATGCTAGTGCTTGCTTTTATATTGCGGTTTGTGGGCATAATGCAGCAATTGCGTTTAGAATTATTGCAGCTAAAGAGCCGCACAATTCTTTAAAGAAATTATTGACACCCTAAGATAGATCGCGTGCTTCGATGAGAGTCCAAGGTCTATTCTAAAGACGAATATCTTTCCATATTATTTTGGACATTATGCTTTACTGAGGACTAAAAAACTCTTATTGCGAACATTGTTGTTGTTGAAGGCTATCGAATGATGGAATCGAAAAAATAATGCCAATTGAACAGGTACTGGATACAGAAATCCATTACAATATCTAACGAAACAGTACGAACTATCAGAATATCTAAACTGATATACCTTTTTTTAATATCAACTAAGCACTGAGTCCTAAAAAGTTTCTTCACTGCAAGCATTGCGTTAACGGAAAAGTATTGAATGAAACAAAGTTCTTAAGAAAACGTATATTTGAAAGTCGAAGTACAACCTATTGTTATGAAGATGGAAAAATACGCGTTTTTATTTTACATCGTTTAACATTAAACTTATAAACAAACGCCACAAAAACAAAAACCATGAACTTGTTTACAAATTATCGCACTGCTTAATATAACAACAAATACCAGCGTAAAAAAATGATAAACAAGTATACAAAAATATATTAACAAACACCAGCATAAAAAAATTATAAATGTAAACAAAATACACAAACAACAATAATGAAGCAACTCTTCAAATGTATGTCGATAGAGCGTTCAATGTACTTTAACAAGTAGCAGATTTTTAGCTGGGAACGATAATGATTCGTATTAATTAGATTACTCGTACGACGTTGGGCAGGTCATCGCTGTCAACGGCGTGTACTAGAGTTTAATGATTATTAATTTCTTTTGGCCTGAATCAGACGATCTGGGCACCAACGGCATGATTCCACAAGACAGCGCTATATGCTACAAAGCTCAAGCCAAATTGGATATTCTGCACTATTGATTTGAGGGTATGATGATCTCACATGGAGCTGACATGATCTGGATATTGAGAGCGTGCTAATTTACTTCGTTATACCTTTTCTTGCAGAGTTTTTTTAAACCGCAAGTGCATGCGAGTAACCAATAAAAGACAATGGTCCTCAAAGCCAACATAACGTATGCCATCGTTCAAATTCAGTCTGAGATATGCACCACAGTCATGGAAAATTGGACATTTCAGTTTCGCTCTGTCCAGATTAGTAGTGGCTTACACTTAAACGATATTATATGCCGCACATACAGGTCTTTCAAATGAATATAAAATTGTCTATGATATCTCACATACATTTTGTTGTATAAGAATTTAAATCGGTTAATAAAACACACTGTAATTACATGACTAATTAAGAGCAACATTTTTCTTCTTTTGTGAAAATAAAAATACAATTTTTTTTATGGAAATGCCCATATTTTTAATTCTACATATTTGTTGACTAAAATAAAATGTTGTTTATATTTTCCGCTATAAACTGTAAATATTGAAAGTCGTGTTTTATTTTAATTATTTTCTAAACAAACACACAAGCAAACACAGAACTGGAAACTAAATTTCAGACTGTTAGTTTTTAAAACAAGAACAATACATTTGTTATTTTGTATAACACAAAGTTAATTAAAATTTATTTATAAACTGAGTTAAACAACTAATGACATAACATATCAGGGTAAAACAATTTATATACGGTATATGTATGACAGAAAATGCGAAATAGTGAGTTCAATGCCATTGTAAACGTTGCCACCATTTTACATAAAAAGGAAAAAATACCATTAGTTTCGTTTCCATTCTGTTTATCTCCCCAGAGTAATGAAAGATGAGTAATCCCAAGGATTTGTTGACCTCAGTTTGAATTATTTTATTTAATATTCCTGATTTAAACCATTCGAATCCGTAAAACTAAAAACCTTCCTATTTCTCACAAAAAATTTTACGAGGTCAAATCGCGCAACCTTTGTGGTCTGTTCAGATCACTTTCATCTGAGACGACCATGCCCTCAAATCGTTCTTGCAGAATATTAAATGTGGCATGAGCTGTATGGCAGGTAGTGAAGTTCAATTGTTGTTTCGCTACTCATAAACACTCATGAAATTTTGATTATGAGTCAATAATATTTAAACTTAACTACCCTGATACTCACTATAACGTTGATTTATTAGTACAGGTTCGAGTGACTCGAATCATTAATCAAAATTTACAGTCTTAGTTGTTGGTGCATTTACAAAAAATTAAAAACGACACGTAAACAAAAAACACAGAGCAGCAAGCAAAGCTAACACACAACCTTCTAGTTTGTATTGTAATGTTCGTACGCGAATCATACTTATTTTATGATTCTCGTAAATGTTGAGTAAAGAAGAGTCGAAATCAACAACATCATGCGTATTGTTAAGTATGAGTACGATGAGTAATTCAATCTTTGAATATGAGTAGTATGAGTATATTAAAAAAAAAGTATGAATGCGTAAAAGTTTCAGAAATTATGAGTATGATTCGATTCTATTAATTTTTTTGAAAACTCATTGCTGATCTCTGATAGGTTTAGCGCCATATTCAATAATTTTGTTTGCTCACGGACCCATTCATATAGAAACGAGTTTCAGTTGACTTGGCTGTACTATATGATTCCAAGATATTTGGCGAAATTGCTTAGAGTGAGATCTACGCCGTTGATAGTAGGGGTAGTAAGTTATTTGCTTTAGTATGTCCCAGAGAATAAGAATATCTCTGCCTTTGTTAGATTAAACCTCAGTCCACAATCGTTGCATCATTTCTAGTTACAAGTCCAACTAAATAAGTGATAAACATGCAGCCTTTTTGTGGCTCATTGTAGATGATTTAGGTTAAAGAAAAATGCGTTAGAATTGTTGAAAAAGTTGAAGAATTGTGCTGAGACCGCTCGCTAACTTTGAAGAAGCTTTAGTCGGAAAAGTGTTAATCATTCGAAGAGTGACCAATAAAAGTTTAAAAATTGGAGCGGTTATGAACAGAAAGACTTCTGGGTGCTGATACAGTAGTTTTGATTTAGCTACCTTTTATTTACGTGCGCATTGCCTTTACCTGCACAAAAATTTTGTTCGTGCTTTGAGGGAGTAATCTATAATTAAAGTAAAAAATTTAATTTAGTTTTATTTTTGGCTTATCTGCACAAAAAATTCTTGCAAAAGTTAGTTGTGCAGGTAAGTGAAAACTACTGTATTCCACGTCAACGTGTCTTTTGAAAACATTGCTATTTTTGAAAACAACTATAAGGCATCTTTTTCAACCACTTGAAATTACTCGAAGTATTACGCAGTTGTTGAGTGAACTCTCTACACCGTATACGTGGACATTACATCCGCCTCTGTTGGGTTCCGGGAAACTGTGGTATAGGGGAAAACGAAAGGGTGTATGAACTGGCATGGAAGGAATTGGATATGTCTGAACAGGAGACGTTGTACGATGTACGCCCCTACAAGAATACTTTTGCAAATTTGAAGAGGCAGCATAGAATTCAACAAACCGTGCGTGGTCCAACTGTTCTATAACTGCTGTGTCCAGCAGTGGGCAACGGGAGAACCAAGGAACAAGTCGAGTTCGACAAGAGAACGTTGGGCATTCTAATAGGACACTGCGCTATTGCCAGTTTCGCCGACAGGACCGGTCAGCCCCATGAGGATTACTGCAGAATCTGCATGAGGTGAAGGAAACAGAATCGGTACAACAGCTTTTAGGCGAGTGCCCTGCACTTTATTACAGACGTCATCATTTTTTGGGTGACAGAACGTTTAAAGTTGTGGGTATGGTGGCGTTCTTGCCACTAAGGAAACTGGACGGTTTCTTTCGGAGCTCGGGGTTATACAAACCCACCGCTAATGGATCATGACAAGGGGGACTACCTCACACTGGGTAACACAATGGGCCATATGGGTCACCAATTAAACTTGCTGTTGAACAGCAAGCTACTCGCTAACCTAATCATTACGCAATGGTAAATGACCTCCATCTTCATGCAGACAAGATTCAGCTTACACAGTTTCTTAAACCAACAGGCTATAGAAAGCGCCGACAATTCAGATCATAAATCATGAAGCAAAGTGAAGTTATTTTCTATTGGAATTCCTATAAATTTGTCGATTTCAGGAGGAAATCTTCAAGTAATGTAAAGGAAATAAATGCACCTACGGCCCTTATTTTTCTAAAGATTAAAACGAAATTGTGGTGACTGTAAACAGCATCCATTGTATGATATCTGACAACAGAGTTCCCGTGGCCTCAACTGGCCGACATAAATCAGGACGGTATTTGGTTTTATTTTAGAAATAGGCACTTTCTGCTATCCGCGCGTTTATTAATCGATTTATTGCAGCAAGGATATACAGAATAATATACCTCAAGAAATTCTGATGTTAACTTGCCGCAATGATCATGCGAGTTGAATTCGTACAATTTTTCTACATAAAAAAATATGTTCCAATTACCTCAAGACCCATTTTTATTTTAAAATGAAAAACTGCACTCTTACTGAGACATTCTTTGTCTTCAATGTCAGGTTTTAAAAGTTGAGATAAGTGATAGGGACTTTAAGTAAATTTATAACAGATACAGACATATGGTTGTCATTCATTCTCATGCATGAGACATGTTTGTTCCAACAACAAGAATTGTTATTGTTCTTGTAACTGTTGTTGTGTATTTTTGATTATGTTCAGTATCTGACCATCTGTTTTATTCATATAAACACATGCTATACAAACACAACGTAATTTATAGTATCATGTACAAGCAAAAGGCTTTTTAAGCACTATAATTATTACCGACACATTCAAACACGTCTCTCTGCATATGTTAAGTTTTACATGCACAACACACTTACATGACAAGTTTGGTTATACATTACGGGGTTCGATAAATGCAGTCATAGCTTCGCATAAACTCAACACAAAACGGGGATGGCGGAGAAATTTAAATACCTTTGGTATTGTGAACGTCTGTGGGAAGTACATGAATATTCTAAAGTAGCAGTAATATGAATACATACATACATACATATTTATGTACACATGCTTATGCCGAAATATGTATCTAGTTGATGTATTTTCTCTTCCCATCAATCATGTTGACACAATATAAACCCGATTAATTCTTATTTTTTACATGCACATGGAGAATTATTTTATTGTAGAGCAGGGAAGGAGGGTCATTTAAGGGCTTTGTTTTGTTCTTAGTTTACTAACGCAGATAAAAATGGGTTAGAAATGAAATAACACGGTGAGACAGTCAAACTGCACCCAGCTCATGACATAGTGTAGGCTATTCTACTCTTTAACCCTAATCAAGTCAACATGTGCCTCTCAGACACATTTTTCACTTTGTCATGTTGTAACTTCCTTAAATAAAGGTTCTAGTTCTTACTGCTTCTTGAATTCCTAGTTTCAATTGTTTTCTTTAGAATTTACAAATTTCAAGTAATAAATTATTTTTTTTTTTATTTTTTATTTTGTTTCAATCAAAAATGTTCTTAATCATGTCAAAATGTGTCTATGAGGCACATGTGGCAACGCTAACTAGCAGTCAGTAGACCACATCGAAAAAAAATCTTTTATCGGTCTATTATTGAATGCTGGACTAAACAAACAAGGTATAATGAGTTACGAAGAGTTCTGGCACCCATTATTTTCCGAGCCTGCACACACGTTCGTAACAATACTGCGCCATATTCGATTTGATGACCAATCTACACGGTTCCAACGCAAAGCAAAGGTCAAGTTTGCTCCTATTCGCAATATTGGAGAACACATCAATAAGAACTTTTGTTTTCGAAAGGTCTAACATGCGTTGGAACATTGCGAAAAAAAATAAAAGATGCATTCCGCTTGATTTTCTAGAAGCCAAAACAAAACCAACGGAAAGATCCTTACATGGTTTCAGAAAAAATATGACACTTGTAAGTTATGGTCCAAAGAAAAATAAAGTAATTTTGTTGCTCTCTTCACTACATTACGATAGATAGATAAAGATAATTCTGACAACAAGCCAGAAATTATTATTGTTTAGAATAAGACAAAAGGCGGTGTAGATACGCTTGATTAAATGGCACATAGCTTTTCCGTCAAACGTAAAACAAATCGTTGGCCACTCGTGCACTTCTACAATCTTATCGATATTTCAGGCATTGCAGCCTCTGTTATTTGGACAAATAAATTTCCAAATTGGAACGAAAGTCAAAAGCAAGAACGACGAAAGATATTTCTGAAAGATTTAATTCATGAACTTGTTGTTCCAAATCAAAAACGCCGTAGTTTTCTAAAATTAAATAAAAACAATTTGTCCAATGTTCGTTCCATACTACACGAGGATGAATTCTAAAACCAGCCAAGGCAGACAAATATGCGACGTAGATGTTATATGTGCCCACTGAAGATATGCAGAATCTGTAAGCAGTCTTGCAGTATTTGCCACAAATATACTTGCAACGAGCATTGTTCAAAAGTTCTAGTTTGCTTAAAATGCAAAAATAAATAAATAATATTTGATTTATGTAACTGAGAAGAAAAAATTTGATAAAATGTGTAAATTCTTTATATGTGCCTCTGAGACACATTTTGACTGGATTTGTAAAAATTTTTCCTGACTTGATTAGGGTTAAATAATAATTGCGGTAATTTTTTTTCGATTTTATCAAACGAAGTATCAATCTCTTGAAAACAGTATGCATTTTAAGAATTTTCACCTTTATTTTATATTTTTAAATAAAAGTTTGCTACTATGAATGGGAAACTTGAAAAAATATAAAAAAATTCGCATTCGACAAGTTTACCTCATCAAATCTAATAGAATATGAAGTCAAAGAATATATATATATGTACACCGTTTTAAAGGCCCATGTCTTCCCTTTCTAAAAAAGTTTAAATTTGTGACATTGGTGAATAAATGTTTGTGTACTCAATAAATTTGTGCGTAAAGTCAAAAAAAAAAACAGTTTTTGTCAAATCAAACGAGTTTGGATGGTTCAAGAAATATAAAAAAAAATATTTTTGAGTTCTACTCAACAAAACTTACAACCTACACTATATGTCATTAGCTGGGTGTCTTTCATTTTATTGAATCTAGATTTGTCAAATAAGGTGCAATTAGTTAGTCTGTTTTGTCAAATCACCTTAAATAGATATAATCGTAAAATTATTTTATCTTGTGTTCGGACAACGAAGAATCGAAAAATCATCGTAAGGGATGAGGCTAATTTCTGAGACTTACATGAGATCAAAGAGGATCTAGCGCCATCCCCAAAATATCATTGTTTGATGTCGATTTTGGGCTGGCGACGCCGTAGTTCCATATTTCTTTGTGCATAACGTTGGTCAGGCCATCACTGTCAACAGCTAGCACTACAAGTCGATGATTACCAATTTTGTTTGGCCTGAATTTGATTATCTGTTTACTAGTCATCGTAGTCTAGTAGCTAGTGTGTTGGCTTATTAGACGGGAGGCTTCGGTTCACATACCAGGTCAGACATCTCGAACAAAACGAAATTGGAATAAATATTTCTTTAGCGGCTTCCTCTCAGCATATTTCTGACAAAAACTCTGAGAGAAAATAAAATTGCCATGGTAAGTTCTTAAAAATCTGTCGTTCAGAATCGTCTTTAAACTGTAAGTTCCGCCACTCATGTATAAAATTAACGCACACAACATGAGTGGTGTTGAGAAGACAGGTCGAAATTCTGTTTTAAAGGTTGTAGTGTATTTATTATTATAACTATATGTATGTATGTTGAACAACGGCATGTAATTTCAACAGAACGGCGCAACATGCCACACTGCTCATGGTACATGAGATATTTTGCTCTAGGGATTCGTGGGTTCTTTGAACTAGCGACACCAAAATCATGCAATTTGACTCCGTTGTACTTTTTCTGTTGTCTTAAGTTGCAGATGTACTCAAAGCCAACATAATAAATCATGCCATCATTAGTCAATTTCAGCCTGATCTATGTGCCAGAGTCATGTGTGCGCTGCCCTTAAAGAAGCAATGGCAAGCATTTGAACGATGTTATATTCCACACAAAATGATTTCAGCAGGTCTTTTAAATGAATAAAAAATTAAATGCTATTTCATACACACGCGTTATTTTAAAACGCTTAATGAAAGACTGAATATCTCCGTTACAAAGATCTGACGAATAATTGTTTAGTGATTGCTTTTGGTTGTGCCAAGGGCGTAAACAGTGGAATAACAAACAAAGCAATTGTTGTTCATTACATCAAGTTGTGAACAGTGGCACAAAGTATTGTGCCACAAATTTATTTTCATTTTATTTGCAATCTACGATCTCACATTTTAACGTTTTTAAAAGCTAAAGGCGAAACAATGCTCTAGATTTAGTGTAATTTCAATTTTATTTCTTTATTTTCCTTTTCTTTATCTTCTTGTACTTAAATTGCTTTGACTGAGTTTCAATATATTTCTTGAATGGTAATATTGAATGCAAATTGTTTTTATTCGATCTTATTTTTAAAGCACAATTCTAATGCGTATATAAAAGGGGAATTAAAAAAATGGAAATAAAACCCCATTTAAATTCTTTGTGAATGTGTTGTAAAATGATTTTAAATGGAATTGATTTTGATTTCTTTTTAATTTATTTATTTTTAGAACAAATAAAAGCTTCCTAAGGAATGCAGTAGTAACACAAAGAGAGTAAATTCATCAGATTGTTAAAAAAATACTTCAGATCCAAAATTAAATTTGTTTAAATTAAAATTATATTTCACCCTGTGGAAGACCATAACAACACTGATTGCAGAATTGCATTCAGGACCATCTAGTTGAGCAAATGAGCTCTATTGCATGCCATATATCGAGTAATTTCGAATATGGCAATACTTATTTCATTCTATTCTAGCACAAGATTCAGTAAATTATCTCCATTGAAAGTGATGAATCGATTTAAACGTAATATACAAAAACAAAATTTGTCGGAAATCTCAGGAAAATTTCATACAAAATTTGGTTACAGAGAAGGTATACGCAAGTTAATTGCTAAAGTTCTTGAAACTGGTTTCATTGTTGATGCGCCGAGACGTGACATGCTCGTACAGTGCTTACACCTGAAAATATCGAAGCTGTGGCTTAGAATGTGCGTGAGAATCCATTAACATTAACTCGTAATCGTTCTCAGGAATTGGACGTTTCACGCATTAGCTTACGTCGAATTTTGCAAAAAGATCTCGACCTTGCAATATTCAATTGGCTCAAGAGTTGAAGCCGCATTACCATCCGACTCGTTTCGTTTCACTAGATGGGCACGATGAGAAACTGCACAATGATGTCGATTTTGCAAAAAAAAAAAAAAACATTTTGGGTACGTACTGAGACGCCAGTCGCGGCAGCCATATTAATGAAATAATCTTATATTTAGAAATGGAACAATTTTACTTTACAATAAAATAATAAATTTGGGAAAAATTTCAAACCGTTTTTGTTTTATAGTATTTTTTAATTTGAAATTTTAAATTTCTCATCCCGTATTTCAGATACCAGGTCTTTCGATAACGAATTTGGGACGGCAGAATGCGGATATTGTTAGAGTTACAAATGCAACCAGCTTTGGAAAGGATCAGCGGGTGGGTATCTCATAGCGGCTTGGGTCTTGATTCCAACAAAACTGAGATTGTACTCTGCACTTGAAGGAATAGGCCTTCAATGCCCTCTACATATACATATATAATTGGTCATTGCAACCCTTCAGTCAAGACTAAGACCTAGAATCTCCACGGCACTTATATTGTGTGTGTTAATTTTTATCCATAAGGGTCGGAACCTACAGTTTAAAGTCGAGTTCGAACGAAAGATTTTTGAAAAATTTTTTCATGGCAATTTAATTTATATTCAGAGTTTTTGTCTGAAATATGCTCAGAGCAAGTTGTCGAAGGAATACTTTTTTATTTCGTTTTGTTCGAGACGTCTGATCTGGGGTCTGAAGCGTGGCATCACGTCTAATAAGACAACATACTATCTACTAGATTCCAGCGACTTGAAGTTTTTTCCCAAATCAATTTTGCATTTCTCTCTTTCAGTGTTTGCAAATTCAACCTCGGAGTTGTACATAACTGAGTAGTGAGTTAAGTATGTTGAAGCCTTTTATGGAAATAAGAGTTCAAATAAAAACGCATTTCGTGTACTTGATGATTTTTTGTTCAGCATAATGGACAAAAAGTGTCAACAATCGGGAGAATTGTGGACAAATTTTAGCAGACTAGGTCAGTAGGAAATGTAAAAATACCTATGTACGCTCGCTTAGTCTGTTCTGTGGAAAACATTGCTGTCGTCTGCTATAGTGTGGGAGAAGAGCTGTTCACCTTGACTCGTCGACCTATTTCACGAACGTCACTGATGCGAATTTTGAATAAAGATTTGAATTTACACACTTGCAGGTTCAATTGGCTCAAGAACTGAGGCATACTGACCAATTTAAGTGTCGTCAATACAGGCAGAAGAGAAAATAAAAATGAAATTTTCTTCATTTGAGAAAACGAGTATCCACGATTGATTGCATAATACTCGATAAATCCACAAAGAGTGACTGTTTGGAGCTGGACCGTACTTCTGTAAAATAAAGACGGAACACTATTTACCGTGGAATTCAATGACCATGTTATTTCACGTCACGTGGTCAGTACGATCATGTGATTTAACTCCATTGGATTTCTTTCTGTGGAGATATTTAACAGAAAAAGTTACCTAAAGGATGCGAGCATTTAGAATATTAACGACATAGCACATCAATTATGTCTCAGAGTCTTTGAAAATATGGAAAATGGCCTTGGTGCCACATGGCGAGCACTTAAACGATATGTTATTTCACACATAATTATCTTTTTATCATGACGCTTTGACCCTTTATTCCATTAATATTCAAATGAATAGTAATGAGAATAATTTGTAAAGTACATTTCTAACAATAATTTCTACTGAAGTTTTCACAATATGTCTTTACAAAAAAAAAAACAAAAAAAACCAATCTGTAGCCATAAAACATTGGGAAAATCGCCAATCCTTCTCCATTACATTGCCTTGAATAGTCATGAATTGATTACAGTTAAAAGTTTCTCATTTTCCTGTCTGTTTGAAAATGTGCTTGAAATCCACAACCACATCAAAGGATAAACTCTTCTAACATTTTAATAAATGTTTAATTAAGATGATTCGATGAGATTCTACTGTTGAAACATCTTTTAATTCCTTTTTTGATGTTGATAAATTGCCACACTAAGAATAGTGGTAATGAATCTTTGGCACATCTAAGGTAAGTCTTAAGCATTGTATTTAACTTTGGTTCATTTTCACAGAGACTTCAATAGAATGTTTAATCTTTTTTTTTTTTTTTTTTTTTTTTTTTTTTATTTTCTCTATCATCAGTACACTTAAAAATATGGTTACAATTTTATATTTACAAAACTTGAGATTTACTTAAAATAAGTATTGCAGCAAATAAAGGCCTGTTTTTATTAAATACATACAAATTTAGATATTTAATACAATTTAGGGGAAAAAAGATAGAGGAAAAACCCTATTTATGTTCTTTAAGAAATTTTAAAGTTAAGAACTTCTATCAACTTCATCTCTGAAGTTGTAGAAGGAATTAATTGTGCAAAAATCTTAGGATATCATAACTTGAAGCTCTATTTCGATCTTCAAATCTTTCTGTAAGTTTTCTAATTACGGTTTTAAACATATCTTTTTTGTAACGACTATGTAAGTTTACAGTGGAATGACGTCTATTTAAATTATAAATAATCTTAAGATTTTTGTTTTGAATAATTTGTAATTTTTTAACGTGAGTTTTAGCACATTTTGTAGACCAAACTTGGCATCCATATGTCATTATGGGTCGAATACACGTTTTATATAGTAAAAGTTTATTTTTTGTGTTTAATGTTGACTTTCGGTTAAGCAGAGGAAAGAGAGCTCTGCCACATCTTACAGCTTTGTTACACACATGGTCAATATGCTCCTTGAAAGTTAACTTTTTATCTAGTATTATACCTAGATACTTTACAGAAGTTTTAATGGGAATAGTTGAACCATGTATTGTCAATGGGATTGTTGGAACCCTTTTTGGTGATTTATTGAATGGGAATATTATTGCCTGAGTTTTTTCTTCATTTAATTTAATTTTCCATTTTGTGAAGTATTTTTGAACATGAATAATGGATGTTATCATGTTTTTGACAATCGAGTTAGAAAGTTTTCCACTTGATATGATAGCTGTATCATCGGCATAAAGCGCTGCAGTGTTTTTTTTAAGTAGTTTGAAATCAGAGGTATATATTGAGTATAACAACGGTGAGAGGACTGAACCTTGAGGTACGCCAGCCATTATATTTTTTGTGCAGGACAGATCATTTTCAACGTTTACAACAAAAGTTCTGTCGGATAGAAAACTGCTGATAATTTTTTGTAAATAAATTGGATATCCGAATTTATTAAGTTTGTAGACGAGACCTTTATGCCAAATTGAGTCAAATGCCTTTTCTACGTCTAAAAACACAATTCCGGTACTTTTTCGTTGAAGTTTGTTACAATTTATAAAATTTAGAATTCTCTTCACTTGATGAATTGTTGAATGTTCTCTTCGGAATCCGAATTACTCATCTTTTAAAATACCATTATTTTCGGTAAACTCTATCATTCTATTTAAAATTACTTTTTCAAATACCTTGTCTAAACAATTCAGCATGCTAATAGGACGGTAGCTTTTTGGAGATTTTGGATCTCTACCCTGTTTCAGAATAGGTATAACTTTGGCATGTTTGAATGATTTGGGAAAGTAGCCATTTTTAAGACACCACATAAAAATTTTAGTAACAATATTAAAAAATGATTCAGGCATTTTTTTCAAAATAATTGGCTTAATACCATCAATTCCTGGGGCTTTTGAATTTTTTAAATTGTATATAAAAAATTTTATTTCTTCCTTAGAAGTAAAATAAGTTTCAACATCTTCTTGAATAATCTGATTATCAAGCCATTGTGTATGTTTTAAAACAGTTCGATCAGAAGGCGATGCCATACTGTGAGTTATCCCGTGACATTCTTCAAAAACTTTTGCAATTTCATCAGATTTTTCTTTATTACTGTAAACATCAACGCCATCTATTGATAGTGTCCCAATATTTGATCTCTTACCCTTCAATGCTTTTGTCAATAACCAGAATTTTTTTTTACCCGTTGGTAGCCCTTTAAGAAATATTGACCAGCTGTTATTTCTGTCATTAGACACATGGTAATTGATTAGTGATTTCAGCTGTTTTAGTATTGCTGCTATTGTGCTTTTAAATACTGGGTCATTACTTCTTTGCAAAATACGGCGATACTTGTTTCTTTGTCCAATTAGGTACATCGTAAGATATGACAATTTTCTCTGCCAGATTTGCTTCTCACCAATAGGGATTTGTTTGGAGGCTTCCTGCATAATGCTGGTAACTTTGAAAATAATGTCTTCAACAGTGGAATGTGTAAGTATTGCATCTTCTAAATTATTGGTTTTAAGTTTTTCATCTACCCATTTTCGTATAGAATTCCAGTTGGCTTTATTGTATAAAGGAACTTTTGTTGGTGCCATAGTATAGAAACCAGAAATATTACATGTGTATGGAACATGATCAGAGTCGAGTACATCTTCATGAGTTATAATCGGCGAAGGTATTAAGCTCGAGTTTGACAGCAGTAAATCAACAATAGAGGGCTGAGTAGGAGTCAATTGTTGTCCAAATCTTGTAAAGGAATTGGGGTGGTAAATAAAATAGTTCGATTTAAGATGGTGATTGTAGAGTTTTTTGCCAGCTGTGTTGTTTTGATGGCATTGCCAATTAACGTGCTGGGCGTTAAAATCGCCAAAAATAAAGAAATCCATTCCGGTTGTTGTTATTATTTCTAAATCGTTAACAAAGTGGTTTGTATACTTCGGACAATATGCAGACGTAATTCTCAATGGACGGTTGTTAACATTAATTTCTATTGATATATTTTCAATAGATGTAGTAGGGAACTTCTTGAGACGTCGATGGGGAATATTTCTTCGAATTCCTAATAGAACACCTCCTCCGTGTGACTGACGATCTTCTCTATGTATTTTGTAATCCTTAATATTCAATTTGTGACTGTAGTTTAAAAAGTTTCATTAATTGAAAAAATATCAATTTTCTTTTCAATAACAAATTGTTCCAATTCGATTCCCTGGGCATTCCAGTGCATAAACTGAAGATCATTTGATGACAGATTATATGACATGCTTTAACATCATGCCAAGAACCCTCATTTTATCATATTTGTTCTTGCATTTCTGTAATGCATCGAGGGCTTCGAAGTAAATTTCTAAAATTTTTTCGTTAGAAATATCATCATTTTCCCCAGATTGTGGCCCTGATTTAACCACAGATGAATATGGAGTTTTTTTAATACTGTGAGTTTGTGTGAAAGTTTTTGGAAAATTGTTGCTTGTGGAAGGCATATTTAGCTCATCTTCAGAAAAAATGCTTTCTGTTAAAGTATGTTTTTGTATATTTGAAGGCGAACGTTGTTTAGATGATACTTTTTTACGTATATCTAAATACTCCTTTCGGTAAGGGCAGCGAGAATCATCGGCTCGGTGATTTACGTTTTTTCGGTTCATCTTTATACAGTTATGGCATTTATAAATTACGGGTCCATTAGTTTGAATTTTGTCTAATGTACAGACAGAGTAATCGTGGTTTCCACCACAGCCTAAGCAAGCGGGATTTCTGTGGCAGTTTGCAGCACCGTGTCCGTACATGGTGCATTTCGAGCATTGCGTTGGTCCTTTTTTGTTACGAAGTGGATTTCTCCACTGTACAACAATGTCACAAAAATACTTTATTTTTCGTACCTCACGTTTTGAAATCTGGGTCCTGTTGAATTCCAACATATACAAGGCATCGTCTGCGCTGGTTCTCGATGTATTTATTTCTTTGATAGAAACAGGTTCAATATTGTGTTTCAATTTGAATTCTTCCTTAATCATGCTTAAGCTAACTTGCGGCAAACCAAATAGCATAAGCTTAAACTTACTGTTGTCCTTGACTGGGTGAGTAAAGAACTTGATGTTCTCAGTTTTCAGAACTTTTATAATTTCATTGAAGTCCGAAACAGTATTTGGCATTACTTTGATGCCAATTGATATCTTTTTGTACTTACATTTTTGCTGCAGTAAGTTAATGATCAAGCTAAATTTGTGGCAGTTATCTATAATGATTGGTGGTACCTTTATGATGGGCTCTGACATCTCTTCACTTTGAAGACTTATGGCCTCGGAATCTTCTAAATCAGAAAAATGTTGAAATCTGTTACTGGTAGAAGTACCAGCCAGTTTAGGCTGCTTGAATTTTGGGTTATTGCCCCAGAATCGTTTGCGCTTTTGATTCATTTTGGAAACCAAAAGTAAATTTTAAATGATTGAATAAGATTGTAAAATAAACTGAGTACAGCTGTTAATAGTACGTATGTTTGCTTTAAGTGTCAGCATGCGACTGAATGTTTAATCTACGAGGTATTCTAAAATGAATTGATGTTGAACATGAGACAAGAAAAGATTTGATGGAGTTTTGGTTTCTCTAGCCCATGCTAAGGCATAATCATTATTACTGATTACATGCTCAATATATTTTTACGTTTAGAACATAAGGATAAAATAGCATATCTACACTATCATTTTGTTGTTACCAGTAAAAGAATTATTTTTTTTTAATTTACTAACACTGTAAAAAATATTTTGGCTACACAGTATACAGTGCATAGCAAATGTTCAGGTACCCCAAAATATTCTTGCAATATTATGAATATTAAACAATAATATGGACAAATAATTAATGTTTTTTATATTTATTTTGTTAATTTATTTCTATTTGATTATGAATCAAAACCAGTTTTAATGTTTTTCATAAACCATAAGAAAAATAAGGGAAAGGTTCTTGTGACTTCAAGTTTCTGCACATCAAAGGTGTAAGTACCTCCAAGAAAACTCACAGCAAATATAAAATCTCAAGGCCCTACATATTAAAGGTCAAGCACTCTATTTAAGCCATTTGGCATTGAATGTTTAGAATTCTTTGTTTAGAGTTTTCTATGGATATTTGCCACCATGCCATCATGAGCAAGTTTTTCAGTTGACCTTTCTTTCAGGCTTAGCGACTTACGTTACGTAAATGATCTGCTATCTGGCATTACTTCATAATAAAAAAATTAATTTGGCAAAATTTCAAACCGTTTTTATTTTATTGCATTTTTTAATTTAAACTTGTAAAAGGTCCTTTATTTCCCACAAGTTCTTTGTACTGAGCTCTTTACTTTTCTTCCTCCTTACTATAGCATTTCGAATGAGTTTCGGAATAATTGTGCTTTCTTAAGATGACTCAAAATATTTTTTTACTCGTACAGATGTACGTTAGTGTGGAGGGGAAAAAATGATGAGTTTGATCTCAAGAAACAGTTTATCATAGTGGTGGTAGGGATATCTTAATGGATACTACTATGTTGGGCATTTCGATATTAAATTTAGGCAAGAAAAAGGACTGGACTTAGAAAGATATATATGGAGAGTAGTTGTTGCGCCATAACATCAACTAATCATTATTTCATAATATATCATAAAATATGCCTAATAATTAATAATAATAATAATTGAATTCTATAATAATAATTTGTTAAAATCATAAAGTAGTACCGCCCTAATATTAAGTAGTTTAAGGTTAATGAACATATAGAATAAGATAAATAATAATAATAAGCGGAGTTGCTGAATTCTTTTTAACTTCTCTTAACTGTTAGAATTAAGTATATACATACTAGAATTAAGAAAATGTTTTTAAAATAAAATTAGTTGATAATTAGAATCTTACTCGTACGGTCCCTTTTAATTCGTAAACTGTTTGGTCTTTGCGGTCATTATTCATGTGTCCAATTTAAGTTTTAAATTATAAATTAATTAATTTAAAACAATTCCTAAAAAAGATTAGGAAAAAACAGTAGTCGTCTTGGAAAAAAGACAATTTTCTGTAAAAAAAAAAGAAATTAACATTTATTTCAAACTTTTGAAAGAGAAAATCTTTTTATGGAAATTCTTCAAGCTCATTGTCAAAGTACTTGCGTACTCACATGTTCTCGTACTTATACGACTATTAATTAACAACTGAACTTTGTTGTTTATTTTCAGTTTAAAAATTTTTCTGATGAATATATTTCATAGTACACATAAATTGAAAAAATTTTCCAACGTTAGTTTAAAGTTTTAAAAAATGTTTTAAGATTATTCCAAAATAGAAAACACATTCTATGTATGGTTTTCCATACATACTCTTACCAAACTATATCAGTAGACCACAAAGTTCTGTTTTCTGTGTGTCTTTTTTTTAGCCTACACAAGGCTACAGTAAAAGTACGGAGTGTAATATAGTTGAGCTGTGTTTGCCACTTCCCAAATTTAAAAATTTTAAGAAAATTTTATAATTAAAGTTCGTTTGCCAATACAAGCTTCGCTGAGGTATTATTTCTGTTTTATGTGTACCAATCTTAGATTTCAGAAAAATCAAAGAAAAAGCCAAACATTCCCTATTAGACTACGATGATTTCTGGTTTAAATGCTTCTAACTAAGATCTCACACACCCCAACGAAAAGAAGCTGAACTGCAGTAAATAGCATGAAATTATTGATGCATGACATGCAGTCCAGATCCTATTGTACTGCTGAGGCAGTTCTGCTGAGTTAGTACCATTGGATCTGGACTCTGTTATTATGTGCTTATAATGAATACCATTCACTCGCTGTACTGAGTCCGACACATCTTGAAAAATGTATATCCTAATCATGAAGCCTCACCCAAATGCACAACACATACTTGCTTGTTGTGGGTAAATTTGTTTCTCATGGATTGCATGCGGATTTTCTGAACCCCATATTAAACAACTAATCAGATGGAAATGCGCTTCATCGGAAAAGATTACTCTTTTCGAAAAATTGCCATTGACTTCACTGTACTCCATCACTTTTAGTTTGAACTCCTACGTTAGGTGAGTTTGCATTGTTTGTCGTTAATCTTTTCTGAAAAGGACTTAATCACTCTTAGCTTACAGTACAATCTGTAATACATACATCTTACACACATACACAATTAGTCATTACAACCTTTTAGTCAGGATTACAACCTAGCTACTCACATTACTTACGTTGTGCGTGTTAGTTTTTATACATGAGTGACTGGATCTGCAGTTTAAAGTCGACTCCAAACGACAGATTTTTGATAAACTTTTTGATGGTAATTTTTATTTACTCATAGAGTTTTCGCCAAAAATCTGCCGAGAGGAAATCGGCGAAGAACTATTTTTTCATATGTTGGAAATAACTGACTTGGGCTTTGCAGGGTGGCCGCACGTCTAACATGCAATACAGTTTAATGTTCTACAATTCGAATTATCTGTATTTAATAATGGATCGAACCTTAAGTTTTGATGTATTACAAAGTGGTCAGTCATGTTTGAAAAACTTTGTTTCCCGTACATTCCTTTTTTTTCTTTTTTGTTAAATAAGTTATGCGTGGTTTTGCGTTGTTTTGCATCTTTTGCCGCAAACTTTTTAAGAGAAACTATACACACATACATTTGCATTTATGTTGATTTCCTTCTAATATGGAAGAACTGTGAGAACAACTATTTTATCTGATAGCATTTGCCTTAAAAGTTGGTGGCCAAAAAACCCCGAAACGAAATATGTGCCGAATAAAAATTTATGAAAAGAGCAATGAAAACAAAATTTACATATTCCAATCATTTCTTCACTTTTATGTGGTTGATGGGAAAAAATCTCAATGAATTTAAAACAAGTTTTTTACGTTTAATGGCGGAATAAGCAAATAACGAATTTGTTTGTTGAGCAGTTTAAAAGTTTAAACAGCTCGGGTAGAAAGGCATGATAATTTAAGGTAACTAATAATACTAAAAAAATACTTATAATCTAACAAATATGGAACAGCCTACCTTTATTATTTATTTACATCTTAAAGTACAAGACAGTAAAATTTTCTATCATCCCACTTACTTCATAATATTTTTTAATACTCTCCACATACAATTGTTTATTATCCCCTAAGGGCAAACAATTATTTCGCAAATAACTTCCTGTAACTGCTTGCCAAAAGTGTCAAAATATTTTTGTAATAAAACAAGAACATGTGGGCAAACATAATGTGAGTGAACAACATATTTTTTTTTACATTTACTTCCATTTTAATCTCCTTTGCGTTCAACCATCCTTATGAACATATAACGGGTGTTCCAATAGCGACTTTTGAAGTTTGATAGTTAATAACTGCAATCTGGAGACCACCAGAGTTATTGAAAATTGGACACTTCGAATGCGATCTATCCAGAGAAGCCACACATAATGCCATCAATAGGTCTTTTAAACGAATAAAAAATTTCAATATCTCCCACACATTATATCTTATTTAAATTTATGATAAGGAAGCTCTTATAGATAGACCCTATAAAAACAAATATTCTTTTAGATTTCATAATAATTGTGCTGAAGGCCATTAACAGAGTTTCTTCAATCACAATAAAATACATCTGCATGATGTTTACATCTAAAAAGAAAAAATAAGTCTGCAGGAAAATATGGAAAATTAAAAGACAAATTCAAGTAAAAATGAAAATTAGTTTTTTCTTTAACACTATTTTGATTTAATAACATAATTTTATTATAATTATTTTATGGTTATTGTTTAGCAAGTAGTCTCTATAAGATTGATGAAAATAAGGCATCCTTAAGGGCAAAGTACACACACAGTGGTGGTCTTTTAAATAGTACAACCTTCTAAACGACCTTTTCCAGTAACAAACTACGATGATATATTTGTTCAAAATTTATTTAAGGGCATTTAAATATTTTTACTAAAATGGAAAAATCTAGATACTGGGGTTTTACATCGTTTACATCGCTTAAGATTAAAATTATAAAAAAGCTACAAAAACAATGAACTTGCTTACGAATTATCGCACTCGTAATATAACAACAAACACCAGCAGAAAAAAATGATAAACAAGTAAACAAAAATATGCCAACAAACGCTACAAGAATATAAATTATACCAAAAAAAATCGTTTTTCTAATTTCTTTTTTTAAATATCCACTGCAATTGCATAGACTAACTTCACATTGAGAGTACACTTAATACTTAATTCTATGCAAAATATATACCTCATGCGCAACCATACCCATACTACCAGTAGTGGAATAATTACTCTGAAAAGTATGCAATAAACTATGAGTTTAATTTTGTCGTAAAACGGATTAATGGAATCTAATATCACTCATACGTATACTTGCTATTGAATTCAATATGGAATACATTACGCAGCCATACTGCCTGTACTGCCATATTTGTCCTGAAAAGTATGCAATGAAATATGAGCTGAATTTTGTTGTACACTCAAACCTTTTTTTACACGGTAGATACGTTCCAGTGGATACCGTGTAAAAAAAATAACGCGTAAAAAAAGACAAATATTATGTAGGTATGTAAGTGTATAAACAAACTGAAAAGATATACATAGAATTCATGCAGTAGCCTACATATGCCTATAAAATTGAATAACTTTATAAAAACGCACAGATTTAGTTCCATAGTATACACACAGATTTTATTTTATTTCATTTTATGATTATAAAAAAATAAAGAAAAAACTTGAAAATTTTCTTCCATTTATAAAAATGAAATTAGTTATCAAACACTTAAGACAATTAGGAACGGAATTATTTTCAATAAAAAATTTTTTTTATTTTATTCGGAGTTAGTTTCTGATAGCAAGCGCATTCTCTTTTGCTGAGGTGGCTCAATATCAGTCTCGTCAGTAGAAATACTTATTACTTCTACATCTTCAGAAGCTGCTTCTGGCGCTGGTTTATTTCTTTTAACAGCAAATTCTGTTATAGTGCCTTGCGATCCAACTTTGGAAAGCTCTTTATAGAGTTCTCTGGATCTAGTCATACATGTTTGCAGGTCTGATTGAAATTTCACAGCTCTTTCAATTATGTTATCACATGTCAAAAAAAACCGTGTTATTTCAAATTCGCGTAAAAAACCGTGTAAAAACAGGTTTGGGTGTATACGAAATTAATGGAATTGAATATCACTCATACGTTACATGTACATACCTATTTCAGTATGAGTTTATGAGTGATTTATATTCGTAAGTATATGAAGAATTAATTTTTAAATTTATTATAATTAAAGAAATGAACTATTAATTTATTGCAATTAATTTATAAACAAAATGTTTACATATATTATTTGTTATATGTTACTCTACTATATGTTATTGTACTAACATAATTCCCTATACCAACCACACATAATTGCACAGAATGGAGTCATTTCTACTTCCACAAAATTGTTAAACAAAAAACTCACTTTTTTAATTTGCTAAGTAAAGTAACACCAATTAGAAAATGAATTTATCACGATTTCTTTTCTTTATTCAGTTTTGAAATGGAAGCCAATATAATGTATCAAAAGTTAATCAAAACTTGATGAAATTAAATAAAGTGAACGATAAGCACAAAAATTAATTAAAACTTTTCAGGAACATGAAAAAGTACAGACAAAAACAATATTAAATTATTTGCTGGTAATAGCTGCTATGATTATTTAATACTTTTTTGGTTTCTGAACAAAAAAGTTAATTCCAATTAACCTCCCACAGTGTGGCAAGTGGTGGGTGGTTCAACCAAAAATCCATGATGTTAATCGTAAATAAAATAGAATTAAAAAATGTAAATTATAAAATTTATTATTTTTTTTTATTATGAGAGACTCATCTGTGATATGCTCACCACAACTTCTCTGATCCAATGGTCAATATTTTTAATTACTGTTAGAGATGTCACCGTAACCTAATATGTTGTTTGTTGGCTTATTAGAAGTGAAGCCTCAGTTCAAACCGCAGGTCATATATCTCCAGCGTAAGGAATTATAAAAAAACAATATTACTTCTCTGACTTCCTCTCAGCAGATTTCTGGAAAAATCTTTGAGAGTAAATAAAACTTTCATAAAAAGTTTCTAAAAATCGCTCGCTCGAATTTAACTTTAAACTGTAGGTCCCGCCACTCATGTATAAAGTAAATAAACACAACGTAAGTGGTGTGAGAAGCTAGATCGTAATCCTGAATAAAGGGGTGTATTAACCACTTATGTATGAAAGTATGTGAGGTATAATTGAGGTTCAATGTCGTCAATAAGCCGAATGATCTCATAGGATAACACAGCCATTGAATTTCTCATGCAAAAAGCCATTGTTTCGTAGACTGTATGGCTAGTTGCACTTTCAATATGGAATTAAAATCCTCAATTCTGGCCACAAAAAGTCTGTTATCATCCGACGATAGTGAACACCGCTCACAGTAACTACTTGGTCAACCTAAATTTCCAAGAAGTAAGGCCGGATGACGCCGCCACCTTATGAAACACACTAAATAGGCCCTCCTTGTAGATGTATCGACTTTTCACCAATTACTCATAGATTCTTATTTCATTTCATACAGGGCAATTCTGCTTATTCACGAATCGATGAAAGTGTGCTGCATCACCGAAATTGATTATCTTTAAGTCACCACACCACTACACATACATACATAATTGGCCATTACAACCCTTCAGTCAGGATTACGGCCTAGCTTCTCAACACCACTCATGTTGTGTGCGTTAATTTTATACATGAGTGGCGGGACCTACAGTTTAAAGTCGACTCCGAACGACAAATTGTTTTAAGAAGCTTTTCATGGCAATTTTTACTCTCAGAGTTTTTTCCTAATAAGCCAACACACTACCTGCTAGACCACGGCGACTTCCACACTACTACTACCAAAGCCATACTACTGTTTGTCATTCGTTGTCATAAAGAACAATCGAATTATAATTACATGCTACACTGTAAACACTTAAGAATTAAGAACAATATAAGACCATATTCAGTTAAGACTTATGCTGGAATTAATTCACAAAATTAAATTTTGTACAAAAGAAGCATGAACAAAATGAATATACGGGTCTTGTAAAGACCTGTGATATTAAAAAGTAAAAAATGATGGCATAATTGCTTTTTTCCATTAACACACAGACAAATTGTTTTTTAAACAAAATATTCGTGTTTCAATGTAAATAACATGAAATGAGAACATGGTTAAGAAAAAGTTATATGTGAATATAATTGTATGTATGTACATACAATTATTTACAGTCTGTCCACACCAATTTGTTGTTGCCAGTAAAATGAGAGAATTAAGCATTAAATGATGGCAAAAACATGTTTACAACACCAGCATTAAACCTATGTGTAGATTTGCAATTACTTACTTTTTTCCCTTAAAGTAAAAAAGGTTGTTAATAATAAATCATTTCAACAGATGCTATGCTTTCAATGTTAACGTGTAATATCTTTTAATTTAATAATGGTTTGTGAAGTTTTATTACAAATTATTCAATTTGTATGTCAAATCATTTTATTTCACAAATTTTTAAAAATAAACAAAGGTTAGCCGATGATTTACATCCATTCTAATTAATTTTTAACAATAATTATTAAACTTGGCTGAAGTAATTCAGGATTGAGATTTGTAATGGCCAAGAATAAAGCGCGTAAATTTTGGTTGCATTTCATGAACCGTATTCTGGTCAGAGCATTCTGCATCGAACTAAACATATTGTTACGTTCTTACCTTTTCAAAACGTTTAAAATATGAGCTCGTAGATTACAAATAAAATAAAAATAAATTTCTGTTCAGTTTTAATTAAATTTTTTTATTATTCGCACAACTCTGTGTGTCAATGTTCACAACTTGATGTAAACAACAACAATTTGCTTTGCTTGCTATTTCTCTGTTTACACCCTTTGCATAAACAATAACAATTAGCAGTTAATTGTTCGACAGGTCTTTGTAACGGAGATCTTCAAACCACGATTAGTCTCTTCAAACACACCATGTCGTCACACAAAACTGACTGAACTTTTACTGACTCAGTTTCCTGCTTTAACTTTCCTTTTATATGGCAGGGTAAACAGTCTGATGAATGTTCTTGAAGGCGAATGTTAGTTCGCCTCCTCGAGATCCCTATAAATGCAAACATCGTTGTTTCATTATTGTTATTTGTACATTTTTGTTTACATATATTCTTCTAGTGTTTGTTATTGTATTTTTGTTTACTTGTTTACCATTTTTTATGCTGGAGTTTGTTGGTATATTACGCTTACTTGTTTATCATTTTTTGTATGCGGGTGTTTGTTGTTATATTACGCAGTGCGGTAATTTGTAAACAAGTTCTTTGTTTCTGTTTTTGTAGCTTTTGTTTATAATTTTAATGTTAAACGATGTAAAAGCAAAACACAGGTAGCTAGATTTTTTCATTTTCGTAGCATTATTTTAAACATACATACATACATAATTGGCCATTACAACCCTTCAGTCAAGATTACGACCTAGCTTCTCAATACCACTCATGTTGTGTGCGTTAATTTTATACATGAGTGGCGGGACCTACAGTTTAAAGTCGACTCCGAACGACAGATTATTTGAGAAGATTTTTCTTGGCAATTTTTACTCTCAGAGTTTTTGCAGAAATCTGCTGGGAGGAAGTCGCCGAAGAAATATTTTTTCACATTTCATTTTGATGTCTGACCCGGGATTCGAACTCGGGCCTTTGTCTAATAAGCCAACACACTGCCTACTAGACCACGGCGACTTTATTTTAAACAAGAATTCTTTTTTCAATCGCTAGGGCCCCTTCACAAACTCTAATAAAATTGTGCTTTAAACATGTCACCTCATTTGTATAATTCTTTCCAAATATACAAGAATGGTCTTCTACGAAATTACGTACTAAACTTTGATTTCCATCACTTACCGACTCGACCAATTTATGGTTCAGGTGAGCTAAAAGCATGCCTTTAAGAGATAAATAAGAATTTAGTTTCAGTTTTTGCATAAAGAAATGTATGTGTGTGTGGTTATACTTCATCACTTAAATTTATTTTCCCACATTTTCGGTTTTCGTTTGCGAATGAGACTTTTATCTTAATAACTAGTGCACGTATAAATATGTTTTTTAAATAAGGAAAGCTGTTTCTTCAGAGTTGCTCCCCACATTTCTATACTTGCCAAGTTGAGTTGCTCTAAGAATTTCTTTTCGTCAAATGAAACTCTTTCTGTCATGTTCTTGTGTGTTGATTAAAGATGTATAAAAAAAAGGCAAATTTTTCGTAACCCTTTTGCGACCATGAAAGAGGCAAAACTACCATTTTTCTGTTTACTATGATTCATTAGATCTCCAAAAGATCAACCGTTAAACCAAATTACCACTTGTCCGCTTTAGTTTGGGATATATATGTCCCTCTGTTCTTTAAAGGGTTAAATAGCTATTTTGCTTGCGAAAAGAACTACTTTAATTAAACAAATTAAAAAGAAAATTGAATAAATAAATAAACTTTTTTTTCACATTTAAAGGAATATATTTATTTATGATATTTTGTTGGCATAAATTTCGACATAAGCAAGCGAAAAAAAAATTGTTGTTTATATAGTTACGATAATGGAAATGGTGTTACGTCTTACGCTTAACATTAAAATGATAAACAAAAGCTACAACAACAAAAACAATGAACTTGTTTACAAATTATGGCACGTCGTAATATACCAACAAACAACAGAATAAAAAAATGGTAAACAAGTAAACAAAAATCTCGCAACAAATGTTTCAGGAATAAATGTAAACCAACAAACACCAGCTTAAAAAATGATAAATGTAATCCAAGTACAAAAACAACAATAATGAAACAACGATATTTATATTTATGGAGATCTCGAGAAGGCAAAGCCACGAACATTCGACTTCAAGAACATTAGCCAGACTGTTTATCTTTGCATATAAAAGGCAAGTCAAAGCAGGCAACGACTGAGTAAAAGTTCCGTCAGTCTGTTGTGAAGACGCGTTGCGTGCGAAGAGAGTAACCATTGTTTGAAGATCTCCTTTGTAAAGATCTGTCGTATAAATACTTAAAGATTGTTATTGTTTACCCAAAGGGTGTAAACAAAGGAATCCAAACAAAGCAATTGTTACTTTTACATCAAGTAGTGAACAGTGGCACACAGAATTGTGCGAACAATAAAGAGTTTAATTAAAACTGAACACAAATTAATTTTCATTTGTATTGGCAATCAACGTTTAAGCTAAAAACGTAACAATATTATACCCTTAAATGACTAAGACAGAATGCCATCGTGCGTAAATATCATACAGTATGAGGTAAAGTGCTCGTAATATCCGTATTTTCAAATATAAACAAAACAGTGTTGGCAAATGCTGGCATAGAATTAATATTTTATATTGACAGGCAATGTTGCCACAATTTAAATGTTAAACAATGTTGCATACATTCAAATTTTCAAAAACCACTAATACCACGTCATTAAAAATATAAACAAGAACGAAAATAAAATCATCATGTCGAGCGTGTTACAAAAAAATTAGAATAAAATAATATGAGTCATAAACTGAATTTTATTCATGAAAGTAATTGCCTTAGTTTTACAATTTAACAATTTCATTACAATAAATAACTGATCCAAGAACATATAATATTTGACCCTCAAGGGTTAGGTTGAGTAAAGCATGCATATATCGGATATCGGATGATATATTCTTAGGCCAGGTTAGGTTGAGTACGCTTACTCGGTGGCCCATTACGTCACCCAGTGTAAGGTAAGTACCTTGTCATGATCCGTTAGGGGTGGGTTTAAACCACTTCAAGCATAGGATAAAACCGGCCAGTGCCAGTGACAAATTCGCCACCATGCGCCGATCTTCAAACGTAGTGTCTGTAGCATGATTATACAGTCGTCAATACTAGCACAACATTTCATGTTTTATTTTCACACAATGTACACGAGCAAAAGAATATCCAATTGCATATGAGCAGCGGCCACTTGACACAATGTTGCTGACCGTCGCTACAGCACAATAGTAAGGCGCACATGCGACGATCATTTGATATTTCATTGACGGTTCGCTGGCGCATTGGTTTTCGTATTGGCCAATGTATGTTGTTGTTGTATTACGGTTCTTGTGATCGTGTGTGACTCTCTTCACACTTTACCGTGGGAATTATGACTGTTGTATAGCAACCATATGCGCGCGTCATATTGCTCCCACTTGTGCCGTAATAATTATACACACAAACAAATGTAATATTGTAGAACATAAGTACAAACCTATATAATAGCATTAAGTAATAATTATACACACAAACAAATGTAATATTGTAGAACATAAGTACAAGCCTATATAATAGCATTAAGTAAATATTGAAATGTATTAGAATTAAGGGACTGATTTGGAAATGCTGAATCAGCCAATAATTAGTATAAAAGAAGGGATATTTTCCCTTAAGAAGTCAATCAAATAATAAAGTTCTATTAGTGCGTATCGAGCCGCACTTATAACAAAATAAAACTTATCTTTAATTAAGTTTCCACTACAAAAACTATCATAAAAAGTTTCTAAAAAATCGCTCGTTCGAATTTAACTTTAAACTGTAGGTCCCGCCACTCATGTATAAAGTAAATAAACATAACGTAAGTGGTGTGAGAAGCTAGATCGTAATCCTGTATAAGGGGTTGTATTAACCACTTATGTATGTAAGTATGTGAGGTATAATTGAGGTACAATGTCGTCAATAAGCCGAATGATCTCATGAGATAACACAGCCATAGAATTTCCTCAATTCTGGTCACAAAAAGTCTTTTATCAGAAGACGATAGTGAACACCGTTCACAGTAACTACGGTCGGACGATGCCGCCACCTTATGAACCACACCAAATAGGCCCTCTTTGAAGATATACCGAATTTGCATCAATTTCTCATAGATTTTCATTTCAAATACGGCAATTCTGCTTGTTAACGAATCGATGAAAGTGTGCCTCATCGCCGAAATTGATTATCTTTGTGAAGTCATCACACTACTACTACTAAAGACCAATAGAAGTACAATTACATGCTACACTGTACGCGCTTAAGAGTTAAGAACAGCTTAAGACCATATTCAGTTAAGACTTATGCCAGCGAAATCGTGAACTGCATTAATTTATATTTAACAAATTTTCTTTGAGGAATTAATTCACACAATTTTAATTAAATTTTATAGAAAAGAAGCCTGAATAAAATGAGTATACGGGTGTAATTCTACAAGTAAAACCTGTGATATTAAAAAGTAAAAAAAGTCGGCTTAATTGCAATTGTTCCATTAACAAACCGACAAATTATTTTCTAAACAAAATATTCGTGTTTCAATGTAAATAACATGAAATGATAACGAGGTTAACAAAAAGTTATATGTAAATATAAAGGGTTATCCATTTCGTGGTTTCAAAAGTATGGGACTGGAATTCGAAATCTGTCAAACTAAGTTGTGAAACCAATTTTTTTCTTTTCAGTTGAAAGTCTGACATTGACGAAAATGGATTGCTTAACTATCACACAACGCATAAAAGTTATCAAAACCCACTACAAAAATGGTGATTGGCGGTGGACGGCAATTTTTCGAACAAAATTTTCTTCAGCGATGAAGCACATTTCACACTCGGTGGGTATGTTAATAAACAAAATTGTCGTATTTGGGGTTCTGAGAATCATCAAGTAATTGAAGAGAGGCCATTACATCCAGAAAACGTCACTGTTTGGTGCGCTCTTTGGTCCGAAGGTGTGATTGGACCTTACTGGCTGAGATACCGCCCAATATGTGTCAAAAAGTGGCCGAAAATTATCTCAAAAGAATCAATGCTTGCAACACTTCGCGTGGAGGTCATTTAAATGATGTAGTGTTTCACGCATAATGTCAACGTTCAAACTTTACAATAAAAAAGATATATCATGAAAAAAATATTTTATATGTGTTTTATTTACGTTCACTTTTGAAACCACGAAATGGATAACCCGATATATGTATGTACATACAATTATTTATAGTCTGTCCTCACTAATTTATTGTTGTTATTTGGTAAAATGAAAGAAGTATTCAATGATGGCAAAGGCATGTTTACAACACCAGCATGAAGCCCATGTGCACATGTACAAGTACTTACCTTTTTCCTTTAAATAAAAAGCAAAACAAAAAAGGTAGTTAATAATAAATTATTATAACATATGCTATGCTTTCAATGTTAACGTGTAATGATCTTTTAATTTAAATGGTGTGTGAAGTTTTATTACAAATTAATTTTAATTGTGTGTCATTCAATTTGTATTCCAAATCATTTTATTTCACAAATTTTTAAAAATAAACAAAGGATATCTAATGACTCATTCATTCTAATTAATTTCCAACAATAATTACCAAGCACCAAGAAACTTGGCTGAAGTAATTTAGGTTTGAGATTTGTATTGGCCAAGAAGGAAGGAAGTAAATTTTGATTGCATTTCACCGAAATGAACCGTATTATAGTGAGAGCATGCTGCATCGAACTAAGCATATTGTTACGTTTTTACCTTTTCAAAACGTTTAAAATGTGAGCTCGTAGAGTACAAATAAAATTAAATAAATTTGTGTTCAGTTTTAATTAAAATTTTTTATTATTCGCACAATTCTGTGCGCCACTGTTCACAACTCGATGTAAACAACAACAATTGCTTTGTTTATTATTCCTGTTTGCACTCTTTTGCATAAACAATAACAATTACTAGTCAATTGTTCGACAGATCTTCGTAACGGAGATCTTCAAACCACGATTACACTGTTCAAAAACACCGCGTCTTCACACAAGACTGTCTGAACTTTCACTGACTTAGTTTCCTGCGTTACCTTAACTTTTATATGACATTGTAAACAGTCTGATGAATGTTCTTGAAGGCGAATGTTAGTGGCTTCGCCTCCTCGAGATCTCTATAAATGTAAACATCGCTGTTTCATTACTGTTATTTGTGTATTTTTGTTTACATATATTCTTGTAGTGTTTGTTGTTGTATTTTTGTTTACTTATTTATCATTTTTTGTATGCTGGTGTTTGTTATTATATTCCGCAGTGCGATTATTTGTAAATAAGTTCATTGTTTTTGTTTTTGTAGCATTTGTTTATAATTTTAATGTTAAACGATGTAAAATCAAAACAACAGTATCTAGATTTTTCATTTTCGTAACATTATTTTAAACATGAATTCTTTTTTCAATCGCAGGGTCCCTACACCAACTCTCAAAAAATTCTGCTTTAAACATGTCAACTCATATGTAAAATTTTTTCCAACTATACAAGGATGGCTTTCTAAGAAATTACGTACTATACTTTGATTTCCATCACCTACCGGCTCGACCAATTTGTAGTTTAGACGCGCTAAAAGCATGCCTTTAAGAGATATATGCAGACCATCTACCAATCACCATGAGTATATACGTTGATGGCTTTCGGTGTTTTCCTTTTTTTTGTTTCTAAGAATATAAATTTTTAAATAAATAGAGAATTTAGTTTCAGTTTTTGCATGAACAAATGGGTGTGTGTATGGTTATACTTCATCACTTGAATTTATTTTCCCACATTTTCGGTTTCCGTTTGCGGATGAGACTTTTATCTTAATAACCAGTGCCAGTATAAAGATGTTTTTTAAGTAATTCTTTAATAAAACAGGAAAACTTTTTCTTCAGAGTTGCTCTCCACATTTCTGTTCTTGTCAAGTTGAGTTGCTTTAAGAATTTCTTTTCATCAAATGGAACTCTTTCTATCACTTTTTTGTGTGTTGATTAAAGATGTATAAAAAAAAGGCAAATTTTTCGTAACCCTTTTGCGACCATGAAAGAGGCAAAACTACCATTTTTCTGTTTACTACGATTCATTAGATTTCCAAAAGATCAACCGTTAAACCAAATTACCACTTGTCCGCTTTAGTTTGGGATATATATATCCCCTCTGGTCCTTAAAGGGTTAAGTAGCTATTTTGCTGGCGAAAAGAACTACTTTAATTAAACAAATTAAGAAGAAAATTGAATAAATAAACTTTTGTTTTTTTCATATTTAAAGGAATATATTTATCCGTTTCTATAGTGACATAGCAAAACTTAACAAAAATGATATTTTGTTGGCATAAATTTCGACATAAGCAAGCAAAAAAAGGAAACATTGTTGTTTATACAGTTACGAAAATGGAAATGGTGTTAAGTTGTCTAATATTAAAATGATAAACAAACACTACAAAAACAAAAACAATGAACTTGTTTACAAATTATGGCACAGCGTAATATGTCAACAAACAACAGAATAAAAAATGGTAAACAAGTTAACAAAAATAAACCAACAAACACCAGCATAAAAAGTGATAAATATAAACCAAATACAGAAACAACAATAATGAAACAACGATGTTTACATTTATGGAGATCTATAGGAAGCGAAGCCACGAACATTCGACTTCAAGAACATTCATCAGACTGTTTATGCTGGCATATAAAAGGCAATTCAAAACAGGCAACGAGTGAGTAAGAGTTCAGTCAGTCAGGTGTGAAGACGCGATGTGTGTGAAGAGAGTAACCATGGTTTGAAGATCGCCTTTATAAAGATCTGTCGTATAAATGCTTAACGACTGTTATTGTTTACGCAAAGGGTGTAAACAAAGGAAACCAAACAAAACAATTGTTGTTGTTACATCAAGTTATGAACAGTGGCACACAGAATTGTGCGAACAATAAAGAATTTAAATAAAATTGAACACAAATCTATTTTTATTTTTATTGGCAATCAACGAGCTCATATATATTAAACATTTTTTTAAGCTAAAAACGTAACAATATTATTCCGTTCAATGACTAAGTGCGAATGCCATCACATGTAAATATCATGCAGTATGAGGTAAAGTGCCCGTAATATCCGTGTTATCAAATGCAAATAAAATGGTGTTGTCATAATATGCTGGCATAGAATTAATATTTTATATTGACAGGCAATGTTACCACAATTTAAATTTTACAAAATGTTGCGTACATTCAAATTTTCAAAAACCACTAAAACCACTTCATTAAAAATATAAACAAGAACGAAAATAAAATCATCATGTCGAGCGTGTTACAAAAAAATTAGAATAAAATAATATGTGTCGTAAACTGGACTTTATCATGAAAATAATTGGCTTACCTTTACAATTTAACAATTTTATTACAATACATAAGCGATTCAAGAACATATCGTATTTGAATATCAAAGATTAGGTTGAGTATACATACACATATATTCATTGAATTTCAAGCTGTACATATAGTATATGCAGATGATATTGTCTTAGGTCAGACTAGGTTGACAGGTAGCGTACAAGTACGTTTACTCGGTGGCCCATTGTGACACCCAGTGTAAGATAAGTACCTTGTCATGATCCGTTTGTGGTATGTTTAAACCACTTCGCGCATCGGATAAAACCGGCCAGTTCCAGTGACAAATTCACCACAATACCCAGATCTTCAAACGTACTGTCACCCAGAAACCTATGGCGTCTGTTTTGAAGTGCAGGGCACTCACACAGAAGATGTTGTTCATGGCAATTTCTGCAGTAATCTCCGTGGGACAGACCGATAGATCCGAGTCCCATTAAAATTCCTATTACAGTGCGAACCGTTTTCGTTCGAACTCAAGTATTTCCTTTGTTTTCCAGCCGTTTACTGCTTGACACAGAAGTTTTGAAATTGGTCAAGCCAGAGTTGTTGAATTCGATGCTCATTTGTCCAATTTAAAAAGTATTCATGTAAGGGCGCGCATATATCTCCTCTATCGTCTCCTCCTCAGATATTTCCACTCTCTTCCGTGTCAGTTCGTCTGCCTTTTCGTTTCTTTTATTTCCTTCTACAATGGCCTGTAATCCAGTAGAGGCGGTTGTTGTGTCGACGTATACGGAGTATTGACTCTATACAACTCCTGATTCTCCTTAACATGGTGGGATCCCAGCGCTTTGATTATTGCTTGACTGTCCACACATCGCAGTTGGTACGTGTCCCGTTTCAATCATACGGGCAGCTAATTCAATAACAAAAATCTTGGATTGAAATATGCCGGCTTGGTTAGCTAATCTGTATGATCCATTCATGATTACCCCGGATCCAGTTACACATTCCATTTTTGAGCCATCGGGAACCCATTCTTCCCGTGTGGGAGCGTGTGTTTTGTATATTCGTCTAATAACAGTCTCTGTTCCATGTAGTCACATCTAACACCTGGGTGATTCGGTTCTACTTTATGCGCCGTATATAGCCTAAACATATCTGAGAACATAAGCCTGAGTGCATTTCTAGCAGCCACGTTTCGGAGAAAGATGTCCAATGGTTGTAGATACAAGGTGACCTCGAGGCTAGTCTGCGGCATGGAGTTCTGGGTACCCGTGATGCCCAAACATGCTAATCTCTGTGCCTTGTTCAGCGTAGCGAGATAGGTCCTTCTTTGCATTGTCTCCCACCATACTAAAGACCCATAGGAGGCCGAACAATCGCTGTATGCGTTCAGTGGATGGTACGAGGCTACAGGAAACATCTGGTACCAAATATCCTTTTGCTGTCATACAAGGCATTCATTGCCTTCTTAATGTTTTCTTCCGTGTTCCTCTTCCAGGACAGAATGATACATAAGTACCTCGGCAAGATAACCTCGCGCCCAGACTGCGGCGTACACTTAACTCAAAGTTCAGAAGGCTGACCTTTTAGAAGGGAGGGAGTTAAAAATATCAGTGAACCCAAGCACTTACTTCACCGAAGAAGATTCTCCTGCAGTCACCGTAGTCTAGTAGGTAGTGTGTTCGCTTATTAGACGTAAAGCACGGTTTCAAACTCCAGGTCAGACATCAAAACGAAATATGAAAAAATATTCTTCGGCGACTTTCTCCCAGCGGATTTCTGGCAAAAACTCTGAGAGTAAATAAAATTGCCATAAAAAGTTTCTCAAAATTCTGTCGTTCGGAGTCGACTTTAACTTTAGGTCGCGCCACTTATGTATTAAATTAAAACACACAACATGAGTGGTGTTGAGAAGTTAAGTTGTAATCCTGACTGAAGGGTTGTAATGGCCAATTATGTATGTTATGTGATTCTCCTGAGCAATGGACTACAAAGACGATTGATTTAACGTGGGTACCTGTTCGCGTGGACCTAATCCCACGCTGCCCTTCGCACATGGTGACATACAATGCGTCTACCAACGCCCCCAAATATATAGTAGACTGTTACACCAGAGTACCAATTCGAAGCCATGTATTTGGACATGACTTGCCCCTTGTTTAGGAGCGGAGCCTATCTAAAACTCCTTCCGATCTTTGGGTCACGGCACCCTGTTGAGAATGCAACTCCACTCCGAGCCTACTAACTAGACCCTTCCCACGATTTGGGTTCAAACCACAGCCACCACGATGCTCCCAAAAGAGGACGCAACAACAATCAGGCTGGAACCGAGGGGCAATTTGGGCCAAGAGCAATGGACTACAGTAAGTACTAAGTAAATAATAGAATACACATGTACGCCGATTACGTTCAGATTTATACAACTTGCATGGCAGTCGATATTCATCTCTTCGCTGATCATATGAACATTGATGTGGTGGGTTGCAAACAAAGGACTTTACATTAACGCAACCTAGTCAAAGTCCATTTTTGTTAACAACAGCGATAAAACTAGTGATCACGCTAGTGAGTCACTGCGAAAACTTGGGGATTGTGCTCAACAATATCCTTTCATGGATTCATAATATATCGACTGTAGATTGTTAAGTAATGCATCCCGAAAAGAATACTTTACCTTCTAAAGAGTTTAGTAAAAAATACTTTAAGAATGATTTCAACCGACTAAAGGTGGCTTGCAGAATATAGTCAGATATGTTCATGTCATGGAACTACACGTGCCATTTTCTCAGTTTTCATGTCGGATTATCGAGATGAGTTTTGGGAATCCACTGAAATGTCACTGCGTTAATTAAAAAAGAAAATATTAAACCTGTGACAGAAATAACAACTTTACAATCACTTTTAGCAACCCGCAAATCAGACAGCTTTATTACTCTTTTCTTCCCCATTTGTGCAAATGAAAAGTATTTTCCCCTCAAGTTTATTTTCGGCTTCATCATCATTATTGTTAAAATTTTTCTTTCCACTAGAACGGAACAATTTAACAACTGTGTGCCAGAGAAAAACTGAATCTGTTGACAGACATTTTAAGTTGTTTAGTAAACTAAAGAAAAAACTTTTTAATGTTTTCCTCAAGAATTTTTTGGCAAATTTAACAGAAGTTTCTTTCAAACTACCATGATGTCAGCATTAATTTTGTATGAAATAAAGAAAATGAAAGAAAAAAAATATTTTTCACTGCCATTAACTTAAGTTTTTCAGTTTTGTGCAAAACAAGTCACCATCAAGGCAGAAAATTTTAAGGTGACAATTTGTTAAAAGAAATTAATTCTTAGACTGGAATTTAGAAGAAGAAAGAAATTATTTGCTTGCTTTCTTTTACGTAAAATTAAATGTTAAAAGATTAATTCTAAAACTAAAATCATTTCATTTTTCATTATATTTCGAAGGTTGACAACGTATATTAAATAATGATTTCTTTACATATTGTTACGAAAATGAAAAATTTATATATTGATGTTTTGTTTTTACATCGTTTAACATTATAAACAAAAGCTACAAAAACAATGAACTTGTTTACAAATTATCGCACTGCGTAATATAACAACAAACGCCAGCATATAAAAATGATAAACAAGTAAACAAAAATATACAAACAAACACTAGCATATAAAATGATAAAATGCATGAAGTCTAGTAGGTAATGTGTTGGCTTATTAGACGTGAGGCCTCGGTTCAAACCCCAGGTCAGGCATCTCCAACTAAACGAAATATGAAAACATTTTTCTTCGGCGACTTCCTCTCAGCAGATTTCTGGCAAAAACTCTGATAGTAAAAAAAAAATTGTCATGAAAAGTTTCTCAAAAATCTGTCGTTCGGAGTCGACTTTAAACTGTAGGTCCCACTACTCATCTTTAAAAAAAATTAACGCACACAACATAAGTAGTGTGAGAAATTACGTCAAAATCCTGATTAAAGGGTTGTAATGACCAATTATGTATGTAATGTACCAACAATCACCAGTATAAAAAAGTGATAAACAAGTAAACAAAAATTTACCAACAAACAAGACAAGGACAAATGTAAACAAAATACACAAACGACAATAAGTAAAAAACAACGATGTTTACATTTATAGATATCTCGATAAGCAAAACCACCATCATTCGCCTTCAAGAACATTCATCAGACTGTTTCCGTTGCCATATAAAAGGCAAGACAAAACAGGCAACGGGGTCAGTAAAAGTTCAGTCAGTCTTGTGTGAAGACACGGTGTCTTTGAAGAGAGTAATCAATCAGTTGCTATACTTATATGACGGAATAGGTGTATCGGTGTTACAACATAATCTTTTAAGCGGCTGGGTAAGTGTATAGTAGAAGTTTTCAGTCCAATTTTAAATTTCACTTGCTTGCCTACAAAACGTTGACACCATCACACTATAAATTCTGATTGGAAAATATTCAGTTAAATTCTTTAAGCAGGAATTCTTTGGAAGAGGTGTACTAGGGGTCTATTCTCCTAATAATAAATATATTTTCTTGCAAACAGTATTGTAAAGGTAGGTAGGTAGGTTTGACTCGTGTCGTTCAATACCAAAGCTCACTTCAGCACACAGTTCTGTACATTGTGATGCCACATGGAAGCGCAGTATCTGTACTAAGCGAATTCCACTAAACTAATCGAAAAAGTTGTTCAGCGCAGGGGCTGTACACTAAAAGCACGACTCTCCTAAGCTGGAAACCAGCCTGAAAGTTTTATAATTCGATCAAGCTATATACTTGATATCAATGGATGCTAACTCCCCTAAGCTGAGAAGGAAAGGAGAGGCTATAACCAAAATCTGCACCTCAAAAAAGGATATCGACTAAGCGAGTGAATAACAGTTTCCTAGTCTTCAGCAGACATACAGTCTTGGCAGAATTCGTAAGCATGGCCACTGTGATCTTGAACGAGGTGAGTCTGGCAGTAGAGCAAGGTTGCTCATTGAATTGGGATAGGTTAGTATACTGGAAGAATGTTTCCCTAATTTAACCAAGTTAAATGTTTTAGTGCTGACCGTAACGCTCGAGAGTAATCGAATGAGAATACAAACTTTCTTTTTGATGTTTATCGGGTGAAAATAGGGCCAATAATCCCATACTGTTTCTTCACTACTGCACACATAATTGGTCATTACAACTCTTCAGTCAGAATTGCGACATAACTTCTCACATCACTTACTGTGAGCGTTAATTTTATACATGACTGGCGGGACATACAGTTTAAATTCGATTCCGAACGACAGATTTTTGAGAAACTTTCTCTTGGCAATTTTATTCTTCACTCAGAGTTTTTGCCAAAAATCTGCTGAGAGGAAGGCGCCCGCAGGAATATATTTTCATATTTCGTTTTGTCGTGATGTTTGACCTGAGGTTTGAATCATGGCCTTACGCCAACAGACTACTTATTAGACTATGGTGACTGAATCGAATACGAAAATAAAATTTATTTCCGGTATTTATAGAGTCTAAATCCGTTCATCATGAAATTTAGATTGCATTAAATAAATTTAAATAGTAATAAAGAGGAAAAGGTGCACAAGATAGAAAACATTTTCATACAAATATGGAGCACTACCTAAAATTCTGTAATTATTCTGTAATATTGAGAAGCCATTGCAGTGCGATGTCATTTGATTTAATTCCCTTCTGTGTAATTTAATTTCAGAAATTGAATTTTATTTAATGAAATTTTTTACACTTGAAAATGCTATTCAAAGGAATGAATATAAACAAAGGACGAAATTAGAAAATGAAAAAAAGGAAACGAATAATTTTATATTCATGATATTGACAGTTAATATTGATACGGCTGACATTACTTTTGATTTGTTTGCTCACATTTAAAATTAAAATTCAATTGAATTTTATTCAAAGAAATGATTTTCATCACCATTTCGTTTGACATTTGTTGAAGTATAATGAAGAAATAATTCAATTGAAAAATATATGGAGGAAGAAAGGAAGGAAGTAAACTTTAATAGAAACTGAAAATTCTTTGATAAGTTAAAACAATATGCAGGGAAAGTGAATATGAGGAATAAAAAAATTATTTGCTTAATTGAAACTCAAATAAATTGATAAGAAATTGAGTTAAAAGATTGAAAAAAAAAATTATTTACCTGCTGTTTCTTGAATGAATGCCTGCTGTTTATATGGTATACACGTATGAATATTATAAAGAAATCCTCAAAGGAAACACAATACTTTGCCACTTGGGACTTGTGTGAAGTGTAATGTTATAAACACAATAAAGGCAATGAATGCAGCAATCTTTCAAAAATAGAATAATACGTATATGGAAATGATTATTTTAAAGACTGCGCAACAACACGCAATGATTCTGATGCTTTTCTATTAAGCTAATTTCTATTGTCAGTGCTCACAGTGAGATGATTTGTGCATACAGTGCAAGGGTTAATGCTGTCCATACAACAACATGCATGAAATATAGGTTTTAAAAACTCGATGTGTGAAATATATATAAATAAAGGATGCATGAATTGTTCATCGTTTTATTCATTTCTACTGTTTCTGCTGCAGTCTATTATAATTAACACGCATGCAGATTACTTTAGGCTGCATTTGCAAAATTGTTGCGCTTGCTGCGTTGCATGTATTGTGCTTATAGCACAATAAGTGAAATGTATTGAGTAGGTGTGGAAGGTAAGTATAAAAGAAATTATAAAAATTTGCTGTAACTAACAGAAGCATCCTCATCCTCATAAAATTCGGCAGCAATTTAATCAGTTTAAAATTTGTTTGTGGACTAACTCTCACAAGACGCTAGAGTAGGGTATCTTTTAAACACTTCCTGTCTTCAAATCTGAATAAAACAAAGTGTATATGAAACATCATAAGAATTATTTATTCATTTGTAAGATATTGATGCTATTATGAGTGGAATATAACATACTTCAAATGTTTGCCACTGCTTATCTAAATACAGCGAAACGAAATGTTCAATCTTCCATGACATCGGCTGATAAATCGGATCGAATTTGAAGGCTGGCATGGGTCATGTTCGATTTGAGGGCTGCTAAAATTTGTGGGATATTTGTGTTTATGTATGATTGAAGAAAATCTTAAAAAAGGTCTAATGGGATCAAATCGTGCTATCTGGCCTTTCAAAATCAGTTGTTTTAATTTCCAATAATATACAGTTTTTAATTGTTATTGTGGAGTATAGTTAGGTTTTCATCTTTTAAAAATATTTAAAATATGAGCTCGTAGGTTGCAAATAAAAACAAATTTTTGCTTAGTTTTAATTTAATTCTTTATTATTCGCACAATTCTGTGTGCCACTATTCACAACTTGATGTAAACAGTAACAATTGCTTTTCTTTGTTTATACCCTTTGCATAAAGAATACAATTATTCGGCAGACCTTTGTAACCACGATTACTCTCTTCAAACGCACAGCGTCTTCGCACTGACTGAACTTCACTAACTCGAATGCTTTGCCTTGTCTTTTATATGGCAAAGTAAACCGTCTGATGAATGTTCATGAAGGCGAACGTTCATGACTTCGCCTTCTCGAAATTTCTACAAATGTATACATTGTTGTTTATGTTTATTATTGTAGTGAATGTTGTTGTATATTTGTTTACTTGTTTACCAATTTTTTATGCTGGTATTTGTTGTTGTGTTTTTGTTTACTTGCTTACCAATTTTTTATGCTGGTGTTTGTCGTTATATTAAGCAGTACGATAATTTGTAAACAGGTTTGTTTACTGCATTATTTTGTTTTTTTAGCTTTTAATTACAATTTTAATGTTAAGCGGTGTAAAAGCAAAATACCAGTATCATTTTCGTAACAATATATAGAATCATTGGCTTCAACTAAGTTGGCGCAAACGATACCATGTGCATTTTGGGACATAACCTATGTACATACTTATTTACATATGGATATGTAAGTCAATTTTAAACTTCAATGATATGAGTTTTATAAGCAACAAAAAACACTTCCCCTTTCCACTTTTACATAAAGACACTTTTATATAGGAAAGACTTCTGGCACCTTAAGGATAAAAATATCCAATTTTTAACACAACAAAATGAGAACAAAGTGGAATTGTAAATATGTATGAAATATTGTTTTAAGAATTCAAAATGTGAGAAAAATGTAGAAAATTTAAGTACATACTCACATGTAATATATTTCAACAATTTTTCATTTTATTTCGCTTAAACTTGTTTGACATTAAGAACACCTGAATCGTTTTCCCCAACATATATGTAACGGGTGAATTTTTCGCCGGCTAAGCCTTTAAAGTGAAAAACAACACATGAAATTTGCAAATGTAAATAAAATACTTATTTAGAGGAAGAAACAAATGACTTGTTCTGGTAAATATTGAACGTGAAAATTTTGTCTAGTTTTTTCAGTAGATTGGTCGACTTTTCACCATTGGAAGATGTAACATTGTCTTCCAATGCCATAATTGTGGTTAATTTGTCATCCTACACTAGGGATTTCATATATCTTCACAAAAAAAGAGCTGATGGTGTGCAACTGTATGATTTTTTCCAAAACGTAAGACTAACTGTCGCACCAAACTCGCTCCTCAATAGTTGCCTTGAGAGGAGTGGTGTGTTGCGTGTGGCACTGCCTCATTTTGGTATAAAATTATTCAGTTAACATACATACATACATAATTGGTTATTACAACACTTGAGTTAGTGCTACGACCAAGGTTCTCATGCCACTTATGTTACGTTTGTATTAACTTTATATAAAAGTGGCGACTCAGTCACCTCCGAACAACAGATTTGTGAGAAAATTTTCATGGCAACTTTATTTATTCTCCGAGTTTTTTCCAGAAATTTGTTGAGAGGCGGTTGCTGAAGAAATATTTCTTCAGATTTCGTTTTGTTGGAGATGTCTGATCTGGCGTCTGTACCAGAGATCAGTAATGCATCGTTTTTTCGCTATTTATAAGTACCTTTGAAATTTCGAGCATGAGTGAGCCAACAGTATTGAAATTTAACTACTCTGATTCATTCGTACTCACTATTTATAAGGACAGATTGCAATGAATATGAATACATGCATGTTTCATTCATAAGCCTACTCATTCAGATTCATAAATTTAGTAAAATACTTATAATACTCATAAATGATTCGAGTGATGTGAATCATTCATCAAAATTTACAGTCTTAGTTGTTGTTGCATTTACAAAAAAAAGAAGAAAGAACAAGACAACGATAGCAAGTAAAGCAAATACACAGCCTTCTAGTGAGTATTTTAGTGTTCGTGCGCAAATCATATTTATTTTCTGATTCTTGTAAATGTTGAGTCAAGGAGAGTCGAAATCAGCAACATCATGCGTATTGTTAAGTATGAGTACAATGAGTACTTCAAGCTTCGAATATGAGTAGTATGAGTATGGTATTAAAATAAGTATAAGAAATTATGAGTATGAATCGAGACCAGTGCTGATCTCTGGTCTCAGTGGAGGCCTCATGTGTAATTCATAAGCATTCCGTAAACATTTCATTCTATCACTTTACTGTGATATTTCGTGTTTCATTGTCTTTGAAGGAATATGATGTCTTCGGCCAATAAATTGCAAATGGCATTGTGTTTACAATAAATTTTCAATGCAGTTTTATTCGTTGACGTACACATTGAGCATATTGTAAGCAGTGTGACCTTAAAAACATTGACAGACATCTCGATCAAATCGAAATATGAAAAAATATTTCTTTGTCGATTTCCTCTTAGCAGGTTTCTTGCAAAAAATCTGAGAGTAAATAAAAATTGTCATGAAAAGTTAAAAAAAAATCTGTCCTTCGGAGTCGACTTTAAACACAACATAAGTGGTGTGAGAAGCTAGGTCGTAGTCCTACATGTCGTAATGACCTACTTGTTATTAAGATAGTTATTTCAAATTACTTGTCATTCAAAATATAGTCCATCGGAAGCTACGACTTTTGATAATTTATGGATTGCATACTCAAAAACACACAATGCAACTCGTGTTTTGAAACCAAGAAGGAATGGAGACTTGCTCCAAACTGAAGTGCATTCTGAAACAAATGGTGGTCAGAAACTCTAGATCTGGGCTATGAGGCGGCATGCATTTTATGCTTTGCCACTTGTCATGAAACTTTTTTTATACTAATGACCAAAAAAAAGCAAAAATATCACCCTTTACAATATGGCATCCGAGAAATCTGCAGAAGCATTAAAAAAAGATTTTATTTTAAAATTTTGAGAATTTGGAGGGTACTTGATGGTAGTTTTTTCATTTCATCAACAGTTTTACAACAAATTTAATGTTAAATCCGAAAATGATACAACATATTGTGAATATATTCTCTAATTTGCTTAGAGAGTCATTTCTAATTTATTAAGGAATTCTAAGTTGTTGAAAACGTGTTCAATTACCTTAAGTTCGCTTAGTGAGCAGGTGTTGTTTATGCTTTTGAATATTTTTAAAAGGTCTCAGTTTTGTAAATAAAATTCATTTTAGGTACGTTAATTTGCCGTATTTGGTGCTTAGAAAACTCCCAATTACAATGCTCCCATTACGACTGACAGATTGGTGCGGCTTGTGGAGAGCAGGCATCATTGGCCAATATTTCTTTGCAAATGAGAATTACGCAATCATTACTGTCCGTGGAGACACTTATCGCATCATTATAATCGATTATTTGATATCCGCTATTCATGGTATTGATGTAACATGATGGTGCAACTTTCTACAAGCATCATAACACAATCGATTTATTGCGTCAAATATTTAATGGCCGTTTAATTAGCCGATATGATGATGTCAAGAAGCTGTGTTTTGACACCCTTGAACCCATCTGTGCCGTACTGTTAAAGAAAAATTTTATGCCTAAAAAACATGCCATTCCCGAGATACGACCACATATATTCGAAAAAATGTATGAAAATTGGTCCAATCGAATGAAGTACTGTGAGGCCAGCCACAGGAACCATATGAATTAAATAATATTCCATTTATAACCGAAACAATTAAACTTCACAATAAATAAGAATTGATTTTTGCAAAATTTCAAACCATTGTTTTTTTATTGCAGTTTTAAATTTAAACTTTTAAATCACCCGCCCATTCTCTTTACTCACTCACATTATGCGCATACTTATGTATATTTAATATGTAAAATTCATTCATGACATGTACATATGTGACGTATGAGTGATATTTAATTCCATTTGTTACAAACATGACAAAATAAAAAAATTGTTATTGCATACTTTTCAGAGTAACTAAACTAAAATTTTTAAAAATCCATTAGAATTGTCATATCATATTGTTGCGTTTTCATCCTTTTAAAGACGTTTAAAATATGAACTCGTAAAATGCAAATTAAATAAAAATAAATTTGTGTTCAGTTTTAATTAAATTATTTATTGTTCGCATAATTTTGTGTGCCACTGTTCACAACTTGATGTTAACAACAACAATTGCTTTGTTAGTTATTCATCTTTACACTCTTATGCGTAAGCAATTACAATTGCTCGACAATTACTGACACCGTTGCCTGTTTTGTCAGGCCACCGTAAACAGTCTGATGCTTGATCTTGAAGTGGAATGTTCTTGGCTTCGCCTTCTCGAGATCTCTATAAATGTAAACATCTTTGTTTCATTATTGTTGTTTGTGTATTTTTGTTTACATTTATTCTTGCAGTATTTCCCGTTTTTATACTGGTTCTTGATGGTATATTTTTTGTTTACTTGGTTATCATGTAAACAAGTTCATTGTTTTTGTAACTTTTGTTTATTTTAATGTTAAACAATATAAAAGCAAAACACCATTTCCATTTTCGTAAGAACTCAAGAACCAAAGGAATAGCTTCTAAACTAAGGAATGATGGTTATGATGATAGTCGTTTCATAATGTAAATTAAGTAACTTCTATTTTATTCAAAATATTTCATATATCAGTATGGTAAACAAAAAAAATTTAATTGAAAACCAAACTTTGAAAATTATAAAACTATTGAAACAAAAGTTTGTATATACCATAGAATACAGAAAACAATATTAAAAAAAGGTTTTTAACGAAAAGTGTAAAAACAAAAGTTTTATATTTATATTAAAAATGTATGTATGTATGTATGTATGTATACGTTCAACTTTTTCTTCTCACACAGTAGCCATAAAATAATAAAAATACGATACGGTTTTAACACTCTTTGAAGCGCATACGTTGCCACGTAATTAGTTAAAAACTAACCAACTAACAATTAAATTAACATTTTAGCAGCATTTTTAATCCTGTGGCTCATAAGAACTTGTTTGTTTTCGTTTTAACCCTTATCCTGTATTCATGGGTCAAAATTGCCCAAACAGTTTTTATTGCTCATTTACTCTTTAAATACTCAGCGGATTTTTTTGAAACTTTTGTACAATTATTTTTTTAGTGAATACTATTAAAATTTTAAATATAACCATGGTAAATCGTTTCACAAAGCGTGTGTAAAAAAACTTACGCAAATGGTACTTTTGGGTCAAATTTGCCCAATGCAAAAAAATGAATTTACGCATGTGATAAGAGCTTTGTAACAATTTTGTGTGCTTTGACAACATCATAACTAGCAACAAAACAAAAGATAAGTTAAATCCCACAAATGTGTTTTGTTGTTTTTGTTTTTTATAGCGGTACAACAAACTGCAACAAACCCAAAAAAAGAGAATAAGTAGTATAAATATTTCATTCGTTTATGCGTTTTTGTATTGAATACAAGGGACAAAATCTTTACTTATTTTGGAACAATGTTACCAGAAGAGATAAGAACTTTTCTTATGCAATCTGATTCAGGCGACGAAATCCCCCAGGACACATCAAGAGAAGATGAAAACGATCTCGTTTCTGAACTTGCATCTAACAATGACCCCAACTCCTCGTCAGGCGCCAGCATAGACAATTCCGAAATTCTCGATCAAACTTCGGATGAAGATTTAATGCATCTATATAAAAATGTGGGAAATATTTATGGTCAGAAACATAATTGAAAGATTTTCAAAACAGGATATAATAAATTTGACTCCTGGCCCAACGCGCTATTCTATTTCTAGAGGTAATAATTTTATACTATTTTTCTGTTATTTATGCCCAGTGATAATACGAAATTAGTTGTAGATATTACTAATTTATAAGGTTAATCTGTATTTGGAAATAATTGGATTGCTGTAGATGACATAACAATTGAAGCATATTTCGGGCTACTTTTATTGGCGGGTGTATTTAGATCTCATGGTCAAGTTTTATAATCTCTATGGGACGACCGCTATTCAAATCCACCCTGAGTTTGCGCCGATTTCAGAATATATCTCGAGTGAAACATTTTGATAAAAAGTCAGACGGGAGCGAAAGAAGATTCCGTGACAAACTTTTTGGAACCCTTGGGAAACACATTTACGAAATATATTTAACCTTAGCGAATATGTGACAGGGGATGAGCTCGTAACGTATAGTGGGCGATGCCCATTCAAGCAATACATACCATAAAAAGCAGTAAAAAATGATATACATATGGGCGTTGTGTTATGTAGAAACAAATTATTCATGGTCCTTATAGGTGTATACTGGAAAAGACAGAAAGAGCTGAGAGAGCGGAGAAATATCTCGTTGACCGAACTTGCCACAAAGTAGTCCTGCTAAAGCAGTCGTAAAAAGCCTTTAAAAGTATTCTGCTGAAGTTCTGCAAGCAAATAATTTAAAAAGGTTGTTACTTTTGTCCAAATCGTTCTAACAGCATCAAATATGCAAATAAATATTCCGAATGTCTAAAATTTATTTGCAAATAGCATTCTGACACCAATATCGTACGTAATGAATGTAAAAAAATGAAAAAACTGAATAAATATTATAATTTTTTGCTTTGGGCAAATTTGACCCACTAACGTCACATGCGTTATATTTTTGAAGTACAGGATAAGGGTTAAATTTATGAAAGTGAGCATCACTTGCTATATTTGCAAACTACTCAAATGTATACATACGTACATTTGCCAAATTTAAATGTTTAACCAAATCATTATAGTGATTACCGTACGTATTTTCTTTCCTCATTATTAACCTTTCTCAAGCGTTTGACAATGTCTAGTACTGAAATTGAATACATTCTTTCCAAATATAGTGAAGCTGTTGAAAATTTGCATAGTCAGCGCAAAGTATACTATTATTCAAGGTAACATTGAGAGTGTTCTCCAGCGGTACTCATTCATACTTGCTTTACTCATACAGACACTACCTTTGCTGATTATACTGTCAACAAACCGGGTCTTTCAATAAATTCTTCCTACCAAAAAATAAAAGGAAAATGTGTGTAATATGTAATCGATATTTTTTATTAACTTGAAAAATGGAATGGAATGTGTGGAAAATAAAATCGATCAAATGTTATGACTTCGCTTTCGAAATGTCAAAATTTCACAAATAACATGGATTATGTTAGCTTTTAGCACCGAAAACCCAAAAGTAATAGTCTAACTGACCATGACCATGCCCTAATTTCAATCGGCCAGAATATCCAATGTGGCATAATGTGGCGAGCAGTGGTGTCTAGTTCATCCAATTCAGACCAAAAGTGACTTTAACACGACGCACTTGTATCTCATTTGGATTAGTATCGTCCAAAAATTTAACAATTCGTGAAATAAATGATTTTTCGAAGTATATTATGGTCAGTTGCCAACTGATATAGAATACATGTCTTGCTACAGTTGAACTTTTTACGTACACAGGCCCAAAGTCACAACGCAAGTTTCTTAAGCTGAGATATACGAAATGAGAAGTTTTTATGAACGATGTAAAATCGACTGCTCCAGATTATTTTGCTCTCTGTTGGGTACAGCGATAATGTTTTCGGCAGATATTTCATTTTGTCAACGTACGTATATTATAAGAGAGTGTACTGGACAAATGGAATGAATTTATCAACCTTATTGCAAATATTCCTCTTGGTAAAACAATTAAGACAATGGTAAAATGTGTTAAAGATGAGATAACAGAACACCTGTTTTGAGGAAAAAATTTTATTATTTCCATGTGTTGTTGAATGGTATAACGTGGATGTTTTCAGCCGTCAAAGTTTGAAATTCCCTGCTGGGAATCCCTATGATTCCCTAAATCATATTTGCTTTTAAACTGTACAAATACTAAGATCTGCAGTGTAGTTGTTGGCAAAGATGATTTTTTGAATGCTGTCTTCATACTGTTACAAACATGGAAATGGTGTAACATCGTTTAACATTAAAACGATTAATAAAAACTACAAAAACCATGTGTATGAAAGAATAGTAGATAAGCAACTGAACCAGAAGGCAAGAACAAACAACGTAAACAAAATGCACAAACAACAATGAAACCACGATAGAGGTCTCGAGGAGGCGAAGCCACGAATATTCGACTTCAAGAACATTCATCTAACTGTTTACGTGGGCATATAAAAAGACAAGATAAAGCAAGCAATGAGAAATAAGAATTCAGTCAGTTTTGTGTGAAGACGCGTTGCAGTCGTAGTTTGAAGATCTGCGTTGTAAAGAACTGCATTTTTAGTGTCTACGCAATAGTGGAAAGAAGTTCAAGTTGTAAACAGTGGCGCACAAAAATTGCACGAACAATATAGGATTTAATTGAAACTAAACACCAATTTTTTATTATTTTGTTTGCAATCAACGAACTCATATTCTAAACGCTTTTAAAAAGGTAAAAATCGTAACAATACTTTAAGGACTTCCACTCCCACTCTTAAGACGGTAAAGTATGGCGGCGGCAATATTGTTGTTTCAAGGGTTTTTTCTTACTAAGTTGTTGGGTCTGAGTTTCGTGTAAAAGGTATTTAGAAAGCAATAAACTACATTGTAATGATTCGAATTTCATGATTCATAGTCTCGAATATAAATATGCCTCTAAGATGCGTGTTTCAGCATGATAAAGACCCTACGCTTTAAAATTGCCTGCGAACGAAGTTTGTGTCAGACAAATGTTGACAGAAAGACACCAAAGAATATTTTTTTCTGAGATTTCTGATCTGGGGTTTGAAAAGTGGTAATAAGCTAACACTCTACCTACTAAACTACGACTACTAAACAGAATAACTTCTGTTATGAATTTGATTGCCAATCAAAGGACAAACTGCGGCGTATGTTTATAAAACAGTAAGTTGTTTATGTAAAAACAAAAAAAAAAAAGCGAAAATAAATATTGTCTATATTCGACATAAGGGTATACAAAAAAACAGCAACAAAAATAAATGATGCCATTGAGACAACCACTTAATTTTCCGGTCTGTGTATCTAAAGTGCATAAAAGATAGCCATCATGGCTTAAAGAGTCCATCATTGATCAGCAAATACAATTTTGTCATTGGCAACAATTACAAAGCTGTTTTCGTGAACATAAAAGCAAAATATAACGTGACCAAACTAAGCAGTACGTATAACAGCATCCACAGTGTCTGCAACCATTTGCTTTTAATTTTGAATTAATTTTTTATTATTTTTTTAAAGCATAAGTAGAGGTTTTAATATAAATTTTTAAAGTCGTTTAGCTAGATTTTTACCATAAAATACAAACAATCTGTAAATCAGTTTACATTACAAACGTTTAAATTATTCCTTGCATATAAGAAACGGAAAAAATATTTACAAGAAAACGAAAAAAAAGTTGCAATATCTTAAGGGACGTTTAGAAATGAAATTTAAAGGACTGCTCGATATCTTGGTCAATAATACTCATGGAATAAAGTAAAATCATTTGAAAAGTTTGTGGCAAAAAGGACTAAAAATTGCCAAAGACATTGGATTTATATTCAAAGAAATTAACACTTGAACCCTTGAGAGTATTAAATAAACCAGCAAAAAAGACTCAAAAGCGAGGGAGGGGAAAAGGAGAATACAAAAGAAGTATACTGTACCTGAACAGAAAACGTAGAAAAACCAATCTACCAAGCAACTGTAAAATCACTAAGTGAAGGAAGAATTTTGTGGTCAACAAAAAATTAAGCAGTATTCCCTCGACGGCTGTATTGCAAACTTTTTAATAAATGTATTTAAAGGACAATGGACAACAATACATACATAATACATTGTTATGAAAATGGAAATTTTTTACATTTTATTATACATTTTATTATACATTTAACATTAAAATTATAAACAAAAGCTACAAAAACAAAAACAATGAACTTGTTTACATGATAAACAAGTAAACAAAAATAGAACAGCAAATACTATAAGAATAAATGTAAACGAAATAAACAAACAACAAAAATGAAACAACGCTGTTTTCGTTTATAGATACCACAAGAAGGCGAAGCCACGAACATTCATCTTCAGGAACATTCATCAGACTGTTTACCTTGGCATATAACATGCAAGACAAAGCAGGCTCGGTGCGTTTGAAGAGAGTAATCGTGGTTTGAAGATCTCCGTTACATAGATCTATAGAACAATTGTTTTGGAATTTGTTATTGTTTATGCAAAAGAGTGGAAAGAGTTTTAACAAACAAAGCATTTATTGTTGTTTACATCAAGTTGTGAACCTAACCTTACCTAACCTTCACTTCAGCTTTAAAAGCTTAACACAAAGTAAGCATCAAGGCGTTATAAATTCAAGTGTCAACGTTATTCCTAAAAATTTCCGTTAAAGCTTTAAGCAACCACTCTATTAAAACCATCACATTCTAGAGCGTTAGTTTCTAAAATGCCTCATAATGTAATGAGTAGGAGTACGAATCAAACATATTTCGAATGTTATGAGTTTGATGTCAACGTGGTACTCATACTCATTGCAACCTGTTCTTATATATTAATATTATTATATATTATTACTAGCTAATACCCGGTGTGCTTCGCTACCCCCATCGGAATTAAATACATATCTCGTGATGCAACTGGATCGCCCACCATCAAAATTGTTACGCCATTGTTGGGGCATTGTATCGTCCTTGGTGTTGTCCAGCTGGAGTTCTATCAGCATGAATTGCGATTATGTGGTCATCTGAACTTAATCGTGAACTTAAAGATCCTTACCAATTCGTTGATTTCATGAAACATCACTTGTAAATCGGCAACAATCCATTGTTTTGTGTCAGGGTTATAATGCTGGCGGTGGTTCACTTGGTCATTGTTATCCGCTTCTCCTATGAAATAAATTTGTAAGAACTTAGGATCTTCATTTGGAATTGGCAACAATGATCCCATTTTATGATAAATTTGACCTTGAACATAACATTTCAACCATTTGACCTTGGCATAAAGTTGTCTCGAAATACTTTGGTATCACCAAAAGAGGTCATTCTGAAGCACGAATTATATTTTCTTATATTTTTAAGAAAATGTTGTGAATCCACATTAGTTCCTAAATGAAAAAAATATTTTTTATTAATATTTTGTTAAATTAAAAAAAGTATATATTTCGAAAAACTTACCTGAAATCAGCGATTGTAGTGGTTCTGGAGGTGGAAGTAAATCAGACAAAACGATTTTACCATTAGAGCAACACATGCCAGGTGTTTTATTTTTGTACCTGAGTGCATTGCAATATTGGCAAACTTCATTCATGTCACCAATTGCCACTAATTCGTCTTCGGTATAATCTATATCAGATCTATAGTTAAATGCAATATCTGAGTATCCATGAAAAACATTACGTCGATTTACCACCATTCGATTACGATTTTGTTCTCGACGCAAATAATATTGCTCTATCCACTCTGCTGCTCTTCTTGTTGATGTTCGAATCCGCTGACTTTCCACTCGTGATTCATGTTGGACTTCTGTTTCATTAGTTCCTGATGTTATGGTACGATTTCGCTGGCTTTGTAGCCGACCTTCATGCTCCAACGATGTCTCAGTAGCTCGTGCGGTTGTCGCATGTCGTCGAAGACCTTCAAGACGTCTTTCACGCTCTAAAGGCGTTTCTGTGCCTCGTGACATTTCGGTACGATTTCGCTGGCTTTGTAGCCGACCTTCATGCTCCAACGGTGTCTCAGTAGCTCGTGCGGTTGTCGCATGTTGTCGAAGACCTTCAAGACGTCTTTCACGCTCTGAAGGCGTTTCTGTGCCTCGTGATGTTTCGATACGATTTCGCTGGCTTTGTAGCCGACCTTCATGTTCCAACGGTGTCTCGGTACCTCGTGCGGTTGTCGCATGTTGTCGAAGACCTTCAAGACGTCGTTCGTGTTCTGACAGCGTTTCAGAAGCTCGTGCTAAAGAGCTAAGATTTCGTTGACTTTCAAGGCGCTCTTGGTTTTCTGAAAGTGTTTCAGTAGCTCTTGCTGTTGTGGCGCGTTGTCGTAGGCCTTCAAGGCGTTCTTCAGGTTGTGATGGCATTTCGGCGGCTCTAGAGGTTGAAGCTCGATTCCTTTCAGTCCTTAGGCGACTTTCACGCTCTTCCGAACTTTCATTTGCTCTCTGGGATTGCAAATGCAATTCATTTTTAGTGCTTCTGGAAAGCGCTGCTTTTTTGGGGGCATTTTTATAAATTGTTGCAAAATAAATGTCACTCAACGTTTAACTGGTTTAGAATCAAAGATTTAACTGAATTCCAAAACAAATTAAGGCTATTTAAATTTGGCAAATGTGTCGGTCGCAGGTAATTTTTTTTTTTGATGAGTTTTGCAACTTCTTATTTTATTTGGAAAAAATATTGAGAGTTTACATTTTATTACTTAGGTAATCGAGAGTAATGAATGAAAATTTTACTGCCTATTGTTACATGCCCATTCATCACCCAATAAAATGCTGATTATTAAACTTACCTGATCTATTTTTCAAGATATGCAACAAATAAATAATATTTTTAGTAATTACCCATTGTTAGAAGTAAACAATAACATAACTATTACATATGTATATGTTTTTCAAATAAATATTTAAATAGTATGAATTTCAGTTCTTACTATGTATATGAGTTGACAATTTCAAACTCAACCATTTAAGGGTCATATGTTTGAGCAGCTCAAACATTCTAGAATGTATGTTGATGATATTCAACTCTACATTTAAAGCTCTATAGCTTCCATCAACACTGGAGTTAAAGATCTTAACACTGACCTTAATAATATTTCTCTTTGGGCGACTGCAAATGGTTTAAGGATTAACTCTAAAAAGTCAAAATGTATTGTAATTTGCAAAAAATCCGCAATGATTGAATCTAGTAATGATGTTGCCTTTTTTGGTTCTTATTTGGTGATTTTTTTCACAAATGTTGGTTACAAAATTTTTTTCCTTCCCTCCTATCTTTCCCCCGCGTCGTGAAATATTTTTGAAAAATATTCCAAACTATGCCAAAATGCACATTCTTTATACTTTATTTTCTTTGGTTTTATACATCAAGAATCATAGATAGCATAGGAGTAACTATGCGTATGAGTAATATATTTCAAATGCAATTAAATATTAAGTATGTAGTATGTAGTATACATGGGCATGGCCCCTCGCTCATTTGGAATATCAACATAAAAAGTAGCCTATAACTCCTTCCAGACATACAGGAAGATACTGTGAAAATTTCAAGAAAATCGGTTCAGCCGTTTAATCGTCTATAAACTTCAAACATACAAACATACAATCAAACACACATTCATTTTTATATATAAGATAACAGACAGGAGCAATTATATGAAAATGTTAAAAAAGACATCTTGCCGCTGTTACACTAATTTTACGGTCTCATAAGTATGTTTAATTTTACAAATAAACCCAGTAACAATTATAAAAGTTAAGTTTTAAAAGGCACACATTATTTTCAAAAGCAAGTAAGGATCCTTCCTTGGCAACAGCATGAAATTATTTTAATGCTTGCATGTAATTCATCTTTTTATAGACATGCCATGATTTTGTTGGGTTATTAAGCATGAATGAGTTGCCATCGCATTTGTCATGTAAGAGTTTTATAGGAACAGTAGTAGTTACTGGCATGTTGGATTTAAAAAACCCACAGACACTGGTAAACAGTAAGGGTAAAATGTGCATATGTATGTACAGTTATAAACAAACTAAAAAAAGAAAAGAAAAACTTTAAAGGAAAATACTTTGTCATTATGAAGAGTTGTGGCATGTAAATTATTGCGAAAAACGCAAATAACATACACAAAAAAGTCAATACAGTATACACCACTCAAATGAGAGTGTAGTACGGCATACCATCAGAGTGTGTAGGTAAATGTCATATTATGATGCTGATGTGATATGAAAGGTCTACGAGGTCGATGTAAAATTATGTGAATATTTTTCAGTGATGTGGCGCTAAGGGCATGAGGTCCCCACAGGAGCTTTTTGGCATTGCCAGCTTTATGATATGCTTGTACTTTGTAGGAAAAGATTGTTTAAGCTGGTAGGAGGTTTAAACTCTTTGTCGGAAGCTCACATTCAGACTTTGCTGAGGTTTATAGTGAATTATTATAAAAGATATACATTCATCTTCGCGAAACTTTTCTGTTTTCTATCCTTTTTCTTTCGTTCCATAACATAACATAATAATTGGCCATTACAACCCTTCAGTCAGGATTACGGCCAGCTTCTCACACCACTCATTTTGCGTGAATTTTTATACGTGAGTGGCGGGACCTACAGTTTAACGTCGACCCCGAACGACAGATTTTTGAGAAACTATTCCTGGAACTATTCGTTCCTGTTTCCTTTAATTCACTTCTTTATAAGGAGTCCATCGGGCGTTTTTGTTTTTGCCATTAGGTGCTTGAGTACTGCAGCCATACGCCCTCAAACATTATTCCCTTCGAAACCTATACTCTGACAGACGACAGAATGATCGGTTTCAACAATGAAAATTCTCTGCCTAACACTTGATGTGCACTCAGGTGTTTCCTGCTGTGATATATTAATGAAACACAGGTTTCAAGCATGTTTTCCGATATTTCATTTTCATCGTCACTGTATCTATTTATTGGCCTCTATGCAACCACCATTCAGAATAAGTTCGCTTTGCGTCCAAAGTTTATATTTGAATAGTCGGATGAAAAATTCAAAATTCTTAAGAATAGTTTTGATTTCCTTAAGCCCACTTGGTTTGAGAAGACCCGCTACCTCTCTTTATCCTACCTTCAGCTCATCCTTTTGCTCATGTGTAGAATGCCCACCTGCGCTGAGACTATCTAGCTTACCCAACTTCGCAAGATAGTACCATCCTTGATATAACTTCATAATAACATAACATAATAACTATCGGATAGTATTTCTAATCTTTTGTACTTCCTACTGAAGTTGAGTTGAGTACATCTTTTGATAACATAGGTTTCAGCTTGAAGGTTCCCTGCGAGTTTCTCCACGGATTATTCTTTTCTGATATGAAAAACACATGCTGTTGTTTCAAGATCTGTTCTTGACCTATAAAATGAGTGTGCACTTGCCAGGACATGCCATTCATTCCTATTACTAAGCCTTGTTTCGCAGCATTTCCCAAAATCCCAGAATCTACTGGTTCAGTACAAAAGATAATTAAAGAGGGAGCTGTAAGCCAACCGATTTGGTCATGAAATCTGTTAATGAATTTCTTGTTAAACTGCACATTTATACGCAGCGGGTTAAAATCAAAAAAAAAAGTCTAGTACCGCTGTATGACAGCTTCTACCGTTGCGTTTGTTGTCTGACTCCATTTGAGCGATTTTTGAGCTGACTTAAGCTGCCTGCCTAAACAGTCACTATCGGACCAGCATGGTATTCATCCCGTTCCCAATTCCTGTGTTGCATCTCCACTGGTACCGCGAAATTCTTCTGAATGCCATTATCTGACCTGTCCTGAGATGCTGTCTATAAAAACCCTCCATGTCAATTTACTATCTACTATATTTTACATTCACTTTTTATGACAGTGCCTCAACCAAGAGTCGAATATTCTTCATTTAGAAAGTTTTCTCTCCCTTGCAAATGTTACTATTGAGAGTAATACAAAATGTTCATTAAAAAGTTCTCAAAAGTCTGTCGTTCTAAGCTGACCTTACACTGTGATAAACACAACATAAGTGGTGTGAGAAGCTATTGCGTAATCCTGGCTGAAGGGTTATAATGACCAATTAGGTACGTATGTATTATATTGTGATTAGACATTATCCTCTTAGAGAGAATTTTATGTAATTTATCATTTGTCGAAGAACACTGCATCCTTGCGTTTTAGGTTTTAAAATAACTTTTTTAACAAACAAAAATCCCACAAAATGTATTACATTTTCGAACTGCCCTCGCAAGCTTATATGCATAAAACTCAACACACTAATTTACGCAGCATTGTGTAAGGATTACAATTATAAGAAAATAATGATGCCACAATATATGACACTATTTCACTGAAATATACTGTCATAAAAACGCTTACATTGCTTAATTATATACCAGACATGCTCATGTATACACAAATAAATATAAAGCACCTTAATACACTAAAACATTTACAATACAAGTAACCATGTATTAATGTTTTTATAAGCTAACTGCTTGTATACGTATATATCGTTACTTTAATAACTGCTCAAAAACGATTGGATGGCAAGAAACCCTATACAGCATATGACAATAACACTTACAACTGCATGTTAAGTAGCTCAGGGAAAAAAAGAAGAAGGAGCAATATTTATGCTGATTACAAGCATGCATTTTAACACATATGTATTATCTGCAGCATATGTTTATTAGCCTTGAGTCTGTATATATCAAATGAATGATAATTTACAACAACTCAAGCATTCATAATAGCCGTAGTATTGTTATAATCTTCCAGTCATAAGCCAATATTGGTCGAGTGGGAATGACATAAGTTTGATACACTTTGAGTATTTAAAAGAATATAATTTCGTAAATATTTTATAAAAAAAGACATTATGTTAGAAACAGGGGAAATATCAAAAATTAACAAAACATTCTAGATATAATTCATTTATTTTTTATATGAAATAAACCTTGTTTATGCATGAAGTATTGAAAAATCAAATACTTTCACATAAACATATTGTTACGAAAATGGAAATGGTGTCATTAAAATAATAAACAAAAGCTCCAAAAACAACATAATGGACTTGTTTAGGTGATTAATGAACAAGTAAAATATATCAGCAAAAACAATGGGCTTGTTTACATGATCAAAGAATAAGCAAGAATGTAACAACATCAGTTGTACACTGAAAAAAGGGATAAACAAAGTAAACAAGCAACAACAACATTACCAGGACATACGTAAACAAGATACACAAACAACAATAATGAAAACAACTTGTTTACATTTTTAGATGTTTCGCGAAGGCGGTCATCCTCCTTCGAGAGTATTCATCAGACTATGGATCCAGCGATATAAAAGGCAAGACAAAACGAGCAACGAGGAGTATTAATTCAGTCAGTCTTGTGTGAAGAAACAAGTTGTGGTTCGAAGATCTCCGTTATAGATCTGTACACAGTATAAGTGTTGTTGCTTACAAAAAAGGTTGTAAGCAGAGGGAGAATAACAATTTAACTAAATTTTTGTTGTGTAAATCTATTTTACCAAAGGTGGCACACGGAATTGTGAGAACAGTAAAGAATTTTAATTAAAATTAAACACAAATTTATTTTTATTTTATTTGCAATCTACGAACTCATATTTGTAACGTTTTTAAAGGGTAAAAACGTAACAATATCTTGAAATTAAAAACTCTTCGCCAATCATGATATTATCCGAATTTTATTGCCTTAACCCTTTAACGACCACAGGGCCAAATATGTCAAAAAATTTAATAACTAAAAATCGGGTGAGTGTTGCATTAAGTTTATTTATTTTCTAAAGGTGGATATTTATGTTTCATATCTATACCCAACTGTATTCGAAAACTCATTCTTTATACATGGGCATCTTAAGTTGAAAGTTTTTGGAGCGTGAGATTATATTTTGATATGTAAATTTCATAAGTACCTAGATGTTATTACCGAAATGGAAATGGTGTTACATCGTTTAACATTAAAAAGATAAACAAAAGCTACAAAAACAAAACAATGGACTTCTTTACATGATCAACAAATAAATAAAAATATAGCAAATACATCAGTATAAAAAAGTGATGAAAAAGTAAACAAACAGGCATCAACAACAATGCAAGGACAAACGTAAATAAAATACAAAAACAACATAACGTTAACAATATGCTTACATTTATAAAGATTTCGCGAAGGCGAAGTCATTCTCCTTCAAGAGCATCCATCGGACTATTTACCCTTCGACATAAAAGAAAAGACAGAACAGGCAACGTAAAGTAAAAATTCAACCAGTCTTGTGTGAAGAGAATAATCGTGGATCTGTCGAATAATTGTTAGTGTTTACGCTGAAGAGTGTAAAGAAGAATAGCAAACAAAGCAAATTGTTGTTGCTTACATAAAGTTGTGAATAGTGGCAAATAGAATTGCGCGAACATTCAAGAATTAAACACAAATTTATTTTTATTTGCAAACTACGAACTCATATTTTAATTGTTTTTAAAAAGATAAAAACGTTACAATATGTTTCAAATTGTTTATTGCTTAGTAAGTATATTTTCTTATTTAAATAAATATAAAAAGTTGTTGGTAAAAAAACTTTTTTTACTTTTACAAAGGTTACGATTCCATATTACTACGGTCATTTACTTATTTTTGGTATTATTGATTATGCTTTGCAAAGAACGTGTGGTTATTCAACTCGCCGAAAATGAAATTTAGCACATAGAAGTGAGAGACAGTAGTGTCAACGAAAATACATAAATCAAAGGCTTTTGATACAAGACGATTACCAAGGTGTAAATGATGTTGAAATTAAAGATGCAATATTCTAACTGCAATAATTGCCTGAGCTTTTAGTATTTGCGATTAACCGGGTTCTCTGTGCTACTTAGTAAATTAACCTGTTTTTAAATGCGGCCAGATAGCATACATCCCTAACATTTTTCCTATTTCAGACATATTCCTTTTAACTACAAAATTTCATAGCTTGGTTGAAGAAATATTATTGAAGAAATAATCGCATAAAAATAATCGCGGGTTATCATATTTTACCATAATTTAGAGACTACTGGTCTACAGAAATAAATATGGGGTTACCTTGTATTTCAAACGTTAAGTCAAAGTTTGAAGATATACATACATAAAAACCTTCATTTGTGCAACAAGGAAAAGAAAAGAGAAAAAAGAAAAGTTTCCCAAACATTTTTCGTTCGGAGTCGACTTGAACCTGTAGGTCCCGCCACTCATGTATAAAATTAACACACACAACATAAGTGGTGTGAGAAGCTAGGTCGTAATCCTGACTGAAGGGTTTTAATGAGCAATTGTAGTATGTGCGTATGTACAAATTAAGAAAAACCATCGTTATTGTTATATTAAATCCCTTTTTAAAAATTTAAAACTCAAGTTAATCATGTCGCAAGTACGGCACACACATGCAATTAACATTACAATTAATCATTTCTCATTGTCTGTGTAAATTCAAATGAAGCAATTAAAATAACAATAGTTTAAAAGGAAAAGACAACAGAACAATGACAATTTTCCTCCATCATTTCATATTTTTTCCTTTACAGCATTTTTTTTCTTTACACATATACGGAAAACAAGGATAATAGGTACACCACATAAGCAGGGCATGGAAAGGAATAAAACCACCCCTTCACTTAATGAGAATAAGTGAGAGCTTCGTCTGGGGAAAATAAGAAAATAACACACATACATACATATGTACAAGGAAAATATATTCATTCGTTTGTATTTTATACAAAAACAATAATAAAAAAAATAAATAAACCAATTAAACATAAAAATATACAGAAAATCATTATTTAATCAGGCAGTTTGTCAAGAGAGTCTTCGGTGAGAACATGCAAACTTCATTTATTCATTTTTTTTCTGAGAAAATCATATGAAACTGTCTATGAGATAAAGAGAAAATGCTTTAATTTATTGATGTGCGAGACTACATAATACACTGATTCCTCGATTTACGTAGCCTTTGGTTTCAAAAATTGACGGCATACTATTAAATTGGCATTTATTAATAAAAAAAAGGTAAAAAGAACAACAATTCATTAAAAATTAAATTGTAATCATCGATGTAGAATAATAAATAAAGTACGTCAATAAAGTACGCTTAACCTTCAGACGGGCTTCGATTCAATTTTGACCAATTTTTGAAGAGATACTGGCGCTTTGCTTTTACATCGATGTTTACATTTATAGAGATTGCGAGAAGGCGAAGTAATGAACGTTTTCCTTCAAGAACATTCAGCACTGCCTGTTTACTTTGCTAAATAAAAGGCAAGGCAAAGTAAGCGACTGAGTTAGTAGAAGTTCAGTCAGTCTTGTACGAAGACGCGTTGTGTTTGAAGAGAGTATTCGTGGAAGAATTCCGATACAAAGATCTGTCGAACAATTGTCTAGTAACTGTTTATGCAAAGTTAAATAGAGGAATAAGAAAGCAAAGCAATTGTTGTTGTTTACATAAAGTTCTGAACAATGGCACACAGAATTGTGGGAATAATAAAGAATTTTAATTTTAGTTGTTTAGTTTCAATTAAGATTATTTAATATACGCACAATTATGTGTGCCACTGTTCAGAACTTGATATAAACAACAACAATTTGGTTTGTTTGTTGTTTGTCTCCACACTCTTCTTCATTAACAATTGATCGATAGACCTTTACAAAGGATATCTTCAAACCGCGATTATTCTCTTCCTACGTAACGCGTCTTCACACAAGACTGACTGAATTTTTACTGGCTCCGTTGCCTGCTTTGTCTTACCTTTTATATGGCAGAGTAAACAGCCTGATGAATGCTCTTGAAGGAGAATGACTTTGACTTTGCGAAATTTCTATAAATGTAAACATGTTGTTTCCATTATTGTTGTTTGTATATTTTGTTTACGCTTGTCCGTGCAGTGTTGTTGTTGCCAGTTTGTGTACTTGTTTATCCCTTTTTTTATACTGATGTTGTTGTTATAATTTTGTTTATTTGTTAATCATGTAAATAAGTCAATAGTTTTTGTTTTTGTATCTTTTGTTTATCATTTTAATGTTAAACGATGTAACACCATTTCCATTTTCGTAACACCATATATAAAATTCTAGGATGATGGCGATACACTTTTGTTTGCTTTGGTTAACAAAGACAACGAAATCTACAAACAAAAATCATTTTAAGGCAGACATTTTCACATGTTTTGTAATTGTATTTGTCACACGATGCACTTAAATTTTTTTCTTTTCTTTAAGAAAATATCCTTCAACTGAAGATTGCGAGAAAAGAAAAACTTCTTTGCCAACACAAAGCAATTGTGTAAGGAAATGTGCAGCCTGGTAAGTGCGAACAAACAACAAAAAAGCTCTTGAGGTTTTCTTTCTTTGTGTCTTCTGATGGCAAGTTTAAGTTTAAATATTTATTTTGCAGTCGTAGGCACAACCCCAGATTTTTATTTCTTATTTAACACATTAGACTGTGTGCAGCCACAATCTTTTCCAGCAGCCATATCTTCGCAAACAACAGAGTCTTTAAGTTAAATTTCAATGCCATTTCTTTACTACGCTTATTCTGACTGCTGATGACATTATTTTAAAGGGAAATACAATTTTTCTTTAACACCATTAGACTGCAAAATGCAAATATGTGGCACATTTAGCTGCTCTCTTTATCACATTGTAGAGCATGCATGTAACCCATGCATGTTGAGCCGATAATGCATGGCAGATACAGTTCCTGCATCCTGCAGTTTCGTAGTTTGCTTTAGTAAAATACCAAAAATTAGGGAATGCTTTAATCGAATTTAAATCTCGATTAGGTACGTTCTCATTAAGCAAAAATATTACGAAAAATACTCGTATTTTATTTGAATATTTGCCTGCTGCAACATACACTTTCAGTGAAACAGGTTTCTAACTTAAACTGATGATTGGATAGAGTTTAACAGCTAATAATTGTGATGAAAAGTTTGTAGGCTAACACACAGATAGCGCTTCCTATAATATGTAAATCAAAGGACAGTTGTATAAATTTCACAGCTGCCAGACTATTAGTTTATGGGTCAGAGCATTTTGAGTGAGGCAACTTTGACAAAAATTTAATGAAAAGGATTATAGTATGTACTCCTTTTGGGAGAAAAATGCTGATTAGTTTGATATGCTTTACTATTATCAAGAAAATAATCCATTATTAAGCAGTTTACTCAGTTTAAACAAGGCGAAATGAGCACCGCGAGCAATCACAATAATTACAACCATTCAGTCAGGATTATGACCAGCTTCCCATACCACTTATTATGTGCGTATTGATTTTATTCATAAGTGGCTGAACCTACAGTTTAATGTTGGTTCCGAACCAGAGATCAGCAATGAATAGTTTTGTCGATACTCAAAAGTACTCATGAAATTTTGAGTATGAGTGAGTCAATAGTATTGAAATTCAACTATGTACTCTAATTCATTCGTAATCACTACAACATTGATTTATTAGCACAGGATGTAATGAGTATGAGGACAACGTTCACATCAAACTCATACCATACGAAATATGTTTGACTCATACGCCTATTCATCATTCAGATTCATAAATTTAGAAAAATACTTATAATGCTCATAAATGATTCGAATCACCCGAATCAAAATTTTATTGTTGTTGCATTTATAAAAAAAGAAGAAAGAAAAAACCAAAGATACAACCTTGTAGTGAGTATTGTAGTGTTCGTATTTGAATCACACTTACTTTGTAATTCTTGTAAATGTTGAATCATGGAGAGTTGAAATCAACAACATCATACGTGCTGTTAAGTATGAGTATGATGAGTGCTTCAAATATGAGTAGTATGAGTATAATTTTAAAATAAGTATGGATGGGTATAAGTAGCAGAAATTATAATAATGACTAAGATTCTACTCATTGCTGATCTCTGTTCCGAACATCATATTTTTCAGAATCTTTTCAACAATTTTATTTTACTCTTAAAATTTTTCGAAGCAAGCTAAAGAGGAAGCCACCGAAGAAATATCTTTTAATTTTTGTTTTGTTCGAGAAGTCTGACCTAGGGTTTGAGACGTGGCCTGAATTCTAATATGTAGTAGACTAAAGCGTCTTTATATCATAAAGTTTGGGATATACGAAAGCGTTATTCAAAGGGAATGCAGCGCGACTTTACAATTGCATCTTTTGAACCTTAAGTGCCTTGACAATAGGTACCCTATATCACCCAAAGAATACGGTTATATATATTTTTATGAAAATGACAAATCTAGATACTGGTGTGTTCCCTTTACATAGTTTAACATTAAAATTATAAACAAAACAATGCAGTTAACAAACCTGTTTACAAATTATCGCGCTGCTTAATATTACAACAAACACCAGTATAAAAGTAAACAAAGATGTTTACATTTATAGAGATTTCGGGGTGCCCTGGTAGTCTAGTGGGTAGTGTGCTAGACTATTAGTGTGAGGGTCGTGGGTTCGATTCCCACCAGAGACTCTGGTCTGTGACACTACACCGAGCATATGGTCAAGTTACTCCGCTCGTATAAAAATTAGAATATAATTTGTAATTGTATTGTAATTAATAAATAAATAAATAAATATAGAGATTTCGAGAAGGCGAAGTTATGAACTTTCGCAATTTACGAACTCATATTTTAATCGTTTTTAGAAGGTAAAAACGTAATATTTCACTTTTCCACCCAATTTTCCACCATAATGTTTTAATGTTTTGCGAATGATTTCATCAATTCCGCATAGAAGAGTAAATAGTTGTAATAAAACACGAAATGGCAATGGGAAAAAGGGGAAAAATTAGCTACGAAACTGATAATTAAGAAAGTTACATTAAACAATATTTATATAATTCAGAAATGAGCCCCATTGCTGATCATGATTTATCGAGCGCGCTCATTGCAACATATCGTTGTCAACGATTGCATACCTTTAGTTCCTGGTACAGTTTAATTTCATTCGGGCATAGATCGAAGTCACTACGAAAAATTAGACAAGTTCTGCTGTGAGAAAATCCAAAATGTTTCGATGAACGTCTAAGTGCCTGCCTCAAACTATTGCACACTCTCACGTACTACGGCAATGTTTTCAGCAGATCTTGCATTTTTTCGACATATGAGTTTTGGTCGTCTGATTACGGATTTATTCAGCACATTACGAATAGACTTCGCTAATAAAATGTGCGAAGCATTCGGTTGTTTGCCCGAACAGAACACCCATGATAATTACACATTTGACAAATGCTTAAATGCTCTTTAAATATTTTAAAAAGTAATTGTTGAAAAACTTTTAAATTTGCCCTTAATATAGGCAACACTTTAAAGCCATAAATTATGACAGTAAATGCTGTCACTGAATACAAAACTAAATAATAGAATGAAAAAATAAGAAAGAAATACAGACCTTCAAAGTAAATATACATACATACAATACTCGTATACCATAATGTTTACATTACTCATACTCAACACATTGACATACTTGCCATACACACCCTTATACGTTTGCATAAAGACCAAAAAATACATACACTGTGTATGCATGTGCATGTGTATGTAAAATAAAAATTTTTATTTTATTGTATGCATGAATGTTGTTTTTTCGTACACTTAACTGTGATTGTTTTGTACACCGTTCTTTTGGATACTTTTTTCGTATATGTTGCGCGTCTTTTGTTCTGTTTCTTATTGTTGTTCATATGATGGCAGTAGAGTGTTACATTTTTTGTTCCGTTTCTTTTATAGCTGTAGCTGATGCTGATGCTGTTGCTTTCATTGTTCCTCTTAGAGGACTGGTTGGTATTGTTTACCAAAAAGACTCCCTAATGGTTTAAACAGTGGACGCAGTACAAAAAGCTGAGAGGCCTACTAGTATGTGTCGAAAAACAATACAGTTTTCTTTATATGCGAAACATGATTGTGGTGATTCAATGTAAAAAAAAAGAAAATGTATGCAGTTTTTATGAATAAGAGCGTATCTCCTGAACATAAAAATGTTGAAGTCATAAATCACTTTCTACACAGCGAGAGAATCAGTAGCTGTAATACTATAAACACAATGAACGCAACACAGCAATCTGTCAAAAATAGAATACGTGGATGTTTTGGGAAATTATTGCTTTAAAGGCAACGCTACAACAAGCAAATTGTTGTTGCAAAATTGCTGTATTTGCTATGTTGCGATCATTGTGTTTATAGCATTATAGCTACTATTCCTTGTAGATTGCAAATAAAATAAAATTAGATTTGTGTTTAGTTTTAATTAAAATTCTTTATTATTTGCCCAATTCTGCGTGCCACTGTTTACAACTATATGTGGACAACAACAATTGTCTTTTTTTGTTATTTCACTCTTTGCATAGATAGTAACAATTACTAGACAAGTATTCAATAAATCTTAACTTAAAATTTTAAGTTTTAAATGAAAACAAATAGTCTAAAAGCCAATCTATTAAATTACACAAATAATGAAAAGCAATATTCTATCAACAAAAGAAGAAAACATAATCTCCATGTAAACGGTGTGCTACAGACGTATAAGTGATATCCGCTAAACAATATTGAATTAAATATGACTCATACGTAAAGTATACCATCCATGTATGAACTAACAAGAAAGCAATGACATGTATGTGGAATGAAATTTTTCGTCAGTATATAAATAATATAATAAATAAATAATATTGTTACATTTTTACCTTTTAAAAACCTTTAAAATATGAGTTCGTAGATTGCAAACAAAATAAAAATAAATTCATGTTTATTTTTAATTAAAATTCTTTATTATTCGGTCAATTCTATGTGCCACTCTTCACAACTTGATGTAAACGACAACAATTGCTTTGTTTGTTATTCTTCTTTGCACTATTTTGCATAAACAATAACAATTACTAATCAATTGTTCAACAGATCATTGTTACGGAGAACTTCCAACCACGATTACTTTTTTCAATCACACCGCGTCTTCACACAAGACTGACTGAACTCAATCACTCGTCTGCTTTGCCTTGCTTTTATATGGCAGAGTAAACAGCCAGATGAATGGTCTTGAAGGCTAATGTTCATGACATCGCCTTCTCGCAATTTCTATAAGCGTATACATCGTTGTTTGCATTTGTTCTTCTAGTGTTGTTTGTGTATTTTTGTTTACTTGTGTACCATTTTTTATGCTAGTGTTTGTTATTATGTTAAGCAATACGATAATTTGTAAACAGATTTGTTTACTGCATTGTTTTGGTGTTGTGGCTTTTCTTTATAATTTTAAAATTAAGTGATGTAAAAGCAAAACGTCAATATCTAGATTTTTCATTTTTGTGACAATATTTTTCAAGTATTAATAGGAGCATTCAAGTCCCTCATTTTCTTAAGTCAGTCCAAATGATACTTCATTCAATCTTTCGATTTTTGAATCATTTTCCGGTGTCTCCAGGTCTATTTTAAGGCTACTCGACAGTGTACAGGAGAGGGCAAGTGTGTAAAGTATTCACCGCCACAGTGTGGTTTGAATTCCGCTGTATTATTGCTACTTTAACTGAATATGCTCAAGGGAAACGGTTCGCATTCTAACAGTCTAGTGAGACACTGAGTTGTTGGTAGTTTAGCTTACTGGTTTGCGCCATCAGGATTACTGTAGAAGCTGCCATAATGTGGAGGAAACACACATTTCTGAGTGCCACTATTCACAATTTGAACTAAATTTTCAAACCACGATTATTTTCTTCACACGAAACGCGTCTTCACACAAAACTGACTGAATTTACATTGAGTCCATTGCATGCTTTGTCTTGAATTTTATATGACAATGTAAACAGTCTGATGAATAATCTTGAAGTCGAATATTCGTGGATTCACCTTCTAGAGATCTCTATAAATGTAAAGGTCGTTGTTTCACTGTTGTTTGTGTATATTGTTTACATTGCTTGTTGTTGCATTTTTGTTTACTTGTTTATCCCCTTTTTTACTGATATTGTTGGTGTATTTTTGTTTACTCGTTTATCATGTAAACAAGTTCATTGTTTTTTGTTTTTCTAGCTTTGTTTATTATTTTAATGTTTCCATTTTTGTAAAAATATATTGGGGTACCTAGATTTATACTGTCCTACTGTGTGTTTTGTAGTCCTACAATTCGTTTGTTGAACTCTGTTTCTGCAGAAGTCTTTCCTGTCACTTATATTATAAATAGATTAAAATCTTATATCCACAAATACTACATTCTCTTTCCTCCTCCTAAAAAATCTTTTCTTGAGTCCAACACAATGCGCAGCATGAGTGGAAGCTATTCCCTGATTGTTGTCGTAAGGATAAAAAAAATTATTAAAAAAGGAACTTAATACAATCAAGTTTCTCATTGTTTACTTGGAATTTTACAATTATATTAAATATTTTATTAAGTGATTTAATTTTACATTAACAACAACATAAAAATACAATTTTATTTAAGCACGTGCCAACCTTATAATCGTTCGCATTCGACTTAAAACATCATACTCCAGAAATAGATTATTTTTTTTGCTTTTTTTTTTAAATTTTGATTTTAATTTCGATTAAATTGCTTTACTTGAATTGCTTTTATTATTTTATGAATGTTTTAAAGCCTACATTGAATCCAAGTGTTAAAAGGATGGGGGTCATATCAAGCCACTGGTCGCACACCATTCTGTTAGAAATTAGAAATTTGAATTAAAACTGTTTTTACGTACCATTACAAAACATTTATATTACCTGCTGTTTATTGTATTTTTGTTTGACAGAAGGATTTAAAAAATAATTAATTTAAGGTTTTACAACAAAGAAGGGAATTTATTTTAAAGAAAAATAAAAATTAAAGCAGACAGAAAGCAAATCCGTTAAAATCACGCGAAAGAATAAAATCCTTTTATTTTATGTAATAACGATTCTAAAGGGTATTTTGTTACCAAAAAATATTTAATTGTCCTTTTCGAACCAATAAAGTAAAATCCGTGTAATATGAAAATAAAAGAAAAAGTTATATAGTTCTTTATATAAAGTAAATTGATGTTTACGTTCTAATTTTTAAATATTACAGACTCTCACAAATGTAAAAATTTGGATGCAACAGGAAAAATAAATCAGTAAACAGAAAATATATTGTTACGAAAATGGAAATGGTGCTTTGCTTTCACATCGTTTAAATTGTACACAAAAGATAAAAAACCAAAATAATGAACTTGTTTACATGATAAACAAGTAAACAGCAATATACGAACAAAACACCAGAATAAAAAAGTGATAAACAAGTAAACAAAGAATGCAACAACAAACCTGCAAGAATAAATGTAAACAAAAATACAGAAACAACAATAATGAAACAACGATGATTACATTTATCTCGAGAAAGTGAAGCCACGAAAATTCGACTTCAAAATCATTGAGGCTGTTTACTTTGCCATATAAAAGGCGGGCAACGGAGCCAGCAAAAATTCAGTTAGTCTTGTGTGAAGATGCGCGGTGTTTGAAGAGGATAACCGTAGTTTGAAGATCTCCGTTATAAAGATATGTCGAACAATCGGTATTAAGTGTAAAGAAGAATAACAAACAAAGCAATTGTTGTTGTTTACATCAAGTTGAAGACAGTGACACATATAATTGTGTGAACAATAAAGAGTTTAATTAAAAATAAACACAAATTTATTCTGATTTTATTTGAAATATAAAACGTAGCAGTATATATTGAAGCAAAAGTTCATACGCCCTCAAACAGAATTACTTACCTTCCAAATTTAATAAATTTCAGCAGCAGATATCTGCAAACTTTTTAAAAGAACGCATTTCTCCAAATGATTACTGCATGCCAAATTTAGTGTTATTCAATATATGGCGAGAGAAACATATCGAAGACGACAAAAAAGTAGCTATCTTTGCCCATTTCTTTTCTTTTTGCTGAGAGTGATTGTAACGAAAACTTTAAAAAAATATAAAGAAGCAGTCACGAATATCTTTTTCAAATGTGAATACAAAATGGCATTAAAATTTTTATAGTTTGAAAGTTTTTGAAAGTTTACTGTTTGGCTTAAAGGCAGTACTTCGTTAAAAAAAAAAACTGAGTATGAAAAAGGGCATAAACAAGTACGCAAAAAGGCAACAACAACACTGCAAGGACAAACGTAAACAGAATACACACACAGCAATAACGTAAACAACATGTTTACATTTATAGAGATTTCGAAAAGGTGAAGTCAATCTCCTTCAAGAGCATCCATCATACTGCTTACCCTGCGATATAAAAGGCAAGACAATGCAGACAACGAAGTCAGTAAAAATTCAGTCAGTTTTGAGTGAAGACGCTTTGCGTGTGAGAAGAGAATAATCGTGGTTTGAAGACCTCCATTATTAAGATATGCCGAACAATTGTTAATGGTTACGCAAAAGAGTGTAAAGAAGAATAACAAACAAAGTAAATTGTTGTTGTTTACATCAAGTTGTGAACAATCGCACATAGAATTGTACGAATAATGAAGAATTTTAATTAAAACTAAGCACATATTTATTTTTATTTTTATTTGCAATCTAGGAGCTTATATTTTAAACGTTTTTAGAAGCTAAAAACGTAACAGTATACTGAATGCCACATGCTTCCAATTCATACATCTTCCTCGCACCTTAACTATGGTATACTGTTTGTACTAATTTAATGCAAATCCAGAAAAACATGTTTACTCTTATTTGTGCTTAAAAATTCACTAAATCTTGCCTTGGCAGAGTAAATAGTCTGATGAAAGTTCTTGAAAGCGAATATTCATGACTCCTCTATAAATGTAAACATGTTTTTTGTGTACTTTTTTACGTTTGTTCTTGGAGTGTTGATGTTGCATTTTTGTTTACTTGTTTATCACTTTTTTATGCTGATATTCGTTGTTGTATTTTTGTTTACATATTATCATTTTTATACTGGTGTTTTGTTGGTATATTTTTGTTTACTTGTTTCTCATGTAAGAAGTTCATTATTTTTGTTTTTGTGGCTTTTGTTTAGAATTTAAATGATGTACAACCGTTTTCGTAACAATATATTCCCAAAATAGTGTAATTTAAAAACATCGAAGTTTATTTCATAAACATATAGTTGAAATACGAGGTAATTTCGATTAATTTTTGAAATTTAATTAACGTCATTTATTAGTATATGATGACTGGTACCTTCAAAATATTTGTTTCTAGCTTACCTTCCATTTCAACGGCTATCGAAATTCATGTAGTTTTGGTGTAAACGTTATCACTCATGTGTACCTTTACAGAATTGTTTCCACAATGTTCATTTTATAACAACGATTATATGTACATCAAATCATTTTGATTTCTTGCTACCACAAACATTTTGATTGAAAGGCAATTTTGATTTTCACAAAATTGATTTTAGTAATAACAGAATTATTTTCGTTGTTCTGTTGTGCCGTCATTATTAGACTACTACTTTTGAAAATTCTAATTACCTGTTATGAAACCTAGCGCCATTTACGCGCTTTGCAAAAATAAATTGAAATGTTCGTACCAGTAAAGTGGAATTAGTATTCTGCCGTAATATTCCAGGAATTCCGTATTAAAGCGCACTTAAATGTACCAACTGATACATTTCAAAACATTTTTTGCTGAGAGTACTACTGTTATTTTTCGAAAAGTACAATTCGCTTGAAATTTAATGAATGAATTGTGTTGGAATGAACTACAAATTCCGTAATTAGAATAAATGCCTGTACTAATAAAGGAGAGAAATTCGCAAAAAAAAAAAAATAATAAATAAAGAACAACTTCTGAGAGATGTGAAATTTCAGTATTTAAATATTCATAATAAATATTCATATCTCTGGAAATCGCTCAATATTGTGGCGTGTGTTGTTGATGATTTATAATTTTCTTAAAATTGCCGAGATACGTCCCCATGCTCTCGAAAAAATTCACAAAAATTGGTCCAATCCAATGAGATATTGTGCGGCCACCGCAGCAATCATATGAACGAAATAATATTTCAATTCTAAAATAATTGTTGCACAATTTCCAACCATTTTATTTTGGTTTTATTGCATTTTTAAATATAAACTTTTAAATCACCCGCCCATTAAATTTACATTATGCTCATTCTCACATATCGACGCCTCTATTCTATAATGTTCTTTTTTTTCTTGCATTTTTAAATTCTACGTTCTCTAACTTAAATACTTTCAAAATTTGGTTATGATGCGCCGATCCGTTCCGAAGTTATAGGGAAAAATCTACTTAGAAGACACATATAGTCGTATATCGCGTGAAAACTTTGAGAGCTCATAATTCAAAACATACTTTTTCGACTTAGAATGTTATAGAACGGAGGCGTCGATATAATAGCGCAGTTCACAATCTTGGGCAAATGGTCTGGCATCATGGCATTTGCAAATGTTGGGTATTTCTTTTACCATACACTAACAAAATACACAGAAATACCCTTGCCATGGTTTGGCAAATATCCCACACTCAAACCCGTAGTTTATATTTCCCATACTTGAGCAAATGAACAGCTGATCATAAAAATAAAAACATTGAAAATAAAGTCACAAAAAATGGAAACGTACAACGTAAAAAAACGAATTAAAAGAGAAGAGCCGATTAAAAAATGGACAGAGGACGAAATGAATAAAATTATAAATAAAAATTATAAATATAAATAAATAAAATAATAAATTATATACTAGTCAGCTGTGTGTTGAGAAGTTTGCAATAAGTGTTGCAAAGTTAAACAAAAAACCGTTCACAATTAACGGCAAATATTTAAAATGGTATAAATTTACCATATAAATGCCCAGGGTTGTGAACTGGGCTAATATGTAAAATTCATTTATGACAAGTACATATGTGACGTATGAGTGATATTTAATTCCATTAGTTAGAAACATGATAAAATCAAAGAATTTTTATTGCATACTTTTCAGAGTAACTAAACCAATGTAATGTGGTGCGTATGAGTAATATATCGCAAATGCAGTTCAATAGAAAGTATACGATGAATAATACGAAATTAAGGATTTGCAAGCTATGATATGACAATTCTAATGGATTTTGAAAAAATTTTAAGTAAATACAAAAACCACAATTCTAGGCTATACTCTAGTGTGTACGACAACATGGGTTTGTATCTTTCAAATCCTCACAACAAAAAATTAACAAAAAATAAACTTTTCGAATGAAGCTCTTTTTATCTTGGTGGGTGCGTTAATAAGCAAAATTGCCGTATTTGGGCACAAAAAACCCCCACGTGGTATTAAAGAAGCGATTGCATTCATTACGAGTGACTGGTTGGTGCGGCAGTTTAATTAGCCGAAATGATGATGTCAAATGTGTTATGCCAAGAAACTAGAGGCAATTGAGCATTTGAAGTTCAACATTCATGATGCCATTTACTAAATACGACCCCATACACTCGATAAAGTGCATGAACATTGGTCCAATTGAATGAGGTACTGTGAGGCTAACCGCAGCAGCCAAATGAATGAAATAATATTCCATTTCTAATCGGAACAATTGTAGTTCACAACAATATAATAAATTTTACAAAATTTCAAACCGATTTTGTTTGATTGCAGTTTTAAATTTGAACTTTTAAATCGCCAACTCATTATACTTACTCATCATTCACATTACGGTCATAAACATATTTAATAGGTAAAATCCTTTCATGACAAGTACATATGTTACGTATGAGTGATATTTAATTTCATTACTTTTATACATGACAAAATCGGAGATGTTTTGTTCCATACTTTTCAGAGTAACTATTCCAGAACATGTAATATGATGCGTATAACACAGCGGTATCAATAATACGGTAAAAAAAATACGGTTGCAAAAATATCGATAATATCTTTTATTTAAATTCAAAGGTTGAAAGCGCTTAATGAAAAACCCAATATAAAACTGTACTGATTTTGTTTTTTTTTAGCATTCTAACATATTTGATCGAAAGGAGAAATTACCATGAGAATTCATGCAGAGTTATTCATGTGCTTTATGTAAAGTTTGAATGTACAGCGGCAATAGGCATTGAAAATGAAAATAAAACAGTGGCGGATAAAACTTTATACAATCTTAATAGTAACTAAAAGTAGAATTCTTAAGTTAATAGAAATACTTAAGGTGTTAAAATACAAGAATAAATTATGAAAATTTATGTGGTTTTTGTTTCATAATTTCAGATTAAATTCTTGTTTCATTCATTTTCTTTTAGAAGCCGTTATTCACGCTATATGTTTATATTCTTCTCCTCTTCTTTTTCAGAAGAACAATAAATAAAGAAAATTCACAAATTGTGTAAGAGTCATGCGAAGAAATATTTGCATAAAACTTGTTAACATAATAAGTACGGTAGAAGGTATTTCTACTGATGAAGATTTTTTTATTGGAATCACAACATAGCAAAATTCCTTATAACCACTCAGCTAAGCTAAGGTGATATTAAAGGGGCGGTTCATTTATCTTTCATCATAAGCGAAAAAAAAAAAATTTCATTTTATGAAAGTAATACTTCATGTTCACGCAAATCACAAGGCATTGTTATAAAGTTCCTGAAAAGAGTTGGGGTTTATATTAAACGTAGAAGAATTTTATAATGAATTCTTATTAAACTAGCAATAAATTCTTTTGTATAAAATAAATTCCTTTTTTTTATTTTATAAATGTTATTATAGGTTAAGACTTTAAAGAGGGTTGTTTGTTAAGTTTAAAGGATAATTGAACACAAAAAGTTTAAATTTCATTTAAAAACTTAAACTTAATTTTAATATGAAGATCAATCAACACTTGGACTCTGTGTTTTTGGGAAAACGTTCGCAATCAGAAACTGCGTATTTATTAAGTTAACACACCACCTACTAGTCTATAGGGACTTCTCATACTTATTGGTAAGAACTAAATATGATCTATACAGCGTAAATTTAAAAATGCAATAAAACAAAAAAGTTTTGAAATTTTGCCAAATTAATTTTTTTTGTTGTGGAGTACAATTGTTCCGGTTAGAAATGGAAGATTATTTCGTTCATAAAGTTGCCGCAGTTGCCATCACAGTTCCTCATTCGATCGCACCAATTTTCGTTCCCTTTTTCGAGTGTTTGGGGTCGTATGTTGTCATTCAAATGATCAATGGCCTCTAGTTTGTCTGCATAACACTTTTTTTGAATGGTGACACACAGAAAATAGTTCAACGGTGTCAAATCGCAGCTTCTTGGCAGCCAATTCGCTTCTTGGCAGCAATTTCGACACCATTTCGGCTAATTAAAAGATCAGCAAAGGTTTAACGCCATAAATCGATTGTGGCATGAAATATGTGGCAATTAGCACCATCCTGTTGAAACCTCACCAATACCTTGAAGGTTATCATGGTGCAAAAGGTGTCTCCATTGCCCATAATAGTTGCGCCGTCCTCATTTTTAAAGAAATATGGGCCACTGATGTCCCCACTCCAGAAGCCTCACAAAAAAGTCACTCGTAATGATTGCATTGGCTTCTGTAAGACTACGTGGGGATAGTCTAAGACTCAAACACAATACAATTTTGCTTATTAGATGAAAATGAGCTTCATCAAAAAAATAAATTTTTTGGCCAAATCGTCAGTTGGTTCAATACATCCTAACGTTGCTCAAGCGTAAATCGATTCATTACGTTCAGTGGAAATAATATACTTAAGTTTGTGATAGAATAGAATGACATAAGTATTGCCAGATTCGAAATAACCGATGGTTCAAATTTAAACCGATAGATAACCCACCCATTATAATGAACAGAGTTCTTCAACCCCTAAATTTATTGTCATAAACAGGAAGTAGTCCGCAATATAACCTCGGTTTATAAAAAAAAAATGAATTCTTTTGAAACACCAGCCTTTTGATACCGTGCGAGGTTTCAGACAAGGCGACCCCTTATCATGCGATCTCTTCAATTTCGTCATGGAGACTGTTCTGCGAAAGGCTGGTGTGCATCGCAATGGCACTATTTTTCAAAAAAGTGTCCAGTTGCTTCCGTACGCTGACGACATTGACATCATAGGCGTACCAAGCGAGATGTTATTGCTGTCTTTAGTGTTATTGAACGGGAGTCTACTAAGATGGGTCTGGCAGAAAATGAGCCAAAACAAAGTATGTATATATTATCGACAAGTAGAGATGTGCGGCGTATTGATTATCAGATTACGGCCGATAACTATACTTTTGAAACAGTCAAGGAATTCATCTATCTTGGCGCCGCCGTTACCACCAAAAATGATATCAGTGTGGAGATCAAGCGCAGGATCATTCTTGCCAACAGTTGCTACTATGGTCTCCATTGAGTAGCAGAGGCCCCTCTCGTACGACAAAACTGCGGGAAGCTGTGGAAGTCGGCGAAGGGGACGACCTTGTATCCGTTGGAAGGACCAAATAGAGGAAGCCCTGTCATCGATTAGTGTGATTGGCGTAGGCTCGAAAGAAGCAGAGGCTCCTGGGAGGATGTATAGACCAAGTTATACATAACATACATACACACACAATTGGTAATTACAACCCTACAGTCAGGATTGCGATCTAGCTCCTCAGACCACTTATGCTGTATGTGTTAATTATTTGCATGAGTGGCAGGACCTACAGTTTAAAGTCATACAATTTTTACTTGGATTTCGCCTTTGTACCTGACTGAGAGCAGTGGAATTCCTAACAATACTTTTACGTGTTTATATACTAAATAGTAAACTGGATGTATGTAAACTATTGGGTACAGAGGCGCCAAATGGGTTAATAATTTACATTTACATATTTTATAACAATATTTCCAGTAATTATAGGTAGAAATACCCTTTTTTCGCTTAAACATTTAAGTCATTAACATCATGGTTCATCAACAAATTTACGGTAAATTTTAACTGTCATCCTGTTAAATAGTATTAGAATTTGCGGTAACTGACATTTTGACATGCCATAATATTATATGAAATTCTAAAGTTGCACATGACATATATTGATTTGAATTTATACCTTTCGTTCTATTTTCGCAAACAATGAGTGGCACTTTTATTTATACCATTAAAGGATTCACAAGCTATAGTAAGTAAAATACCACACACACACACACACACTTCCTAAAACATTACCAGTAGATTCTTTCACAGTTTGCCACAAATAACAGGGTATTATACATGATTATTCATAAATTTTGTGCACTTACTTGAATATGTGTTCATATGTATTTCAAGGCGTAAAAGTTATGTTATAAAATTTACCTACCAGCAGTTGAAAACTGATTCAAATGTTTTCCAGTGCCATAGAATCTTATTGAAATAATATACATATATTATTTAGAGTCTTCCAACAGGGATTTCCGAACATTTAAAATCATTTATCAAATTGTACTATAAAAACATTGAATGCAATGCAAAAACAAAACAATTTTGCAATTGCAGTATAAGGTAAGCTACATCCGTATCAGAGATCAGCCATAAGTATTCCAAAAGATGAGTAGAATCGAATCGTACTTATAATTTCCGATACTTATAAGCATTCATACTTATTTTAATATCATACTCATACTACACATAGTCAAAGTTTGAAGTACTCATCGTACTCATACTTAACAATAATCATAGTGTTATTGATTTCGACTCTCCTTTACTCAACATTTACAAGAATCACAAAATAAGTATGATTCGCATACGAACACTAAAATACTCACTAGAAGGTTGTGTGTTTGCTTTGCTTGGTGTCTGTGTCTTTTTCTTTCTTCTCTTTTTTGTAAATGCAACAACAAATATGACTGTAAATTTTGATGTCAATGTTGTACTCATACTCATTGCAACCTGTACTTATAAGTAAATGCTGTAGTGAGTACGAATGAATCAGAGAAGTTGAAATTCAATACTGTTGACTCACTCATACTCAAAATTTCATGAGTACTCATGAGTAGCGAAAAAATGATTCATTGCTGATCTCTGATCCGTATTAATTATAATAAAGACAACAGCAGCAAAGTATAAGTGAAAGAAATAAAAGACGCACAGTTGGTGCCACTAAGACGTTTTTTGCATTTTATTTCATACATAGCGTTCGTAATATTACTATTTCACGCATGCTATTGTATTGACAGCATTAATCGTCGTTTAGCCAGCACAAATCCTCTCACTGTGAGCACTAATTCTCTCATTGCTTCGAATAAAAATAGAAATTTGCCTTAAAATCAAACAGCATATTCGTTGTTTGTTGTCATGCTGCCTTTAAAATGATCACTTAAATATACACACATGTTTTCCGAACCTTTTGATACAGCGCGAGGTTTCAAACAAGGTGATTGGATCCCAGACTTAGGCTGATAACCATACGTTCGATATAGTCAGTGAATTTGGTTATCTTGGGTTGGCCGCTACCACCAAGAATGATGTCAGTCTCGGAGATCAAGCGGAAGATCACTCTTGCTAACGGATGGTACTCAATAGTCAATTGAGTAACAGAGACCTCTCTCGTACGACAAAACTAATACTCTACAAGACGCTCATCCTTCCCATGTATACTATTAAGCGCTGAAGTAACAGACTTAATAGTATTTGAGAAGAAACTCTTACATAATTCAGATATGCACCTTTATTGCGTAAATAGCAATAAAAACCATTATTGAGTTAAATATTTCAAATAAAGTTTCAATTAATTATTGCGCAATAAATACGAAAATTATTATAATATTGAGTAAAACTTAAAATGCAGCACTGTCATAAGCATGTTCAGTGTGCATATTACAATTATCCGAACACTTTGACAACTCAAATGTTAACAACGACAAAAAAGAAACAAACAAAAAAAAAACAATGTTGTTGAAACAACCACCTGTTTGGTTTACCAGCTGTCAAATTGAATAATCAGCTGAAGTGCGTATATTATTATGCCTGACCACTTAAAATATTGTACTCAATAAACCGAATATTGACTCCATAAAAGTGCATATCTGAACATAGTATAAGATCCGTGGTCCAGTGCAAGTTGGCGATTCGATTCAGCAATGAGTCCTTAACGATGTGGACGTTGTGAAGCGTATTAACATTTAGCGGCTGCGCTGGCTCGCCCAATGTCGTTCGAATGGATGAGAATGCTCCGGCGAGAAGGGTAGTTGGAAGAATCAAGTCGAGGAAAACGTGTCATTGATTGGTGTAACTAATTAGCGAAGGTGCGCAAAAAGCAGAGGCGCCTAGAACGATGTGTTGAAGCTGGGCAAAATCCAATAATCGGATTGTTAATGGCCAATTAAGTAATTTAGTAAGTATCCACACACGTATTCTATTTTTGAGAGATTGCTACGTTCGCTGCATTGTGTTTCTTCTGTTTACAGTATTAGATGTCGTATATTCAGTCTGTTTTTCCAAAACATATTGTTACGTTTTCACCTTTTCAAAAACGTTTAAAATATGAGTTCGTTGATTGCAAGCAAAATAAAAATAAATTTGTGTTTAGTTTTAATTAAAAATTCTTTCTTGTTCGCACTATTTTTGTGTGTCACTGTATACAACTTGATGAATCCAACAACAATTTGCTTGTTCGCTATTCTTCCTTCCACTATTGCAGCAGATCTTTACAACGGAGATCTTCAAACCAAGACTGTTCTCTTCACTCGCAACGTGTCTTCACACAAGGCTGACTGAATTCTTATTGCTCGTTGCCTGCTTTGTCTTGCCTTTTTATATGCCCACGCAAACAGTCTGATGAATGTTCTTGAAGTCGATCGTTCGTGGTTTCGCCTTCTCAGGAAGTCTGTCGCGACTTCATTGTTGTTTGTGTATTTTGTTCTAGTGGCTTGTTGTTGCCTTCTTGGTTTCTTGTCTATCCCCTTTTCTTTCATACTGATGTAGTTAGTTTACTTGAAACAAGTTCATTGTATTTGTTTGTGTAGCTTTTGCTTATCAATGTTGAACGATGTTACACCGCATCAATTTTCGTAACAATTATCAACTGACCCTAATTTTCAACGAAAAATCATTTGCTGTATGAAGGCCGTCAATGGCTAGCACTATGGGCTGCAGATTATAACATACACAATTGGCCATTACAACCCTTCAGTCAGGATTACGGCCTAGCTTCTATAACCTTCTGCTGGCATGAATTGGCTGACATGAACACTGACATTGCTCCAATGATGAAATACAATTGTGTAAGGACTTTGCCCTTTCAATGATAGTGTTCAAACCGTCGATGCGAGACTATACAGAAAGACACCTATTTCCATTGCTCCCAGTTACAAATCGCTGTCCTTTAGATGTCATATTAAACGCAATTATTTGAAAATTTTATTACATCAGCTTCCTTCTTTGATATTACTTTAAAAATAGAGAAAAAACAAACGGAAATAAATTTAATATTTTGTTCTCAAAAAAAATTTTTTTTTTCCTTTAATTTACAACTTGCAATACGTCTTTATACAGTCTCTGCGGAAAAAATACATCCCGCACTTAATGAAGTGTAATTTATTTCTATTCATAAAACACAACTGCAACAACTACTTTGAATACAGCATAATTGTATATTTGAATGAAATTCATTAATTATTCAACAGTTGCAGTTGCACAGGATGTTCTCTATAGCATGATAACAGGATTAAATTTTATGCGTCAATGATTAAATTTACTACCGACATTGCTTTGAATACGATTTTTCTTCAAATGTTAAAAGGAAAATAAAAGGGGGGAAACTGTAAAATGTATGAAAGACAGTATCAGACTACATTTAAAGGATTCATGTTACGAGGGCGATGGTTCGATGTTACAATTTTATTAACACTTGTTTGCATTTTTAAGCAATTGCCATTTAAAAGCGTAACTCTTAAAATACATTTCTATCTATTCTTTCATTAAGCGATTCCTAACTTTAAATTTAAATAAAATAAATTATGTGTGAGATATCATTGGAATTTTTTATTCGTTTTAAGTCTTTAAAATGCATGCCATTATGGTTTTTCGATTAAAATTATTGCCAACTGCTCCAGAGCCTATTCAGCGAACAGAAGTAATCGTCCACGGTCGTCCAAATATATAGATGTAGTCGCCGTAGTCTAGTAGGTAGTGTGCTGGCTTATTAGACGCGAAGCCTCGGTTCAAACCCCAGGCTAGACATCTCAAATAAAACGAGATTTCAGAGACTTCCTCTCAGCAAACTTCTGGTAAACAACTCTGAGAGTAAATAAAATTGTCATGAAAAAGTTTCTCAAACAAACAAAAAGTAGTCGTTCGTAGTCGACTTTAAACTCTAGGTCACGCCACTCATGTATAAAAATTAGCACATATAACACAAGTGGATTGAGAAGCTAGGCCAACTATGTACATATGCGTCAGAGATCAGCAATGAGTATTGAAAAAAATGAGTAGATTCGAATCATAATCATAACTTCTAAAACTTATATGCATTCACACTTATTTTAATATCATACTCATACTATTTATATTCGAAGTTTGAAGTACTCATCGTACTCATACTTAACAATATGCATAACGTTGATTTTGACTCTCCTTTACTCAACATTTACAAGAATCACAAAATAAGTATGATTCGCGTACGAACACTACAATACTCACTAGAAGGCAGTGTGTTTAATTTGCTTGCTATCTTTGTCTTTTTCTTTCTTCTTCTTTTGTAAATGCAACAACAACTAAGACTGTAAATTTTGATGAATGATTAAAATCACTCGAATCATTTATGAGTATTATAAGTATTTTTATAAATGTATGAATCTGAATGGCGTATGAATCAAACATATTTCGAATGTTATGAGTTTGATGTCAACGTTGTACCCATACTCATTGCAACCTGTACTTATAAATTAATGTTGTAGTGAGTACGAATGAATCAGAGTATTTGAATTTCAATACTGTTGACTCACTCATATTCAAAATTTCATGAGTACTTATGAATAGCGAAAAACCGATTCATTGCTGACCTCTAGTATGTATGTATGTATGTATGTAACTTAAAATATGTTGATTCGATACAACGGCCATTAACAATTGCCCACGTGCCGAAGTCTTTGTTGAAGAATACGATATAATATCACAATATTTCGTGGCAAGAGTTATGTGCTTATGTACTTGAGTGGTGGTGACTCATTTGTGTGGCCCATAAGCAGCTATCATGTTCGTATGGCGTTTGAAACTTTGCTGGAATTGTCTAAACCCTCTAGAAGCAGTCTTACACACATTAATTGTATTTTAAATGTACAGGTTTTTATATTTATTTTTAATATGAACAATATTCATCAGCAACTTTCTCTCATCAGATTTTGGGTATATGCTCTGAGAGGAAATAAAACTGCTACGAAAAGTTTCCCAAAATTTTGTCGTTCGAAGTCGATTTTAAACTGTAGGTCTCACATAAAATTATAAAATTAACACATACAAAATAGTGCTGTGAGTATGTACTCCATTGCTTCGAGTTCACTCAAGCTGTTTGGACATATTGGACAACCTTTTAACTTAAATCAATGGTAGTATTGTCGGAAACACAGATGATCAGACAAGAACTTTGCGAGGTAATAATTCCATTTATCCTGTGATCTTGAAATCCACATTTTAACTTAAAGTATAACAACTCCCTCCTCTGTTGTCGTTGTCAAATAAATTGTGAGTTGATTTGCGTCCCTGCAAAGGTGTTGCACCCTGCCTATATATATGAAGGATGACATTATTTGTGGCATTAGATATTATAGTAGGCATTAGAATTTATTTACAAGCATTGTAAGATATAATTCTGGTAGGAAAAATCCTGAGATGAAAGTTTGAGAAGCATTTATCAAACAAAAAACATATTGAAAATGAAATTTTCTGTTCTCTGACCATACTTTACTGTTCTACTGTAAATAAAAATCATTGGCATCAGATGTATTTATAAATATGGCCTTTTGGACTAGTGGCATTAAAATCTATAAACGTTCGGAGAAACCAACATCATTAACAAATCTATTTTGAATGAATCGATAAATACAGAATTTTTTGTGCGTGGCATTCAAAAGTACTTAAACGAATGAGGACAAACATATAAAAGCTTCAGAAGTAGAAAAATGGGGCAGTAAATAATGGATTTGTAAGAGCAATAGTAAAACGTAACACCTTGTATTAGAAATATTTTTGATTACTTGTTTACCATTTTTCTATGCTGGTGTTTTTTGTTCTATTAAGCAGTACGATAATTTGTAAACAGGGTTGTTCGCTGAATTGTTTTGTGTTTGTAGCCTATGTTATATAATGTCAAGCGATGTAAAAGCAAAACACCAGTATCTAAATTTTTCATTTTCGTAACAATAAGAAAATATCTGATACAAAAACAACAAAAAAAAATAAAACGCTATAAAATATAATAATCTTACCAAAATTTATACTCCTATCAGAATAAAAGACATTCAAGTAAAGAGTAGTACAGTAACATAAATATGTCTAAGAAATAACTTAACTCTCATGCCAGAAAAATATTAAGCTACACTTCAAAGCCGATCTTCGCTATGAACACAATATACGCAACGCAGCAAGCATAACAATTTTGCAATTGCAACCTGGGGTAAGCTGCATGCGTATTAATTATAATAACGATATCGACAGAAAAGCATAGAAACACAAAAAAAAATATACAATTCACTTTATCAGCCGTGTCACTAAAACGTTCTTTCGTAAAACGCGTTTTTAAAATCCATGTTATTGCATGTTATTGTGTGGACAGCATTAAACCCTGCATTGCCAGCAAGTTAATTGCTGCGAATAAAAATAACAGTGAGCCTTAATATGAAGCAGCTGCATTGTTGCTTTTTGTCGCGTTGCCTGTGAGATAATCACTTCTATATACTTTGCGGAACATTTCCATCCGACTGCTGGGTAGCGTAGTTCATTCGGAGGTAATGACAATTTTGGATCAATGGATCTTCGTCCACACGCTGCTCGGTCTTCGCTGCCAGGGATCCCTAGGAAATGTCCCCGCTGTCTTCACATTATTTCTGGGCGCTTCAGTGTCCCACTGGTCTGGGTCCCTGGGCACAGTAACATTCTAGGAAGCTGCAGGGTCGACGATCTCGTCAGGGCTGGTTCACTCCTTCCAGAATCCTCTGCAATCGACTTGGGTATGCCACTTAACTCGGTTAAGTTTGCCATTGTGCGGAAATTCTTTCGCGATGCCAATCTATCCTGTGGCAATGAGAAATCCTGCTCTACTCCTAGACTCACATGGCCCCTGATGGATAGAAGGCGCACCAACCAGTTAATCGGACTTGGTCATGGCATCATCTCAATTACTGTGACTATGCTTACAGGTCATTATGTTAAGGGAGATGCGGCACCCATTTAACGACTTCTGCCGTGGCTGCACATCCGCTTAGGAAAAGGAAACTGTTATCCACTTTCTTTGTCAGTGCCCATCTTTTGGGATGTGCACATTTAGGTTCCTCATATTCATGTCAGCTTGACGGACCCATCATCCATTGATGTCAAGGATATGGCTTCGGTTATCAAACTTTCGGGCTGGTTTTCCAGCGTAGGGTAGTCATGCTTTTAGTGTGCAGCCCTTGCGCTGATCAACTTCTTCTTCTTCCCTAGTTTGGTAGAACTTTGTCAGTACAGGGACTGCGTTCACCTGGCGTCTCAACGGGCCGTTATGCCTGCTCAAGTGAGCTTTTGGTTTCAAATCTACCACTCCAACCTAACCTAACCTATAGACTTTACTGTGTTTGCTGCGTTGCGTTTATTGTTTTATAGCATATGATCATATTTCCATCAAATGTATTAAAGTTTAGTTATCTCGCCTACGTTTGACACAGGCACACAATCTGAAGTTAAAATTAATACACACAACATTAGTGGGATGAGAAGCTAGGTAGTAATCCTGAGTGGTTGTAATGACTAATTAAGTAAGGTTGTGGCTCCAGATATTTCCGATGAATTTGACAGAGTAGGATTGCTCCTGGTGTTGGTAGTTACTTCTCTCGATATAATTGGGTCCGCCATCTAACGTTTTTTTTTACCTAGTGCTTATTTCGTGAATGGTAACACTTAGCTCATGTCTGATTTGACAGATAATTAGTTTTATCCTTCCGCTGAACGAATATGGTTGTGTATACGCCTGAACAACGCTGGGAAATCGACTTACAGACGACGCCGATTTTGGCAAAAAAAAATCAAAAAAAATTTTCAGATGAAGCTCATTTTGATCTTGGCGGGTATGTAAACAAGCAAAATTGTCGCATTTGGGGCACGGAAAACCAGCACGCATACATTGAAAAGCCGACGCACCCAAAACGAGTCACTGTTTGGTGCAGATTTTGGTCTAGAGGCATAATTGGGCCATTTTTCTTCGAAAATGAGCAAGGAGTGGCCATTACAGTCAATGGCGATCGTTATCGGGCCATGTTGAACGAATTTTTGTTCACAAGAATTGAAGAGGATGATATTGACAACATTTGGTTTCAACAGGACGGCGCTACGTGCTACACAGCTGAAGCTACACTCGATGTTTTGCGCCCTGTTTTTGAAGATCGTATTATCAACCGCAGAGCTGACGTCGTTTGGCCACCTCGGAGATGCGATTTGACACCGTTGGACTATTATTTGTGGAGTTGCCGTCAAAGATAAGTGTTACACCGACAAGCCAGAGACAATTGAAGCTTTAAAGGACAATATTCGTGAAGCCATTGGTGAAATACTGCTGAACACAATCGATAATGTGCTTAAAAATTGGACCGATCGTGTTGGCTACTGCATGGCCAGCCGAGGCAGCCATTTGAATGAAATTATTCCCCATTATTAATCGGAAGGATTGTACTTTCAAATAAAAAAGAAATTTGAGAAAATATTCAGTATTTTTTTTAAAGCATTTTCAAAAAAAAAAGAAGTTATTTGGCGGACCCTGTATTAAGCGTACTCAGGGATCACACTATACAGGTTGTTAGAGATGGGATCTCATCAGACGATTTAAGTTTAACTCAGGGGTAACGCAAAGCTTTGTTTTATCTCCAACTCTATTTCATTAACGATCATTTTTCTTTAACTTCTAATCCTTTCTACTCTTCGTCAGATAACAGCAATATTTGTCATTCAAATTCCTTTAATCGTAGACCAAGCACTTTGGAGATTAAGATGAGAAGGAGAGCTGTGGTTCAATCCCTGGCTCAGACATCTCAAACAAAATGAATTACAAAAAAAATATTTTTGATGAATTCTTCTCAGCAGTCTCTGGCAAAAACTCTGAGAGTGAAAAAAAAATTGTTATGAAAAGTTTCGCAGCTTCTCTATCCGGCATTCGAGGTCGATATTAAAGAGTAGGTCTCACCACTCGTGAATAAAATCAAACACCCAACATGAATGCTGTAAGAAGATGGATCGTTAATGCCAATCAACCACTATTCCCAGTAATTTTTTTTCTCCCTTTTTATAATATTTCGCCCAAAACTGAAAAAAAACAGGAAAACTTGTAGAAAACTTAATTCTCTAAGCACTCAAGTATTAAGTTGTTATTCGCTTGACTTTCTAATACAAAATTGTTTACAACATGATGAAAATTTCAAGCAGATGCAAAAAATGCGATACGTGCAGTAAAAGGAGACGAAAATTACCTTCCGTAAAAAACTTGTAAGGGATGATTTTTTAAGAGCTATAGGAAAATTAAAAAAAAACACATGAAATTCAGAAAAATGCATGAAATCTTTATTTGAATCGATAGTACGGTCCATATAATTTAAAGTTTGAAGATTATTTTATGCAAATGTTGACCGCGACTGCCCCTCAAATGGTCCATCCGCTTAGTCCAATTTTGGCATACTTTTTAAAACATTTCGGCCGGAATCTCACGAATAAATGCTTCAATGTTGTCTTCCAATGCGTCAATTGAAGCGGGCTTGTCTGTATAGACATAGTCTAAAGGCGTTAAATCGCACGATCTAGGCGGCCAATTGACCGGTCCCGAACGTGAAATAAAATGTTCACCGAACTCGCCTCTCAATAAGTCCATTGTTACGTGTGCTGTGTGGCATGTGGCACCGCCTTGTTGAAACCACAAAAAAAGAGTTGGATATCATCTCACGGTAGCGCTCAGCATTCACAGTTACGTTACGATTCGCAGCATCTTTGAAGAAGTACGGTCCAATGATGCCACCAGCCCATAAACCGCACCAAACTGTGAGTTTTACTGGATGCATTGGTAGCTTTTGCAATGATTCTAGCTGATCTTCACTCCAAAATCGACAATTCTTCTTATTTACGTATCCATTGAGCCAAAAATGAGCTTTTTTTCGATAGAGAAGTGGATCTTCGGCCAACTTTCCAAGAGGCCATTCACCAAAAATTCTGCGTTGCGGTAGGTCGTTCGGCTTCAATTCTTGCACCAGCTGTATTTTGAAAGGCTTCACACCTAAATCCTTCCGCAAAATTTTCCACGTTGTTGAGTAACAGAGTCCCAATTGCTACGAACGGCAACGAATTGAAAATTGATAGTCATCATTAACACTGGCCGATACAGCTGCGATATTTTCTTCAGTCCGCACTCTACGTAAGCGTGTTGGTGGTTTAATGTCCAGCAATGTAAATTTGGTGCGAAATTTAGTCACAATAGCCCGAATAGCCGCTTCAGTGGGTCGATTAAAACTACCATAAAATGGAAGAAGCGCGCGATAAACTTTCTTAACAGAGCACGCATTTTGATAATAAAATTCAATGATTTGCAAGCGTTGTTCATTTGTAAGACGATTCATAGTTAAATTATAGACCAAACTGAAGATGTTTGACAGTGAAACAAAACACGAAACCAGCGTGAGCTGTTTAAACCAGTGTTGCCAAAAAGATAATAGCTAAAAAATCACCCTTTACTTTACTTTACTTTACTTGTGCTTTCTCCTAAAATACTTATTAGTATAACCGTAAATTTTTTCCTGCTTCAAAATAGTTTAATGAGCTTTTAGTTCATAAATTAATAATTAATTAAGTAAATATGAGAGACATTATGTTTCTAAAAAAACCAAAATTTAAAGTAAATAATGAATACCTTCGAATATTGTAAATGTACTGAGAAATCTTCAAATCTTTTGCTAATATTCTAATTAAAATAAATCTAAACAAAACATATGTATGATAGTTTTTGAAGTTAATTACTCTAATATAAATTTTAAATTAGTTAAATTTGAATCAAAGCTAAAGACAGAATTAAACATGCACGTATATTTGAATATGGCATCATCATTTTCATTACTTTTATAATCATAATGTAACTATCAATTCATTTAGAAATTAGCCCCATCGATGAAATTCTTTTTGGATGAGAACTAGAGTTCCAGAGACATTCACTAAACACACGTCATTGTGTATGGTCGCCGAGACTGAACTCTGACAACTAATTGCACAGAGATTTTTCCTGAGCAACACTCATTAGATGACTCGTTTTCATGTAGTGCATTGTGTTGTGGAATACAGGCAGGATAGTCTATAGGAGAAAGAAAAGTGGTGGTAGGATTCAGCAATTTCTTTATATTATTACTAAAATTAATAATGAAGATACTGGTGCTTTAGTTTTATATCGTTTAACATTAAAATTATAAATAAAAGCTACAAAAACAAAACAATGAACTTCTTTGCAAATTTTCGCACTGCGTAATATAACAACAAACAACAGCATAAAAAATGGTTAACAAGTAAACAAAAATTAAACAACAAACACTACAAAAATAAATGGAAACAATAAAAATTAAACAAAAAATTTCATTTTATTTTTTTATTTTTTATTTTTAAATATCCACTGCAATTGCATTGAATAACCTCACACTGGGAGTATACTTAATACTTGATTCTATGTAAAATATATATTCCCCATACGCACCGATGCCCATACTACTAGTAGTGGAATTAATTACTTTGAAAAGTATGCAATAAAATATGAGTTTAATTTTGTCGTATAACGAATTAGTGGAATCTAATATCACTCATACGTATAATTGCTATTGAATTCAATATGGAATACATTACGCAGCCATACTGTCTGTACTGCCATAATTGTCTTGAAAAGTATGCAATAAAATATGAATTGAATTTTGTTGTATACGGAATTAATGGAATTGAATATTACTCATACGTTACATGTACATATTGCAGTATGAGATTTTGAGTAATAAAAGTAAAGATTGCAAATAATATATAGAAAAATTTGTGTTTAGATTAAATTAAAATTCTCTTTCTGTAAACAACAACAATTGCTTTGTTTTTTATTCCTCTGTTTATGCCTTTTGCAAATATGCAATAACAATTACAAGGCAATTATTCGACAGATCTTTGTTAAGCAGATCTCCAAACCACGATTACTCTGTTCAAACACACCACGTCTTCAAACAAGACTGACTGAACTTCTCTAACTGCGGTCGCATGCTTTTCCTTATCTTTTATATGGCAGAGTTGAAGTCGCCGTAGTCTAGTAGGAGCCCCAGGCCAGAATCCCGTAATCCTGACTGAAGGGTTGTAATGGCCAATTATGTATGTATGTATGTATGTTTATATGGCAGAGTAAACAGTCTGATGAATTTTCTTGAAGACGAATGTTCCTGACTTCAGCTTCTGGAAATCTCTATACATGTAAACATCGTTGCTTACATTTATTATTGTAGTGTTTTATGTATATTTTTGTTTACTTGTTTACCATTCGTTTTAGGCTGTTGTTATATTAAACAGTTTGGTTTTTGTAACTTTTGTTTATAATTATAATATTGAGCGATGTAAAAGCAAAACACCAGTATCTAGATTTTTCATTTTAGTAACAGTATCAAATATAAAATCTCACTTTATTCCTGATATTGATTAGAACTAAATAACCTTATTTCCATACGAAATTGAAATTGAATTGAAAAAGAAGTCTTGTAATGAAAATTAGAAAAAAAATTGATCTTCAGTTTAAAATTCAAGTTATTATTTCACAAATTTCACATAAAATTTATGCAACGAAAATTACGAGTATTGAAAAAATCTTGACTTAAATTTCATAAACTTACCTATGTATATGCATGCATATCCAAATAGAATACATCTGTATATATTTTCTACGGGAAAGATTTGTTTAAAAATAATTTCAGTACCAATTAATTACTTACTTGACGAAAATATTTGTGCATGGTAGAGGGTGTAGCAACTGTAATAAAACCAACAACTGGTTTAGTGATAATACCATCAACATTACCAGTCCACCTACACTACCAGTGATACTAGCAGCATATTCTACTTCTTGCCATAACAACACTAATTTGTTTTGCCATAACAACACTAATTTGTTTGTGACATTTTTAACCTTAATCCCATTAATTATTCTCAACATTAAGGCAAACGGCGAAAGCAGCTTTAATTAAACGCTGGGAGTAGTTCACCCTAATGCTGTGAGGTTTACTTAGAAACATGGGAGCAGTAGTTGTAATGGTAGTTAATATGAATCAAACAACTGCAACTAAGTTGATATGTGAATATGATGTAATTAAAGTAAAAGTAAAATGAAAACCAAATTCATTCGGTTTCTAGAATTGAAGAAAATAAAAAATGTTTAATTTTATAACCACCATTGTGTTGATTCATTATTTTTTTAATAATTATTTTTTTCCGTATAAAAAATGCCGAATAAGCTTTGGCATTTCGCCAGAAAATTGAGTAACAAGTATACAATGCTTGCTAATCATTGAACTTCATTATCAATATTTGTGCTGCGTGAATGTTTCCTACTTTACACTCAATGATGACTGCAACTTTCCAGTCAATAGAGCAAGATTAACTGTCAGAATTGATATGTGCTTTCAGCAGGCAGGTGCTTATTAGACGTACGGCCGTGGTTCAAACCCCAGCCCAGATAACTCTAACAAAACGAAATATGAAAAAATATTTCTTTTGGCGACTTCCTCCTATCAGTCTTATGACAAAAACTCTGCCAGTAAATAAAACCCAAATGAAAAGTTTCCTAAACATCTTGTCGTTAAAAGTCGACTTTAAAACATAGGTCCTGCCACTCATGTATAAAAATTAACACACACACAACATTTGTGGTGTGAGGAGCTAGGCCACTGTCAGAGATCAGCAATGAGTATTCAAAAAGATGAGTAGATTCGATTCATACTCTTAATTTCTAATACTTATACGCATACATACTTATTTTAATATCATACTCATACTACTCATATTCAAAGTTTGGAGTACTAATCGTACTCATACTTAACAATACACATGATGTTGTTGACATCAAACTAACAAAATACACAACCAATAATAACGTAAGATAACATGCTTACACTAACAGAGATTTCGCGAAGGCAAAGTCATTCTCCATCGAAAGCATTCATCAGACTGTTTACCCTGCGATATAGAAGACAAGACAAAGCAGGCAATGAGATCACAAAGAATTCAGTCAGCCTTGTGTAATGACGCGTTGCGTATGAAGAGAATAATTGTGGTTTGAAGAACAACGTTGTAAAGATCTAACGAACAATTGTTAGTGTGTACGCGGAAGAGTGTAAGGAAGAATAACAAATAAAGCAAATTGTTGTTGTTTTAATCAAGTTGCCAAAGGTGGCACACGAAATTGTGCGAACAATAAAGAATTTATTTAAAACTAAACATAAATTTCTTTTTTTTATTTGCAATCTATGAACTCATATTTTAAACGTTTTTAAAAGAGTAAAAAATCAACAATCACAAAAGGATAATTTACATGCCATTTATAACTTTTGTTCCGGACGTTTGTTTTCTTAAATGTGGCAATTACACGAAATGTGTATAATTTTGTGCTGGATATCCTTTAAGGGGGCCTCAGTGTTGAGCCACATGCCAACAGCATGTTTCATTTTCAATGCCTCTAAATCTGTTTCGTCTAAAATAAACGAGATTTCACTTCTAATTTATAGAACAAGTACAGAAGGCCTTTTCAATTGATGGCCTATTGTTTTCCACTTACTCTACCGTATAAGCACGAAGCTACCAAATTGCCAAGCACGTTGCATTCTTCAGTACGTACATGCGGTATTTTAAATTGGCCCTATAGCGGTAGGTAGCTTTTGAATTAGTGTTTGACTTTCAGGAGTAAAATGCATGCACATGCACCATGTATGCCGCATAACGCATAAACATGCATAATAGGCTGTAGTTTTTGGCATGCAAACTTACAGTGGATGCGAGCGTGTGTAAATACATATCTGAGATGAATATGAGGTTTTGTCTGCTCCTTTGTTGCTACAATTTTTCTTTCTATTCCAACGCCATAGAATTGAAAGTGACATGAGTATGTGTACGTGTCAGTGGTATTATTCAAACTCGCATTTTCTACATTCAAATTATGAATTGTTGTACCAGCAACAAAAACAACAACAACAACTACAACAACAACAACAAAAGATTAAAGTTAGCATTTGTTTATATGCAATAACAAGGTGACGCAGAATTTGCGTAAAGTTTTTGAGGACGAAAACATTTTTATGTTTTAAAATTAATTAATCGGACTAACAAAACACCTATAACCGCTTGCGCATCTCGGCAATAGAAAAGTTGTCTTAAGAGAATCAATACTGAGGCTTCATTTATGGCAAATTATGTCCTCTAAAATTGCCCGCAATTTGTAGTCCAGCGAGATCAAATCGGTACTGGAAGATGACCATTCTCCAGAGGTGATGGATGCTGGTAAATCCTTAATATAACATATAGGCTATGCTAACCATAGCTTTACTCTTTAGCAGTATTTTTCCACAATTCAATTTGTTAAGATTAAAAAAATTACGACGGACAACTCCAGAGGATATACATTTTTTTCAATAAAATTTCCAAATTCACTTAGATGTAAATGTTCGTACTAGTCCAAAATATTTCACTTAAACATGGCCCAAGTGTGTTCTAACCGCTTCACATTCCGCGACATAAATTCAAAAAGATTGGTACCATTTTCATAAAATGAAAGTTAAGTTGTTTTACAACTACATACATACACACATAATTGGTTTGTAATAATCCTTCAGCCAAGATTGCGACCTAGCTTCTTGCAACACTGTATGTGCTAGTTTTATACATGAGTGGTGGGACCTACAGTTTAAAATCGACTCTGAACGACAGATTTTTTCTGAGAAACTTTTTCATGTGCAATTTTAGTTATTCTTAGAGTTTTTGCCAGAAATCTGTTGAGACACAGTCACCGAAGAAATATTTCTTCATATTTCGTTTCGTTCGAGATGTCTCATCTGCGGTTTGAACCATGACCTCACGTTTGATAAGTCAACTAGACTCCACTAATTTACTCCTCGTGTAGGTATGTTGGGATGAGGATAGAAGTGCTGGATCAATCGTGGCCCTAATACGAACATCAAGGACTCTTTCCAGTCTCTTCAGCAGAAAGGAACAAAAACTGATTGATTTATAGTCATTTGCCTTAGTGTAGGACGGTTTCCCAGACTTAGGGATGAAAATCACCCTAAATATTATACAGCTCCAAGGGATATAAAGGAACCTGAGACTAGCGTTATACATAGATAGCAAGCAGCCAAGGAAGAGTTATCTCTTTCCCATGTTAGATGTCACCTGGAATAATAACCCACGGTAAGGGGGAGTAATTTCCAGATTCTGGTTCATTAACCTGAAAGAGAGCTTAACCCCCAAGGGTGACACTAACTAGAAAGTGAGGATGCAGTAGAGAGATTTATGTGTGAAACTTAGAATTTTGCGAAGACTGCTAGTTTCGGCAGAGGATACCACTCTCGCGTAGTATTTCCTCCAAGAAGCCATCTTCGGTTGTCTTAGAACGTATTTTAGTTTTGCCTGGTACGATGACGCTATCCAGAGGATCCTCGAGCTTATATCGATGACCATGGTGACTGTGTCATTATCGCTAAACCTGTGGAGGAGAAGAGCATTAATACTAGCGACACAAGCTCTAGTCTTACCTGTATTTTGGAGATTTAGATATTTTTTATTTTAATTTAATTTTTGAATAAACTTTTCGAACCGAGAGTTATCACGATTGCAAACTTAAAAAATAAAGTATGTATAATTTTTTCTACACTCCTATAGGAACTACATCAATACGGGATAGGATCATAACAACAATTTCAATAAATTTCAGTTTGAAGTCTTTTTTTATTTTTTATTAAAACTTTTTTACAATTTTTCTTTAGCTTTAAAGCCAAATGAAATCGTATACATATGTATAAGGATCTTCAATACACCGCATGATATTTTTTTCTTTATTTTCCTTTCCATCTCTGAGTTTTTAAAATATGTTTTGCGTTATTTTGCAACATTTACCACGAAATTTTTTTTTATCAATTGAAAGAATATATGGAGATCCCACAAATTTTATGCGTACATGCCCAGCAGAAAACTAGCGGTGAAATAAACTGTGGTTAAATAAAAACATCAACGAGAAAGCAATTTTAGTCTACAAATACGTATGTATCTAGTTGAAGTAGTTCAATTTGATGAAAAATAAAAAAATGTTTGGAACTCAAACAAGACCTTTTAATTTTCTGAAAAGGCATTTGATAATGGTTTTTAAATGTTCAATTTTGAAAAATAGACTAGCTCGCATGTGAATGCCAATCAATCTATGAGGTGGGTATCATATTTTTTTATTTATTGCTAAAAATGATACGATATTCTAACATCAATCCCCCTATCATTAAATTTTTGTAATCAAACGCGTCCCTGAGTCGCTTCATAACGATAGACTTGTTTTGAAAAGGGGGAACGAAGGCATACATTCCGAATTTTGTTCATATTTTCCCATAATTAAGATATTACTGGTTAAAAGAAGTAGATATAGCGGTACCTTGTACATTAAACGCTATACAAATAGCTCGGTTTGGAGATGTACCTAGAAACCTTCATTATTGTAACAACAAAGAGTTTCAAAATGCTCTCAAAGACAAGAAACAACAATGAGGCACCAGATAGATGAACAAACAATCAGAAACTGGAACTGGACCCACTGGGTAACTGCAGATGTGATGAACTGGCCAGGCGGGGTAAGACTATCGAAATCTCCGATGCATTCTCGACACCCTATGAGAACCTGTAGGCTTATAATTGTGAATGCGATCTTCGATTCTGTCAACGACACACACTGTCGCGATTTCATATAACGAGTGGCCAAAAATAGAAGGAGTAATAGTAGAGAAATGAAATTTGGCACACCTATATTAATTGGTAAAACATAATCATACTTAAAATTTGGTCATTTAAACTCAAAGGATTCCTGTCCTTCCCACATATCCAGAAATTAAAAATTGCTGTAACTTGGAGGAAAAAACAGATATGTTAATAACATTTGGTACACTTATTAGTTTTAACATGCTTAATACTTCCTCCAAATTTCGTTGAATTTGGAGCAAGGATACGCCCACCTTAAAAATGTCCTTTTTCAAAAACGTATCAAAAAAATTTAATATACATATATTTTTTTCGAATCGCAAATTATGATTTAAATGTTTTACTAACTCATTAAAATGTAATTTTCTCACATTCCGTATATCCTTAGACAATTTTAAGGATAAATTTTTACCACATCTGAAATACTAATTAAACAATATTTTATTAAACAATTTAAAAATTGTTTATATATATTAGAATATTTAAATTTATACATATAAGTGAAAAGACACTTGTACTTGGTCCCTAATTGAATTTATTTATGTTTAAATATAAAAAAATCGATGATCTAGAAAAATTTACAACACTTCCTCAACTCAGTTTCAAACCTACTTTTTCCACGTCTATATTTTGTCCAATTATTACTAATTTTCAAAAGAATGAATTTTAATTAGTCCTTGTCTATATCTGCTAGAAATGTTTGAATACGACTTTCCACAAATTGTACAATATGATGCAACACATTTGTTGTATTATTTTTCTTAAGCTGCACCCATTGCTCAAAAATATCACAATTCGGGAATGATGTTGACACTAAAAACATTTATAACGCCCACAAAAGCAGTCAGAAGCAGCTGAAATTTATATATGTTAAACTACATACTAGTGGCAGTAAAATATCAAAAAATTTCAAAAGTGATATCGGGTGTTTTTTTTTAATTCACTACTGAAGTTAATAAATGTTTGAAAATCTTAATTTTTTGAAGACCTGTACTTTGGCTAAGGATATTTCACATATGATTAATATTTATAAACAACTATAGCGTTGTAATTACAATTACATACCTGGCTTACAATTCTATTACAAATAATTTAGTCATTACCAAAAGAATTTTTGAATTTTAACTATGACAAAAATATGTCGAATTTCAAGTTTTCGAACAAATTTTCTATATGCATAGGAATTCTTAACTTTGAGATACAATAACTAAAAAACTACTCAAAAGTTTTTAAAAAAATTTTACATATCAACTAATAGAAGTGTTTTCTATAAGATAAAGTTAAAAAAATGTTGAATTTCCCACATTGATTTTAACCATTTTTGGCCACGCTCGCGACAGAGTGCGACAGATGGGCGGCTTCGTATACGGGTGTAACGGCGCCTAAAATCTGACCAAGGCCGGATGAAGGGCGACAAAGGATCTGCTTAAACTCGAGGGCGCTCAGTATGGTTGTCGGGGTCATTACGGGGCATTGCATTATGGATACACATGCGAGGCGCATTGCTCTTGGACATCTTGCTAATGATTTCTGCAGAAGCTGCAGGATGAGGAAAAGGAGGAAGCTGTCCTTCACTTGCTGGATACATGCCCGTCTCTTTGTCAGATAAGAAAGAAATACTTAGGTGCTTACTATATGGATGATCTAGAGGAACTGGCAAGGATTGACATTGGCAGTTTAAGTCACTTCATCGGGAGCTCAGAGTGCTTTCGAGACTTGGGGATAGCGAAGAATTGTGTCAATACAATGGGCCCTATGCGGCCTAAGTGTGTCCATCCAATTCTCTTGGGTGGACAGCCAACTCTACCTACCCACCTACCTACACAGAGTTGAAGAAGATGATCAATGATGAGCCGGCATTCCATCGAAAACGAGCCAGTGCTGTCAACGATACAAATAGAATGCCACCAGCTGGAATACTATATGACTATTTCGTCTCAGATGTAGGATTTCCCAGCTTATAAGTACAATCCTGCAAGCATTTTTGAAAGTGCTTACATACTGGGTATACTGCATAATCCTTTTTTATCGTTATCAAGCTACTTAACAGATCTCAAAATCCTTTTGAAATCCAATATATTTTAACGTTTAAAAATGCAACGTTTATTTATTCCTCAAAGTCAGCAGGAGCCTGATTGCAATTGTTTTATTCTACGAATTAAAGAATTTTTTTAATTAAAAAAACAATTTATTTATCAATGATATTTTAATCCGTATATGATGACAGGTGAACTGACAATTTAAGTTTTTAATTATTAAATTGTTTCTGTTCAACTGTATATTTCACATTATATATATTTTATTTATTTATTATAATTGATATAGCTCAACAAGACATAAGTCTTATAAGTGATAGTGCTATGTTTAGAATCAATAAGATATTAAATATATAAAAAATTAACATTAATTAAAAATAAAAAAATTAAGTATAAAGTTCAAAGTTTATATAACTATTAAATGAAATATAAAGAAAAAAATATGATGAAAATATGATAAAAAAACTAACAATATTTCTAAAATAAAAAAGAGTTTAAAGATAATAAATTATAAAAATATAAAAAAGGTAAATAATTTAGAAAATCAGTTTAAAAAAGTAGGAATAAAAATATAATATATATATAAACCTAAAAATAAAATCACAAAATCTATAAATATGCACTTCCTCTAACTCAAGGTGTTGTAAAAATTTTATTTATGAAAATAATTTAAATAACACCTTTTTGAACGCATTTGCATTGCCTAGATTTTGAATGTAATTTGGTAGAGAATTCCAAAGACTAGTAGTGTGTTTAAAAAACTGTCGCTGAGACAGAAGAGTCTTAAAGCGTTGCTGAATAATCTTCGTACCACGGTTGGATCTAGCAAACTTAATTCTACTAAATAAATATTTCGGCTGTTTCGTATAAATTATTTTTTGAAGTTTTATACCAAGAATCTGGTAGGCCAAATGAGAAATGTGATCACGACGCCCTTTACAAAAGACATATCTAGCTATGTTATTAAATGCCAAGTTAAGTTTTCGGTTGTCAGCATAATCGCAGTTTGCGAAGATTTCACACCCATACAAAAGCACTGGAATCAAGTATGTTTTAGCCAGTTGCATTCGAATGACAAAAGGAGTTGAATCAATGACAGTCCACAAGTTCCTAGGTAGGTAGAAGTGGCAGTCCTCTCGATGCAATCATGAGCGGACACACTTAGGCCGCAAACCGGGCCCATTGTGATACCACAGTGCCACATTTCCCCTATTCCAGGAACCACTTGGAGCTTCCGATGAAGCGATTCAGACTGCCAATATCCGTGCATGACAGTTCAGCTAGGTCCTCCATGTAGTAGGCACCCAGGTGTCTTTTTCTCCTTTGACCAAGTGCCGGGCATGTGCACAGTAGATGAAGAACAGTTTCTTCCTCTTCCTCATCTCCACAGCTTCTGCAGAAATCATTCGCGAGGTGTCCAAGTCCAATACGCCTCGCATGCGTTCCTATAATGCAATGCCCCGTAATAACCCCGACAACAGCGCTGAGCGTGCTTCTTTGGAGTTCAAGCAGAGCCGCCGTGCGCCTCCTATCCAGCCTTGGCCAGATTTTTTGCGCTGTTCTGCCCTTATCCGAAGCCGCCCACCTTCTGTTGACAAGGTCCACGATTGCATTGTCAATTATACGCTTGCAGGTATCCAAAGGGATCCCTAATGTAGAGAATTCATCAGAGGGTTCGATGGTCGTACCCTTTCTGGCCAGCTCGTCCGCTCTGCAGTTGCCGGGAATATCTCTATGTCCCGGTACCCATGTAATACAGACATCATATCGGCTCGTCATCTCATTGAGACATCTGCGACAGTCGTTCACCGTCTTTGAGTTTATTACACTAGAATCCAGTGCCTTGATGGCCGCTTGGCTATCGGAAAGTATGGTGATTCCTCGCCTGCGAACATTTTTGTCCACAATAATTTTCACCGCAGCCTGAATTGCCGACACTTCCGCCTGAAATACGCTGCAGTAATCTGGTAGCCTTATAGACTTGGATATTCCAATTGATTTCGAATAGATACCAATTCCAACGGCTCCCTCCAATTTGGAGCCATCGGTGTAGATTTGTACGGCATTCCCCGCGGGATGCACCGCACCTTTCCTCCAGTCCTCCCTTTTCGGGATGGAAGTTCTATAGTTTATTGAGAAGTCATATCGCGGGGTCATATAGTCAATGCTCCCGGCAATATCAGTTTCCTCAAGCATCCTTGTATGACCAATGCTCGATGCATGCCATTGTCTAGTCACCCAAAGACGCCTACTTACCCTAGCCGCCACACCCCTGCAGTATAGGTCTAGTGGTAGAAGGTATAGGATCATCTCCACAGCGATCGTCGGAGCAGTGCGCAGGGCACCACTTATAATCATACACGCAGATCGTTGTAACCTGCGTATCAGGTTTAAATTCGTTGTCCTATTCAGGGATTCCCACCACACCAGGCATCCGTAGGTCAGGATAGGTCTGACCACCGCTGTGTAGATCCAGTGAGTCATCCTAGGTCTAAGGCCCCATTTTTTCCCCAACACCTTGTTGCAGGCGTAGAGGGCAATGGAGGCTTTTTTCAGTCTGTTAGTGATGTTTGGTTTCCACGACAGCTTTCTATCCAGGATAAGGCCCAAGAATTTTGCTTCATCCTTGAGTTCAAGTTCCGCCCCATACAATCTCAGTGGACGGAAAGATGGAGGCTTGTATTTTCTCGTGAAGAGTACGACCTCCGTTTTTCCGGGATTTACACCCAAGCCACGACTAGATGCACACTCTCTAACCCTTCCTAGGGCAAGTTGCATCCTGTCTCTGATAGTGTCGACAAATCTGCCCGAAACCGTGAGAACTACGTCATCCGCATAGGCAATCGCCCCGCATCCCACGTTTTCTAACAACACTAGCAGCTCATTCATCACAAGGTTCCATAGGAGAGGGGAGAGTACTCCACCCTGTGGAGTTCCCCTTCCCACTTCTCTGGTGATGAGCGAGCACCCCAGTGTCGGGTAGATTGTTCTTCCACAGACACAGGATAGTCTGGATATCCAGTTCACCAGAGTGTCCTGTACATTCAGTCTTCTTAGTGCGCCGGAAATAGCATCCAGTTCCACGTTATTGAAGGCTCCTTCTATGTCCAGAAAAACAGCCAGGGAATACTCCTTTCGTGCAAGCGATTTTTCTATTGAACACGTCAGGCTGTGTAGGGCAGTGTCAACAGACCTTCCCTTATTGTACGCATGCTGTTGCCTAGATAGCAGATTCCCGTCTAAGGCCTGGCGTAGTTTAACATCAATGAGTCTCTCCATGGTTTTCAGCAGGAAAGAAGAGCGGCTTATAGGTCTGAAATCTTTAGGTGAGGTGTGAGAGTTTTTCCCTGCCTTCGGTATGAAGACAACTCCCACTTTGCACCACTCCGATGGTATGTGATTTAGCCAAAAACTGGCACAAAACATCTCTCTAAGTATCGCGATGTGTTCCAGTTTCAGACGTTGTAGTAGGGCCGGATATATTCCGTCTGGACCCGGAGATTTAAACGGTTTAAATCCATCTATTGCCCATTTGATTGCCCTTACAGACATGATTGAATAGTAGTCTTCCTGTGAACCGCTTTCCACGACTCTAACCTGCATATCCAGGTTTTGTCCCGTTGGAAAGTGCGTGTTCACGAGGAGCTCCAAAGTCTCCTTTTCCAAGTTGGTCCATGAACCATCCGCCTTTTGCAGTACACTCGGCACGAAGGCCGTTGTCGCAAGAATCTTCCTTAGCCTGGAGGTTTCGTTGATAGTTTCCATATTGCTACAGAAGCTTCTCCACGAATCTCTCTTGGCGCGTCTCAAGGCTCTCTTGTAGTCGCCTAGGGACACCTTATATAGCACCCAATGTTCCGCATTACCGGATTTCCTTGCTGCGTTAAAAAGTCTACGTGACTCTTTCCTGAGCCTGTCCAGGTCTCGGTTCCACCAGGGAGGTTTGTGCCCCCCTCTGATGACCCTCTTTGGACATGCTTTCTTGAAAGCCCCTAATATGACCTTCGTAAAGACAGCCACAGTAGCTTCCAGTTCCGAAACACTATCAATTCTACTGCGCGTAAGTGGACCCATGCCCAGATTGACAAGACGATCGTAGACATCCCAATTCGTGTTTCTGGGATTCCTAACCGTCCTCATACTTCTAATCTCCCTGTCTAGAGAGAATTCTATGTATCTGTGGTCAGAGAAGGAGTGCTCCTCAGAGACCCTCCAGTCTTTGACCTCTTCAAAACTACTTCTCGAGGCAATGGTTATGTCCAATACCTCTTTTCTGCTTTTGGTTACAAACGTGGGCGTGCTACCCACGTTGCATATCATTAAATCATTTGAGATTATAAAATCAAATAGTGACTCACCCCGTTCATTGACGTCCGTGCTGCCCCATATGGTGTGGTGAGAGTTGGCGTCGCATCCAATGAGTAGGCCAACTTTAGCGCGCTTGGCTTCGGTGACCAGTCTTCTAACTGGATCTGGTGGAGGATCTTCTGCTGGATGTGGCATGTAACTGGAGGAGATCCAATACTGCCTTCCATTTATTTCCGTCGTAACCGTAGTTAGGTCTTCATTACTGAAAGAAGGGAGCAAATATGCTATTAAGTTATTCTTAATTAGCATACAGGATCTGGGCCTACCTATAAGTTTGGCATGTACCAGCCTGTAATCTTTGAGCCTTAATCCACAAACCTTGTTGGCCACAGACCATGGTTCTTGAATTAGGGCGATGTCTTCTCCTCTGTTCGCCAGCCGGAGAAGCAGTGCAGCCGATGCTGCCTTAGAGTGATGGAGATTTATTTGGATTACTCGGACCATTGTCTGTTTCATCCTCTTTCCTCTCCACCATCGTTGTATCCAGGCCATCATCTTCCTGATCAGCCTCGTCTAGGAGTTGAGATTCCCTCAGCAGCATACCAAAGACAGATGCTATATCCGATCCAGTGGAAGAGAAAGAGCTAACTCTGGATCGGCTATGGATCTGTGTCGAGGATGCCGTAAGGTTGTCACCCTCCTTTACTTCTTCATCCGATTCGCCCATGTGTTCGTCTTGTGGCTTATCCCCCTGAGGGGCGTTGTCACTCGACTCCATGGGGCGATTATCCTTTTTGTATACTTTAAGGATAATATGTTCAAATCCGAAGGCCACCACACCATTGGATTTTGCTAGGTGCTCCAGGGATTCCTGATTGACTATGATAGTCGCACAGCGAGGTCCATGGCGCTCCTCTAGTTTTGCAATCTTCCAATTGTGTGTTGGTAACTTCGGATTGCACATTTTTATTATCCTAAGTACTTTTTCTGGCTCCTTTGGAGTTAAGGGTATCCAAGAGCGTGTTCTGGGTCTATTAGGGATGTCATCCTTGGGTACTATTTCTAGTTTAGCGCCCTTCTAGATTTCACCTACCCTCTTTATGGCGATGGAGAAGAGATCCAGGGCTCTCTTATCGGCGCACGTTACTAATTTCACGTGTCCTTGGTGCCAGCCACACATTTGGTAAACTGGAACTGGTCCCGGATTCTCCTCCATTACTTCTAGAAAGACGTCCGCAAGGGCGTCTGCTACAAGTCTCCAGTTCGACGGTGTAATACTGCCGTCTGGATCTGAGCGATCTACAACCGCCATCTCAATGCTGTCTTTTAGCACCTCACTGTATAAGATGTTGGTGCGTTGCGAGCTGCGTGGTTTCTTACCTCCTGGTACGTCGGCTTCAGAAGATCGCTGTCTTTTGACAGCCGTCTCCTTGTCCGACGTTTTTTCAAGATCCTCGAGCTTTTCTTTGGCCCAGGCTAGTGATTGTACTTCGCGCTGCGTGCGGTTATCTATTGGGATCTTGGAGATCCTGTCTAGAACCCGCTTTGTGCTCAATCGCTCCCTGTACCGCTGCTTCGATTCTTTCAGTCTTGGAGCCGTGTCAACCTTTGTATTGCTAAGGCCACTCTTGCTGGACGAAGGTCCGGCTTTTGGAGCAACCTCGCTTTTTGAAAGGCCGACACTTTTGGCTTGTTCTTGCGTGCTGTCTTTTGAGGTACTGGGTTCTTGGTCTGCTTTAGCATCAACCAAGCCTTTTACCTCTTTTGTAGAGACGGGCGTCGGCTTAACACCCGTACGCGGATTTTTACGAGTTCCGTTCTCGTTTTTCAGATTTTCATTTTTACATATATTTTCATTCATTTTTGGTCCCACGAGTTGCGGATAAGGGGAAGGTCCGCCTGAGCAGGGATCCGCTGTGCCCAGGTAAGGCTGGTTAATCCTGGAGGTCGCCCGGTATCCAGGATACTCCGTTAGCGACTGGGATATTTTTTGATGGGCCCCCAGCCAGGCTGACTATCGGCACGGGTCGTATAACACCTTAGTCCAGCCCATACCTCTATCCTATGGTGAGAGCCAGAGTTCATCCGATCCTGCGATCAAGCGAGTGTGGTCTCCCCCCTTAGCTGATGGACACCCTATCGGGCAACCACCATTACCAGCCGACACCCACGTGGAGGGTTTTCGTCGGCCACAAGTTCCTAAGCATACAATAAATTCTACTAACAACGATATTTACATGACTAGACCACGATAAACTGCCATTGAAGACAATACCCAGAAGTGAAAGCATTGGTTCCATAAGTGGATTATCCAGTAGAAGGTTGTTACTAAAGTCCCCTACGATAACAATTCGTCATAATGAATTGTAATATCCTCAAGAATCGAAATAAAAGGAACAAGATTTAGACTAGAATGTGGTCTATATACACAACCCAAAAGAAGTTTCCGCTTATCGGCAGCTGAAATTTCCAGAAATAAATATTCAGTTTCACTTCCAATGTTGGTTAATAATTTCTCCTTGCATAGTATACCGTTACGGATATAAATCGCAACTCCACCACCTCTAGCCCTAGTCTCAATACCATTAACTAAGATACGCCTATCTGATCGGAAAAGTTTAAAGCCCTGTAAATCAAAAACTGAGTCTTGAACATCTACGGGTAACCAAGTTTCAGAAATGCAAATAACGTCAATACCAGCTGACACAAATAAATACCTAAATTCGTCAATCTTATTGTTCAAGCTCTGAGCATTTATGTGGATAATATTGAGACCTTCTCTTTGCCTAGCAAGAATTCTTACCATGTTATACACACTGTCCCTGGAATTATAACCACTGGAAGTCATCAATATATATATATATATATATATGTTAGCAATATATATATAAAAAGCAATTTTAATTAAATAAAATTCACATTTCAACTCTTGCTGCAATTATGGCAATGTAAAAATTCTTTGGTTTCAATAAAAATAGATTAGCCTATCTGCCATATATTCCGCCATATATGAACAAGGAAAAAAAGGCGATCCATACATATAACTGAACTAATTTAAATTCATTTCTTTAATTTAAACATGTAGAAAAAAAATCATTGAATTTAATGTAACTTTTAAAATGCTACGCTTAAATCAGGATAATAAGGAGTGTTGTTCAGATGTCCTTAGGGTGTAACAATTGATTTCAGGTTACATACCTACATAATTGGTCATTACAACTCCTCAGCAATGAGTATTCAAAGAGTTGAGTAGATACGAGTCATACTCATAATTTCTGATACTTAAACGCATTCATAATTATTTTAATATCATTTTGAGTTGCTGATCTCTGGTCCCAGCGCTCATGGATAAAATTAACACTAATCCTGACTGAAGGGTTGTAATGACAATTTAAGTAAGTAAGTACGCTTGAATTCCACTGAAATATTTTGAATCGAAAAATAAATGCCTAAATTTTTTTTTGGTATTCTAAACACCTTACGCTTACTATAAAAGTATCGTGTTGTTGTTCATTGGCAAATTTAACTTTACCTTTAACTGTCATTTTGTTAAATACCATTTGAATTTCCAGTAACCGACGTCTTTGCCATTTTTGGTAAATGGAATAGAAGTTTTGTACATGACACGCATAGATACTTATTCATACCTTCTGTTTCATTTTTAACAAAATGCTTCACGTATTTGCAGTTTGCATGCAATAAATGACATTTTGATTAATGCCATTGGCAGCACATTACCATACGCATACGCTCTTACAAGTGTGTATAAACAAAAATAAAGCAAATGTAGCAAAACAATGCAAAACGTTACCACACTGGATATATATACATATACATATATACAGTGTAGGGAAATATAATAGAATCAAATACTTATTCAACTCAGTGTAAAATAAAGGGGATTTTGTATTCTGTGTGTGTCATAAAGGAAGCAAGTAAGTTGCAGTGCTAGAAATATTTACTTACTTAATTGGTCATCAATATTTTAGCCGGGACTATAACCTAGCTACTCACTGCACCCATTTTAGATGTACCCAAAGATTTTATTTAATTCCACAAAGTAATGAGGATCACCATTCTTTACAACTTATAATGCAACCTATTGAGAATCTTTCAAAAGAATTGTTCATGTGTTCCAATTTTTTCCTTCCTCACTGTATATTGCAACACAGCATGAACAACGCATCATTATGCATTTGTATGCACATGCATGTCTATAGGAATTATAGGAATACGCATTTGTATGTTATTGTGTTTTGAGGTACACAAACGCTTGAATTTTACCCCCAAAAACAAAAACTTATTCAAAAGCTACCTAACGCCATAGGGCCAATTGAAAATACAACAACACCATAAAATGCGACTTGCATAAGAATTTGGTTATACGGAGTTTGAGCTTTAGTGTGCCTGATGATGATACAGACAGCGAAAAACAAAAGGTTCTGCATTTTTCAGGCCTTCTGAAATCAGGAAATCAATTTGTATTTGATTTTAAAAAAACTTCGCCTTAATCTACTAGGTTAATCTACTAGGTAATGTGTTGACGTTTTAGACATGCGGCCACGGTACAAACCCCAGGTCGGACATCTCCAACAAAACGAATAATGAAAAAATATTTCTGTGAGAGAAAATAACACTGCCGTAAAATATTCCTCAAAAATTTGCCGTTCGGAGTCGACTTTAAACTCTAGGTCATGCCACTTAAGTATAAAATTAACACACGTAACATAAGTTGTGTGAGAAGCTAGGTCGTAATCCTGACTGAAGGGTTATATTGATTATATATTTGTATATGTAAAATTGCATTTATAATGTGCCTATGTAATCTAGAATCAAGTGCCGAGGAGGGGTAAATGTACCTAACCGCACCATAGAGGAAGTCGTCACATCCTCCGTGTGTGGGGCCCTCACCCACTAAATCACCCCTCGTCTCGTGGACTTGTTGAGCCCACTCCGGAACTACGGTGGTATTACTTCGGAGTGGAGTCCTTTTGGCCCCTGCGTCTTCATATCCGCATCCGGATTGCGTGTCGAAAGTTGAGGAGACATTTAAATGTCTCCACTATTCCTTTCGTCCAGGTCCCTGTGCCGGATTTTGTTTGACACGTGTGCAGTCTCGAGATCTCTCTTCTGCAGTCTTAGGATACACTCCACGTAATTCGCCACTGAAGTCCAATTCTCTCTACTGGCAATCATAACCCCGACAATGTTAGCGGCCGTGATCGTTCCAACTACTGACGTTAGTTCAGAGCGATAGCTCTGTCAGCGTGCACACCCGAAATTAGTGTGCTCTGCATCATCAATTACTTCCACCTCTTCGTAAAGGCAATAAGGGGAGGCGCTCTTGCCCATTCTAAGCAGATAGCATCTGTGTAGTGTTGTAGTACACCTCTCCGATTTTCCCAATATCCAAATCCATAGCCCAATATCCGGGATAAGTCTCGCCGTCCACCTTCCTCTCTCCTCTTCATCCCATTGGCGTTGCCATTTTGAGATGGTGTTTTGCCTGAAGGAGCGTGGAAGGACCTAGGTTCCTCTCAATTTCGCCCTATAAATTTCACTTCCATAAAGCATAATGCTGTTACTAACCTCCATCAGGAGTCTCCTTATCGCCGGTAGCGGGCCTCCAATATTCGCCATTAGTCTGTTGAGCTGTCACACGATCTTTTGGGCTCTGTTAGGAGTATTCAATCTGGTCTGCATATTTTAGTATGGGATCCAGTCTTATTCCTAGATATCTCACCGAGCTCTTAGTCCTAATTATCGCCGTTATAACAGCTGCGATATCGTCTGCGTATCCAACCGAAAAAGTTCCGTCCGGCATATCTTCTCTCAGAATTCCATCATAGCTAACGTTCCACAGGTTGGGGCCGAGGACAGATACTTGTGCCGCTCCTGATCTTATTTGTTTCACCCGCTTTGCGTTGTTGACCCAGATAGGGCCTCAAAAAAATGATTTCAAAAGTTGCACTTTACACACTTCAGTATGTAATTTGCATCCGTTATTGCCACATTTAAAAATACAGAGACTAAGCACATAAAGTGAAAACGTTGTTAAACACGTCGTACAGTATCAAACATTAAAGATGTACACATACTGTATTAAAAGCAATACTTAGAACGATTCACGTCATTGAATCATTCAAATGTATGTAAATATTTAAAATTTAAATATGTCAACATAAAAGACTCCAATGTTACTTAACAGGATTTTAAAGGGCAGATAACTTGATTTGCATTGTTAAGAGTACACAATAAGATAAAACTGAGCATTAAGCTAAAGGAAATATCATCCTACCTTTAACTTTTAAAGTCCACTTTATCTTTGAACTTGGCATATTATTTATATTATTTTCAATATGGCAACTTCAAATATAAACATGAAAAATAAACTTTAATATATTACTAGTTTTTCAAATGAAAATGAATATTATTTTAAATTCATATTTATTTTAAAACAAACAAAAAAATACAAAAATAAACAATTTAAAACGTCAACACACAAATTTTATATAAAAATAAAAAGGAACGTTGTTGCCACTGCGTTTTAAAGCATTTGTTTAATTGAACAGTGTTATCGACATTGCTCCGGCACTGCCATTTTTGAAAAAATTAACTTTATTTTATCTGTAAAGTTGTAATAACGAAAAGAATTTAAACGTGATTTTAAAGTTAAGTTTAGCTAAAGTTATCTTTAACTAAATTCAACTTTAACGGGAAGTTGTTAAAAATGGCCTCAAAAGTAATCAAAAATGGAAATTATAATGAAACTAAGAACGTCATATTTTCATAATATTTTTTATTTGTATTTCAATATTTCGTTAAGTTAAATGTCCTTTCATCCTTATGACTTTCTTATATCGGAGAGTTAGATTAGCGGCTTGCTTGCCATTTCTAGGCAAGTTCAATTGAAGGCCGATATGGCCCATTGTGTTACCAAGTGTGAGGTAAGCTCCCTTCTCATGATCCGTTAGTGGTGGGTTTAAACCACCCCCAGTTCTGATTGAAACCGGCCTGTTACTTTAGTGGCACGTTCGTCATCACGCCCATATCTTCTGAAGTTCTATCACCCTAAAACCAATGACGTCTGCTCTGAACATTAGCATAAAAGCGTTGGACCGACTCCGTTTCCTCCCCCTAATCCTTATGGAGCAAACCGTACCCTTACGCATTGTTTGGTTACCTATCATTAAACCTACCTTCCTGTCTTAACTATACTTGAAAACAATAATTTATTCTTTAAGAATTTTTAATCAATTAGAGGAGAGGAAACAAATAACCACTTCACTCCTGTTTGTCTCACTAAATCAGCGCTAAGACCAAAGCATGAATTTTCATTACTGTCCTCAACAAATACGCCATAAACAACAAAAGAAGAAAATTGATAGCCACCTTGGAGGTGCTTAAGAGTACACTCATAGAAACCTATGAATTCAAGTGTTAAAAGAAAATTTGTGAACCTTATTATTCAAATGATAGGTACAGTTACTAAGAACTTTACCGTTATTTGAGAAATATTTTTCTGAGTTTAACAGTTACTTTCTGAGAAACAAAAGGTGTGAAGTGATATGGAATAGAAAACTATAAGAAGTGAAAAGAGAAGAGAAAATTATAACGTTGGCGTTTACAACTTTATAAACCACAAACCCTTAAAAACACAGGAAAATGTTTTTTCCTTTTCTCTAAGACAAAAAATATAACAAAAAGAAGAAAAGGTTGGCGAAGCCAAGGAAGAGCAAGTTTGTAATTTTACTGTATTAAAACAATTTCTGGTTAGTTGAGCAGTGACGGTTGAGCTATTATTTTGCGACTCATATACAAAATTTTTTCCTTACCTTAAGGATTTCAGAAGAAGAAAACGAAAAGAGTGTGTATTTTGCAATATAATAAAGTGATACCACGAAAATGTGGAATTTGTATTAATTTTGTAACCTTACGTCAACGGCAAGTATATACCTGGGATATGAAAACACATTTTATATCGGAATTCAAACGTTTTTGACTATATTTCTATTTTATTCTCATTGTATTATGTTTGTGTCTACTTTGACTTGTTTTTATGCATGAATACTTACAAATAACTAGAGTTTTAGCTAGATTCCAAACAGATAATATTTTTTTTTTTTTGAAAACTCTTAAATCTTATGGAATAAACATGAAATTTTATAATAAAATTTTTAAAATTTTTATTTGATTTTTATTTATTTTTTTTCACATATGTATGTACGTACCCAAGATGTAGCTTTTGATGTAAGGGGTAGATATGTATAATAAAATTACCACAACCATTATTGGATTTTAGCAATGGTATTAAAACATTTGAATATTGTTAGGTTTTTACCTTTTAAAAACGTTTAAAATATGATCTTATAGATTGTGTTCAGTTTTAATTAAATTCTTTATTGTTCGCACAATCCTGTGTGTTGTTGTTCACAACTTGATGTAAACAACAACAATTGCTTTGTTTGTTATTCCTCTGTGCACGCTTTTACATAAACATTAACAATTATTAGTCAATTGTTCGACAGATCTTTGAAACGAAAATCTACAAACCACGATTACTCTCTTCAAAAGCACCGTGTCCTCACACAAGACCGATTGAAAATTCCCTGACCCCTGCGCCTGCTTTGCCTTGTCTTTTATAAGGCAGGGTAAACAATCTGATGAATGCTCTTGATGGCGAATCTCTATAAATGTAAACTTATTGCTTATATTATTATTGTTTGTGTATTTTGATTACATTTATTCTTGCAGTGTTTGTTGTCGCATTTTTGTTTACTAGTTTATCACTTTTTTTATACTGGTGTTTGTTGGTATATTTTTGTTTACTCGTTTATAATATCAACAAGTTCATTGTTTTTGTTTATGTAGCTTTTGTTTACAATTTAAACGATGAGAAAACAAAACACCATTTCCATTTTCGTAACAATACTATATGTTCTAGTGCGGTTATCATAAATTGTTAGGGATGTGTTAAAGTCACTTTCGAACATACGGAGTTTTTTATATTCAAAACATATCCGGGTATGTAGCTATTAAAATAGAGTTTAGGGTTGGATCAACAATTAAATCAAGTGCAATAGTGATTGCTTTCTATGTACTATACCCTGTTTTAAATTATAAACATGCACCAAATAAAATTCTATAATTTAATATTTCATATACTGCAGTTGAAATTTCTTTCTTTCTTTTTCTTTTGTTCGATTCCGAAAAAAGAAGTTATAACGACAATAACCATTATTCTTAAACATAAAAATTTAACAGAAATAAGTATGTGTGCTAATGTTCAATACGATACTTCAAAAATAAAAAATTCATTTGGAGCGTATAGGAGAGAGCTTTTAAAATGAAACTCACATACATAGCATATTTGAAATTTATTGAAGTTTTTTGTATTATTTTTATTGCAATAATATTCTAGCAATAATAAAAAAACCCCTCTCGTAAATAATTTGAAAATACTTCAATATTTTCCATTTTATTCTTGCACTTTTATTTCAATTCAATCTCACATAAAAATTCTTCTTCTTACAATTTATTTTAATATTCCATTTGCTCTTTAGTTTACGGTATAATCGTAATACACCGTGAGTAGAATGGAAAAGCAAGCGCAAACAATATATTTTTTTAGCTCAAATAAATACAACAGTAACTATTATAAGTATATAACAGATGTACTGGTATGAAAAGAGCATTTTTTGAGAAGGTAAAACAGTTATTTTTAATGGGAGAGTAACGAGCATTTTATTCGCAGTATTTGTCAAAATTTTTCCATCTTTCAGGCAATTTCAGGATTCTATGCCAATAAAACTACTCCCCTTTTGAAACAAACAAATTAGTCAACCAGTTTTCAACTTCCTTGCAGACGAAGAAACTGTTTTACTAATTGAAAGGGAATGATACATATATATTTATATAGACAAAGGCTGTGAAAAGAGGACACAAAATAAAATACCAAGAACGGATAAGGTACGGGAAGATGAACGAATTCCTGAGCCACGATTGTCCAAATGTCTGATCCCGCCATATGGCTTAAAATCATCGTTAAATCGCCTGTTTAGGGTTTTCAACCTCACGTTACCAAGGATTGTACAGTTACAGATGAGGTGTTCTAAAGTTTCCCACTCGGCTGGGATAGCACATCCTTGTCAGTGACCTCGCAATATCGCGTAAGATTCTGAGTACTGATTATCTGATTTATTCTCCCAATACTTCTTCTACTTAACCCTGACCGATTTTCCTATAAGTAGCAGGATAAAGAATTAGAACCAAACTTCAACCCGCAATTAGAATGTGAATCCACTTACCACTACGTTCCAAATCCAATTAGAGACAGAAGCGATCTGGTTGAAATGCGTTATGGAGTCCTTACAATCATGATTCAGTTGTGACCTACTACTGACTAAGTTCCTAATAGTATTTGCATGTTTAATGGAGGCAACCTATCAAGCACATCTGAATAAAGTTCCTCACAAATTGTTCTTATATTTCGATAATTATCCATCACTTTAGTATATGTTTTCATTTAAATTCAATTAAATACAAAAAATTCTGGTTACATTTATTTTTGTTATCGTAGCAACACTGTTGGCTGTACACACTTGGATGGATTTCTACATATACACTACAATACGTATGAGTAATATTAGTCACAACACAATATTAAGTATACGCACAAGTAATACAGAGAAACCTTAACAAAAATATAGTTTTTAGAATTCTTTGTAAGTATGTAATCAACATATTTTAACATATTGTTATGAAAATTGAAATGATGATGCTCTAACATTGAAATTTTAAACAGAAGCTGCAAAAACAACAGCGTTAAATAAGTAATCAAAATATACCAACAAAACACTAGTAGAAAAAAGTGATCAACAAGTAAACAAAAATGCAACAACAAACACTGCAAGAATAAATGCAAACAAAAATACAACAGCAAACGCTACATTTTTAAACAGGTTGTAAACTTGTTATTACATTTATAAAGATTTCGAGAAGGCGAAGTCATGAAGTCGCCTTCAAGAACATTCATCTGACTGTTTACTTTGCCATATAAAAGGCAAGGCAAAGCATGCGACTGAGTTAGTAAAGTTCATTTAGTTTTTGTGAAGACGCGGTGCGTTTGAAGATAGTAATCGTGGTTTGAAGATATACGCTACAAAAATCTGTCGAACACTAACCTCTACTGATTTGTTATTGCTTACGCAAAAGAGTGTAAAGAAGAATAACAAACAAAGCAATTGTTGTTGTTACATAAAGTTGTGAACAGTAACATACAGAATTGTGCGAATTATAAAGAATTTTAATTAAATCTAAACACAAATTTATTTTGATTTTTATTTGCTATATACGAGTTCATATTTTAAACGTTTTCAGAAGGTAAAAACGTAACAATATTCTGGCCAATCCATCACTTCAGTTTTTATATCAGACAATTTTTTAAAGTATATAATTGAATGTTGGTGCTTTTTATTCCACTTGAAACAAATTAAATTTTCACCTATCCAATCGCACAAAATACTTTAAGAACGTATTAATTCAATTTCTCCAAAAATAATTGTTGAAGGAATATACAGTATTGTACAATATATAGTGCAATACACGTACAATACTTGTACAATAAATACACTGAATTTAAATATAATTAAATACAAAATAAATTTTTTGATAACTTTTGTTTTCATTTGGTTACATTTTTATTTTTGGTTATAAAATAAATATTTTTTTAACGTAGCAACACTGATGGCTGTACGATACGCGATACGTATGAGTAATATTTAGCAAAATAGAATATAAAGTATACGCACCGTTATTGAGACTGTATTTGTTAGATATTTGAATGCATCACATTTACAACTAGTAAATATCTTAACAAATATATAATTTTTAGAATTCTTTGTAAGTATGTAAGCAAATAGGAATTGTTGTTTAACAAATAGTGAACTAAAACTAAATTGAAAAAGTTTCGCTGGGTACGATAATAAATTGAAAACAATTAAATTTTGCAATTTTGACAATTTAATTGACAGTGACGTACAAAAATAAACAAATGTAAGTGTGAGTGGTGGAGGAATAAAAACTACTAAAATTTTGTAAGCAAAAACATTTAATTTGAACAACAAATTATAAAATAATTGTCAAAAAAAATTAAATTTCAAATGTGTACTACATAATTGCATAGAGTCTATTTCCTATCTTTAACTTTAAATAAAATAAAGATTTTGTCACATATCATACTAATTGTTTACATGATTTAACGACCTTTTGATGCAATTATATGTAGAATATAACATCGTTGATCTGTTCTCCATGGCTTCTCTGGAAGGAGTACATACATGCATACATACATAATTGGTGATTACAAGCCTTCAGTTTGGATTACGACCATTTGAGCAGTGTGTGTTAATTGTATACATTATTGGCAGGGCCTACATTTTGAATTTTTGAGTAACTTTTCATAGGAATTTTATTTTGCTCTCAAAGTTTATGCAAAAAATCTGCTTAGATGAAAACGCTAAAGAAATATTTATTTTTTTCTTACACCGTATTGTTGGAGATCTGGGTTTGGAACCGAGGACACACAACTAATAAGCCAACACACTTTTTATTTTATCCTCAGGGTTTTTGCAAGAAACAAGCTAAGGTGAAATAGTCGAAGAAATATTATTTTTCTAACATCGTGTTGTTGGAGTTATAAGACCTTGGGTTTGAAACGAGGACTAACGACTAATAAGCCAACATACTACCTACTAGACTACGGCGACTTCTGAGTACATACAAATTGACACAAAAACCGAACTGAACTTAATCGCTGGAATGAGTTATGTATGTTAAATGATATGCTAATAAGCGACCTGCAAATTATGAAAACCCTGCAAGAAAACCTCTTACGGTTTGAAATCGGATGATCTCGGAGGCCAGTTCATATCATCTGCTCGTGAGATGTCCATGCTCCTAAATCGCTCGTATAGAATACTTAATGTGAAAGGGAGCTGTGCGGCACGTTAAGCAGTTTAGGACAGATTGGATTAAGTTCACCAACCTATACTGTTCGCTGTTAACAGCGATGATCCAGCCAATGTATTTGTCAAAGGAATCTGGACAGACGGCCAGTCCTGCCAGCCCCAAATCCACATAAAATACTTTTGGATCTTATGTGAATTGGCCCAATCAGGTGTGCCCACGTGCCCACTCATGGGTAGCCCAAACGGGCTTCACCGATGATGATATTTTTAGATGAACTATATAACACCCATTTTGATGAAACAATTTTGTTATTTGCAAGTGTAGTTGAATGTTATGTACATGCATGAAGATTTTCTAAAATGCTCGTATTCTGAACAATACTTGTAAAATAATTGTAATACAACGTTATATTCTCAACAGCATCAACTACCATATTTTGCTGCATTCTAAACGTATAAAATTTTCGCCACGATATAAATTGAAGTGTCTCTGTCCATAAAAGGAAATACAAATCTTGTGATTGTTAACCAATACGTCAATTCAATGAACAGCAAAACTATAAACAACGTGACCAAAAGCAGAAGAATGATTGCTATTAAATGGAAGGACAAGAGCATCTGCAAAGTCTACAGACCATACAACGAAAGGAAATGCAGAGAAGAACGGTACAATTCTTACGATAATAAAGTCTAGACATTGTGTCAAGTCAATGAATTGCATGAGGGTTGTTATAAACATGTTGCCTGTGACAAGAATATATTTGCGAGTATAAGTTGTATTTGGTTTTCTTTGCTTAATAGTTGTTTCAATACAAATTCCATTTTTTCCCAGTTTTCCAAGTTTATTTCGTTGTTTTCTTAGCTTATATTCATGGGTTAAAACCTTTTTTTTGATATTTTTTCGTATAAAAAAATTGTGTTTTGGCTTGTTTCTATAGAGTGATTAATCTTTCCCCAATGCTGGATATTCATCATGTGAATTTAGCACTCAGTGAACCTTATATGTTGAAGAATTGAAGGTAAGGTAAAACAAACATTCCTTTTGAAGGGTGGTTGAATAAATAAATGAGAATTGGAAAACCTCCACCGTTGCTCTAAGCCACATTTGAATTTCCATTGTGTTACTATGTAGTTAAAGTTGTGGTCTGATGCTGGCATTTCGCCATTTTTCTTTAAGAATGTTGATTACGAAGTATTTATTTGAATTGAATTCCTTTACAAATAACATTTAACAAAACATTGAAAATATTGAAAGCCAAGGTCGTCTGTAGGTCAATAATATTGTTACGTAAATGGAAATGGTGTTAAGCTTTTACATCGTTTGACATTAAAATTGTAAACAAAAGCTTAAAAAAATAAGGAACTTGTTGACGTGTTAAACAAGTAAACAAAAATATACCAACAAAACGCCAGTATAAAAAAAGGATAAACAAGTAAACAGAAATGCAACAATAAATACTGCAAGAATAAATGTAAACAAAAATACACAAACAAGAATAAATTTTAGCATTTAATCGTAATTTGAAGATCTCAGTTACAAAAATCTGTCGAACAATTGTTATCGTTTACTCAAAAGAGTGTAAAGCCGAATAACAAACAAAGCAATTTTTTTTTCTTTACATCAAGTTGTGAACAGTAGCATACAAAATTGTGCGAATAATAAAGAATTTAATTAAAACTAAACACAAATGTATTTGTGTTTTATTTGCATTCTACGAGCTCATATTTAAAACGATTTTAAAAGTTAAAACGTAACAACATAATCTATTTAAAAAAACACAAAAATAAACACAACAGAAACATGGGACAACATTCGTGCAGGAATTGCAGAGACGGAGCCATAATCAGTTTATAATGTCATCAAGAATTCATTAAAACAGTGGAAGTGCTTAAAATTTGACACGCTAGTATGGAATATGTGTGCTAACACCACACCTCCTGCAGACTCTATGATGACTCTATAATCGTCCAGAGAAATCAGGCTGAATTTAAACGTTGGCAATGGCTATACAGTCGCCAGCTTATCTAGTGATTTTTTGATGTGAGGCCACTGTTCAAACCTCAGATCAGGCATCTCGAACAAATGGAAATATAAAAAATAATAATTCTTCTGCGACAGCCTCTCAGATGCAGATTTCTGGCAAGAAAAATTTCTCAAAAATTTGTGGTTCGGAGCCGAATAAACTGTAGAACCCGTCACTCATGTATAAAATTAACACACACAACATAAGTAAGTGGTGTGAGAAGCTAGATCGTAATCCAGGCTGTGTGTATTTATGCATGTATGTTAGCCAACGACAAATAATTTAAACAGAACAACACTACGTGGCACTTAGTTCATGCTACATTGGATATTCGACTTAAGCTATTTGTGTGTGATATAAACTACCCTTCAAGATTGCAGATGTATTGAAAACCAACATAACGTATGCCACCCGTCAAATTCAGCCTGATATATGATCCATAGTAATAGAGAAATGAATGAACTCCATTTAGAGAAACCATGGTGAGCAATTGAAAAACTTGTTCATCGAAGGTGTGTTATATACACTGACCATTACTAAAAATTATCGCACAATACCACCTCTTTCCTTTCTCCCTTAAAACAATCTTTCATGTGTTTCAACACAATAAACTACGTGACTAGGACTCATCTCCCGAGTGTTGGTATCAAAATAAAATAAATACAACTGTATCACTTTGTTAATACGGTACACAACGACTTCAGTAATTTAATTACAAATAAACGCCGTTATAAATTCCAATATCGTTTCCCTTGTGTATAAAGAAACCCCATTAACGGCCAACACTAAGAGTTTCCGCATTTAATTTATCTTGCCAACGGATGAAATTAAAGCTGTAGAATATTTTATGAATAATAATTCATTTCCTTTCTTCGTTTGCTGCTATAATAATTTGCCAGGAACTTTAGTAAATTGCTTTATATAAGGTGTTGGAAAAATATTTTGTGATAAATTTGATTTGATTAAGATTTGAAAAGCCTTGTGTTGTAAATTGGTAATGCAAAGGAATAATTTTTTAAGAGAAAGTTTATAAGAAATTTTAAAGATTCTAGACCAACAAAAATGTGCTAAGACTTCAAAGCTCTTCCTGTCGAATAGAAAATATCACTACACAACGAAACTGAAGACTAAGTTTATTAGGCAAAGTTTATAAGTAAGACCGAGTCAGTGTGAGGTTGTCAAACCGGAGCTTGATAGCAACCATCAAGCTGAATTTACTTTACGCGTATTTAATCGCAAATCAATAAACGAGGCCAACGGTGTAAAATTACATAATCGCAGCAGCCAATTATCTTGGCCACTATGCGAGATAACTCGGTAATTAAATTTCTCATGCAAAAGATCCATTGATTCGTTGCCTGTGTGGAAAGTGGCACCATAATGTTGAAACCACTGACCAAAACAGTTATGAAGTGCACGAAATGCATTTTGCATTCGAACGCTGTAACTGCACATAACTACTAGCATTGATTTCTAATTCTACACTGCGATACGTATGAGTAATATTTAGCACAATAGAATATAAAGTATACGCACCGTTAATAGAGACGGTACAGTGACGTACAAAAATAAACAAATGTAAGCTTGAGTGGTAGCGGAAAAAAACTATTGAAATTTTGTAAACAAAAACATTTAAATTTAAGAACAAACTATAGAAATAATTGTAAAAAAATTAAATTTCAAACACAATTTACTGTTTAAACGATTCATTTTTAAGAAATAACTAAAATAAAAATTAAAAAGGCAATTCATTGTAGTAGACTTTTCAGAAGAAAAAGGACAATAATCAGATACGTACGACATAATTGCATAGAGTCCATTATCTATATTTAACTTTAAATGAAATAAAGATTTTATCACATATAAGGATTTTATCATTTATCATCCGAATTATTTACATGATGAAACGAGCTACTGATACAATTATATGCAGACTACAACATTGTTGAAGTGTTCCCCGTGGCTTCTCTGGAAGGAGTACATACATGCATACATACGTAATTGGTGATTGCAAGCCTTCAATCTGTATGACGACCTGATTCCTCACACCACTTGCGCTGTGTGTGTTAATTATATACATGATTGGCGGGACCTGACACTTTAAAGTTGATTCCGAATGACATATTTTTCAATAACTTTTCGTGTGAATTTTATTTTGCTCTGAGAATTTTTGCAAGAAATCGGCTGAAATGAAATCGACGAAGAAATATTTATTTTATTGTTGGAGATATCTGTCCTGGGCTTGGAACCGACCACTTACGACTAATAAACCAACACACTACCCACTAGACCACGGGGGCTTCTGAGTACATGAAATTGATTCAATTTTTGTAAAAGACTTCAATAATACTAACTCGCTAGTCAATTGTGTACATCTGCTTGGTTGAATTTGTTTAATATTGAAACAAAGGAATGTCTAATTAAGTTGGGTAAATAAATCGGGTGCCACTCACAATTTTACATTGAGCTTCATGGTTCTGATTTGGGTAAATGTTTCGAATAAGCCATAGTAGGTGTTAAAATTTTGGGGCTCCAACTATTAGCACAATTTTCCAGCAGAACGTCCGGTATTTCACTAGTGGTAATTTGAATTGTGGCTGGCTGGTCTCTATATAGTAAAAGTTACATGCAACCATAGAGAAAGGTCAAAATTAGGTCAAATCAAACGATCCCAGCACTCAGTTCATATCATTTCAATGTGAGATGACAATGCACCCAAAATTGCTCTTGCTGAATATAAAGGGCTATCCATTTCGTGGTTTCAAAAGTAAGGGACTGGAATTCGACATCTGTCAAACTAAGTTGTGAAACCAATTTTTTTCTTTTCAGTTGAAAGTCTGATATTTACGAAAGATGGAATATGGCTTTATTGCAAGAGACATTTCCTGGCCGCGTAATTTCTCGTCGTGGCGATATCAACTGGCCACCAAGATCATGCGATTTGACACCATTAGACTTTTTTTGTGAGGCTACGCGAAAAACCGTGTTTATGCAAATAAACCTTCAACTCTTGAGCCCTTAAAAACCAACATTCGTCAAGTTATGGCTGATAATATGTGTCAGAAAGTGGTCGAAAATTATTTCAAAAGAATGAATGCTTGCAACACTTCGCGTGGAGGTCATTTAAATGATGTAGTGTTTCACACATAATGTCAACGTTCAAAGTTTACAAAAAAAAAAGAAATATCATGAAAATCTATTTTATATGCGTTTTATTTACGTTTACTTTTGGAACCACGAAATGGATAACCCGATACAATGTGGCATGAGCTGTGCTTGAAATCACATATCGTTGCTGTCTACAAAATGAAAATCAGGCCAGCAGAAGTTGGTAATCGTTGACCTGTAGTGCTTGCAAAGAAATATGGACCGATGAGAAAAACAGCCCAAAATTCCCTATAAAGTGTGACATCTTGGAGACTCATTAGACGCTCTTAGATTTCATGTGGATTGGAATCATCTAAAATTCGATAATTTTGTTTGTTCACTTATCTATTTATTCAGCAATGGTGTATGTCTATTGTACTGGAGTGAAATTATTGTTTTTTTTTTAATACAACATTTACTTTTAATGCAAAATAAATTTTGTGAATTCCAAAAATACGTGCAAGCAAACCAGTCTCCCAATATTCGATTTCGTCGTAAGAATCAAAGTGCTGTTCTTCGATGAAACCAAATGGAAGTTGAAAAGAGCTAAATCTGCTAACAGAGATCAGCAATGAATCGTTTGTTCTCCACTCATAACAACTCATGAAATTTCGAGTATGAGTGAGTCATTAGTATTGAAATTCAACTACTCTGACTCATTCGTACTCACTACAACATTGATTTATAAGTACAGGTTGCAATGAGTATGAGTACAACGTTGACATCAAACTCATAACTTTCGAAATATGTTTGATTCATACGCCTACTCATTCAGATTTGTAAATTTAGAAAAATACTTATAATACTCAGAAATTACTCGTGTAATTCGTCAAATTCATCAAAATTTACAGTCTTAGTTGTTGTTGCATTTACAAAAAACAAGAAGAAAAACACAAAGCCAGTAAGCAAAGCAAACACACAACCTTCTAGTGAGTATTGCAGTGTTCGTACGTGAATCGTACTTATTTCGTGATTCTTGTAAATAGAGAGAGTAAAGAAGAGTCGAAATCAACAACATCATACGTATTATTAAGTATCAGTACGATGAGTACTTCAAACTTTGAATCAATGAGTAGTATGAGTGTGATATTAAAATAAGTATGAATGCGTATAAGTATCACAAATTATGAGTATTATTCGAATTTATTCATCTTTTTAAATAGTCAGTGCTGATATCTGTCTGGTAATTACAACGGTTGTGCTAGCAGACCCCCGGACAGACATCAAAACGAAATATGAAAAAAATATTTCTTCGGCGACTTCCTCTCAGCAGATTTCTGTCAAAAACTCTGAGAGTAAATAAATTTGCCATGAAAGTTTCTCAAAAATTTGTCGTTCGGAGTCGACTTTAAACTATAGGTAATGCCACTCACTCTTACACACACAACATGAGGGGTGTTGCGAAGCTAGGCCGTAATCCTGACTGAAGGGTTTTACTGGCCAATTATGTATGTGGTAGCAGTTCCTATCAGATCTATGTTCGAAAACCATTTGTAGATGTTCTAACGAGATTCTACGGCAGCTCATAAAGATCTGGAACAACTTGCCAGCATTTATCTCCTCTGAAGATTGACTGTTAGAGGGTTCTCATTTGCAGGAATACAAATTGTCAAGTTAACTTTATTAAAAGTTTTTGCGCTATTAAATCAAGTTTTATATTTTAGAGGACGTGTACTTGTCAATTAAGAAAAGTACAGTACCCGGAGGTCGAATTGACCCATTGTACAACTAAAGTTTTATATCTTACTTGTATAGTAAGTTTTATATTTTACTTGTATAGGAAAATCATTTTCCGCAAACAAAAATTGTATTATTCGTGCTTAAAATCGATATATTTAGCTCAATGCAAACACAGACAGTTTATGGATGAATCTTATTTCCATTCCTTTGATCATTTACCTAACCAGGCTTATAAACACACATTTGATATCGGTTTAATTTCAGTATCATGTTCAAGTATCTACTAAGAGGAATAAAAAAGAAAAAACTGATGAAAATTTTTCAATTTCTTCAACGAAATTTAACACCATTTCGAAACATAAACTACGAAGTTATTCTTGTATCCCATAGCTCAATAAAATTAAATATTCTAGATAAACAACAAAAAACAACGAAAACTGGATTCATATATCAAAGAAATTTTGGAACAAAATGCAAACAACACCAGTTAAAAACATGGTCTTAAACCAATAAGAAATATTAATGAGTAAGGAAAACCAAATAACCCTATCCACCAGGCAATCATCTTAACAGTCAATAGGTGATGAATGACTATTCTGAACAAAAAAACAAATAATTCGATAGGCACTTAAACCATTCTTCTTGCTTGGGAGAGAAAAAAGGGAAATATTTTTATGCAAAACTAAATACAGCAAATACCGTGCAGAGATGGAGTGAGAATATAGAAAAGGATAAAAAGAAGTGAAAATTAAGGTCCGGATATTACAAAGTATGGGGAAATTTTTGTTTAAATATTTATACTGTAGTAAACAAGAACGGGCAAAAAGGAGAAAATGTTTGTAGTGTGTGAGATATAATTGCAGATTTTTATTTATTTGAATGAAATATTGATTACATTATACACACATACATAATTGCTTATTACAACCCTTTAGTCCGGATTACGACAAAGCTTCTCTCACCACTTTTTTTATATATTATTTATTGAATCTTTCCTTTCGGAATTTACAATAAGTATTCAAATCTTAACCTAAAATAATACAAAAATAAAAGTTGTTATTGCCACAGCAATGTACAACTAAAAGTGCTCATCAAAAGTAAATTCATTCGACTAGATCAAGTGTTTGAACCCTCTTAAGACGTCTGTGACCCTCGAATGCAAGTAAGTCTCTTACAAGACAGTTGAAATGTTCCGCAATCCTAGAGACATAGTTGACACTTGCTATTTTTATTTCCTCTCGAATTAGGGGCACCTTCAGATCTTTGTGGATGTTACTGTTTCTCATATACCAAGAAGCACCTGTTATTATACTAAGAAGCCTAGATTGCCGCCTTTGAAGCTGCTCTACATTGTATAGTGAGGCTGTTCCCCACAGTTGGATACCATAACGCCAAATAGGTTTCAATACTGACTTATACAAAAGCAGTTTTACTTCAAAGACATGGGTTGACTTAGGTTAAATAAGCCAGTATGGCTGTGCTGTTCTGAGTTTGATCTGGGTAATTTTGTCAGCTATATGATGAGCCCAGGTAAGGCGACGGTAGAGATGGATGCCCAGATATATTACACTAGTATGTTCTGGTACTGTCACACCATTAATCTTGATGGGCAGATAACTTCCCATTGTCAGTGTAAACGTAATGCGCACGCACTTAGAAAAGTTGACTTTTATCTTCCATTTCAGTAGCCAATTTTCTAATTCATTAACGTGAGATTGAAGGCTTTGAGACGCCGTATCAAGTAGACGTGTGAGTCACTATACTTGTAGGCATATCTGAGTGAAAAATAATTATAGGAACGGCCTTAGAATACTTCCATGAGGTACGCCAGTAGATATCTTTCTGCGGGAAGAGGTGACATCTTTCGATTTTATTTGGATATTTCGAAATCGCACCACTTATTTGTGTGTAAATTTTGCCCAAAAGTGGCGGGACCTACAGTTTAAAGTCAAAACCGAACGATATATTTTTGAGAAAATTTTCATGGCAATTCTTATTTTCCACTCAGAGTTTTTGCAAGAAGTCTGCTGAGAGGCAGTCGCCAAAGAAATATTTTTTTATTTTCGTTTTGTTCGAGACGTCCGGCCTTGGGTATGCACCGTGGCCTCACGTCTAATAATAATTAGCTACTAGACTACGGCGATTGCTTGTCGCAATTATGCGTGTTATATAATAAACACAACATAATAAATATATCTTTTAACATTAAAATTATAAACAAAAGCCACAAAAACAATGAACTTGTTTACATGATAAACAAGTAAACAAAACTACCAACAAACACCAGTATTAACAAACAAAAATGCAAAAACAACACTGCAATAATAAATGTAAACAAAAATACACAAATAACAACAATGGAACAACATTGTTTACATTACATTTGCATACACCTGCGACTTAAGAAAATTTTACAAGAAAAAGTTTAAAAGAATTAAATCGCACAATCTACTTGGCCAGTTGGCATCACTTCCATGTGCGATGACCATGACCTGAAATCGTTTATTTAGGATAGTCACTCTGCTAATGAGCCATGTAGAAAGTAGGGCCGTTCTGCTGCCGTTGATGTGCAGATTATTCAATTCATCGACTTATAGTGCGCCCTGTCGACAATGATGACCTAGCCAACGTCCTTTTTAAGGAAATATGGAGCAATAACCAACAGCCCAAAATCTATTAGAAACAGTAACTTTTTCGGTATGCACTGGACGATCTTGGTTCTCATGTCAATAGCTATTCATATGAAACGTAGCGCCATTCTATTGAAACCACATATCGTTGATATAGAGATTATCCAATTCAAATAACATTCAAACATTAACTTTTTCGGGATACATTGAACGTGCTTGGATCTCATCTGCATTGGCATCATCATGAATTCAACAACAACATTCACCCAGAACGTCAGAATCAGTAAAAACGAAAAATAGGTTCAGTTACCACCTACTCTAGAGCCTATTAAATGAACACACGTTTTTGTCTATGGTTGCACATTGTGATTTAAAAAAAAAAATGATAGATAGATAGATCTTTTCAACTGTCAAAGTTCAAATTCTCTGTTAAAATACGCTTTATTTTGATGCGTATTTCGTTCTTATTCTCGTAATTTCTTATGAAGTTGTTTGCATAAACAACAATTGGCGAATTTTTTTTCTATTCCATCTGAGTGGTGGTGTGGAATCCACAAATTGTGTGAAAGATGGAAAAAGTGTGTTTTTTAATGTTCAATTCTTATCGTTAAACCTATGGTGCGGTTAGGTACATTTACCCCACCTCGGCGTAAAAAAAAATCATTTTTGGTAGATTTTTACACAAGTTTGTTTGCTCTTACATGAGAACATACAAATAATTTTAAATGAAAATTTATTTCAAAATGTTGTCTGAGGAAAAGTTAAATTCCTTTGAAACATTTTATGTCGAATAAAGTGTTCTCTTTCAATAGCTCCTTTTAGATTTAATGAATTAATCATTATATGTACTTAAACTATAAACAGTATTATTTATTTTATCGTATTTATAATTTGATACTCTTCTACTTTATTTTTCTTTCGTTAAAACTTAAAGCGAAGTTTTCTTATTAATATTAAGTGGTATGAAAGAATAAAATTATGAAAGTATGAATTTTAGATTATATCGTTTTCTTTTTGTTCTGTTTTATACTCATTATTATTCTTATATTTTTAATACCATTATGAGTGGTTTTGTTTTCTCATTACGTTTAGTGGTGCAGAATAAGCTACACACTTAATAAAACGAATTTGAAAATAATTTTTTGTGGTGTGTTAATTTGAAATGTACAGATAATACTATAAGAAAATTTAATGATGATCATACACGTAATACGTACCTACGTAATTAGTTATTACAATTTGGATTACGACATAGGTTTCCACATGAGTGGCGGGAAATTACGCTTTAAATTCGGTTTAACTTTTCATGTAAATTTTATTGACTCTCAGACTTTTTGCCAGAAATCTGCTGAGATGAAGTCGACAAAGAAAGAAATATTTTTTCATATGTCGTTGGCTTTTGTGGTCGTGCCTCTTGCCTCATAATCCAGCATACAAGCTACATATTAGAAATCAATAAATTTTAATAGACGATTTTTATTGTGACCTGAATTTTAACATATTATTTGTTATAATTCTTTTTTTTTAATTCTATTATCGTTAAAAAAAATAAATGAAGCTGAGTGAACGCTACATTTTTACATTCTTACGTTTTTACTTTTTAAAAACGTTTAAAATATGAGTTCATAGATTGCAAATAGAATAGAAATAAATTTCTGTTTAGTTTTAATTAAAATTCTTTATTGTTCGCACAATTCCGTGTGCCACTGTTCACAATCTGATGTAAACAACAACAATTTTTAATAACTCCATTGCCTGCTTTGGCTTGCCTTTCATATCGCAGAGTAAACAGTCTGATGAATGCTCTTGAATGTGAATGTGAACGTTCTTAACTTCACCCTCACGAAATCTCTTTAAACGTAAACATATTGTTTATAAATTAATTACAATAAATTACTAGTTCATTCTTTTAATTATAATAAATTAATAATTAATTCTTCATATACGAGCATAAGTTACATATGTACTCAAAAACTCATACCGAAATATGTACATATGTATGAACATGTAACGTATGAGCAGGGGTGTTATATTTGACGATTTTACGTCATTTTGACGATTTTTATTGTCAATTTACTAATATGACGATTGACGTTTTTTTCCATAGAATTTCTAACATTTTGACGATTTTTTGGCGTCACTTACATTTTCTATAAAACCACTTTGTAGAATTATGTTATCAAATTAAGAAAAGGTTTAATTTTCAAAATACTATAACAAATAATTTAAGTTTAATTGCACCTAATGATATTTTAAATAAAAATACTTCCATATTGCCTTTGTTGAAAAGTTTTCCTAATTTAGTTACTAAAGATATCAGGTAATAGAAAATGAAATAAAAGAATTACATACATACATAATTGGCCATTACAACCCTTCAGTCAGGGTTACGGCCTAGCTTCTCACACCACTCATGTTGTGCGCCTTAATTTTATACTTGAGAGGAGGGACCTACCGTTTACCGTCGATTCCGAACGACAGATTTTTGAGAAACTTTTTCATGGCAGGTTTATTTACTCTCAGAGTTTTTTGCCAGAAATCTGCTGAGAGGAAGACGCCGAAGAAATATTTTTTTTCACATTTCGTTTTGATGTCTGGCCTGGGGCTGGAACCCGGGCTTTACGTCTAATAAGCTACCTAGCCTACGGTGACTTATAAATAAAAGAATTAAGATTGATAAATTTTGGTGAACATTTACTTGATTTCAAAATTTTTTAGAAAAAGATTAAATCACATAATTTATCAAATTTTCCAAACTTCTTCTTGAATTCTTTGGATTCAAAAACCATTGAAGGAATTTTATTTTCAAACGATTATTTAAAAAATAATTCTTCTAATTGTTTTAATGTTAATATTACTAAAAGTTTCATAAGTAAACTTTGTTCACATAATTTGTACGAACTTTAATTAAAAATATATGTAAATTATAAGTCTGTTCATTTACACACAATGTTTCTAATAGTTCTTACTAGTTTTTTAAGTTTTCCGTCTAGTAAGATTTTCAAAAGAAAATATTTTATATATTTTCTTTGTTTTTTTACTCTATTGTTTTATTAAAGACTGATTAATTAATTGTTCCTTTATGTTAAATATTGTTTTTATAAATTAAAAATAGAATTACACTTATAGAAAAATATATTATTCATGTTTTAAATTATGACGATTTTTTGACGATTTTTCTTAATTTTTGTGACGATTTTGACGATTTCTTCTCTTAATTTTGACGAGTTTTTACAAAAAAAACCTAACAGCCCTGCGTATGAGTGATATTCAATTTCATTAATTCCATATGCAACAAAATTCAACTCATATTTCATTGCATACTTTTCACGACAATTATGGCAATACAGGCAGTATGGCCGCGTAATGTATCCCATATTGAATTCAATACCAAGTATACGTATGAGTGATATAAGATTCTATTAATTCGTTATACAACAAAATTAAAACCATATTTTATTGCGTACTTTCCAGACTAATACTATGTTCACGTATGCAAATTAATTGAGAACAATAGTCGGTTAATTGATAACAATACTTTAACCGTTCAGGTATAATAAATATACGCAATATTCATTTAACAGCTGATAAACAACAACATTGTTTTTATTTTGGTCGCGTGTTTTTGTATTTTTTGTTTGTGTTTGTATGCAAGTTGCCATTTTTTTTTGTCGTTGTTGACATTTGAGTTGTCAAATATCAACGGGAAGTGTTCTGTAACTTATAATGTGCTCACTAAACAGACTTATGACAGTGCTGTATCTAAAAGTTTTAATTAATATTATAACAATTAGTATTTAATTGAGCAATAATTAATTGAGATTTTATATGAAGTATTGAGGTCAATATTGGCGTTAATTGCGATTTACGCAATAAAGGTGCATACGTGAACTTAGTATAACTATTCTACTACTGATAGTGTGGGTATGGTTGAGTATGAGGAATATATTTTACATAGAATTAAGTATCAAGTGTACTCTCAATATGAAGTTAGTGGATATTTAAAATTTAGGAATAAAACAACAATTAATTTTTTGTTTTTGTATACGTATGTATACTTCTTTAAAAATTTCCTAATTTTTAAATTGCACTGATGTTCGTTTATAAAATTCTTTTTCCGTTCAGTAAACTGACAAGCAATGAAAACTACTGACAAGGATATCCAAGTTCCCATTGCAACAGCAAACATTCCTTAATGCTAAGCTAAGAAAACAAACAAAACGGCAAATTGACGAAGAAATTTGTTCAGGTTAAAAATGATCGAGATTTTGTTTGTCATCAGACGTACATACGTGCGTAACAAGCTACTTTAACATCATCAGATGCATTGTGGGTTTCGCAATTTGCAAAATGAGGCAGTAAACAAAATTACGTGGCCTAAAACGCAAACAAGTTCACAAAGAGAGAAGCATTCGCTATCCTTTCTGCCAAATATCAAGGGTGGTTAAAGCTTCAATAAACTTCGAGCTTTAATGGAAATTAAAAATAAGGCAAAATAAAATAAAAAATTGAAGATTATGAAGATACGACAGTCTGGAGATGAATATATTGATCAACATCGATGAAATGTTGATGATTTTTATACGATTTATCGGAGTTAAAATCTTAAAGCAATTAGTTAACTTGCCAAACATATTTTTCTTTCCTCTAGGGAGGAGTAAATGTACGTAACCGCACCATAGAGGAAGTCGACACTGTCCCCGCGTGTGTGGGCCCTCACCCACTAAGTCTCTCCCTCCTCTTTTGGACTCTTTGTGCCCATTATGGAACTACTGTAGGATTACTTCGAAATGGAGTCCCTCTAGCCATCTGGCCTCTCTATATCTATATCCGAGCCCGTATTGCTCAATGAGATCTGCAAAGGTGTCTAAACATTCATTCTAATTCTCTCATCCAAGCTAAGTTTCTTAGATTTCAGCAATACTTCAGTATGACTGGCTATGCTATTCCAATTCTCTTCGCTGTCCAGCTGTATATCGCTGAAGTCTTCAACAGTACAGACTCTGACTTTGGCCTCAAGATTTGTTCATTCTAAACTCCATCTCTCACAATGAAAGAATGTGTGTTCCGCGTCATCAATCTATGCATTATCATAAATGCAATTTGGTCGTGTCGTATTCCCCATTTTAAACAGATATTTACAAAAATAATGGTGTGCGGATAACAGATGTGTTAAATAGTAATTAACCTCATTAAATTTCCTCTCAATTTGGCGGATAATATTCCATTTCCATGTTCCATTTCTCTTGCCATTGTTGCATCGTTCGTTTTCTGGCATCCTCGGCACTTACTGACCAAATTTCCTCTCAATCCAGGGGGTAATATATGGGAGAAGTTTGCCGTCCATCTACCACTTGTTTCAATGTTCCATTTCTCTTTGCCAGTGTTGTATGGTTCGCTTTCTGGCATCGTCGACATTTACTGTCTCTCCGTGCGCGTTTTTAGTCTCCCACACCCTCCTCCGCTCGCTTGCCTGTTAACCTATACGTATTGCACCACTGATTACCAGTACTGCTGACTTAGATACAGTTCTATATGCCGATGCTACCCTAAGTGTAGCGGTGCGTTGTAATGATGATACATTTTTTATTCTACAGTCGGCCTTTAATGCTTCTTAAATGCCCAGGCTTCACTGCCGTAAAGCAGAATAGAGTCTGCAATTGCCATCATCAATCTGCATCTGCTCTGGACAGTACCACCAATATTGGCTATAAGTTTTCTAAGTAAGGAGGTGACTTTAGCGATTTTGGTAGCAGCTTGTTGGATCTGAGCCCAGAACGTCAATTTAGAGTCCAATCGAATGCCAAGATAATTGACTACTTTCTGCGTCGTCAAAGTGGTATGCCAAACATACATACACAATTGGCCATTACAATCCTACAGTCAGGATTATGGCCTAGCTTCTCAACACCACTCATGTTGTGTGTGTTAATTTTATACTTGAGTTGCGGAACCTACAATTTAAAGTCGACTCCGAAAGATTTTTTGAGAAACTTTTCATGACAATTCTATCTACTCTCCGAGTTTTTGCCAGAAATCTGCTGAGAAGAAGTCGCCGAAGAAATATTTTTTTATATTTCATTTAGAAGTCTGACCGGGAATTTTAACCGTGGCTTCGCGTCTAATAAGCCAACACACTACCTATTAGACTACGACGACTTCATGCCAAACATAATCGACCCATACATGTAATAACACGTGATGACACGGGTCTGAGGTCGTATAACCATGGTAATGAAAACCTATTCTGTATATTTTTCTTCTTAGAAAAGGTTCCACAAAATTAGCAAAAATTTCATTCATTAACAATAAAACAATCAAGAGATCAAGTATTTAGCTTAGACTTTAACCATGTAAACTGCAACATAGCCGTCCTTAAGAGATTTTCCTTCCTTTTCTACTTCTAATTTCAAAAAAAAACTTATTATTTATGTCCTCAAGCGCTCAATTCTTATGAGTTTTTTTTCTTTCTTTTGGTCAAAAGCCAAGTTTTCTTAGCAAAGAAAAACTAATTTTCTTTCTTTTGATGTTTAATTTTTTGCTGTTTTTTAATCTTCCTGAACAGCGAAGTCAAGTTATTTATCATGATAATTATTATTGCAATTTACTCGTAGCCCCCTAAAACAACAGGAAAAGAGATTAAAAGAAAATTATTCAAGAAAACTCATTTAATATGAAATATTAACTGAATTCAAATATTTCTTTTCAATTTCATTTTGTTTAATCGCGCTACAGTAGTAACCAATTAAGGAATGGAAAAACCAATACACATGGAGATGTGAAAACCAAAGTTGCTTATTAGACAGGTAAGACATCTTCAACAAAGCGAAATAACTATAAAAGTTACCGGCAGGATTATCCTCCCTTTAGCTTAACGCTCACTTCTATCTTATTGGGTACTCATAATAATGAAAAACAATTTATCTGCCCGTTAAAATCTTCCCTTTAGTTAACGGCAAGTTGTAATAATGGCCCTAAGCATTAATAAAATGATCATAAAAAATTCTATCATTAGTAGTCCACTCTAAGTTGTAGGTCCTGACACTCATATATAAAATTAACACACAGAAGTTTTATGAGAAACTAGGTAGTAATCCTGACTGAAAGGTTGTAATGTCTAATTATGTAAGTATTGTTACGGAACTGAAAAATTTTGATACTGGTCTTTTGCTTGTTTACAAATTATTGCAATGCGTAATATAACAACAAACACCAGCATAAAAAATTTTTAAACAAGTAAACAAAAATACAACAACAAACACTACAAGAATATATGTAAACGAAATACACAAACAACAATAATGAAAAAACGATGTTCACATTTATAGAGATCTCGAGAAGGCGAAGCCACGAACACCCGATTTCAAAGACATTCATCAGACTGTTTACGTTGCCATATAAAAGATCAGTCGAATGTCTAGTAATTGTTATTGTTCAATCAAAGGGTGTCAACAGAGGAATAAAAAGATAAAGTGATTGTTGTTGTATACATAAAGTTGTGAATTGTGTGAATAATAAAGAATTTGAATTAAAACTAATTACCTTAATTTTATTTGCCATCTACGAGCTCATATCTTAAACGTTTTTAAAAGTTAAAAACGTAACAGTATGCATGAATTAATTAGTAATTTCATTAATGAAATTACATTAGATGAGACATTAAAAAGTAATTTCGTTGAAATTTGTTTCGTAAAGATTTTCTTACGGTGAAAATTTTAATGTAAATTAGTTAATAAAAGACAACAGTTACCATACCATGCTCTATACACGCCCGATAAATATCAAAAAATGGCTTAATTGGGCAACCCAAATTATTTATAGCTGCCATACAGGCAACTAGCTCTCCGGGAAAGCCTTGGTGTATAGAATAACAATTTCTATTGCAAGGTTATCTGTAACACAGGCCGTTAAAATGTAAAATGGGGTGAAATAACAAAAAGATTAAAAATAGACATTTATTATAAAGGGTGGGCCTTCTATTGGTTTAAATTTGAACCATCGTTTAATATTAATCTGGCAATACTTATGTTATTCTATTGTGTCACAAAATTCAGTATATTATCTCCACGGAACGTAATGAATCGATTTACACTTAAGTAACGTTGAGATTTGTTGGAAATTTATTTCCAAACAAAGACGATTGGTCGGAAATTGCACGAAAATATCGTACAAAATTTGGTCGCACAGAAGGGCAAACAGTACCTCCGATATACGCAAATTTATTGTTAAAGTTCGTGAAACTCGTTTCATTGCCGATTCGCCAAGACGTAAGCGCGCTCGTATAGTGCGTACATCCGAAAACACAGCCACAGCTGGGAAGTGGCTGAGAGTATGCGTGAGAAACCACACTTACGTCAACTCATCATCATTATTAAGAATTGAGTAATTCGCGCACCATCTTACGTTTACGAAAAAATTTCACTATGACTTCTTACAAAGTTTAATTGGTTCAAGAGTTGAAGATGCATTACCAGCCGCTTCGTTTTCACTTCGCTAGGTGGTTCAACGAGAAACTGCACGATGATGTCGATTTTGCCAAAAAAAAATTGTCAACAAACACAAGCATAAAAAAATTTTAAAAAAGTAAGCAAAAATAGAACAACAAACACCAGCATAAAAAATTGTAAACAAGTAAACAAAAATACAACAACAAACACTGCAAGAATAAATGTAAACAAAAATACACAAACAACAATAATGATAAAAATTATCTTTTCGGATGAAACTCATTTTCATCTTGGTGGGTACACTAATAAGCAAAACTGCCTAACTCTAACAGAAACCAATGCACCCATCCGTTGGATTATTTTCTGTAGACCACCGTTGAACAAGAGTGATATAACGACAAATCAGAGACAATTGAGCATTTGAAGTCCAACATACATGTTGCAATTGACGAGATACAACCTTATACACTCGAAAAAGTGTACGAAAATTAATCAAATCGAATGAGGTACTGTGTGGCCAGCTTCGGCAGCCATTAAAATGAAATATTATTCCATTTCTAAATGGAACAATTGTACTTCACAACAAAAAACCTAAATTTGACAAAACTTGAAACCGTTTTTGTTTTATTTCATTTTAAAATGTAAACTTTTAAATCACCCACCCTATAGTATGAGTTAGATATATAGTTTTTGGCTAAATAAACTCTGTTTTCTTAAACATATTTTACATTTTATAAACGGTTAAACAGATTACTTTATCTAATGTCGGAATATTACAAATTGTATCTGATTAAAGACAACCAAAATTGTTTTGGGCCAGTTTGCATCCTTTTTTTCTGTTACACAATGTATTACAAGCATCCTTGGCATTTAGTTTTGCTACTAATGCCACATAATCTCTTTATAAAATGAATTGCTTGGAAATTATTGTATAATTTTATGTCATAAAAAAAGAAAACAAAACCTGAAATTGGCTACTTGCCTGAGTTAGCAAACGTTTTTTGTATACATTATCCTAATTTGGCATTCAAACAGCTTGTAAACATACATGAACTCTGTTCATTGACTTTAAAATGTTTTCTGTTTTACATTCTCCTTTTTACTTATTTTCATAGAAATTTTTTTGGTAAACTGTTTTGGATTACAGTCCTCTTCTTTAAATACAAGCCAAGAAATATTCAACAGCTGTTGACAAGTTTTCTTTTCCTTATTCATTTGACTTGTATTGCAGAATCGCACAGTGGTATGTGTTTGCGTCCCCATCAGAACCGGGCAGCTTGGAATTTATTGAGGAAATAATAAATAAGAGCGAATATGTAATCATTCTGAAGAAAAGATTCTTTAAAAGTTCGAAGGAATTAGGAATTCCTAGTGATTATTACATCCAACAAGTCAATGAACTCAATCATACTGCTGCTAATGTGAAGATGGGCCCTCACAAGCTTAATACTCTTAACCCTTCTGCATCCCTTGGATATGTGCCCTTCCTATGATCCTTTGGGGCAATATGACCCAACATTAAAATGTAAACAAAATTTCATATTTAATATAAGAAATTGATTTGTTTTTTGTTTTTTTATTTAGAATAATGAAAAATAATGATAACTATAATAAATAAGCCCTTCCTGAGCAATTATTAACTATTATTGCCTAAAACTGCACCGACCTCGAAATGGAACAAATTGTTTATCTACAGTAACGTTTTCATGACAATTGTAAAAAACTTTGAGCTGATTACTCCACTTATCTCAAACGTTTCTTATCCGTGCTAGTTTGTCGCGAAGTCTTCTTTCTTCTCTTGCTTCAGAGCTGTCAAACCGTAGACACTTTGATATGCTCGCAAATGGCTTTAGACTCACTGTTACTCGAAAAACAGGTCTTCCGTTTTTTTTCATACGACAAGCTAGTGAGATATTCTCCATGACATTTATAAACCCCTGCCATTATTTGTAATCCAATATATGCATCAAGCTCTATCTTATCAATACTTTGCCAATTATTTCCATATAATTAATTCTACACCTTTTTGATTTGTCATTTGAATCACAATAATTTTTATATTTGGTGACATAAACAAATCGAACGAAGACTTTATATCTGTTACCATAGATGTTGCTCTTTTGGTACGTCCAGGCCTACTCAATAAAATTTGATTTATCGATAACCTGCCTGTTTGAAGTGGTGGTACTTCTTTCCAAACTATTCTTTTGTCCTTTGATAAATATGTAACTGAAGTGCTGTACTCTATTTCTACTGCATCTTCCACCTCCACGCTTTCAACACTATTATTTGATGATGAATATGGTTCGTCTTCTCATCGCTATCAGGTGAAAAAATTTCGTCTTCATCACTGTCATCAAAAATTTCATCATCTTCGTCATTCATAATTTGTTGCAACTGAAGCTCACTAAGAATCTGAAGCAATTCCATTATGGAACAATCAAGTATTAGAAATTATTTTTTACAATACTTACTTTGCTTCTTTCTGACATTATGTAAAACTATTCGATTATGATGAATTACAAAAAAATATATACGTATACACTCTGATCACCAAAAATTAAGCTGAACTCATGAAAGAAAATATTCTAATGAGACAAAAGTTCGAACGAAATATTTTTATTTCATATACTAAAACTGAAATCATCGAATTGCAATTTGAATGAACTCTTTCGTGTACATAATTCAAGTGTCAATGCGTTGGCATATAATCATAAAACAAATTTCAAGAGATACCTTTGCGAGATTCTCCAAATCCTCACTTTGAATATAATAAAATTTTTAATGAAAAAATATTTTTTGAAAGCGATTTTATTGATTATTTGACTGAAAAAAATTATTAATCGATGATTCTGAATGGTAAACTTGTAATATCGCATGTTGGGTCATATTGACCCAAAGGATATTAAATGTGTGTAAATCGTGTTTTGAAATGTGGAGGGGGGAGGTAAAATTTAAATTTTATTGTTTTCTTTTAAAAGCATAGTTTTTGTGCCTGTGATGGATAAATTAAAGTTTCAGGATCATATCTGATAATTAAATGGAAAAATTTTGCGTTTGAAATTCAAAATTGGGTCAAATTGACCCAAGGAGTGCAGAAGGGTTAAACAAAGTCCCAATATGACTCCAGGAGAGGATTTAGAAGATTATTTGGAAGAATGTTTGCCCCACAAGGATAACTATAGAAGCTGCCATGGTGTAGAAGAAACGAAATTGGTACAACAATTTTTATGTGAGTGCCCTGCACTTCAAAACAGACTTCATCGGTAGAACGTTTAAAGATTTGGGCGTAGTGGCCTACTTGCCACCAAGTGAATTGGCCGGTTTCATTTGAAGCTCGGGATAGTTCAAACCCACCACTTACGGATCATTCCAAGGGGGCTTCTCTCACACTGAATAACACTGACTGTATGGGCACCAAATGAACTTGCCTGTGAACGGCAAGCAACCGGCCAACTTAACCTAGCTTAACCTCAAATGAGCTGAGTAAGCAGATGACGTCACGAATGTCATATAGAATTGCGATGTCCCCTTCTCTTAAGTACGTGTCCAAGTTGAATTGAACAGATCCCACGATGGCGTAAACTCTTCTTGGTTGGAACACATGTATTTCTCTGTGGGCTCTCAATATTTCACTCTGAGGCTGAATTTACCACTTACTAATAGAACCTTCAGTGCCATTAAAGAACAAGTTTTCATTACAACGGTTAAACCAACGCAAGGTCGTATTTGTATCTTCACCAACTCTGTAAAGATTTTATTTATAAAACAAATCGACACACACCACCTATTTGTTGACTATAAGACAGCTTCTTAGAAATAGTGTTCTTAACGCAATATTTGAGCTCTGTATTTCTGCGGAGCCATACAGAATGACGATGAGCAACTCCCACAACTCCTTCAAGGTAGGAATGGACCTCTCGAAACCGTGCGATGTTTTACACAAGGTAATCCCTTTTCATGCGAACTCTTCAACTATGTTATGGAGAGTATTCTGAGAAAGGCGTCCGTGTACCTCAGTGGCACTATTTTCCAATAAAGGGTCGAGTTGCTTGTTTACACTGAAGATATTAGCAATTGCGAAAATAAAAAATCTAGATTCTGGTGTTGTGCTTTTACATCGCTTCATTATAAAATTATAAACAAAAGCTACAAAAACAAAACAATGCAGCGAACAAAACTGTTTACAATTTATCGTACTGCTTAATACAACAACAAACACCAGCATCAAAAAAATGGTGAACAAGTAAACAAAAATACACAAACAACACTACCAGAATAAATGTAAACAAAATACATAAACAACACTACAGTAATAAAATTAAAGAACGATGTTTGCATTTACAGAGATTTCGAGAAGGCGAAGTCAAGAACGTTCGCCTTCAAGAAAATTCATCAGACTGTTTACTCTGCCATATAAAAGGCAAGGAAAAGCAGGCGACGGAGTTAGTAAATTTGAGTAAGTGTAGACGCGGTGTGTTTGAAGAAAGTAACCGTGGTTTGAAGATCCCCGTTACAAAGATCAATCGAACAACTGTCTAGTAATTGTTATTGTTTATGCAAAGGGTATAAACATAGGAATAACAAAAGAAGACAATTGGTATTATTTACATAAAGTTGTGAATAGTGACACACAGAATTTCCATCATTATCAACAAAAATAATGACAGTATGGAGATCAAGCGTAGTATTACTTTTGCCAACAGATGCTACTATAATCTTAATAGGAAATTGAGTAGCACAGACCTCTCTCATACGACGAAATAAGTCGCTGTTGCTCCTCATGCCTTTTATGGCGCAAAATCATGGAAAATCACCAATGCAGCAGCCCTAAGAGTATTCGAGATGATTGTTCTACGTAATATTTTCGGTGCATTGAGAGTTTTCGCGTCCGATCTAATAATGAGCTCTATGAACTGCTCAACGACATAGACGTTGTGCAGTGTATTAACATCCAGCGGCTGCGCAGACTCGGCCATGTCGTTCGGATGAAAGAAGATGTCCCGGCGAGACGTGTATCTGATACACAGATTTTCGGATGTAGGCAAAAAGGACGACCCTGTCTACTGTGAAAGCACCAAATTGAGGAAACCCTGCAATCGATTTATGCAGTAAGTATGAATTTATAAAATGTTTTATTAGGCCTTATTGGCAACTCTGTAGTAGATTTTAGAAAAATTAAATTAAATTAAATTTAAACGATGTTTACATTTACAGAGATCACGAGAAGGCCAAGACACGAGCATTCGTCTACAAGAACATTTATCAGACTGTTTACGTTGAAATATAAAAGACAAGGCAAAGCAGACATCTGAGTTAGTAAAAGTTCAGTCAGTCTTGTGTGAAGACGCGGCGTGTTTGTAATCGGTATTTGAAGATCTCTGTTGAAAAGATCTGTCGAATAAACAGAGTAATAACAGAGAAACGCCATTGTTGTTGTTTACACCAAGTTGTGAACAGTGGCACACAGAATTGAGCGAATAATAAAGAATTTTAATTAAAACTAAACACAAATTCATTTTTATTTTATTTGCTATCTACGAGCTCATATTTTAAACGTTTTTAAAAAAATATGAACGTAAAAGTATGTATATATACCTAAGAAAAAAATGTTAAACAATAAAAATATTTTTATAAGTGTTTATGCAAATACACGAACTACTGAACAATCATAATAAATATGTTTTTATTTTAATAGTTATATTGTGAAAAAAGAAAACAAAAACAATTAAGTGGTAAAGTTAAGTTTTTATTCGAAAAACCTCTATTGTTATTGTGTAGTTACGGAAAGCTATAACATATTCAAAATACAAAAAAAGTCTTTAAAAATAATCACACAGTAACACCATACTCCTCGAGTTCTCTAGTAAAGGTGGTATGAGAGGGAAAAAGATTGTGGTTACACAACAATGCTCTCTTATTTATAGTAACTGAAAAAAAGAAGGCAAATAAAAATGTTATTCAAAGCAAATATATGAAATGAGTGCAGAGAAGGGAAATGTTGGAGAAGTGAAGCTTTAATACTTAAGAATTTTTATTATTGTTTTTTATTTATGATTAAATTTTAATATAGTTTTGTGAAATTTTTTTTAACAGTTAACCCTTTCACGACCATGAGATTGTGATAGGCTATGTTATCATTTTTTTGGAATCATTCATTAGATGTCTAAGGGCCATTATTATAACTTGCTGTTAACTAAAGGGAGGATTTTAACGGGCAGATAAATTGTTTTTCATTATTATAAGTGGACAATAAGTTAGAGGTGAGCGTTAAGCTAAAGAGAGGATAATCCTACCTCTAAGTTTTAAAGTTAAGTTTATGTTTGAACTTGAGATATTATATATTATTTTCAATATGGCAACTTCAAATATAACAAAATATATCAAAATGAGCAAACACAAAATCTAAAAAGAAGCCCTTCGTTGACACTGCGTTTAAAAAAACTGGTTTAATTGAGCAGTTTTATCGACATTGCTCCGGCACTACCATATTTTTGAAAAAGTTAACTTTATTTCATCCGTAAGTTGTAATAACGAAAATAAGTTAAAGGTGACTTTAAAGTTGGGTTTAGTTAAAGGTAACTTTAGCTAAAGTGAACTTTAAAGTGAACTTTAACGGCAAGTTGTAATAATGGCTCTAATCAATGTGGCTTGTCCGTTTTATCTTGGGACATGTGTATCTAAATTGTCGTTAAGGGATACAATTTATATAAATTTTTCTGTATTAAAATTAAGAGAACAGTTATTACTTTTAGTATTTTAAGTACGAATATCTATTTTTTAATAAAATGAAATATTTGCTACTGTAAAATGATCAAATATTAAAATTTTAGTGGCGTCCGATGGTTTGTTCGCTAGTCTGAAGCCCTATTTGTCAGGCTTATTTCTTACGTTCTGCTTCGTTACTTTGTGTCTCTTAAATTTTGTTATGTAATTAAAAAATTGTTGTTGAAGAGAATAATCTTGGTTTAAGATCTCCTTTATAAAGATCTGTCGAACAATTGTTATTGTTTACGCAAAGGGTGTGAAGAAAGGAAAACAAACGAAGCAATTATTGTTGTTACATCAAGTTGTGAACAGTGGAACACAGAATTGTGCGAACAATAAAGAATTTAATTAAAACTGAACACAAAATTTATTTTTATTTTTATTTGCAATCTACGAGCTTATATTTTAAACATTTTTAAAAAATAAAAACATAACAATACATTAATTCTGAGTACTGTTTTTGAAAGCATTTTGAACCTCTTTGTTGTTGCAAAAATGAAGGTATTTAAGTATTTCTTCAAACTGAGGCTTTGGTATAACGTCTAGTATACAAGGTACTCCCATATTTATTTCTGTAGACCAGTAATCTCTAAATTATGGCGGAATATGATAGCCCATAGAGAATTCTTGATCATCTTTTTGCAATTATTAAATTAATTTTACTAATATTTTTTGTACCAAACTATCAAATTTTGTATTTAAAAGTAATATACGCCAAATTTTATTTTCATCAAGTTTAATAACTCCACGTCCTCTGCAAAGCATAATCCACAGTTCCAAAAGCAAGTAAATGGTGTTAATTGTAAGGAATCGTAATCTCTGTATGTAAGTAGAAAGTTCCTTTACGAACCACAGGGATTTCAGTGTCCCTTAGCCTTTATAATATATGACTTCAAGACCATATTGAGTATTTCGGTTGGACAAATGTGTCCCTGTTAAAGTGTTAATGGATCCCAAACTAAGCTGGAAAATAAAGGCGTGAAGTGGTAAAAGCTGCTTGAAGAGAGAATGATAATCAAATGCGTCTGCATAAACCTACATTTGCAGTAGGGACAAGCACGAACTAAACTCGCTGGATATATGCGTAGCTGTTAGCTGGCTACCTAGATAGCTGGCTAGTAAAGCTGGATATCTGCATAGCTGGGAGCTGGCTACCTAGCTGGCTGGCTAGTAAAACTGAATATCTGCTTAGCTGGGAGCTGGCTACCGAGTTGGCTGGCTAGTATAACGGAATAGTTGCTTAGCTGACTAGCTAGGCAGCTGACTACATTAGTAGCTGGGTAACTGCGTAAGTGGCTAGCTGGGAAGGTGCCTACATTGGCACCTTGGCTACCTGGGCAGCTGAGTAGATGTGCAGCTGGCTACATTTGTAGCTGGCTACGTGGGAAGCTATGTACGTAGCTAAAAGCTGGCTATCTGGGTAGCCGGCTATACTAGCTAGGTAGCCAGCTCTCAGCTTCCCAAGTAGCCAGTAGACTCCCAAAAAATTCGCTGTAGCTTACTAGATAGTATAACGACTTATTAGACAAGAGCCCATGGTTTAAACACCAAAAACTATTCCCTTCTTACTCTCAACAGTCTTCTGCTACAAATTATTGGAGTAAATAAAATTGCCATGAAAAGGTTTTAAAATCTGTCCTATAAAGTCGACGCTAACTAAAATATATTTGCTTTAACAATTTTAAATTTAAGTTTAACGTTCTCATTAATTGTTAAACAAAGAAAATATAAAAACAAAGCAAAATGAAAACTTGCCACTTAGAAGTGCTTGTGCCATATATTTATATCTACATATGTATGTATGCCTGCATTATGAACATGTTCCACATCTCTGTTGTTGAACTCATTTTTTGTACTTTGCTATTGTAAACAACGAAGGTGGAAATTAACAAAAGCAAAAAAAAGAGTTATAAACATAAACAACAAAAACAAAAAACACGAAAAGTTTTATTTAATTTTCCGCTTGGCTTCAAAAAACTATTCGACATGCATTTATAAAAGCAGTGGCTATAATTTAAAGATTAAATTAGTTAAAATGGAAGCATAGCGTTAAAGACCAGTTTCTATCATCGAAGTTAAAAGAATGAAATATAATTCTTGGGTTAGACATCAAACTCTTGGGCTTATATATGCAACTGTTTTTTATTTTTCTTGTTTAATCGAGGCTTTGGAAGGATGGATCAGCCGGAATCCAAATTCGTGTCATCAGAATATAACTGAGACCAAAGATCAGCAATAAATCGTACTTATTTTGTGATTCTTGTAAATGTTGACTAAAGCAGAGTCGAAATCAACAACTTCATGCGTAATGTTTAAGTGTTAATACGATGAGTACTTCAAACTTTCAATAGGAGTAGTATGAGTATGATATTAAAATAAGTATGAATGCGTATAAGTATCAGAAATTATGAATGTGATTCGCATCTACTCATGTTTTTTAATACTCATTGCTGATCTCTGATTCAAACAGATTTTTGAGAAACTTTTTCAAGGCAGTTTTATTAATTCTCAGAGTTTTTGCCAAACATCTGCTGAAAGAAGTCGCCGATGCAACATGTTTTCATGCTTCGTTGTGTTGGAAATGTCTGGCCTGGGCGATTACATCGATTACAATATTAGATCAAATGGAAATGGTGTTTGGCTTTTTACATCGTTTGACAATAAAATTATAAACAAAAGCTACAAAAAAACATGATAAACAAGTAAACAAAAATATACAAACAAAATACCAGTATGTATCTATGTATGATAAACAACTAAACAAAAATGCAACAACAAAAAAACTGCAAGAATAAATATAGTGGAATATATAATATATATTTACAACAAGCAAGAAGAACAAGATTTCGAGAAGACGAAGTTATTTGCCTTCAAAAGCATTCATCATACTGTTTACCCTGCGATATAAAAGGCAAGTCAAAGCAGGCAACGGAGTCAGTAAAAATTCAGTCAGTCTTGTGTGAAGATGCGGTGTTTGAAGAGAATCCGTTTATAAAGATCTATCGAACAATTGTGATTGTTTACGCAAAGGGTGTATACAAATTAAAACCGACGAAGCAATTGTTGTTGTGAACAGTGGCACACAGAATTATGCCAACAATAAGTAATTTAATTAAAACTAAACACAAATTTATTTATATTTTTATTTACAATCTAGGAGCTTATATTTTAAACGTTTTTACGTTGATTCTGAATACACTAAACAAATCCTTAAATTTAATTCCTTTTTTGCAAACTTTACACTTGTATTGTATTTAATTTCCATGTACTGCTCCTTCTAAACGTATCACTATTTTGCAGTTATAACTTCAACTAAAAACGTTAAAGAAACCATTAAAACCCACATAATGTGATACATTTTATAATCATATTTCTTATAAATACAATATGACGCATCTTTATTATGCTACATTTTGTTGTTGACGCATTACGTTATTGTTAACAACATTTTGTTTGAGCAAAACAGTTCTTTTTAAATTGTAAAGAAAACAGAAAAAATACAATAAAATTATGTGAGAGAATACAATACGGCTTGTGACAAAAGGAACACAGCTACAGTGATTTTATGCTTCTTTTCTTAAAAATTTTTCCTTTTCTTTAAAGTTGTAGAAAAAAGTTACACTCAAATATATTATATTGTTACGTATTTGTCTTTTAAAAACGTTAAAATAGAAGCTAGTAGATTCTGCACATTCTGGGTGCCACTTTTCACAACTTGATGTAAACAACAACAATTGCTATTCTTTGTTATTCTTCTATTTATACCTTTTGCATAGACAATAACAATAACTAAACAATAATACGACAGATCTTTGCAACGGAGATCTTCAAACCAAGATTTCTCTCTTCAAACGCACCGCGTCTTCATACCAGTGTTCGAAAAAATACTCTAAAGTACGCAACGTTTATATACTGTACTGAATGTCTTGGGTAAAGAACACAAATACATTCACTACAACGAGAGCAAAACTCTTCGTTTCTATTTTAATGTTTGTGAACATGTACGCAAACTCTAACATAACGTACTGGACAGCGTTCACAAACACTATTTCTTAGTGTTTGTGTACAAAGTACGCTAAAAAGATCAGTAAACTACGCAAAAAATTGGGTTTTAGTGAACTTTTTTTGAGTACACTAACGTTTTTAGTGTACACGAGAGTTTATGTGGCTTATTTCTAAATGAATAAGGATTTTGTACACATGAAATCCATGAGATCCCAGAGCGCCCAATCCGTCTGGCAAAAGTCATTGTTTTGTGTGGTACTTAGGCTGGAAGCGTTATCGTTTCATATTTCCTTTAGAACAGCGAGCACTTCAGGTTACCGGTTACCAACTTCTTTTGGTTAGGACTATATAAGAGCGATTTGAGGTCATGGTCATTTTACTTGGAGATGATGTGAAATGGGCACCGAGATCGTGGAATGAACTCGTTAAGCCTATTCTTGTAGGTTTCTCTTGAGTCGCAGATGCATTCGAATAAAACACAAACAACAGCGACCTGTTCACATCACCTCCATCACCTCAAATCGGTCAGATACAGGCTTAAATAACAATGCAAAATTCGCCAAGTCGTGATTTGCGGAATATCGAGCTCTTTTGAGCTACGCGAAATCAACTGCTTTAAATTGCACACTCTCACAGACAGAGGCGATGTTTTCGGCATATTTTATGTTTAATGGCTATACAAATATTAGTCAAGATTACGACGTAGTTTCTCACACCATTAACGTTGTGTGCATCAATTTTTATTAATAAGTGTCCAGACCTACAGTTTAATGTCGATTCCGACCGATTTTTTGAGAATCTATACATAGCATTTTTTTACAGAGTTTTTGCTGAGAGGCAGTCACTGAAAAAATACTTTATCATATTTCGGTTTGTTGGAGTCGTCTGGTCTGGCCTCACGTCTACTAAGCCAGTATACTACCTACTAGACTACGACTAACTTCACGATGTGTTAATCGATCGTTTGCTGAAACAGTGGAATCGATGGCGAATTTTCTTCTCGGTAGGACGATAATGGAGATCTTAAAATTACCAAAAAACGCTTGGTATGTTGTCCAAACAATACACCAAAGTCGTCATTATCAATTGTTAAAGTTTGGAAATCCCTGCTCAAGGACTTAATATTAAATCAATAAGAATTTTAAAGGCATCTTATTTGTTCATCTAAGTAAATACCAAAAGAACATCCAGAGAGATTTATTGTGTTTAATTAAACAATTAAAATTATTACAGTCAGTGCTTCTAAATAATTAATTTGTAATTGTTGTTGTTCCAAATTTTACGGAAATATTAAATTCTCTTTAACACACACAATAGCAAGAATACACAATATAAAGAAAGCCACATGCATACTTGGAAAATTATATGCGCATATACATACTCTTAATAGTAAATTATTTCAGCAAATGCCATTGTGTTTGTGAGCCTAATTAAAGTAAAGCCTCAAATATATGTATCTTAGATTTAAGTACCAGTGATGTTTGGTACATTTTTAATTTCCTTTTGGTTTGAATATTTTTTGAATATTTATTGGATATGACGCTCGAAAATTCTATCAAAAGGTTAAGCGTCTAACCGCGGTTATAAACCAGAGCGTCTTCCTGCAAAGATGAGAACGGAAACTTGGTAACAGATCAGCAGAGGTGCTGAGGTTATGGAGGAAGCACTTCTCTACTCTGCTACAAGGCGATGACGACACCAATTCCGCCTTTAGAAATGGTGTTCCGAACCCGATCGATGAAGATGGCGTGGAGATTCTGCCGCCTAGCCATGAAGAGGTCAAAGACCGGATGTAATGAGTGGGTAGGGCGCATGCACCAGCTTATTTCCACAATATGACTAGAGGAAAGTATGCCCAACGATTGGACAGTGTCCTCTGTCCTGTCCTGAAAAAGGGAGACCCTACGATATACGCCAACTACAGGGGAATAGGTCCTTACATGCGTATTGTGTGTACGACTGAAGCCACTCGTCGAAACACTGATTGGACCTTATCAGTGAGGATTCAGACCTGGCAAGTCCACCATCGACCACTTCACACTACGCCAAATGCTAGAAAAGACCCACGAACAACAATTCGACACACACCTTCTTTTCGTCGACTATAAGGCAGCCCTCGATAGCCCCATAAGGGATCGTGTATACCTGCTAAGCTGTTAAGGCTATGCAGAATGACGTTGTGCAATTCCTGTAGCTCCCTCAAGGTAGGAATGGACCTCTATGAACCTTTGATACCGTGCGAGGTTTCAGACAAGGCGACACCTTACCATGCGACCTCTTCAACTTCGCCATGGAGAGTCTGCTGCGAAAGGCGGGAGTGCATCGCAATGGCACTACTTTGGACCCTATTAAGAACTGATGCAGGGGCATTGAGAGTGTTCGAGAGAAAAGTCTTACGTAAATCTTCGGTCCAGTGCAAGTTGGCGATGATTTCCTTATCCGATCCTCAACGACATAGACGTTGTACAGCGCATTAACATCCAACGGCTGCGCTGGCTCGACCAAGTCGTTCGAATGGAGAAGGATGCTCCGGCGAGACTGGTATTTGATGCGGGAATCTGCGGAAGTCCTCGAAGAGGACGACCTTGTATCTTTTGGAAGAACCAAATCGAGGAAGCCCTGTCATCGATTGGTGTGACCAACTGGCGGAGGCACCTGGAAGGATGTGCTGCGGCAGGCCGAAATCCGTTAAACGGGTTGTTATGGCCAATTAAGTAAGTAAGTAAGTTGAACATTTTTTCGGACTTTTTTCAAACCATTTTGCTGGCGGTTTACCGTTCTGTTCACATGAAGAAGATCATATTTTATAAAGGACAACAGATTCAGGTTTAAGTCCATAACATCGTACTATTATTCTTGAAGTAGACCCGACTTATTAAACCCCTGTTTAAAAAAACTAAACCTAGTACACATCCTCAAATTTTATGTTGTTGCTGTAGTACTAAAAGAATTCTAAATACTTGTTTGGTACAAAATTTAACACAGAATTTTCCATCACTGACGAGGACAGAGAAGACCAATAAGAAACAGATACAGATAAATTCCAGTAAATTTAAGCAAATTTATAATTGTTTAGACATATGGCTGTCACTATGCTTTTGTAATTATTTCTGAGCAAATTTGGTTATGTTAAGTACACGGCCATCTGTTTTATTTAAGGAGTACACAAGCAAAAATTGGGGTACATTTAATTTCAGTTGCTATTGCAGTTCCAAAAATTTTAAATCTAAAATTATAAAGTATGCCTGCCCCACGCTGAGCAAAAATATAATGTATGTGGGGTTGGGAATTAACGGACGGAAATACTAAACAATACGACGCTGTGTTTTATGACTAAAGCGGACATACTAATTGACACAATTTTGAGTACGAAGGACTAGTTGAATTGCGACGAATAGACAACGGACATTTTTTGAGAGACTTCACAAGACCAGACCGTTGAAAACCTGACGCCAAACAGTGACGACTCATTTTAAAACAATCAGTAAATTGTCATTTTGTATCTAAAATACATAAAACATCATCAAATGTTACCATAATATTAAATTAACTTAAATAATTAAATAAACCTAAATGTTAATAATAATAATATAAATAGAAAACTTAACGTGGTTTCATTAAAAACCCACAGGTATTGTTACGAAAATAAAAAACCAGATACTGGTGTTTTGTTTTTACATCATTTAAAATTAAAATTATAAACAAACGCTACAAAAACAAAACAAAGAACTTGTTTACACACTGCTTAATGTATCAATAAACAGCATAAAAAAATAGTAAGCAAATAAACGAAAATATACCAGCAAATACCAACATAAAAAAATTGGTGAACAAGTAAATAAAAATATACCAACAACACTATAATAATAATCGTAAACAATGATGTTTACATTTATAGAGATTACGAGAAGGCGAAGTCATGAACGATCGCCTTCAAGAACATTCGTCAGACTGTTTATGTTGCCTAATAAAAGGCAAGGCAAAGCATGCAACTAAGTGAGTAAAAGTTCAGTCAGTCTTGTGTGAAGACGCGGTGTGTTTGAAGAGTGTAATCGCAGTTTGAAGATCTCCGTTACAAAGATCAGTCGAACAATTGTCTAGTAATTGTTATTGTTTATGCAAAGGGTGTAAATAGAGGAATAACAAAGGAGAGCAATAGTTTTTGTTTACACAAAGTTGTGAACTGTGGCACACAGAATTTTAACTAAAACTGAACACAGATTTATTCTTATTTTATTTGCCATCTACAAGCTCATATTTAAACGTTTTTAAAAGATAAAACAGTATACATTTATCTGTATATCTGTGTAAGAGCGGGAGAGTTCCACTTCTCTTGGGTTGAAGTGACCACCATAATGGGAACAGCTCACTCCTATAAGAATAGTGTAAATTTGTCCTAAATCGCCTCTCGCTAGACATGTTTTTTTACTAAATGTGAAAAAATCTGGGTGTCCAGGAAATCTTTTCGGGCTCGCAAGCTTGAGACAATGGCAGAGAAGATGTTTTGTGGTCTTCTCTTCTTCCCCGACGTTGCAGTTTCTGCAACAGTTACTTGGCATAGACACCCAGAAGCCAGTGTCAAGTTATAACTGGTATGAATTTCCCTAGATGAAACCTTGATAGGTTTAATGCAAATTCTGTTCTGCATATATACATATATCCACGTACCGCCAGATCTGGTCTGGTGCCTATACAAGCGGGTTCAATATCCCATCTTGACTTCGCCAATGTATGGAGTTTTTGTGGAACCATTTGTTTGCTTCTCGGCGTAGGAACACCAATTTCGTGTAGAAATTCATTTGAATTTTTGGTGGTTCTGGCTCTAATAAGTGGAACCCAAATAAGGGTAACTGCCGTATGTCTCGCTATCTCCTACAGAGACACCCGGCCTTCTCGGACAAACTTAGATATGGTGCACACAATTTCTAGGGCTCTACTGGCTTCGGCAGATGTCTGGCAAAACTCTGAGAGTAAATTAATTTGCCATGAAAAGTTTCTCAAGAATCTGTTTTTCGGAGTCGACTTTAAACTGTAGGTCTCGCCGCTCATGTATAAAATTAACGCATGAAATTAGGCTGTAATCCTGAGTGAAGGATAACCAATAATGGACGTATGTATGTATAGTTTCTGTACTAATGGTGGTCAGCCTCATAGATGTGTTCTTCTATACTTGTTTCGCCAACATGTGCGATGGTCGTCAGTTAAGGATAGTAAACAACACCTTTGATGATGACGATTTCAATACGATGTACGTTGCAACAAAAAAAAGTAATAATTTTGTAATGAAAATGGCCGTTTCCATTAGTTTTCTGAGACGGATGATTAACAAATTCCAATTTTTATTCAAACAGAAAAAAATACAAGCTTATGACCAAATTTTTTTGTACGCTCTCCTTTAATAAACTCAGGCGATACATATCCAGGCGTATACATAATCCATGTAAGCGTGTATCTCATTCATGAATGGACATACTAGTATGTTGTAACCTACATACAATAACACATATCCTTACACACGATTCTATGCCATTACTGACACAAACCTTAGAACTTTAATACTTTTTAAAAGACTCCAGTTTCCTTAGAATTTTCTCTTGTTCTTTTACTTTACCAACTGCAGGCATTTCTAGTAACTACTATAAGACAAAGGTATAGTAATTACCTCTTTTGTTAATTACCTCCTTTGTTAAGGGAGAAGTATGATGATTTGTAGTTGCATATGTCAACTAAAAGAGAATTTCAGATGTATTAATGACATGATAGCACTTTTATAAGTGCGTACATATGTATGCCAAATATATTTACGAGATAGTGCACTTCTATTTTGTATGTCTTCCCGATCGATATCATTTCTCATCTAATGTGTTGGCAGAATATAAATTTGATTACATATCAGTTTCCACATTTACAGACATGAAATTATGAAAGTGGGTCATTTAAAAAATATATTTTGTTAAGACATTTTGTAATGTTTGAGAGTGCTCTCAGCACAACGTATTAGTATTTAATACAGTTACGAGAGTAAGGCAAGACATCGTAATAATTTCCTCTCAATTTAATCTGTTAACTGATGGACACATATAATTGCCATATGTAAAGGGTGTTTTTTATAGAGGTATACAACTTTAAGTTGGCATTATTTTTCAAGACCGATTTAACAGCTGTCAAGTGATTTATTCTCAGTTTGGTTTGGCAATTCATCATGAATAGACTCACGCCTGAACAACGCTTGCAAATAGTGCAATTTTATTTCGAAAATAATGGTTCTGTGTGGAAAACGTATCGCGCACTACGTCCATTTCATCGGCGACAAAATCGTCCATCAGTGCAGTTAATTCGAATAACCATGGAACGTTTTCGCACCACGTTTACTCTTATTGATAACTCGCATCCCCAGCAGTGTTGCCAATTTAGCACTTTTGGTGCTAGATTTAGCACTTTTTAAACTCGTTTAGCACCAAAAAAAGTAATCTAGCACCTAGCACTTTTTTTGGCATTTTAAAATTTTTTTCTAGCATTTTTATAGCATTTTTTACAATTTTTGGTATTTTAATTCATCTATATTTACTTTTTTGAAACCAATAGAAAATATATAATATATAGATTTTTTTCGGTACAAAACGTTTTAAGTTCCCAAAAAGGTGATATTTTACCAATTTGAAAATTATTTTGTATTAGCGAGGAAGAAATTGGAAAAATAATTGATCAATATTCCAACATTCAATATATAAAATGGATTAATAAAAACAACAAAGTATCATTCTGGTCAGAGGTAGAAGCATGTAGAGATGCTGGAGGAAACAAGAGATTCGAGGAGGTTGCCAATTTTGTTTTAAAACTTCTCAGTCTTCCATGGTCTAATGCAGACGTAGAGCATGTGTTCAGTCTACAGACAGTAAATTCTTTTTTTAGCAATTAGATATAACTTTAATGTTAAATTTTTATTTCTTAATTTTATTATATAATAACATTTTAGATACGGATTAAAACGAAGTCCCAACAAGTTATCTGAAATTAATTGGATCTAGTGAAAGTTATGATAATAATGATGAAAATGACGATAATGATGACTGGATTTTTTAAATTCATCAAATTGTTTTAGTCATCTTAAAACTTATGTGAACAACTATGAATTTAAAAGTTAATGTTTAAACAGTAATTTGAAGACTTATTGTTTTTTAAGAATTTACTTTCGATTTATTGTTTTTAAAAATGAATTGAACATGTTATTTTTGATTTTTTTAATTAAATTTCAATTTCTTTAATCATATTTAAGTATAAAAATGAATTTTTAAGAAATACAGATCTCATAATTAACTATAAATCAATTTTTTTCTATTAATTTTTGTTAGCACTTTTTTTGGCACTTTTTTAAAATTTTTAGCACTTTTTAGCATTTTTTTTTAGAAAAATCTAGCATTTTTTCTCAATAATGTTTTGGCAGCACTGATCCCCAGAGACGCTAGGCATTGCATTGAGCATTGAGGAAGACCCGAATGAGTCCATCAGTCAATGGTAATCGGTATAGAGCTATGATTACTAACTTTTTCATTCCTGAATTTAATAACCACTATGTCCAGGAGATGTGGTTTCAACAAGACGGCGCAACATGTCACACAGCTTGTGCCATAATAGATTTATTGAAAGACACGTTTGGTGACCGACTAATTTCACGTTTTGGACCTGTGAATTGGCCTCCAAGATCTTGTGATTTAACACCGCTAGACTACTTTCTGTGGGGCTATGTAAAGTCATTGGTCTATGCGGTAAAGCCACAAACGCTTGACCATTTGGAAGACAACATTCGCCGTGTTATTGCCGATATATGGCCACAAATGTTTTAAAAAGTCATCGAAAATTGGACGTCCAGATTGGACTACATCCGCGACAGCCGTGGCGGTCATATGCCAGAAATCATATTTAAAATGTAATGCCACAAGATTATCTTTCGGATAAATAAAATTCATGTCAATCGAATAATCCATCGTTGTTTTATTGCAACTTAAAGTTCTATACCTCTATAAAAACACCCTTTAGATAGACGCAGGCTAATGAATGTATAGAAAGTGGAGCCAAATATAGTGTCGTGGAAAACAAAAAATTATTTTAATAAAAATGTTTTTGAGAGCTAACACCCTATCCATAATCTTATTAATCTGTTACTCCCGACATTTTTAGAATGGTCAAGATATGGACCTTGTATTTCTAAGTGAACAAGATAAGTTCTGCTTTACCTGGGCCCATAATCAAGCAGATCTTCTACGTCCGTCAGCATATGGTATCATTTTGAAGCCTTCGATTTTCATTTCCATGAGGATTTCAATAATACCTAAGTTCCACAGCTGTGATGATGTGCTGTGCCCCACCTTACTCGTTTCCTTATGGAGGATATTCACATGACGCCTAGCATTATCTGAAACATAGCCAAACAGTAGTCATTAAATATTAAGTCTTGAGTCGGAATTAAAAGTTAGTCCATATAGATGCATCCAACTGTGAAGAATTCTCAAACTTACTTATGGCCTGCCTTAAAACACTCTTCTTGCGCGCAGTCTCGTAAAATAATTTAAGCACAGAACTTTATTACAGGGGCGCTGCTCTTTTAATAGTGTACTCATACCATGTATCGCCTGCATGCGTAGCAAGCGTTTATTGTAATTGCTTTTGCTTGTTGCCTGTATATTTTGGTAACGTTCAGAAAGTGTAAAGAAATATTCTTGTTTACACATTTTCATTTCTTACTTTCTTGTTACCCTACATTAAATACGCAGTTTTCCTTCGTATTTAAGTAAACAGTTGCCTTTTTGTGGTTGTTGTTAATTAATTGTCAATTAAAATACTACAACACAAGTAAAAAAATAGACAATCTACGTAAAACAAACATGTGAACAATGGCAACAATGTGTTGCAAATAGTCTCTTAGCAAATAACACAAAAAAAGAAGTAAGGAAAGAGGTTTTAAGGTTTTAAGGCAAACACAAGGCAAGTGGAAAACTAGAACTGCTATAACTACAACTAAATTCAAAGAATATTTTATTTAAAACCAAAAAGGGAATTCCGAGTGTAAATTAAGCATTGCTTTGACAAATATTATTCCCAGTTCTGCATCCGTCAAATTTAGAAGTCCTTCGCTTCATTGAAAGTGAACAGCGAGCATGCTGTATGCAATGAAAACCCCATTGTTATCGACGACAAATTCAAAAAAGTCTACAGAATAATAACGAAAGACAGCAAAGCGAAGTTTATCAGGTTACCAGGTGTTCCGATAAGAAATGACACACAAACACAAATTTTTCTTAAAATGGAAACGGTGTAACATCGTTTAAGACTAAAACAAATACAACGAACTTGTTACAAGTAAACCAAAAACATCAGTATGGAAAAAAGGGGATAGAATGGAATGCAACAACAAGCAATGTGAACCAATAAACCTTGTAAAAACTAATCTACAGTACGACACCTTTTATGTGAGTATTGTGCACTTCAAAATAAAAGTCGTCGGTTTCAGGTTGAAAGAATGTACCATTAAGGTGACTGGCCGGTTTCATTAGGTGTGGTTCAAACCCACCACTAACGGATCATGACAAGGGGGCTTGCCTTAAATTACATACATAATTGGCCATTACAACCCTTCAGTCAGGATTACGGCCTAGCTCCTCACACCACTCATGTTGTGTGCGTTAATTGTATACATGAGTGGCGAGACCTACAGTTTACAGTCGACTCTGAACGACAGATTTTTTGAGAAGTTTTTATGGCAATTTTTAGAGTTTTTGCCAGAAATCTGCTGAGAGGAAGCCGCCGAAGAAATATTTTTTTTTTATATTTTTGTTTTGATGGCTGGCCTGGGGCTCGAACCCGGGCTTTACGTCTAATAAGCGAACACACTACGTACTAGACTACGGCGACTTGAAAATGTTTACGCTTTTTAAAACCAAATTGAATAATACTAAATCGTTTAGAAATGTAACTTTAAGATTTCGAATGCTCTAGAAAAGTGACCAAAAGAAACGATGCTTTTCGGTTTAAATTTTTGAAGCAGATTATCTCAAACTTTTCCTTTCAAAACAAACAATTCATCATCCCCACATCAGTTTCACAATAATTCATTTATTTTTTTTTTCTTCATGTCTTGGTCTAATATTTACAAGAAAATGGCAAATATCTTACCCTTGGATAAGGCATTTGCATAAAGCATAAGACTTTCAGGATAAACAATATATCATTGGCAATAATGATAATAAAGAAAATGAGCTGAAAAGCCAACAAAAAGGAACGAAAAAAAATCTATAATTGCTTAAACTTAACATTTGAACTCTTGTGGGTCTTAAGTAAACCAACTTAAAGGACATCATGAGGAGTAGAAACTAAAAAATGATATGTAAATAGGGAAGAAAAAATAAATCGATAGTGAATGATACACAAAAAGGAGTATGTAACAAACCAAAAAGAAAATAAATGATGTATTACTTTTTTGGTCTTCTCAATAATTGATTTCAAAATTTACTTTTTAAGATAGGTAATAAAAAAAGGCTAAATGGCCCTGCAGATCTGAATGCAAGGTCGTGTTTCAAACGCTCTCTAGCTTTATATTTAAATAAATAAAGCAAAGTGTGTATGAGATACTTGTTTTTTATTATTATTATTGAATCTTTCTTAATGAAATTTACAATAGTTTTCAAATCTTAAAATAATAGTTAGCACCAGCGAGGTTCAATGTGTCACTCCGTTTTAACCTCTGATGGCTGTCGAATTAAAGCAGGTCCCTTGCCAATGCGTTGGGGTGAATCGTTAGTTTACCTACGTATTTTATGGCGAATTGGTTAATTTCTTCCTGAATTTTAGGAATGTATATTATCGTTACGAATATACCATTGAGCACAGACAATTTGTCGTAAAAGCTTGGACTGTCTTCTTTACAATTTCAACGCGCAAGCACTGCCCCAAAGCTGAATGCCGTAGGTCCAAATTGTCTTTATAATGCATTTGTATAAAAGAACCTTGTATGCAGGGTCTAGTGTTGAATCCGGACCAATAAGCCAGTGCATTTGAGCGGATTTCAGCTTAATGGCCGCTAATTTGGCCTCGATGTGGCGGGACCATGTTAGGCGCCGGTCGAAGTGGACTCCCAGATATTTGCAGTGATTTTCAACAGGGGCATCAATATTATTTATTTTTATTTGTAGGCAATCTTGTCTTCTGAGCGTGAAAGTTACATGAGCACACTTGGATGGATTCACCTTTATTCTCCACTTTTCAAACCACTTCTCCAAATCGTATACATACAGTGGTGGCCACGAATTTAAGACACGACATATGATTCAGTTATTTGAGATAATTTTTACATTTTATCGAAAAAATTATGGGTCCATGAAATTTTTTTTAGGATTTTAGTAATGTTATGAAGAAAAATTAATAATATTTTGTTACCTATATTCGGTTATTTATTTTTATTTACATATTATATACATAAACACAAATTTTACCTGGTCACGAATTTAAGACATAGGCATAATATAACATTATTCTCTAAATTAAGCTCAGCTTCATAAAAAAACCTATTATTTAGTGGGAAATCCTTTATTTTTCATCACAGCAGCACATCTCCCGGGTAAACTTTCGACTAATGCCACATAACGTTGCTTTGGAATTGCATACCAAACCCTTTGGATTTCTTTCCACAAATCGCTTGAATTTTTTGGTTTAACTGTTCGTACATATTCCTCAACATCATTCCACAAGTTCTCAATTGGATTGAGGTCCGGGGATTGAGCTGGCCACTTAAGAACAATAATATGAAATGTGCTTAGGGTTATTATCATGCATAAATTTCTATATTGGAGGCATGTTGTCTTCAGCGAATGGTATCATTGTGTCTGTTACAATATTTTTGTAAACATGGTGGTCCATTTTAGAATTTATATTGTAAATGGGACCTACACCATGCCAGGAAAATGCTGCCCACACCGTCACATTTCCACCACCATGTTGTTTTTAGGGTGTACTTTGGATGATGCTCTAGGTTTGGAGGGCGCCAGACGTACTGCTTTCCATCAGAGCCGAAGCGGCAAAACTCCAAAGTATATTTGTCCAAAATATCATGGGTTTCTTGAGATTTCTCAATTATCACAAAATTATCACAAATAAGTCCATCATATGTCGTGTATGCGACTGCAGTTGTGTATGCTTACCTAGGGGACACCTGCAGACATCTTTTTTGTTGCAGATAGTTGTGTGTGTTCTCGGGGAGCAATCGTGTTATTTTGCTGAGTAGACCACCAAACCCTATAGAATGCTTGTGAAATGTCGACAATATTGTTTCTTTTCAAATGCCGATCTAATTTTAGTGACGATCCTATGAGTCTGCTCAATGATACCGTGATTACCTCGAAATCCAAACTGATGTTCAGGGCTAATTTGTCACTCGTCGAGGAACGTGGGTAAGCTTTGGAGAAGAATTTTTTCGAACACTAATATTGATAGCAAGCTAATAGCCCTATATGATGTAAATGTATGAGCTATGATCGCAATTTTTTAATCATTGGAAAGACCTTTTGATGTCATGATGTGTGGGATGTCATCCAAATTCCCTCCATGACAGTGAAAATTTTAAACAAAAATCAGGCTAAATTTTACCAATGGCAAATGGCGTTTTGTTGGAGATTTCGGACCTGGAGTTTAAACCGTGGCCTTAAGTCTAATAACCCAACACACTACCTACTAGACAGCAGGAATTTACCGACTTTTTTGGACTTAAATTAAGTGCTCTAAATGAAGTCGCCGTAGTCTGGAAGTCGTTTATTAGACGATAAGTCCGGGTTCGAGCCCCAGGCCAGACATCAAAACGAAATATGAAAAAAAAATATTTCTTCGACTACTTCCTCTCAGCAGATTTCTGGCAAAAACTCTGCGAGTAAATGAAATTGCCATGAAAAAGTTTCTCAAAAAAATCTGTCGTTCGGAGTAGGTCCCGTCACTCAAGTAAAAATTAAGGCACACAACAAGAGTGGTGTGAGAAGCTAGGCGCGTAATCCTGACTGAAGGGTTGTAATGGCCAATTATGTATGTATATAAATATATTTTTACAATAATTGAAATGATGTAACAACGTTTAACATTAAAATGATAAGCAAAAGCTACAAAAACAAAAATAATGAACTTGTTTACGTGATAAACAAGTAAACAAAAAAAATATACCAACAACAACAGTATGAAAGAAAACAAAATACACAAACAACAATGAAACCACGAAGGAGTTCTTGAGAAGGCGAAGCCATGAACATTCGACTTCAAGAGCATTCATCAGACTGCGTACGTGGGCATAAAAAAGACAAGACAAAGCACGCAACGAGTAGTAAGAATTCAGTCAGTCTTGTGTGAAAACGCGTTGCGTGTGAAGAGGTATTTTTCTTGCAATCAACGAACTTATATTTTAAAAATTTTTAAAAAAGTAAAAACGTAGCAATATAACATATGGGTTCAATCAAACTGCAATATATACAGCACAGCTCATTCTGACAAGCGATTATAGGGTATGGTCATCTCCCATGGAATAAAATGTTGCCAGACTGTTGTTGCAATTGCAAAAATAATGTTGACATAAATTCGTACAATTTGCAAGATTACCTCACATGAACAGCAGATACACATACACATTTTGAATTTGATAACTCTCATTATTGGTTTAAAGTAAGTATATAAATATAAGTATAGTCCAGTCTGCTTTCAATTCAACAATTTATAGCTCAGCAACATCTCCACAGTTTTTTATGTGTGTATATACGTTATAAGTCTTTAGCAAAGCACTTTTACTGTAGTAATGCTGCCTCTCTCCATAGGTTTATTTAATTCTGAACCAGTCACAACTTAGAATTGCTCGAATCATATTTATTGAAATGTTGACAACGATTTGTTCAATACGAATTATGTCTATGAACATATGTTGTACAACAAAATTGTTTCGCAACAAAAGCCCATATTCAAAGTAAATAATGTTTCATTTGATTTTGTCTGATAAACAATGGTCTCACAAGACAAAATATTTAATAAGTAACGAACAAGTTGTAATAAGTTGGATGTTTTGTTTGATTTGTTTGAATATCAGCAACAAGTTTGATTTATCTGTTGAATATGTACATATGTTCGTATTGGTATATAAACTTGTATATGTATCAACAAAGCTTCGAAATTCAGCAACGAAACTAAAAAATCGCAATGTTGAGTATAAGAAAGTATGGAATTAAAAACCAGCAACAATTTGCTTTTTTTTTGCAACGAGCAGCAAACCCGAAAGAATTTAAACTACAATTGATAATTATGTTTAGGATAAGCAAAACGATAACAACAATAAACGTTTTTATCAGAAATAACAAGAAAATCAGCGTTTCTTTATATGACATCAAACAATTGATGGCTTAAGATCTTAAGGAAGAATGGAGCAATGATGCCGCATGCTCAAAATCCACACCAAACAGGGACTTTTCTAGTATGTACAGGAGTTTCTTGGATTTCATAAAGATCGGTAATGCCCGAAATTTAATAATTTTGTTTATTTACGTATCTATTCGTTCAGAAATATGCCACATCGCTGAAGATGATTTTTCGATATATACTAGGGACAGTTCGCAACAGCTCCAGAGCCCTTTACTCTTAGTTCGTGAATCAGAGGAATTTTAGAAGGGTGTAGACAGACGTTACTACATAAAATTCGTCAAGTTTCGGTTTGCAAATCGACTGCAACGAAGGCAGTCTCCCAGACAGCAACGGAGTCTTTGGTAGATTTTGTTGTCAACGTACAGGTGCATACTCAGCAATGAGTATTCAAAAAGATGAGTAGACTCGAATCATACTGTCTTTGTCTTTTTCTTTCTTCTTTCTTTGTAAATGCAACAACAACGAATCACTCGCATCATTTATGAGTATTATAAGTATTTTTCCAAATTTATGAATCTGAATGAGTAAGCGTATAAATCAAACATATTTCGAATGTTATGAGTTTGATCAACGTTTAACTCATACTCATTGCAACCTGTAATTATAAATCAATGTTGTAGTGAGTACGAATGAATCAGAATAGTTGAATTTCAATACTGTTGACTCACTCATACTCAAAATTTCATGAGTACTTATGAATATCGAAAAAGCGATTAATGCTGACCTCTGATACATACATAATTAGTCAGTACAACCCTTCAATTAGGATTACGACCTAGGTTCTCACACCACTTACATATGTTTTGTGCGTTCATTTTATACATGAGTAGCGGAACGTACAGTTTAAAGTCGACCCCGAACTACAGACTTTTGAGAGATTCTTCATGGCAATTTTATTTACTCTCAGAGTTTCTGCCAGAAATCTGCTGAGAGGCAGTCGCCGAAGAAATGTTTTTATTTCCATGTTTTCGTTTTGATGTCCTACCCGGAGTTTGTACCGTGGCCTTACGACTTATAAGCCGACACACTACCTACTAGACTACAGCGACCACGTACGGGTGTTGGTGGATAATTTGCAGAATTAGTGGTTTCAAATTCATCAGCATTGTAAATAGTTCCATCAGCAGGACAAAAGTTGCGGTTGCAAAATGGTCGAAGCGAGCGGTACGTTGCCCGAACCGAACTTCAATTTTGATTTGCTCAGACATCTAAGCCAAAACAACATTTGAAAAGAAAATATTTTCACGGCGACTTCTTCTCAGCAGTTTTCTGGCAAATACCCACAACGGGCCTAAATGGGACCACTTCCTTTGAGTGGGTCCGCCGCCTAACCTAATCACATAGAGGTGTTCGCTATAGCGGGGGTACACTGTATCCAGACACGTCGGTAAATCATTCCATTTTCCGCAAAGATATGATGCTTATTTTCATTGCACTACGTAATGTCATGCAATACCATAGTTAGCTTTCTTTATAATCGATGTGTAGGCAATTATCAGTGTAGGATGAGGTAAACAATAAAAAAAAACAATTTCCTTTCCAACACAATTAAAAATCATACTTTCTGCATTGAAAAAATTTTATTTTCTCTCAATTTACTCTTTCAAAGTACGAAAAGCTTTCTTTGCCTTTTTTTTAATTTTTAATTTACTGTAACAGTTTTTACAGTCTTTAGTTGCACTGACATATAAATGGCTTTTTATTTCTAATGCAGATCTCTTCTGTGTAACCAAGAAGAAAGGAAGAAAAAGAAAGTTTAAAGAACAGAGAAACAATATGGAACACATTAAAGTGGTATTCTTTATGCAAATGCTTTAAAATAAATTTCAATAGAATCGTTTTCTTTTATTTATTTTGCTTCCAATTTATTTCTTATTTATGTTGTTACAAAAGCGCCTTAAGGTATGCAGTAGCAATATAAAAAAGAGAAAACCAATAAAAGAAGATGATAAAGAGAACACTTAAAATACGAAATTAAATTCTTTCAATTTAAATTATAAAGGATTTTAATATCCTGCAGGATTATATAAAGTAGTGTGCATCTGCACACTGTACTTTGGAATATAAAGGGTGATTTTAAGGTTTAAAAACCGAAAAATAACTCTGAATTTCGGAATTCTAATGAAATATTTCCTTGAGCCATGAATTAATTAACGTAGATCACCGCTGATATGAATATCTGCGAATCTTCTAACTTCCTCAAGAAGTCTGATTTATGACGTTTTTACGTTTTCAAAACGTTTAAACTATGAGCTTGTAGATTGCAAATAAAATAAAAATAAGTTTGTGTTTAGTTTTAATAAAAATTCTTTATTTTCGCGCAATTCTGTGTACCACTGTTCACAACTTTACATAAACAACAACAATTGCTTTGTTTGTTATTCCCCTATTCTTTGCATAAACAATAACAATTACTAGTCAATTGTTCGACAGATCTCTGTAATGCGGATTTTCGAAACACGATTATTCTCTTCAAACGCACCGCGCCTTAATACAAGACTGACTGAACTACACTAACTCAGTCGCCTGCTTTGTCTTACCTTTTATATGGCAACGTAAACAGTCTGATGAATGTTCTAGAAGTCGAATGTTCTTGGGTTCATCTTCTTGAGATCTCTATAAATGTAAACATCATTGTTTCATTATTTTTGTTTGTGTTTTTTTGTTTACATTTATTCTTGTAGTGTTTGTTGGTGTATTTTTGTTTACTTGTTTATCTTTTTTGCTTGTGTTTGTTGTTATATTACGCAGTGCGATAATTTGTAAAAAAGTTCAATGTTGTAAAACGATGTAAAAGCAAAACACCAGTATCTTGATTTTTCCATTCTTGTAACAATATTTATATGTATTTAGAGTAGTCCATCAGAAAGTATATCTATATAGGAGGTTGAGATCTACTTGTTGGGGCTGCTTTTCTGCGGCAGAGAGCATCGCAGGCCGATTTGCGTGACATTACGTCTAGATTGGATTACCAATTGAGTTTGGAATCGATGATCAAGCCAAGATAATTAATCTCTAGACTCAACGTGAGTCTGGTCCTGCTTATACTCGGCAGGGAGAAGATTGGAATATTGTAACTTCTAGCGAAAAAAATTGTATCGGTCTTGGAGTGCTTGACAGACAGCTCAAATTCCCTACACCAATTTGATATGATTGACAGCGTGAAATTTAATTTTTCGGATATCGTCTGTGATCACATTCTCGAAGCAGCAATGATAATGTCTTCAGCGTAAGCTATTCTGTTATTACCAGAAGATTCGACAAGTCAAGGGCGAGTTGACTGCGAGATTTTAAAGAAGTGTTGAGAAGGACCACCGCCTTGCGTGTTAATCGCCAAACAATTCTCAGACAATGTGTAGTCCCCATGGAGGAGGTTGCTATTCTCGACTGAAGGAGAAGCTCAATAAAACTAACCAGATCTTGTTCCATGTAAGGAGAATTAAGTGCATTTACTATAACATTTGGATTGATGTTACTGAATGCATTTTCAATGTGAAGGACGTGTAACGTGTAAGAATGTGTGCTCCTTTGAGATGAGAAAGTTTAGTGCTGTTTCCACCGATTTGCTAAGCTTGAAGGCCCTGATATGAAAATCCAGGACCCTTTCCAATATTTTCAAAAGAAACGGACAAAGACTATTTGGTCTAGAGTCCTTAGTTTTATTGTGAGATGGTTTCCCTGCGTCGGAAAGATATCTGACCTGGGGTTTGAATCGTAACCCCACGTCTAATTAGCCAACACACTACCTGCTAGACTATATATATACAGTAGCGAGCACAAAAAATGCAACGCTAAGCCGATTGATCTTTATGTGCGCCTCTTTCAAAAAAAAAGTACGGAAATTAAAAACTTTTTTTTTATTTTTATGCTCCACAAACTTAGTTAACAAATGCAGGTTACAATATCAAAATTTTTCTATCCACTTATTTTTATTTTAACATTTAAGAAAAAAAGTCCCAAATTTCAGCGAGCAAAAAAAATGCAACGCTATGTTATTCATAACTTTATTTAAATTAAATGTAAATTCTTACAAAATGTTGGTTAAAAATATACTTAAAACTAATAATTGGTTGCGTAGCCTTTTGTTTTCTATTACCGCTTACAGTCTGGAGGGCATAGAATCCACTAGGGGCACGATTGTGTGTAGGGGTATTTTTTCCCATTCTGACTTTAAAAATTTTTCTAATTTCGCCAAATTTGAAGGATTTTTCTTCTTAGCTTCCCGATCTAAAGTCTCCCATAGGTTTTCTAAGGGGAGATTGTGACGGCTAATCCAAAACTTCCACATCATGATCGCTTAGGTAGTTACGAACCAAGCGACTTGAGTGCTTCAGGTCATTGTCTTGTTGGAATACGCTATTTGGGGGCATTTTTTCCAGAAGATGTGGGAGCATATTTTCTTCTAGGATCTCACAGTATTTAGTGGCATTCAAAATACCATCGATTTTCACCAACGGATCAACTCCGTCATGAGAAAACGAACGTACCAATAAATTCCTTAAAATAAAGAATTTCGGTGAAAAACAAAAGTAACTTACTCCACACCATTAGTAGTGAAACTAAATTTAATCTTTCTGGATCTGATGGGATAAAATATATTAGAAGACCGCCTGAGCAGAGATATTCTTCCAGATATCAGCTACCAACAGTAAAACATGGCTAATGGTGTGGGGTAAGTTACTTTTGTTTTTCACCGAAATTCTGTATTTTAAGGAATTTATTGGTACGTTCGTTTTCTCATGACGGAGTTGATCCGTTGGTGAAAATCGATGGTATTTTGAATGCCACTAAATACTGTGAGATCCTAGATGAAAATATGCTCCCACATCTTCTGGAAAAAATGCCCCCAAACAGCATATTCCAACAAGACAACGACCTGAAGCACTCTAGTCGCTTGGTTCGTAACTACATAAGCGACCATGATGTGCAAATTTTGGATTAGCCGTCACCATCTCCCCTTAGAAAACCTATGGGAGACTTTAGATCGGGAAGCTAAGAAGAAAAATCCTTCAAATTTGGCGGAATTAGAAAAAATTTTGAACTCAGATTGGGAAAAAAATACCCCTACACACCATCGTGCCCCTAGTGGATTCTATGCCCTCCAGACTGCAAGCGGTAATAGAAAATGAAGGCTACGCAACCAATTATTAGTTTTAAGTATATTTTTAACCAACATTTTGTAAGAATTTACGTTTAATTTAAATAAAGTTATGAATAACATAGCGTTGCATTTTTTTTGCTCGCTGAAATTTGGGACTTTTTTTCTTAAATGTTAAAATAAAAATAAGTGGATAGAAAAATTTTGATATTGTAACCTGCATTTGTTAACTAAGTTTGTGGAGCATAAAAATAAAAAAAAAGTTTTTAATTTCCGTACTTTTTTTTTGAAAGAGGCGCACATAAAGATCAATCGGCTTAGCGTTGCATTTTTTGTGCTCGCTACTGTATATACTAACTTCTTTTCCTCTAAATTGAATGATGTCCTCATTAACGGTATGTGGTTTCAATAGGAATAGTGCTACGTACCACACAACTCACAACACATTGGCTATACTGCTTGAACGACTTGAAGGCATTTTGTGGAAATGATGTAAACTGAGCGCTCAAACTCGGACTGACGTTCACATCTGTAAATTTAACACAAATTCTAATGGTCTTCTATTCTTTAGCATTTTTGTGTATGAAATATGTTATAACATATATAATTTCTGTTGTTGTTGTTGTTATTGTGTGCAGTAAATGGCATTTTGATTAATACCACTGAGACATACGCATAGTGATGTCATTTTGGGGTTCTATAGTCTAGCGGCAGAAACACAAATACAACCAAATGATGCAGAACAATACCAAAAATTTACCGTATCGAGCACATACATACATACATACAGACATAAGTACATATATACACACTTTTGCCAAATAAGTGCATCCAACAACAATGTTTGCATACCACGAATTACGAACTATTATGCATGTTTATGCATGAATTTAGTATTGTATGTGTGCATTTCAATACGCATTGGTATGCACAACATTCATACGTGGTACGTATAGTAAATCCCCCACACACGAATGTCTCCGGCTAATTTAAAATACCACAGCACTGTAGAATGCATTGTGCTTAACAACGTGGTTTCTCGGTGTTTAAACGATAGTTTATGTGAGTAAGGGAAGGCCTTAAGGACTACTATTCATTGTTTTGTTTTAAAAATTTCAAATGAAATGTCATGAAATGTTGAACAGTGTGTTTAAGAGACACCCCTCCAAGGCACCTGAAAACAAAATTCGAAAGAGAGAAGGAACGTCCCTTAATTGTATGTGCAATTTCTACACTTAGAAGTATACTTAGAAGTTTAAAGGCTCTCACAATGCATTTACAATTTAAAAGAAAGAATCAAATTTACGTTGAAATCTTATATCCAATTAGAGGAAGGGCTAGGAATGAAAGAGGCTAAAAACAACGATAATAAATCGCTTTAAGCAGATATAGTTTCAAGGTACCATAGATTGTCGGTATAGTTTTAAAAGCATTCTATCTAGTGTCTACTGTATCCTTCATAAGTATGTGGAGGTTACTCCTGTATTCAACAGCCGATAAGGCATTACCATTCGAGGAATGGTGAACTCCATAGGGAACGTGGCGTTAATACTGAATTTAAATGCATTAAAGAAAAATTTAAGAAAGTTTAGAAATTTTTAAGTGTCCCTATTATTTTTTAATTACTCGACTGTCCCTATTATTTTTAAAAATAACTTGAGCACTTAAAGACAGAAATATTGTTGCAATTGTTTTACTATAATTTGGTTGATAACTTCAGGATTTTAGTTTAAAATACGATTTTGTGTATGTGTCCACCGCGATTACGAGTTGGAAAATCTATTTAATCGGGACAAATTTTGAATACGTTTTCCTATAAATTTGTATTTATGAAGTCAAGAATCGCTTGAATACTAGCTTCCAATGCCTCAAGGCCAACGAAAACACAGCTCCTTGCACGTTTCAAGAGAAATAAAGAGCAATATTATCTCCACTGTAGGTTGGCTTCGACCCTAGCCTAAGGTTCATGTCCCAGCTTAGACATCTTAAACAAAACGAAATATAAAAATTGTATATTTCTTCGGCAACTTGCTCTCAGCAACAACAAATTTTCGAGAAAGCTTTCATGGCAGTTTTATTTATTCTCAGAGTTTCTACCAGAAATTTTTTTCCTATTTCACTTTGTTGGAGATGCCTGACCTGCGATTTGAACTAAGGCCTCACGTCTAATAAGGCAATACGCTACCTATCAGACCACGGCGACTTCGTAAGTAAGTATACCCTCTAAATTCCAATACCGATTTTCTGCTTCTCGACGAAATCCGTCAAACATAGTATACATCAAATCAGTGTGACAAACAGCAGCATATTTTTTCATCGTATTGAAAATGGCGAATTTTATACTAGGTAATGACAATTTGGGAGAAGCATTAACTTTTGTTTATACAGAGAAAAGTGCTGAAAACGCACATCAAATTCTTGTTGCGACATATGCTGATCGTGCTCTATCAGAAGCAACCTGCAAAAGATGGTTTAGATGGTTCAAATATATTGTTGCGAAAATGGAAATGGTGTTTTACTTTTACATCGTTTAACATTAAAATTATATACAAAACATACAAAAACAAAAAAAAAACAATTTGTTTACAAGTAAACAAAATTATACCAACAAGAACCAGTATACAAAAAAGGGGATAAACAAGTAAACAAAAATCCAACAACAAACAGTGCAAGAATAAATGTAAACAAAAACATACGGAAACAACGATGTCCACATTTAAAGAGATCTTAAGAGGGCGAAGCCACGAACATTCGACTTCAAGATCATTCATCAGACTGTTTACGTTGGCATATAAAAGACAAGACAAACAGGCAACGGAGTCAGTAAAATTTCAGTCAGTCTTGCGTGAAACCGCTGGGCGTTTGAAGTGAATAATCGTGATTTGAAGATCTCCGTTAAAAGACCTACCAAACAATTGTTATTGTTTACGCAAAAGAGTGTAAAGAGGAATAAAACAAGCAATTGTTGTTGTTTACATCAAGTTGCGAACATTAGCACACAGAATTGTGTGAACAATAAAGAAGATTTTAAATGTTTTTAAAAGGTAAACAAGTAACAATATCAATTTTGTTGTGAGAAATGAAGAACATTAAAAGTCATTAACAAAATTTAATTTAAGATGTCGAATTGCAAAGAATATTGAATGAAGATGACATATTTAGTAAGAAAAAAAACAATTTCAGACTCCTTAAAAGCTATGGGAAATATCCAGAAGTCTGGAAAATGGATGCAACATGAATTAAATGATAGACACATGGAAAACCGAAAAACCACTCTTGAAATTATGCTTCAAAGATACGAAAGAAAATCTCTATAGCATCGAAATGGTAGTGGAGATTAATAGTGGATTTATTTTCAAAATCCTAATCGGAGAACATCATGACTAAAGCAGTAACAACTTTGACTGCAAAACTAGATCGATTCTGCTGAAAAGCAGTGTCTGTGTGTCTGGTGGGTCCAGAAAAGTTGTACCATGAGCTCCTAAAAAGTAGTTGAATTTCAATACTGTTGACTCACTCATACTCAAAATTTCATGAGTACTTATGAGTAGCTAAAAAACGATTCATGTTAACCTCTGACCTGCAAACAGAGCAAAACCGACTTACAATCAAAGAATTAAGCTAGAAGCTGCTACCCAACCCGCTGTATATAACAGTCTTGACTCCTTCCAATTACTATTCGTTTTCATCAATGGGACACGTAGTGACTGAGCAGAACTTAAATTCCTACGAATAAAATTGAAAATTTGTTGATTTAATGTTAAATTCTTTAAATTTAGAATATTGCTGCACATAATTATTACATTTTGCAGTAACACCTCTTTGGTAATAATAAACTGACAATGTAATGCCATTACTTTAACGAGGCTATTTGAAAACGTGTTAATAATAAACGCTTAAAGCAGAGAGAGTGCAATTTCCTTAACACATTTACGCTTAATGGCTTCGCTTGAGTATGCATAACTGAAGTGATGTGCATTAATATACACTTGTGGGCATAAAATTATGAGCTTTTGCTTTTGAGCAAATAAAGGAGAATAAAAAGAGGGAAGGAATAATCTTAATTACTTAATAGAGGAAATTAATAATGAAATACGAATAGTGATTCAAATATCAACAAAGTGTGTTGAGATATCATTCAATTCGTTTCAATAGGTTAACGCATCCTAAATGTTAAATTTTCAATTAATTTGGCTCATTATTCAGACCTTCGAAGCAAAAACTCTTCAACAAAAAGTCCAGCTGGGTCAAATCGCTCAATTTCGGATGCCAACTCCCCACACGTAAAATTAACCATGTCTTCAAATCTCCCGCACAGAATATCCATTGTAGCACTAGCTGTGTGACCACATATCCTATGTGATATCCTAGTCAGCGTCGATCACAAAGAAATTTGAACCCTAGATGCCACTAAGACAAAATACTTACGAAACAAAATGCTCTAGTGATATATTGGACGCTCTGGAATCTCATGTGGAGTGATATCATCCAAAATTCGACAATTTAGTTTGTTCAACTACCCATTCATACAGAAAGGGGCTTCATGTTGTTTCAGTGTTCCTCTGTCAGTTGAATTTTGTCCGATTGCCGACCGAAATCGACTGACAGCGGCTGAGTTTTCGGCAGACCCAGTGTTTCTTGGACGTGCGAAAGTTGGTCGATTGTTTACTGAACAAATGGATTCAAAGTTATCTACCAAATAGTCCTTTCGGTAGGACGATTATAGTACGATACGTTGCCTTTAGAGAACTTGCTATACAAGTAGATGGTGATTTATCAAAACAGACTGAATTAATAAAAAATCATTTGATAGATGTAGTTTCAACACGATGCCCATTATCAACTGTTAAAGTGCGGCAGTTCAAAATGGAAGTCCCGATAACTGGGAAAACCTATGGAAAAATTTTAATTTTAATTTATTTTAAATTGAAATTTTTTTAATGTTTTGTTGGGTACTCTTTCTTTGACAGATTGTATCCATGCATCTATCTGGCACTGTATTTACTTAATCCGAGTACAACTGAGGAGTAATATTATTCCATTCTTTCTGTATAATATCACAGAAGAATATTTTGCAGAAATTATTAAATTTCTTCAATCATTTCGCCATGCTATTTACACTAATGGTGTAGTAGTAGTAGCAGAGTAGTAATAGTATAGTGTAGTAGTAGTTGTTTAGTAGTAGCAGTTTAGTAGTAGTAGTAGTAGTATAGTAGTAGTAGTATTGTAGTAGTAGTGGTATAGAAGTAGTAGTATACTAGTATTAGTAGTGTAGTAGTAGTGGTATAGTAGTAGTAATATAGTAGTATAGTAGTAGTAGTATATATAGTAGTAGTATAGTAGTAGTAGTATAGTAGTAGTAGTATAGCAGTAGTAGTATAGTAGTGGTATAATAGTAGTAGTATAGCTATAGTAGTATAGTAGTAGTAGTATAAAAATAATAGTATACTACTGATCAACACCTGATTGTATAAAATATTCAAATATCATTGCTTACGATCATCCGCATTTGATAGTGTTTTTAGTGTATTTTGGATAATATGATTTAACTGGGCAGAGTCCCTGCTGTCGTTCCTGAGGACACTTGATTTAAGCTCATCATTCCAAACCATGGGTTTCCAAAAATTTGGAGCCGCAAGCGTTGCTAAATATTTTTGTTCGATACGATTGTCTACTTTCTAATTATACGACTACGAAGTTTATTTTCTGCCAGACGTTTTCTGATGGCCTACCTACCTTATTTGGCTCGATTTTCGGAAGGTTCGTTTTGTGCTGTCTGTTTCCTTTTAATTTACAAAAAGTGGTATATACTTAAGAAATTTTTAACCGTAATTTTTATGCTCATAACAGACAATATCATCATTTACTTAATTGTATATCCACAAGTGTGTACAAAACAATGCATTACATAGTACCATACTGAAGTAAATAGAATAATGCAGACAGTGATTCACATAATTGAAGATAAATACGTAAATTTGAATGTATGAAATCTCGTAAGAAAATTTAAACTTCAATAGTATACACTTTAGCTTAAATATATATTTTAATAAAACTTATTGCAGCTTACATTTTTATGTTGCTCACTGTACATTACGTGCTTTTTAATACTGCAAATATATCCATAGCATTGATTGTGAATATCTTTAAAGAACACAACATTACTTTGAAGTAATGCCGGTTTAAGTAAATGACCTACTTTTTGAAACAATAATAACATAGACAATATAAGCTAGTAGGGGGAAGTGGTGGGAAGACATAGGGCTCAATGTGATACCATTATCCCTAGTCTCGGTAACTCCGATTGACAATATCAATGCATTGCATATCATCGAGATTCTCCGTATAGTAGACACCAAGGTAATTTGTATGGTTTACAATGTAGCGCATTCAGATTGGTTCTATAGGACTCAATAATACTGTATGGGCACTCTGTCACTAAAAGATCTTGTCTGTTTTTATGTTGTGGTGTGGATTTTATTCGAATGACTTCTATCTAGACATCTTACATACATAAATACATGCATACATAAATACATACATAATTGATCATTACAATACCACTTCTAACACCACTTATGTTGTGTGGGTTAATTTTTATACATGAGTGACGGGACCTTCAGTTTAATGTAGACTCTGATCGACAGATTTTTTGAAAAACTTTTCATAGCAATTTTATTTACACTCAAAGTTTTTGCCAGAAATCTCGTAAGAAATCTGCTGAGAGGAAGTCTCCGACGAAATATTCGTTCATATTACGTTTTGCTGGAAATGTCTGACCTAAGGTTTGCACCGTGGCCTTACGTCTAATATGCCAACACAATACTTGACTACGTAGACTTCAATATCCCTTTTAATATTCAGGCTAGTTCAATAAATTCAGGGTGTCAAAAAACACATTTGCCTCAGGTTCAGCGAGTACCTCGTATAGCCAGGTAATGATATAGAAAATACTTTGTGCACTCTTGTTCTTTGTTGTAGTATTCATAATATTTCCACGTATCTCCATAGATTCATAGCTTCACCTAGCGTTTATTCCATTAGTTGTTGTTGATTTCGAGATGGCATACAGTCTACAGCAGACAATATCAAATGACATACAAATAAATTTTAATTTCCAAGGAAATGTTTTACCGTTAGAAGAAATCTTGGATGCCAGTGATAGCCTTGAGATACTATATACCAAGTTGTTTATGAGAAATATACTATATAAGAAGATATTGTATAAAGGGTATTTTCAAGCGCTTCCTATCTTTAAATTTAAATAAAGCAAAGTATGTGTAAAAATTTTTTTTAAGCTTTGCAATGTTATTTAACTTCCTTACCTTTTAATCAGCACTACAACCTATCTTCTCACAGCACCCATGTTGTGTGTGAATTTTATCCTCCTATTATATTATTTTGGACCTCCTATTTAACGAAGACTTCCAACGATAATTTTGTTTGTTATTCCTCTGTTTACACCTTCTGCATAAACAATAACAATTACTAGACAAATGTTCAACTGATCTTTGTAACGGAGATCTTCAAACCACGATTACTCTTTTCAAACGCACCGCATCTTCACACAAATTTTCACAGTATCTTCCTTTATGTCTGGAAGGAGTTACAGGCTACTTTTTATGTTGAAATTTCAAATGAACGAGGTGCCACGCACACATATACTACATACTTAATATTTAATTGCATTAGAAATATATTACTCATACGCATCATAATACATACATCTACTAGAATATAGATAGAATATACCCTGAAAAGTATGCAATAAAAAATCTATGATGGAACTTAATGGAATTAAATATCACTCATACGTCACATATGTAATTTTTTAACGAATTTTACACCTATATATACAAAAATTATTGTGTGTTTATTTGTTTGTGGGTTTGCTTGTGGGTTTGTTTGTCTATAGACGGCTAAACGGCTCGACCGATTTTCCTGTATGTCTGGAAGGAACTATAGGCTACTTTTCATTTTAAAATTTTAAGTAGGCGAGGTGACACGACCACATATCCAATAAGTATTTAATGGCGCATATCTCATAAACTGCAACAGTTAGAGTCCTCAAATTTTGTATGGACGACTTTGACGTATATATAAACAAAATGGGCGGATTGGCTATAGTGGGCGTGTCACCTCCAATTAAAACAAATATTAAATTATTATATCTAAGAAAATATAACAGTTAGAGTCCTAAAATTTTGTCGAATCCACTTTAGTATTAATATGAATATTTTCGATATAAAAGGGCTGACTAGAAAAAGGGGGTGTGGTATTTCCCACATGAATAAAATTGTAAACTTCTTATCTATATATCATCTATATATATAAAAATGAATGTGTGTTTGTTTGCATGTTTGAAATTTATAAACGACTAAACGGCTAAATCGATTTTCTTAAAATTTTCACAGTATCTTCCTGTATGTCTAGAAGGAGTTATAGGCTACTTTTTATGTTGATATTTCAAATGAGCGAGGTGCCACGCCCACATATACCACATTACCTACTATTGTAAGATAATAACAGAATGGGTATATTAGAAAAATATATCAGCGAGATACCTCAAATTTTGTACAAGTAACCACAGTTTCAATATAAATATTTTGGACAAAATGGGCGAACTAGCAATAATGGGTGTGGCACCTCCCATATAAGGTAAATACGAAAATCTGTACATATCAAAAGCTGTAACAGCTACAATCCCCAATTTTTGTAGAAGTAACTTTAGTTTAAATATAAATATTTTGAACAAAAATAGGCGATCTAGCAAAAGTGGGCGTGACATATAAAGTAAATTATAAAATCTGCATATCTATGAGTAGAACAACAGTTAAACTACTCAAATTTTGTACGTATATGTTTAGATTCAACATGATTTTTTTTGACAAAAATTTGCGACTAGTACGATTGTACATTCAAATAAAAAAAGAAATTTCAGATAATATTCAGTAGTTTTTTTTAAAGCATTTTCAAAAAAAAAAGTTATTTGGCGGACCCTGTAGACTTCTGAACACAGTGACATTCCAGGTAACTGCAGAGTGCATGAATTAGCTTGGCAAAAACCATCAAACTATCTTATGAATTCTCAACTTAGGGAATCCTTTTAAAACCTGCAAGCTTATAATTGGCAATGCGGTCATCGATTCCGATAACAATAAATGCATGAGGCGCAGAAAATCTTGCCAAAACTGAATGGAGTGCAAACATCAAGATTGCTTAAATAACAAAAGAGCACACACAGTATGTTTGTTGAGGCATTATTAAGTGGCACTGCATTACGGCGATGCTTCCAAGCTCTTCAACAACGATTTTGAATGATCTTAAATAATTTATGTAGGTGCTGCAAAGATGATGCAAAAAAAAGAAGATTGTTCTTTATCTACCGTGTATATAGATACATACATACAAATTATGTTCTAGTAATAGTGTACTTGCTGTGATATATTACTTTACTTGCCACGCGTTTAAGCGATTGGAACCAACGACCTTTATTTTAATAAATTTTTACACAATTTTTGCCCCTAAGTTGTATGACATCGTAGAAATAATAAAGGCATTAATTTTTATTGATTCATCATTGGAGTGCAATGACATTGTACCCATTTAACTGTCATTGCATTTATTTTCTTTATTCATTCATACGGTTCAAGTGAAAATCTTTACCTTGAACCGTTCGTTGTAAATAATATTTTTTTTTTTGAAAAACACTTTCATTTCATGTGTGTAGGCCTCTCTTCCTCTCTCTACGCGGTTCGAACCCTTTTCAATCTCTTTTTTTTTTTTTTTTTTACGATACGACATCATGTCACTGATGACAACTTTTCATTTGCTTGCGAAAATTGTTTTTTGTGCCTGTCATTGCTTTTCGTTGATGGGTTTTATGACACTTGCACACATGAAATGCTAGTGAACTATTGATGAAATGTTTATACGAATGCATGAGTGAGTGCATGAATGAATGAAGCATTGAATAAATATCATGCATGCATGCATGTGTTTGAGTTTAAATTTTGTTATCGTTTTTCATTTACTTTTCTTGTTGACATTACGTCGACTAAATTAAATTAAAATCGAAATTAAATTTTATTCTCAAAAAGTTCATCACTTTCTTAACTAGAAACGTCACTTTGTTGCCTGTTAATTGTGTTGAAAATATTTGTTGTTGTTGTCTAATTTAAAATAATTTAATTAAAAACAATACTTCAGTTAAAGACATGGGCGATTAAAGGAAAGAAATGTTGAACTTATTGCAGTGCCTGCAGGAGTAAACATGATTACAGTTGAATGTTTCTGGTAACGAAAGGAAAAAGTTTTCTTTCAGAATTCATTTAATATTGGTAGATAAAGGAAAACTTTATCTCTACATTATTTGACGTTGAGTTCAATAATTAAATTTGTCTTAAAATGGTGTTCGTTGTCAACACAAGAACGTAAATATTTTGCCTAAAAGTAATATCAAAGTAAACATTCAATTAACGACAGAATATAGATGATATAGATGAGCAATATTTGTAAAGCAGAAGTAACCGTTAGGATACATAGGCCTTTTTAAAACTTTTCGTGGCTATTTTTTTTACTCTCAGAGTTTTTGCCAGCAATCTGTTGAGAGGAAGTCGCCGAAGAAATATTTTTTCATATTTTCGTTTTGATGTCTGATCTGGGGTTTGAATTCGGGCCTTACGTCTAATACGCCAACACACTACCTACTAGACCACGGCGACTTCCCTTCTTGTGAGCATATGGCTTCCACAAATCATCTCCAGCTGACACGATTCTCTGCTGATGTTTTTGCGCCTTCCCTATGTCAGATCATTAAGCCTTAGTTCTTGTATGACCGTACGTCTTCCATGGTTTCTTAAGCCCTGGGGATTCCACTCTAGCGCCATTCTTGTAATACTGTCGGGCTCTCTTTCTTAATGTATGGCCGATGCACCCCCATTTTTTTTTCTTTTTATCTGCTTCTGCATGGGTTCCTCCTCTGTGAGAGTCCAGAGATCTATGTACGTTGCTGATAGTGTTAGGCCAGAATGTTCTACATATGATTCTTAGACATTTATTGATGAATATCTGAAGTGATTGCGTGATGGTGTTAGATATAAGTCATCGTAGTCCAGTAGATAGTGTGTTCGTTTATTAGACGTAAAGACCGGGTTCACATCCCGGGTCAGCCATCAACATGCAGAAAATGGGTTCGTCTGTTCAGCGATAGCAAGTTTGCTGTGAGAAATAACGAACCTAAAAGACCTGCAACTAAGTTTGAAGGTCCCGAATTGCAAACAAAATTGGAGGAAGATGACACTTCGAGTCAAAAACTAATTGCAGAAATCTTAAATGATCTACTGATCGTTTAAAAGCTATGGGTATGATCCAAAATTCAGAAAAATGGTTGCCACATGAATTGAATGACAGACAGATGGAAAACGTAAGAACCACTTGGGAAATTTTGCTTCAAAAACGCGACGAAAAATCATGCGATGAAAAATTGATTTCTTTTTAGAATCCTAAATGAAAACAAATAATGGATTAATACGACACAACCATGAATTTCGGTAGGAATTTATGGTATCTTACTGGTTGGTGACGTCTATAGTTCATGTCGCTGTGAAAAGTGGAAATATTTTCAGAACTTTAAATGAAAAAAGTCATGGGTCTGTTCGCGAAAATCATCAAAATCGGCTGCAAAACCAGATTGATTAGGCAGTAAGATAATAATGTGTATCTGATGGGACCAGACACGTATGGTTAAACGCTACATTTATTCATCGAAAATCATCTAGAATGGGCAGTAAGGCATGGCAAGGCAATTTTGCAACATAACAATGCGCCTGCACACAAAAAGCAAAACCGATTTAGGATGCAATCAAAGCAATAGGCTGGATAGTGCTACATCATCCGCTATATTCAAAAGGCTACAACTTGACGTATTTCGCGTCGTTTCAAAAATTTAACTGACACAGGAGCAGAAGGTAAACGACCATATACAGCGACGTATGTCCGCTGAATGGGCTCTGAAGCAGTTGGCAACTGAACCTTACTTTCAGTTAAGGCGTTAAGGTTCATTTCTAGATTAATGGCTACGAAACAATCAAAATTTTCGAATTTACATGGGATCATAGGGCGTTAAATGCTTGGCGAAAAGACCGCTGTTTGGTGTGGATTTATGTTGATAATTATAATTTTTATTTGGATGATATAGAGACTAACGACATGTGGTTGTAGCAGGATGGCGCTGCGTGGCCCATAACTCATACCATATTGAGGTTATTGTCTACTCACATGTAGCTGATATGAACAGAAACAATAGCGTGAGATTTCATCCCATTAGACTTTTTTTTGTGAAGGTGCTTTAAGTCACAGTCATATGCGAATGAGTGACAAGGTAACCCATACCGTCTGTTAAATTCTGTAATAATTAATATTGTTATGTTTTTACCTTTTAAAAACGTTTAAAATATTAGGACGTATATTGCAAATAAAAATAAAAATAAATTTTATGTTTAGTTTTAATTAAAATTCGTTATTGTTCGCACAACTCTGTGTGCCACTGTTCATAACTTTATGTAAACAACAACAATTGCTTTGTTTGTTAGTCCTCTGTTTATATCCTTTGCATAAACAATAACAATTACTAGGCAATTATCCGATAGATCACCGCGTTTCACATAAGACTGACTGAGCTTCATTAACTGAGTCGACTAATTTGCCCTGCCTTTTAAATGCAAAGAAAACAGTCTGATGAATGTTCTTGAAGGCGAACGTTCATGACTTCGCATTCTTGAGATCTCTATTAATGTAAATATCGTTGTTTACGTTTATTATTGTAGTGTTGTTGGTATGTTTTTGTTTACTTGATTGCCATTTTTTATCTGGTGTTTGTAGTTATATTAAGTAGTACGATAAATTTAAAATAGGTTTGTTTACTGCATTGTTTTGTTTTTGTTTATAATTTTAATGTTAAACGATGTAAAAGCAAAACACAGTATCTAGATTTTTCATTTTCGTAACAATACTTGTAAATATGTTTTGTAGTTGTGTTGTTCTGTTTAATATTAAACAAACTGGACTTTAAAGTATCATCTGTACAATGCGTTGTGATTATGCTTATAGCGTTTGGGAAAAATTCTCCTTAAATTAGCTATTTTTTCATCCTTCTATTGTAAGCAAACCTTTTTTCCAGCGGTAAACCTTATAAAACTTTGACACACATATATATTTAAACGTAAATATGCATATGTACCTGTAACCAACAATTCTAAATATAAATCATTTAAAACTGCTGACAACAGGAAATGGTTTTAAATGCAACTTCAATTAAATTTAAACAGCGCACCAATCAGTGTTTATTCAATCAGAAATTAATTTTACGTAATTACAATTGAAAACTAAAATACCTTACAAAATGAGTACATACACGTAAATGAACTTGTTCAGCAATTTAATTATGGTTGAGTATAAAAGTAAAACACCCTCAAATGGTGTTAAACAAGATACAGCGACTAGAATGTGTTGATATAACAGCGGCAATTATAACAGGTTCCCATAGCGAAGCTGGAAACTCTGTTGAATATAAGTCCACTGCACATGATAGCGAAGAAGTCTATCATACAATTTATCAGGGCATTACGTGGCCTAATGCATCAAGTGGCTAACAGCACCGTCCTTAACCCGTCCCCCAAAACAAAACCAGTAGACTGTATGGTTTTAAGAAATGCTTCGCAAAGAGAATTGGGAGCGCATATACTCTTAAGAGAGGAAATATTTTGTAGTATACATAAGAGTCAAGGATTGCTCTTGGAACAGGAGTTTTTGGTCCAGAATGAAATATTCCGAGCCCTTAATAAAACTTGCGAGTCTCTTATTCTGCGGAAATATATGCTCTCAGTTCAACTTGGATAAAAGGTACAAAAGTCAGGATGTGTCAAGTTGCCATTTGAGTCTGACTGTCAAGTTGCCATTTGAGCACTCGTGCCTTATGAGATAAAACCAAAAATAGTGTCGGATTGCCTGCAGATGCTGAATCAGCTATGTAGGAAAAAAAGACTTCCCTTTGCTGGGTCCCAGGTTATGAGAAAATTCTCGGTATTGAACAGAGATGCCGTTGATAGGTCCAGAATTCTTCTATGAATTGGTTGCGGATATTTGAAATAATCAGAGGTTAATAACCGGTCTTTTGACCATTTATTCAAAATGGTAGTTCTCGCGAGGACAACATTTTGATTGAGATGATGATGAGAATCAATTATCACAACATATTTTTGAAACCTGTGAGCCATTAATGCATTATAGAAGCATACCAGATGCTGGGCAGGGAATTGTCTGTGTTGATAACGAGTAGTACCCTGAAGGTGGTCAGGGCAATACGCTTGTTGAGGGCATTATATATCAATTAAGCATGGATAAGAAGTACAAAAGACAGGACACAGAAATTCTATCTGATAGTTATACCGCCATTGGAGCACTCTGAGATTAAATCCAAGATAGTATGGGACTGTATGGGGAAGCTGAATTGGTTAGGTAGGTTATCCTCTGCTTAACACTAGATTTACCGCGCCAGTCAAAATGACTGGTTTTGACTTTTTAGACTTAAATATTGACTTTGTGTGAATATTTTTTCCCGAAACTATTATATGATTTTTATAACGACAACTAAATACAATAAATTTGATGACTTATTTTGATCTTGTGTCCACAATAAAAAAAATAATTTTTGTTTTTGGTACTTATACCGGTACCAGTCATTTTGACTGGTATGTTTTTCTATGGTAGAAGACTATTCCTTTTCGTAATATACAAAAACGAATGTGTATGCGGTTTCCTGCTAGTTCTGAAGAGGATAATGAAAGCGGAGAAGATACACAGCTTGAAGATACTGCAAGTGGAACTATTTGTAAAAACGCAAAAAATGGAGGTGTTGTTGGAAGGTTACCAACTCGTTGCATATTCAAAGATTTATCTAGGCGTACAGCATATGCTACAGGAAATATTGTGGAAGAGAAGCTAAGCAGTGCCTTTTTACTATTGGTTGACTACCATATATTAGAGCATATCAAAACCGAGTTAGAAGCCCCTAGAGTTTTAGGGAAGAAATGGACACTTTCACAGGATAAATTGAAAGCTCTACTGTATGCGCGATAAGCAAAAGGTTTGAAGCTGTCGTATTTATGTAACAAAAAATGGAGTTCTGAATTTTTTTCTATAACTATGAGTGGCTTGACTTTACAGAAATTTTACGTTTCATTCGTTTCGATAAAAGAAATGAAAGGAGTCAACGCTTAGACCAAATTGTCAACAGCCAAAACTGTTTCAAACCAGGAGCAAATATTACATAGATGAATAGAATAGATGAACAATTGTTTCCAATGAAAGCCAGATGTAGGTTTACATAGTATATGCAAACAAACCAGACAACTTTGGAATAAAATTCTGGCTGGCTCCTGACGTTGAAACGAAGTATCTAAACACGAAATTTGGCAACACCTCTTGGTGAATTTGTAGTAATGAGACTACTGGAGCCTTATACCATGAAAGGTAGGACTGTAACAACCGACAACTTTTTCACCAGTGTTTCTTTAGCTTCTAAATTATTAGCCAAAAACACTACGTGGGTTGGTACCGCACATTCGAACAAACGGGACCTTCCAGTTTATAAAGTTAAGTTAAGTTAAAGTTTATAAAGTTAAGCCCAACAATAACAGATCAAATGGCACGAAAATATAGTGTGAAATCAGGATATAGGACGTGGCCACTTCAAGTATTTTTTTATATTTTAGAATTTTGTCGGAATAAATTCCTGAATTTTGTATAAAAATACAACCGGAAAGAATATTTCAAAGAAGGATTTTTTGTTTCGTTTGGCTGAAGAACTCACTTTTGATTATCAGTCATCAGGTCAAGAGACAGCAAGTGAAGCTGACTGTCCAACAACTCCTCTTCCAGAAACACCCCGCCCAATACCTAAATGGTGCCAAATAGGATATTTTACCAATACTGTTTATTAATTCTATAAAACATTATAGTACGTACTAAATTTACACGCTCAAAACGTCATTTTTGATTACCAGTCATTTTGACTGGTATTGGTATAAATAGGTATAAAAATTTCTTGGTAAATCTAGTGTTAATCATAGGTTGTGTGGGAATTTTTAGCCGTGAGCAAGCAGACGAGCTTGTGAATAGGGGAGCTTCTGTGGAGTGGGAGCAGATGTAAGAAAAATTATGTTCAATGAAAGATAAGATAAGATAAGGAGAGGTAAAGACTGTATTCAAGCCAAGTGGTTTGAGGCTATCAAAACTGAGTCATGCATCAGAATAATCTGAGGTTATTAACCGATCTTTTGACCGGGCACCATAGACTCAGAATACACTTATTCGGAAAGAAGTTGGTCTCAAGCGCAACATATGCATCCTTTGATGGTGAGAATGGATCATTGGAACAGTATTTAAATATCAAGTAGTAGGCAAGGAATTGTCATTGTTGACACCGAGCAATAGGATTGTAGGACATATTATAGGGATACGCTAGTAAGATTGACGACAATATAATGCGCCGTGTTATTGCAGTACTAATACCCTTCTTCATGACAGCATAAACAATAATTACAACAGAAGTTTCTTATGATTCTCTTTTAGGTTCACGATTGTGATATGATTATAAATTTAGAATTTCCATCCACACCGATATACACATCTGGAAGAAGCCATTCTCCTCAGTCGGCCTATCGAATTCAGTGTCCATCTATCCCTTTTAGGTTCTCTATAAGGTTTAAACATTAGAGATATCAGATATGAGTGAAGCACATAATTCTTGCACAGAGGCATTTTAATGTTTCTTTAAATAATAGGAACAAATGCTGGTTTCAGCAAAAATCAAATTAAATTTTTAAGTCCAGAACATCTAAATCAGTAGACTTACCCCAAATCGTCTCTGTTTACACGACGCTATTTGGAGATAGATTTACAGCAGGATAAGTAAGGAGATTAGAAGAAAAAGAGGGAATAGTGATTATTAATGGAAATAAGAAAAAGAGTAGGAGATAGAACAGAACCTTGTTGTACCTTTGAATTCAGTCTGAACTCATTAGATAGAATTCCGTCTATAATAACCGTTATAATGTGTTCATTGAGAAAAATCGAAATAAGGATGCTGCTCCGAGACAATCTTTTGCAACCTCTAAATACACAGAATATTGTGAAACTTTGCACGCATTATCAATGAGGTACTCTAAACCACTACATCATACCATAGCAAACTCCTTTGAAAACTGCAACACTCATATGTAAGTGGAGTGTAGGAACCAGAGATCAGCAATGAGTATACAAAAAGATGAATAGAATCTAATCATACTCATAATTTCTGATACTTATACTCATTCATACTTATTTTAATATCATATTCATACTAGAAGGTTTTGTGTTTGCTTAGCTTGCAGTCTTTGTCTTTCTTCTTTCTTCTCTTTTTGTAAATGCAACAACAACCAAGACTGTAAATTTTGGTGAATGATTCAAATCACTCGAATCATTTATGAGTTTTATAAGTATTTTTCTAAATTTATGAATCTGAATGAGCAGGCTTATGTAAGAATCAAACATATTTCGAATGTTATGAGTTTGATGTTTGTACTCATACTCATTGCAACCTGTACTTATAAAACAATGTTGTAGCAAGTATCAGAGTAGTTAAATTTCAATACTGACTCACTCATACTAATTTCATGAGTACTTATGAGTAGTGAAAAAACGATTCATTGCTGATGTCTGGTTGGAACACTAGAGCATATTTCGCAGAGAGGAAAATTAAATGTTGTGTTATGCCATGTTTTAAAAATCTTTGCTTCCAAAGATAGTGCTCAGCTCCCATTATTTAAGCTCCTATTATTACTGGTGTAACTTAAACACATCATGCTGTATTTATTATTGCTATTCGCCACACAATTTCTGTGTCTACCTTAAATTTTTATCACGTTGTTGAGACTCTTATGCACAAGTTTTTTTTTTATTACCACATTTTCTAAAAAATGTATTACATTCTAAATATTTTCTAATATCTGTGGTTCAAAAATCGATTTTGTCAGAATACCAAGAAAGGGTTGCATAAAATAAAAACTCCCCATTGAGAATATTTTATTGGCAGCTGAAAAGCAAAAACCTAATGTGCCAACATAAAAATGAACATTTTCATAAAGTACAGTTTATAACAAAATTAAAACGTTATACAATTAGAGATTGTTATTGTTTACAGGCATAATGCGACTTCAGTAAACTTCTCAGGAAAAAGTCTAACGGGGACAAATCGATCAAGTGATGTGACGGTAAAATTTTTCCATAAACTGTAACTGTACAACCACCTGAGCTCTGCCTAATGCCATTTTATATTTTGTCTGCCGACAACAGCACTATTATCGATAATTGAAAATGGCACACAACTTACTTCATAGGTTCCAAAAAATTTAGGTCACTTCTATGCCGCTCTTGCAAGGGTTTATGTGCAGACGTATGTATGAATACTAAAGTGCATGTCAAATTTTCAATGTAATTATGTAAGTAATAATGACAGTAAAATATGATTAAATCATAGATTTTCCACTCATTTAGTTGCATTAAGATGTTAAAGCATAAAATAAAATAAATTTTAGGCAAATTATGCTTGAATTAAGGAATATTTATTTTTTGAATCAATATAATCAATATAATTGTAATCAATGGAATTATTATAATTATTACGTAGTAGTTGGCATACATAATTAAAACATTCTTTACTTTTCTACTGTACGAATGTATTTTTAATATCTGATTTAGGGCCATTATTACAACTTGTCGTTAAAGTTGGGTTTAGTTAAAGGTAACTTTAACTAAAGTGAACTTTAAAGTCACCTTTAACTTCTTTTCGTTGTTACAACCTAATGATAAAATAAAGTTAACTTTTCCAAAAATATGGCAGTGCCGGAGGAATGTATTTGCTCATCGTGGTTATATTTAAAGTTGCCATTTGAAAATAATATGTAATATAGCAAGTTCAAACATAAACTTAACTTTAAAAGTTACCAGTAGAATGATTTTCCCTTTTGTTTGACGCTCACTTCTACCATATTGTCCACTTAGAATAATAAAAAACAATTTATCTGCCCGTTAAAATCCTGCCGTTAACTAAAGGCAAGTTGTAATAATGGCCCTAAGAAAGTTAAATTAACGTCATTATATAGGTATTGTATTAATACATCATTTAAAGCAGGCGACGCAGTAAGTGAAGTTCAGTCAGTCTTGTATGAAGACGGGGTATGTTTGAAGAGAGTAATCGTGAAGATCTCCGTTACAAAGATCTGTCGAATAATTGACTAGTTATTGTTATTGTTTATGCAAAGCAATTGTTGTTGTTTACATCAAGTTGTAAACAGTGGCACACACAATTGTGCAAATAATAAAGAATTATAATTAAAACTAAAGACCATTTTTTTTATTTGCAATCTACCAGCTCATAGTTTACACGTTTTTAAAAGGTTAAAAACGTAACAATATATTATTGGCCAAAAAATTCAAATTTTGCCAATGGGGATCGAGTGGAAAACGATAAGTATGGCGTACAGCCAAGCAATACTTGACCAACATCCTAATTCAAGAATTAGGGTCCGTTCCAAAATGGACCCATATATTTTCAAAAAAAAATTAGACAAAATATAATACACTACAATAACTCCCTGGGCACACTTCAGAGGACTTATAAAGAGTAAATGCTATAAGAGAACAAAATAAACTGAATCCAAGACGTATTTCAAAAGTGAGGGTTTCTTCTTCAAGGACAAATATCGTTCGGGAATGTTTGAAAACCATAAATGTGAATTTTTATTTAAAATCATTAGGCTCCACTTAACCACCAATTTCAAAACGTTAAAAAGGCAGGAATTTTTTAAAGGCTTGGAAATTGGGAGCTGCATACACTGAAGCCGAGAGATGTTGAAAAACGATTTTGATCGCTTTAAAACGCTATCTGTTTTGCATCACCGGATTCATTACAATGATCTGTATTTGATGGGATTGAAAATATATAACCCATTATAGGTGGTTAGAACACATCCTTACTATCACTAGACACCTGTGCAAGCAGTAATTATTTCGTATGATGCGAACATTGGCTGAAAAACGCTCTAACTAGGAAACTAGATGACAATAACCCTCATGACAGTTTTCTACCACATATAAAGGCGCCAGTCACCTACTATTTGGAAAACAGCGGATAAAAGTATAACATCTGACTATCATTTGCTTGGATCAATACAGAACGCTTTCTATGGAATATGCTTAGTTCAAAGCATTGTTCTTAGACATTATACCTAAATTAGACATTATATCTAAAAAAAAAGGCGTAGCTTCCAACTTTGAATAAGCAAGCATTCATTCCCATTTTCGTTTTTTTTTTTCTGAGGGGGAGTAAATTTACCTAACTGCACCATAGGGGAATTCGACACTATCACCCATGTGTGGGGCCCTCACCCACTAAATCTTCCCCTCCTCTTTTGGATTCAACTACTGTAGTATTATTTCGAAGTGGAGTCCCTCTGGCCATTGGCCCCTTTATAGCCATATTCGCTTCCGAATTGCACAACGAGATCTGAAAAGGTGGTTAAACATCCATTCTAATCCTCTCATCCAAGTCAAGTTTTTTTTAGATTTCAGCAAGGCTTCAGTATAACTAAGGCTATGCTATTCCAATTTTGTTCGCTGTCCAGAAGTATATCGCAGAAGTTTTCGACAATACAGACGCCGACTTTAGCCTCAAGATTCGTTCTTTCTAATCTCTACATTACCAATTGTTGTGTATTAATGTGAGTTCAAAACTTGACTAGTTATCTTTATTATTTCATAATTATTTATCATTTACATTTCTACTTATTTCTATTCTTAGGAAAGAGGTGCCAGATCAAATTATTTATTCATTCAATACTTCAGATACCTAACACGCTCCTCCATAAGCTTATACTATACGAAATACTTTTGAAATATCTTTGTATATATTAAATTATACAAGAAAGAAAAATATAAATCTATGATAATACAATTTAATTTATGTAATTAATCAATTTCAAGTTTTTTTAAACACTTTACCATCAACGCGTGGCCTTAACTCTCTACCAGCTGCATTTGATGTTGTTTCAGATGTTTCTTTCGTTATATTTCGCTCATCCTGCATACTGGTATCATCAGTTCGTTCTACTTTACAATCACGGATTTGGTCCAAATGGCGCTTAATTTCACGATTATTGTGAGCAAGAATGCACGTGTATGAACGAGGACCAATTTTGTTCTTGACAGTTGCTTGTGACCAACTTGCTTTATTCGGATTTCTGTAATCCCGAATCAAAACACTCTGTCCATTATTAAATTCAGCATTGCGATTGCCTTTGTGATTCAGAACGCTTTTAATTTGAGATTCTCGTATTCTGTCGCCTGTCATTGGAGGTCTTAAATTATCGAATTTTGTTTTCAATGATCTGCCGAAAAACAATTTGGCTGGTGTTTCTCCAGTGGTACAATGTTTTGAATTTCTATAGTGTGCCAAAAACCTATTTAAAGCGGTATGAATAGGACAATTTTTGTCTGATTTCAAATTAGAAATAATGGATTTTTTTAAAACCTTAACGAAACTCTCAGCCTGTCCATTTGTGGCAGGATGACCCGGTGGAGTTAAAATATGTTTAATATTATTAATTTCAAGAAATTGGCGAAACTCATCTGAAGTGAATTGTCGGCCGTTATCACTGACCAATATGTCAGCCAGACCATATCGACAAAAAAGTTCCCTGAGTTTTGCAATTGTAAATGAAGTGGTAATCTCTTTGGTCAAAAAGACCTCTGCAAATTTTGAGAAAGAATCGATAACTATAAACAAATAGACACTATTAATCGGACCAGCAAAATCTACATGAATGCGACTCCAAACAGAATCGGTTGGCGTCCATGGTATCAATGAACTTTTCTCGGGGGAGTCTAACAGTTGTTGACAAGAAGTACAAGATTTTATCATATTCTCTATGTCCTTATCTATACCTGGCCACCAAACGTAGGATCTCGCCATAGCATTTGTCTTAACTATGCCGAGATGTGACTCATGTAATTGATTAAGTACTACGTTTCGAAGTTTCGTTGGGATGATAACACGATAACCCCACAAAAGACAATCATATTCAACGGAAAGTTCGGTACCTTTGTTTATGTAAGGCGTAAAATCTTCGTTGTGCAAGACATTAACTGTTCCCTTACGAACATAATCACATACTTTAGATAATATTAAATCTCGTCTAGTTTCCCGTGCAATCGTTTTGAAATTAATAGCAAATTTGTTATCTGATTCTATTAGGTTAATGTAATTACTTTCAATAATATCTTTTGCTGAATTTTGTTGTGGCATACGAGAGAGTCCATCAGCACTATTAGAAACTCCCTTTATGTACTCAACGGAATAATTAAACCCTGACAAAATTAACGACCACCTTTGCATGCGTGCAGATGCCATAATAGGTAAACCTTTGTTCTCACCAAATAAAGTTGTTAGAGGTTTATGGTCTGTTCTTAAAACAAATTTGTTGCCTAATAAATACTGTCTTAACTTCGTAACGCAAAATATAATGGCCAGTGCCTCTTTTTCCAATGTGCTGTAATTTTTTTCACTTTTTGTAAGAGCCCTAGAAACATAAGAAATTGGTGTTAAATTATCGCCCATATTATGTGAAAGAACGCCAGCAACAGCGTTATCACTTGCATCCGTAGTCAGTACAATTGGAGTTTGAGGATTAAAATGCACTAGTACTTGATCTGAAGTAACATCCGATTTAATTGTATCATAAGCTTTCTGACACTGATTAGACCAACTGAACTTATTTCCTTTTTGCAACAACTCATACAAAGGTACCATTTTCTGTGCATAATTATCAATAAATTTTGAATAATAATTCACCATCCCAACAAAAGCTCTAACTTCAGAAATGTTGGTTGGAACTGTTGCATTCAGAACGCTAGATACACGCGTGGTATCTTTACTTAGACCATCACAGTCTATTGAAAATCCTAAATAAGAAATTCTTTTCTGAAAAAATTTACATTTTTTACGATTTAGTGTTAAGCCTGCTGATTTCAATTTATACAAAACTTCCTTGAGAGTGATTATGTGTTCCTTAAGATTTTTTCCAGTAACTGTTATATCGTCTTGGTAAACAACGACATTAGATATGCCACGCAACAGATTTTCCATTGTTTTTTGAAACATGGCTGCAGCAATTTTAATGCCGAATGGCAAACGTTTAACTTTAAACGTTCCAATATGTGTACTAAGAGAACATAAAAGTTGCGACTTTTCGTCTAAGAGTATCTGATTATAAGCATTGGACAAATCAAGTTTAGTGAAAAGTTGTCCACCTTGTAACGAAGCAAATATTTCCTCTATACGAGGGAGGGGATATTTAAAATCACGTAAATGTTTATTTAAGGTAACCTTGTAGTCACCACAAATTCTCAGATCCCCATTTGGTTTTAAAATAGGAACCAATGGAGTTCCCCAATCGGAATTATCCACTTGCTCCAGAATTCCATCTTCCACCATTTTACGCAATTTAATTTCGACCTTTTCTTTCCATGCTAGAGGTACTGGGCGAGGCTTAAAAAATATTGGGTTTGCACCCTCTATGATATCTAGAGAAGCTTTACTTAGTTTATAAGCACCTAGTTTACTACTAAAAACTTCTGAAAACTCTGATTCAATTTGACCAACAATGACAGACAAATTACTTATATCTCCTACAGAGTTCACTTGCATTAACTCAAAATTAAACGCTCTTAAAAACGTGCGGCCTAGCAATGGTGGACTATTAGTGTCACTTACAACGACTGTCAAAATTTTAGATATGCCTTCGTATGTTATCTTTGCATCGTACTCACCAATAATAGGAATTTTGTGACCACTATAATTTACGTACGGAATTTTACACTCTCGGAGAGGTGCTTTCATCTGATTCTTTTTGTAAAATAATGATGATACTAGCGTACAGGGTGCTCCCGTGTCACATGCAACAGTAAGGTTAACACCATCAATTGCTACTGGTAGTGAGTATACACCACATGAAGTTTTATCTCTTATGCTAAAACAAGAATAATCAAACACATTATTAACTGAGTTATCGCTGTCTGAATCAGATACATAATTTACGGTTTTTGTATGCTTTTTGGGACATACTGATGCTAGGTGTCCAATTTTTTTGCAAGAATAGCATTTGCTGTCTCTAAATTTGCAGTATTTCGCCTCATGGTTTTTCCATCCACAGTGTGTACAGTTATTTCTGCTGACGCCGTTGTAACTTACACCGCTACTGCCTCGTCTACTTCCATGATTAGTGTTGTTGTTGTTTTGACCGTTATAGTACCTTTCCCGGCTGTATGTTTTGTTAATGTAATTGACATTTAAGTCATCAAACGTGGTCTTCGTGGCTAATTTTGTTTCCATTATCAAGGCCTTCCTCAACGCTTGTTCTAATGTGAGGGATTCATCCTCTTCGCAAAGCTTTTCAAAAATTTTAGGTGGAAGCCCGATAATAAAATGATCAAGAATCATTACGTTTAGGTGTTCAGCAAATTTGCAGTTTAATGCCATTTTTTTTACTCGTGCGTACCATCCACTTACAGACTCTCCTTCCTCCCTTACAGATGTATGGAATTTTTTTCTTTCACTAAATATAATTGTTGGTGGAGTGAAGTGGGTTTCTAAAATTTCACATAATTCTTTAAAGGTCTTAGTTGAAGGAGAACTGGGGTGACACAAACTGTGTAACACTGAGTAAGTTTCAGATCCAACTGCTTTGAGAAGTGTAGCTTTTTTTATACTTTCATCAGTGCATTTTATTTCGCAAAAATGTATTTCTAATTGCTCCTTCCAAATTGTCCAACTTAAATTTGAATTATATTCTGGAATTCCAGAACATTGAACTAAAGTAACTGCGCTCGTCGCCATTTATGTTGTGTATTAATGTGAGTTCAAAACTTGACTAGTTATCTTTATTATTTCATAATTATTTATCATTTACATTTCTACTTATTTCTATTCTTTGGAAAGATGTGCCAGATCAAATTATTTATTCATTCAATACTTCAGATACCTAACACCAATTGAAGTCGCCGTTTTCTAGTAGAATGTGTGTTAGCTTATTACACGTGAGATTATGGTACAAAACCCAACTCAGATATCTGAAATAAACCGAAATCTGAAAAAATATTTCATCGGCGGCATTGTCCTCTCTGAGAGTGAATAAAATTGCCATGAAAAGTTTCTCAAGAAAATCTGGCGCTCCGAGTCGACTTTAAACTGTAGCTCCCAATCCACTCATATATAAAATTAACAACACTAAAGGGTTAAGTTATATTGTCAATGTAATTCAAACGATAGGACAAACCCACTATTACTCAAGCATCTTCTTTAGTTTATGGCAGAAAAAAAATTGTTTTTAATTCAAAATATCTTTACGTTCGACTATTCAACTGTTTGAGCAATTTTGGTTAATTTTTTTTTTTAATTCTTTTGTATTAAAAATTATTGCCATCATAATAGGAATTTATAGTTGAAATGGATTTTATTGCTGCGGGTATTTTTATCTGAACTGGCCATTAACTGTGTAATAAAACTGCAGTATATCTGGTTGTTTTTTTTTACGGCATTAAGAGTGTTTATGGCACTTGGTACTCTTTTGTGGACATTGTAATAATTTATTAACAGCGAAAATTAAAAAAAAAATTTAAATGAATACATGACCATAAACACGTATAAAAATTGTTTTTAAACTTTGGCATACACCCTACTGTGAATATGCAAGATAAATATGAGATTTTAATGTCAACATACAAAAACGTTTATATAAAAATAAAAATCGAAATCGAAAAAAGGCCATGAAGCAAATTCGAAGGTTTTTTATTAATGAAATGGAACACCAAAAGATCTGCATGAGATCTTTTCAAATGTGTCAAGCACAAGCCTTAGTAAGTCACCGCAGTCAATCCCTAAGTCAATCATCTCCCACATTACGAAATGTTTAAAAATATTTCTTCGCCGACTTCTCTCAGCAGATTTCTGGGAAAAACTCTGAGAGTAAATAAAATTGCCATGAAAAGCTTCTTAAAAATCAGTCGTTCAGAGTCTACATTAAACTGTAGTTCCCGCCACTCCTATATTAAATTAACGCATATACCATAAGTGGAGTGAGAAGCTAGGTCGTAATCCCGACTGAAGGGTTGTAACTATAAATGTATGTTTGTATCACAGATCAGCAATTAGTATACAAAGAGATGAGTAGATTCGAATCATACTCATAATTTCTGATACCTATTCATACTTATTTTAATTTCACACTCATACTCCTCATATTCAAAGTTTGAAGTACTTATCGTACTCATACTTAACAATATGCATGATGTTGTTGATTTCGACTCTCTTCTACTCAACATTTACAAGAATCACAAAATAAGTATGATTAGCGTACGAACACTACAATACTCACTAGAAGGTTGTGTGTTTTTGCTTTACTTGCTGTCCTTGTCTTTTTCTTTCTTCTGTTATTGTAAATGCAACAACAACTAAGACTGTAAATTTTGCTGAATGATATGAATCACTCGAATGACACATGAGTATTATAAGTATTTTTCTAAATTTATGATCTGAATGTGTAGGCGTATGAATCAAACATATTTATAATGTTATGAATTTGATGTCAACGTTGTACTCATACTCATTGCAACCTGTACTTATAAATCAATGTTGTAGTGAGTACGAATGAATCAGAGTAGTTTAATTTCATTACTGTGGACTCACTCATACTCAAAATTTCATAAGTACTTATGAGTAGCGAAAAACCGATTCATTGCTGATTTCTAGTATGTATGTATGGGTCAAGCATAAGCCTTAGCATATAAAATTAGTTTTCCATTAATTTTTTCAGCAAAATCATATTAATATAAGCTTATCGTGCGCAAAATCCAACTTTTGAACACTTACTTTTAATTTGAAACTAAGAAACATTTCAGCCGAAGTTCTAGGCATTGCTGTACATAAATTTTTTCATATTTCAGGCAATTTGTGGATATCACAGCAATAAAATTGTTCGCCATTTAAAGTAAAAAAAATAGTTACCCAACTGTCGAATTGCTTGCGGGAATTGAAACGCTGCCTAATCAATGTGTATACATTCAATGAAAACAATTAGTAGTTCAAAGGCGCCAAGTCTGAAGAATACGTTATATGTGATAGCAGCTTACAGCCTAATGCTTTGATTGTATACTGAACCGGTTTTGCTGTGTGTTCAGGTGCATTATCAAGCCACGTGTCTTTGGCCCATTCTGGTAATTTTTCGATCAATGTATGGTTCAAGTTGATCATTAGTTGTCGGTGTATCAAATGAATAGTTGTCCCGGATTAACCCACGAATTTGTAAGTTTAGTATTCAAAAAATAAATCTATTTTCCGTCGCCTGTTAAAGCAAAATATCGCAGGCCCCCTATGGAGGCATTTGTATCTTGGTTAAGGTTTAGTTTAGAGGACGTGTACTTGAAAATTGAGACAAGTACAGTACGGAGAGGATAATAGTTGAGATATGGATAAAGGAGAGGAAGTAGGAAAGGGAGAAAAAGGAAATACACAAGAAAACGCAACTACACTATTCAAGCCCCAGCACTTTTGAACCAGCTCAAGCTAATAATGAATCTATGGAGAGCTTTGATGTCGAGTCTCGGCACAGAATTCAAACCCTCAAAGAAGCCCCTGCCCAGGGTCTTCAACCTCAACCTACTCAACGCTAAATAGTTACAGAGGAGGTGTTCGATAGTTTCCACTTCCTCCTCATCGCAACATAACCTGCTATATTCCGGCTGGGATCTGTTCCAGATTATTGTCAGCGCTCTAATCTCGCAGTGACCCTTAATAAACCCAAAAACTAACCTTAAGCTGGCCTTATCCAATCCCAGCAGCCAACCGGTTCTTACAGTGTCGATAACAGGCCATAGACACCTAGAAACATAACAACACGATTCATTTCCCCTTACCCATCCATTGATTAGGCCGTAGAGGTGGCAGTTTGGGGGATCAGGACCAGCTATCGCATCGCCCTCAGAAAGTGAACCTAATCTAGCGAGAGCATCCGCCGTCTCAATACCGAGTATTTCGCTATGGCCCGGAAACCATATAAGATTCCGAAACCGAAGTAGGCCTACCAGCTATGGCCTCGATAGCCTTCAAGATTGTTAAGATCTATGTCTGAAACACGCAACAGTCCACATTTTTTATTTTTTTTATTTTATTTATTTATTTATTTATGGTATTGGTTAGTAAATTGTCATAAAGGTTACAAAACAATATAAGAGTGAAAATGGAAATGTTAACAAAATTAATTTCAGACAAAAAAGTTAAACTATATTAAGATAATAATGCTCAATAAAATAATATTTAGGCAAATATAACATGGAAGACTACATGAAATAACTACTACGAAGAGTGCTTAAATATGGCAGTCTTAAAATGGCTTGCATTGGATATTAATTGTAATTGTGAGGGTAGTTGGCTCCAAAGACGAATGGAGTTAATAAAAAAGTGTTGCTCAGAGGCAGCTTTGGTATATTTTATACAATTTTTTTTCCTCTATTAGACCTTGAAAATTGTATTTTTGATATAAATAGGGTGGTTGCTGATTATATTATGATATTATAAATTTGTTTGACATAACCTTTAACCTGAACTGAAGTCCAAGACCGAATTCCCTACAGAAAACCCCAGCATCTGTACCTCCACCTAACTTCGACCCATCTGTGATGATGGGTATGCGTTTCTGATCTTGACGTCTACTTCATAACGGTACATCTGGCATTGTCCAGCAATGAGGTATCGGTTGCTCCGGCAAATAATGAATTTTAAATCTCTTTCTAATGGATTGGAAGCTTTGAAAATAATATATAATTATAACGAGCTGAGTAACATTGTCGTTATGCTCGATGTGGTGAAACAGACCAGAGTCTCTGGTGGGAATCGATCACACAACCCTCACGCTAATAGTCCAACACACATCCCAATATAAGACCTGGGCACCAGAGATTAGCAATGAATTATTTTTTCGGTACTCATAAGCACTCATGACATTTTGAGTATGAGTGAGAGAACATTGAGTATTGAAATTCAACTACTTTGATTCATTCATACTCATTACAACATTTATTTATAAGTACGGGTTGGAATGAGTATAATTACAACTTTGATATCAAACTCATAACATTCGAAATATGTTTGCTTCATACGCTTACTCATTTAGATTCGTTACTTTAGAAAAATACTTATAATACTCATAAATGATTCGAGTAATTCGAATTATTCATCAAATTTACAGCCCTGGTTGCTGTTGCATTTACAAAAAAAAGAAAAAAGACAAAGACAGCAAGCAAAGAAAACACACAACCTTCTAGTGAGTATTGTAGTGTTCGTACGCGAATCATACTTATTTTGTGATTCTTGTAAATCTTGAGTCATGGAGAGTCGAAATCAACAACATCATGCTTATTGTTAAGTATGAGTATGAAGAGTACTTCACTACTTTGAATATGAGTAGTAAGAGTATGATATGTAAATAAGTATGAATGCGTATAAGTATCAGAAATTATGAGTATGATTCGATACTACTCATCTTTTTGAATACTCATTGCTGATCTCTGCAATATGAATATTGCAGCCTTATGAATATTGAAGAACTTAACTTTTCTATCTTACTCAATTTCAAAAGTGTCCCCTTTCACGAGTATCACATAACATATTCTATAAATAAAAATCTTCTCCGTGTCATTAAATACTTTTGCTTACAAACAACAATAATAATTGAATTGATCATGTTGCTGATGATGATCATCACTTGTACTTGCTGCTTATTGTTGTAGATTTTACGAAATATTTCTAGTAAAAATAAACACTCACTATTGTGTTGTGATCTGCAGTGCCAGGCACGATTTTTACAGTGTGTCATACAACTGAATGTTATTGTCAGTGATTGTTGTTTCTGATACTATTGCTATTTGTTATTGTTGTTGGAAAAAAAATATTTTAACGTAATAACAAACGAACAAACGAACCAACAAAAAAATGATTTTGTTTAAGTTGTACAACAACAATAAAAAATAAATAATAAAACGATATGAAAATAAAATAAATGAAAACGAAACGAAAACGAAAACGTTATAAAATTCTCGCCCGCACAACCATCACTTATGGAAATTGCTGGATTAGAGTTCACATGTTGGGAATTGAAATATTGTGTAACAATTAATAATAAGATAGAACAGATTGCGTTGTATGGAATATTTTTAGATTTTCTTTCGAAATGATCTTGTTGATTGCATTTTAAGAAATAATCATTGTAAAACACTGCCTATAATAATACTGCCTGTCATATGATTCTACCAGGCAGAGCTAAATCTAAGAACCAACTGGTTAAATATAAAGAAAATTGTAGAACCTGATTTCACTTTTAATTTAAAAAATACACTCTGATGGCGCATTTGCGATAACTACGTAGATAACTACACTACTGGTCATTATAACCCTTCAGTCAGGATTACGACCTAGCTTCTCACACCACTTATATTGTTTGTGTCTTATATACAAAAAAAGAAGAAAGAAAAAGACTAAGACGGCAAGCAAAGCAAACACACAAAATTCTAGTGAGTATTGTAGTGTTCGTACGCGAATCATACTTATTTTGTGATTCTTGTAAATGTTAAGTTGCGATGTATACTTCAACTGCCATGCGGATAAGCACGAATTCGGATGCGAATTTGTGGTTAATAAGAGACATCGCTATCTTGTCTCTGGTTTCACTCCTGTGGACGAAAGAATAGCCACAATCAGGGCAACATTTTATAACATCAGCCTTATTTGGGACCACGCCCACACGGAAGAAAAGGACGATGTGGTTAAAGACACCTTCTACGCAAAGCTCGAGAACGTATATGATAAGTGCCCGGCCCATCATACCAAAATCGTCTACGGAGATTTTAATGCGAAAGTCGTGTGGGTAGGTATCTTTGGCTCAACTGTCGGTCAATTCAGCCTCCATGCGACCACTTCGGCGCGTAACATGGTAGTATGTAGAACCAAGTTTCATCATTTCAACATTCATAAGGCCACTTGGATGTCCCCCGATCGATCAACATCCAACCATATTGATCATATTGTGCTTGACGGAAGGCGCGTCTCCAATGTAGTCGATGAGGTCTGCGCGTTGTAGTACATCGTGAAAACCAAGCGCCATGAAGCTGCGATCATAAAAAACAGCTGAAGCGTTCTCCGCTCATCTCTCGGATAAGCTCCGTCGGTCCCCACCTAGTCTCAGCGACATTGGTGAACTGTGAGCCAACATCTCCCACTCATTGCGCACTACTGCGGCAACAGTTCTTGCTTTCGAATGCCCGCCCCAAAGAAATCAATGGTACGATGAGGAGGCAACTGCAGCGAAAAACGGCTCATACAAGTAAACGTTGTAGAATGCCGCTAGCGAGCCATCGTCGAGTATTATAGAGAGAGGAGAAGGAATGAACGCCTTTTCAGACGCAAGAAGAGGGAGAACGAAAGGCGAGAGCATGAGGAAGTCGAGATATATAGATGCAGGAATAACGCTTGAAAATTCTATCAACAGGTTAAGCGTCTAACCGAAGATTTTAAGCCCGGAACGTCTTCCTGCAAAGATGACATTGGAAACTTGGCAACAGATCCGTAGAAGGTGCTGAGGTTGTGGAGGAAACACTAATCTGCTACGAGGCGATTACGACACAAATACAGACCTTAGAGATGATGTGCCGAACAAAAACGATGAATCGATTGTGCGTCTTAACAATAATAAAGCTGCAGGTCCGGAAGGCCTCCCCGCTGAATTGTTTAAGACTGGAAGCAATGAGTTTGTAGGGAGCATGCACCAGCTTATTTACAAAATATGGCTATGCCCAACAATTGAAACCTCAGTGCCCTGTGTCCTGTCCTAAAAAATGAGACACTTCCATATTCGCCAACTACAGGGGTATAAGCATTTTCCTATCGCATATAAGGTTCTTACGGGCGTATTGTGTAAACGACTGAAGCCATTCGTCAAAACACTGATTGGATTTTATTAGTGCGGCTTCAGACCTGGCACGCACACCATCAAGCAGATCTTCACACTCACGAAAAACAAGTCGACACACAACATCTTCGAAATCAAGAACCTCATGCGTATTGTTAAGTATGAGTGCGATGAGTACTTCAAACTTTGAATATGAGTAGTAGGAGTATGATATTAAAATAAGTATGAATGCGTATAAGTATTAGAAATTATGAGTATGATTCGAATCTACTCATTTTTTTGAATACTCATTGCTCTCATCTCTGGTCCCTACCACCTCGTTACCTTCGGTTTTAAAAAATCCAGCGCGCAAACTATCGGGACTTTTATAGCTCTATTATTCTTAAGTCACGTTGTCGCAACTTTAACCACTTCATAGCTGGGCGGCGGAATCTTTACGTAGTTATTATCTATTGGTTCGGTACAACATAATCTCTGTATGCAGAATTAGTGCCGTCATCATACGTATTACTTATGAAACTTACTTACTCATGAAAACCCTGGATTATCTAAAGCAATTGCTATAAATGGAATTGGAGGTACACGTTTTCAACCAGCATCTGCTCTAAAGCTATACAAAAAGAAAAAAAAAGGAAAAGAAAAGCAAACATTTCAATTAAATTAAAGTTTGTACGGGTATGATGAAATAAATAGAAATGAAGTGTGGCTTAAAACAGAGAGCAATGGAAGGATGCCATAAAGCGAGAGTATATAAAATCTCTGAGAGAAATACGTGAAAATGGTTCAACGAGTGTAGATTTGAGAGCGCCTTAAGATAACATGTGGGAATATAAATTAATTAATTTTATTCGGGCGGACAGACACCAACACTTTACACCCAAATGTGTAATATATTTCAAGAGTACACATGATTAATGCTAAATGCTCAACGTGTTTGGATTTTTTTCAAAACACTAAAAAGGATTCTTTAGGTACACCATTCGATCGGTCCAACTTTCGTGCACTTTTTCGAGTATGCAACCACATGATAAGTATGTATGCAACCACAATGATGCAACCACATAATATGCATAAACATCACCATACGTGAATACCAATTCGAAACCCTGCGTTTGGACAAGACTTCCCCCTTGGTTAAGGGTCGGAGACTATCTAAACTCCTTTGTGAAAGTGGTTAAGAGTGTAACGTCAGACCGAGCTTCCACTCTTCTAGCGATTTGGGTATAAACCACAGCCACCACGTTGCTCCCATAAGAGGCCCACACTATTATCGGCCAGATACAAGTCTCTGTGGCTCCCGACAGCCGTGGTACCAGAATTAAGCATTCGATCGAGCTTCGCAGTCCAGTCTGCTATTAGTTGAATGCCAAACAGTTCGGGACTGGTGACCATTTGAATGCAACAACCACCAACAGAGGAAAACTATTCAACGGCGACAACAACACTGGACAAAGGGCACAAAAAAACGGCAAGAGCAGGAGCCACTGGCGATTGAAATGAAAGGGAAAATCTTCACTAATGTCCTGTTCTTCTTCTCCTAAAAACTTCATTGGCGAAAACGCCTAACCAATTATCCGAACGTCTTCTAAAGCCCTACTGAAATCCCACAAACTCTGAGTACAGATAATACCGGTGCTCTCTAAGTCCCTAATATAATCATAGTCTGAACATGTGGTCAATTAATGCTTCCAGTCATCAGTCCCCATCAAACACCGATAGGCAGTTGTATCGTTAAGGTGACTAGCATGCAAAAATGTCCCGTAAGCATGAAGCCCAAATTTAAGCTGAAGCAAAATATCTGGGTGTTCCCGTACAAACGTCACGTTAGGTATAAACTGACAAGTCACCATACCCTTGTCAGTGTTCGTCCATCTTGTCTGCCAACTATCCTCAAGACACTCCTGTAGAAGTGACTTGATCCTAACACTCTCACTTGCAAGATCAGAGGAAGAAATCCAATCATGCACAAGAAGCAGCAGTCCCTTCTTGACCTCAAAAGCGATACTGCTGCGACGTATCACGAATTGAATCCTTGGGTTGAATGTTAACTATGCATCACAATGGATTTTGCACTTAAGGAGGTAATCTACAAATTAATATAAAAAACTGCAGCAAATTTCTTAATATAAAAAATTCACTTCTAAAATTAACACTGTGCAACAGTTTTTAACATTTTTAATACTTTCGAATGCTTATTTTATTTATAATTTTTTTTTCATGGTTTTTGTCAATATTAAACAGCTTTTGTTTATGGCAATTGTTGTCGTATAATAAATAATAAACAAAATCTGTATACATGTTATAACACTGTATTCACTAGAATTAATTAACACCACTGAACTTCTTAATAATTTAATAGCATTTCTAATAAATCTTCTTTATTAACATCATTATTAATAATTCGAAGAAAGAGTCATAAACTTGATGATATAAGTTTCATTAAATTCTTATTAAATTAATTTTTATTGTTTTGAGACGCACATAAAAAGTTTACTTGCATGCAGTATTGACATCTTGCTTATTTTCAGTGTGGTTAAAACAAACTGTTTTCACATTGTTTGTAGGAAACAGTGAGACAGTGAGATTTTTATGACAAAAAAGGGCAATTTTTGACAATTATTTCTTAAAAATCTCACAATTTAAGACTTAGGGCCGTTATTGCAACTTGCCGTTAGAGTTGGGTTTAGTTAAAAGTATCTTTAGCTAAAGTGAAGTTTAAAGTCACCTTTAACTTCTTTTCGTTATTACAACCTACAGATCAAATAAAGACAACTTTTTCAAAAATATGGCAGTGCTGGAGCAATGTCGATAACACTGCTCAATTAAACAAGTTCGTTTTAAACGCAGTGGCAACGAAGGGCCTTTTTTTATACCGTAGACTATACTAAGAATTGCGTTAGACGCTACAGTTAATCTAGTTTTACTTATTGAATCGCAATAGGCAAACATTTTGCAGCCAAATAACAACTTGGGCATTAAGTACGTTTTCGCAAGAAGCTCACGAATATTAAGAGGTATAACGTGTTATAGGTCATATAGCGTCCTAACCATAGAAAAAATTGTTCCGGAGAGAGAATTTATGTGGGTATTCCATTGAAGAGATTTGTTAAAAATTATACCAAGGTTTTTTGCTGATTCTACAATTGGAATGTTTTGATTTCCTAAAGTGATCGGAATATCAACGACAACATTTTGATTTCGTTGGGCTATAATTTGACCTTTTGACTTTATAATATTCAGCTGATCTTAAACGGTTCTCATAATAAGAACTTTTTGCGTCACAAATAGTTTTGTTGACGAATATACGCGATTCTCAGAAAACCGGCAATATCACCTAAACTGCACGTCTATGGAACCCATTTGGGCCCTAGCATACTGAGCAGTATGTTGTCTTATTAGAAGTGAGGCCGCAGTTTAAACCCCGTTCAAATTAAAGCATAGATGATATTGCCGGTTTTCTCAAAATAAAGACATCCACTACATTTTGTGCTTTTTAATCTCTATTTTGTTTCTTTGTTGTTTGTCAGGGCCTGGATTCTTTTATTTAAGGTGTGTTGAGCCAATAGTAAATGCCGCTTACCATGAGCACCAGGAACTTTCTCTTGATAGAATTCCTTGATTCCGATATGTAAATACGTAGTGTACAATCTCTTTTATTCTGCAATAAAATAAATTAAGTTGCAGTTTCGAAGTCGCCGTAGTCTAGTAGGTAGTGTGTTGGTTTATTAAACGTAAGGCCACGAATCAAACCCTAGGTCAGACAACAAAACGAAATATGAAAAAATAATTCTTCGGCGACTTTCTCTCATCAGATTTCTGGCAAAAACTCTGAGACTAAATAAAATTGCCATGAAAAGTTTCTCAAAAATCAGTCGTTCGGTGTCGACTTTAAACTGTAGTTCCCGCCAATCATGTATAAAATTAACACACACAACATGAGGGGTATGAGAGCTAGGCCGTAATCCTGACTGAAGGGTTGTAATGCCCAATTATGTATGTATGTATGTAGTTGCAGTTTCGTTTTATGTAGTACATAAGCGATATGCTAGATCTATGCAGAATTGATCTCATTTTGACGTTCAAATAGATTCCGCTGTATTCTGCTGTGGATCGCTAATATTTATTACGACCATTTACGCATATAACAAAATAAGGAACAGGGTTGTATAAGCAGACAGGGGTTATTGTATTTCTGTAGTGTTTACTGTTATTGCTATAAACACAATAAACGTAACGCAGCAAACGCTACAATCTCTCAAAAATAGAATTTATGGGTGTATATGGAAGTGATTACTTTAAAGGCAACGCGACAACAAGCAACGATGTTGCTGCTTTGCATTTAGGCTTTCTATTTTTATTGTTTATAACTTGACGTATATAATAATAATTGCTTGCTCGCTATTCTTCTTTACTTACAACGGAGATCTTTACAACGGAGCTCTTCAAACCACAACTGTTCCCTTCACACGCAACGCGTCTTCACACAAGACTGACTGAATTCTTCCTACTCGTTGTCTGCTTTGTCTTGCCTTTTTATATGCCCACGTAGATAGTCTGATGAATGTTCTTGAAGTCGAACGTTCGTGGCTTCGCCTTCTAGAGAACTCTATCGTGGTTTCATTTTTGTTTGTGTATTTTATTTGCATTCTTTGTCGTTGCGTTATATCTTACTTGTCCACCCCCTTTTCTTTCATAGTCATGGTTTTTGTTTTTATAGCTTTTGTTTATCACTTTAATCTTAAACGATGTTACACCGTTTCCATTTTCGTAACAATATAATAAAAAAAAACGTAGAGTTTATTTTTTATTTTTCATAAACTTCTCCTTGTTGTCATTTGTGTATGATTTGCTTTTGACCCGCATTTATTAATAAATTAATTTTTTTTTTATTCTAAATTTATTATAAATTTTGTGGAAAATATTTATTTGAGTAGTTCTGTATTTTTAAAATCACACTTCTTCATTATTCTAGCACTCAAGTACATGACTGCATTTTGTGTAAGATCATGCATGTGTGTGTAAATAAATTAACACATCCAGTATATAATGAGTATATGAGAAAAACAGAGAATATTACTTGCTGGCTAATTAATTAACAGACCCACATACATGCTTGCCATTTGAAGACTTAACTTTATTAAGTGGTTTTGTGCACAACATGTATTATTTTCTTCCTGTTTAAAAAATTCTTCTTTTTTTTCCAAGTTTTCTTTTGTAATTTAATGACATTTTGACAATAATTTACCACAAATCACGATTAAATTAAAAACATTTTTGTATACATACTAAAAATTTGTGTTTTTCTTCATGATTTAATTTACTTGACAGATGTCATTACATTTCTGCTGTTAATTGTGACAAATGCGTTTGAAATAATGGATATCGAAAAATTAAAATCAATTCTTTGATCATTCGAATTTTGACAGTTGATAACGGCCATCTTCTTGAAGCTTTAGTTGAAGTCAAATTAGTTAGCATACTGTTTTGCCTACTCACCAAAGATAGTGGAAATTGTTTTAACAAACTGTGACCATTATAGGCCGATGGCTACCAACTTCTTTTTGGTAAGGATTACGACCTAGCTTCTCTCAACATTTATATTGTGTGTGTTAATTTTATACTTGAGTGGCGGGTTTAAGGCCAACTCCAAACAACAGAGTTTTTTGAGAAAATGTTTCATGGCAATTTCATTTCACTATTAGGGTATTTGCCAGAATTCCGTTTTGTTGGAGATGTCTTATCGGGGTTTGAATCGAGACCAGAGGTCAGCAATGAGTATTCAAAAAGATGAGTAGATTCGAATCATACTCATAATTTCTGATACTTATAGGCATTCATACTTAATTTAATATCATACTCATACTACTCAAAGTTCGAAGTACTCATCGTACTCATACTTAACAATACGCATAATGTTGTTTATTTCGATTTTCCATGACTCAACACTTACAAGAATCACAAATTAAGTATGATTCGCGTACGAACACTACAATACTCATTAGATTGTTGTGTGTGTGCTTTGCTTGATGTCTTCGTCTTTTTCTTTCTTCCTTTCTTTTTTAAATGCAACAACGACTAAGACTGTAAATTGTGATGAATGTTTCGAATCACTCGAATCGTTTATGAGTATTATAAGTATTTTTCTAAATTTACGAATCTGAATGAGTAGGCGTATGAATCAAACATATTTTGAATGTTATGAGTTTGATATCAACATTGTGCTCATACTCATTGCATCCTGTACTTAAAAATCAATGTTGTAGAGGGTACGAATGAATCAGAGTAGTTGAATTTCAATACTGTTGATTCACTCATACTCGAAATTTCATGAGTACTTATGAGTAGCGAAAAACGATTCATTGCTGATCTCTGATCGAGACCCCACATCTAATAAGCCAACCATTACCTACTAGACTACGGCGGCTATTCACCTTTAATGGCAATAAATCTATCTGTAGAAGTGTACTATTCAGTACAGTATTAAACAATTAATCCCATGTCAATTGAAAATAAACGAATTTATTTTCATTAAATAAAAATATTTGTCAATCTTTTGCTTCAATAATTCAGTACTTGACATTCACAAAACGTTCACTAAAGAAAAATAAAAAAAATAATGTCACAACTGGTTAACCAGGTCAACACTTGCCATACAATTGCAGAACGTTTATATAGTTTAACATTCAAAAATGTTTATTTTCCATAAGGAAAAACACAAAACAAAAAAACTTCTCAATGTATGTAGTGATGCTTTTACATTTTATTTTGGAAATAAATAAACAAACAAACAAAAATTAATTGTATACGTCACTAGTAGTCGTTTACAGGCAAGTGGCAAAAGTTTCGTTATAAATGAAATCAACAAAAATTCAATGTTACCGTTGAAGCAAATATTCAGTGAGACTATAAAAAATATTTTATACACTGCATCACACAATTGTCCGTACTCCATGCAATTGGATACATATTACCATTATCAGGTCGATTTGATTAAAAAAAAATATACAAGGCAACAAGAATTATGAATATGTGTAACAAAAAAATATACATACATACATAATTGGCCATTACAATCCTTCAGTCAGGATTACGGCCTAGCTTCTCAACACTACTCATGTTGTGTGTGTTAATTTTATACATGAGTGGCGGGACCTACAGTTTAAAGTCGACTCCGGAGGACAGATTTTTGAGAAACTTTTCATGGCAATTTTATTTACTCTCAGAGTTTTTGCTAGAAATGTGGTGTGAGAGGAAGTCGCCGAAGAAATATTTATTTTTCATATTTCGTTTTGATGTCAGACCGTGGATTTGAACCGCGGCTTCGCGTCAAATAAGCCAACACTCTACCTACTAGACTACGGCGACTTCTAACAAAAATATATACTGTTACGAAAATGAAAAATCTAGATATTGGCATTTTGCTGTGACATCGCTTAACATTAAGATTATAAACAAAATCTACAAAAACAAAACAATGCACTAAATAAACCTGTTTACAAATTATCGCACTTCTTAAGATAACAACAAACACCAGCATAAAAATGGCAAAAAAGTAAACAAAAATATACCAACAGCACTACAATAATAAATGTAAACAACGATGTTTACATGTATAGAGGTTCCGCGAAGGCGAATACAAGAACGTTCGCCTTCAAGAACATTCATCAGACTGTTTATTTCGCCCTGTAGAAGGCATTGCAAAGCAGGCTACGGAGTTAGTGAGGTTAGGTTAGGTCGGAGTGGTAGCTCTGATATCACAAAGCTCACTCGAGCAAGCATAGCGGCCCGTTGTGATGCCACGGGTGAACACAGTCCCTGTACTAACCAAGTTCCACCAAAATCAGAGAAAAGGAAGAAGTTGGCCAGCGCAAGGGCTGCACAACAAAAGCACGACTACCCTGCACTCGAAAACCAACCAGAAAGTTTGATGAATGAAGCTATATCCTTGATGTCAATAGATGATAGCTCCGTTAAGCTAACAAGTAATGGGGTGCCAAATAACCTATATCTACACCTCGCAAGATATGGTAGACCTCAGTGGACCTCCATACACTGCAGAAGTCGTTGAAAGGGAGCCTCATTCTTTCCGCGTTTCTACCCATGGCGCAATGACCTGTAAGCACGGCCACTGTAGTCGAGCTGACATCACGACCAAGACCAAGTAATCGGTTGGTACGCCTTCTATCCATCTTGGGCCAGGTGAGCAGTGGAGCAGGATTCCTCATTGACCCAAGATAGGTTGGCGTCCCGAAAGAAGCTCCGCGCAATGGTCACCTTGACCGAGGCAAGTGGCATACCCAATTCAACAGAAGAGGATTCCAGAAGGAGAACGCCCGCTCTGGCGAGCTCATCGGCCCAACAGTTTCCCGGAATTATACTGTGCCCGGGGACCCACACCAGAGAGACACTGGTGAAGCTCCCCGAGAGAAGGTCGAGACAGTGGCGACATTCCCTAACGATTCTAGAGTTAATCACGAAACCCGATAGAGATCCTATCGCGGCCTGACTATCAGAGAAGATCGAGACGCGAGTGAAAGGAGCATCGTTGACGAGGATCCATTGAGCGGCCCGGTAAATTGCTATCACCTCCGCCTGAAACACACTGCAGTAGTCCGGCAGACGGAGAGAAATATTTAGGTTCAGTTTCCCAGAGTAGACACCGCTTCCAACCCCATTATCGAGTTTAGAGCCGTCGGTATATATAATCAGGACTTCCGGGGGGACGACCGTATTAGGATTCCAGTCAACCCTACTCGGAATCAGAGAGTGGAAACATCTGTCAAGACACGGAGTTAGTGAAGTTCAGTCAGTCTTGTGTCAAGACGCACCAATCGTGGTTTGAAGATCTCCATTGCAAAGATCTGTCGAATAATTGTTTAGTGATTGTTTATGCAAAGAGTATGAACAGAGGAATAATAAAGTAAAGCAGTTGTTGTTGTTTACATCAAGTTGTGAACAGTTGCACACAGAATTGTAGGATTAATAAAGAATTTGAATTAAAAGTAAACACAAATTCATTTCTATTTTATTTGCAATCTACGAGCTCATATTTTAAACGCTTTTAAAAGGTAAAAACGTAACAATAGTTTTTGAAATATAATGAAAATAATCTGAATTTGCTTGGTGTACGGGCAATTGTTTGAGACAGTGTATGTAAATATTTAAAGCCAATGGTTAAACGAATTGGTTCACATGAAAACTTGTTGGCATATTGTAACTCAGAATTTGGGTTAAAAATGTTATACCCACGGCATTAAATTTAAATTTATTGACCAAAAAAAATTTTTTTTAAAAACACATTGAACTTTGACTATTTCTGTATTTATTAATATTTGTCCTAAGTATTGTTTTATTTATTTTATCTAATTTAATTGATAAAATCATTGCTTACAATAAAACATAAAGAGCGAAGTGATGGCAAGGGGTAATCACTGAATTTGACCATAAGTTGTTCAATAGCGTGGCTTTGGTATAATTCATAGCTGATGGGCAACTTGAATTGGAGTAATCACTATTTGTGTAAATTTGTACGCCTCCTCATAGTAGGGGGTGGGGGATGGTGTTACGGAGTCTACATAGCGGACTTCTATCAATATGCATTCAAGACTACAATTCTTTAATTCATATTAATTCATATTATCCTCTGGCTGCTGTTCAATAGTCTGATGCATAACTCAAATCGATTGTCATTGTAATAAACAAATCAAACCCGTTTGACTTGAGAAGAGTGTCCGTCTCTTTTTACATTTTTTTCGACTTTCGAACCTATCTTCCTACTGCACTGGAAGGTTATGATCTCATTAGCAGAGAAGAAGCTGATATGGCCGATCACTACTGCGACTTTCATTTTAATCTGGTGCGCAACCATTTTGGAGTTGAATGGTCGGATGGCGGAGTGAGAGTTAGATAATATTGTTAAGTCCTTTGTACTTCATGTTCAAGTTGAATCGGACACATCTTTCTATGCCGTAAAAGTAACTCGCAGGCCAGTAACAAACATCTGTTTGTTATCATTTGCAAAAATTAAATATCAAATGATTCAATGATATCCAACACTTTGCATCGTGATCTCCAATTAAAGCCTGCTTGAGTCAGCAGCGAAAGCCAGCTGACAACGCGATACGTCTACAATTCGTTTCTTGAGCCATCGAAAGAAAAGAAAATTAAAATTTGTTTGCACCGACGAATCTTCGAAATCCCGAATCCCGAGATTCTTAAAAATCAGTCTCGTGTGGCATACCTGGTATGTATGTTTGTCATATTGCTACGAAAATGAAAAATCAAGATACTGGCGTTTTGCTTTTGTATCGTTTAACATTAAAATTATAAACAAAAGCTACAAAAACAAAGCAATGAACTTGTTTACAAATTATCGTACTGTGTAATATGACTACAAACACCAGCATAAAAAATGGTAAACAAGTAAACGAAAATATACCAACAACACTAAAATAATATATGTAAAAAACTATGTTTACATTTATAGAGATTTCGAAGAGGGGAAGTCATTTGGTTACACCCATTTTATCAGCTCCTGTATATTTGCACGGAAGTAAAGAATAATAATAAAATTCTTATATACGTAAACAAAGAATTTTTCACAGCTTTTCCTGTAGTTTTGATTTGGCTTAAAGTGGCTTAAATTGAACACACCATTGCTATTCGAAAATCCACATTTTAAGTAAATATTTCATATTGAATAGCGAAAATAGCAGTGAAACTCTCCAAATCCAATATCAAATCAAACACTATTCAGTTTTTTTGTTTTTAGAAATTCTATTTAAGATCTCTGCGGGAAATGAAAAGCTTTATCAAATAAAACTGAAAACGTGCGAAAACTGTAGTTTTTTTTCCGAACAGAAATCTGTTTTTGTATCTTCCGTTGGATCAGAATTTTTGTTTCGTATGACTTTATTTCCCTTTCCGTTTTGTTAGAGAACAATAATGCAATCTTGTGTTGTTAATTGAATGTTGCACGTTTTCACACGTTTTGCCGGCAGTGAGTTGCAGAATAAACATGTTCAATGAATTCGATGTGTCACTAGTTTTTCGTTATGTTCTCATTATTTTTGTTGTTAGTTTTTGTGTATTTTTCTATTCGTTTTTGTCATTTATTTTGTTGACCAGTGGTGCGATGAGATTGCTTTAAAACAATATGAAATCACAGAAAAAGAAGAAAATAAAAAAACAAAACTAATCTAAAATAGGCTCTGGACGAATTAAAAGGCTATGGTTATACGTTCAATGCCGTTCGATACAGAAAAATGGTAGAAAATATTCCAAATAAAATTGTATGTCCAAATACTATTCCGTCAATCTTAACCGTATCTTGCAATTAGTCAAGCATATTTGAGAAGAAGTTCCCGTGGTCTAGGCTACGGTTCAAACCCCAGATCCAGCAAAATGAAATTCGGGCAAATGTTTATTTACTTACTTCCTCTCAGCAGATATCTGGCAAAAACTCTGAGAGTTAATAAAATTGCCATGAAAACTTTTTCAAAAATCTGTCGTATGGAGTCGACTTTAAACTGTAGATCCCACCACTTATATATAAAATTAAAGCACGCAACATAAGTGGTGTGTTGTTAAATGGACTAAAACCGTTATACGCAAAATTGTCGAATTGTAATACGATACCAATCCACGTGACTTTCAAAAGCTTCAATTGGATCTGCAAAAGTCGCTGCTTTGAGTGGATTCGGACTGACCATGCCACAAATGGCAACGACAACATTATCAACGGCGAGTGCCATAAGCCGATGATTACTTACTTCCTTAATTGGTCAATACAACCCTTTAGCCAATATTAAAATCTAGTTTCTTACATCACCCATGTCGCGTGCGTTATACATGAGCGGCAGGTCCTACAGTTGAAAGGCGACTCCGAGTAAACATTTTTTTAAAAATTTGTCATGGCAACTTTATTCAATCAGACTTTTTGTCCGAAGACTGCTGAGAGGAAGTCGTCGAAGAAATAATTTTTCATATCGTTTTATTCGAGATGTCTGACTTAGGGCCTCATGTCTTATAAGCCAACATACTACCTACTAGATTATGGCGACTACATGATTACTGACTTATTTTTCCTTGTATTGAATGATACGCTCCCCAACAACATATGGTTTCAACAGGGTGGGATTACGTGCTCCAAAAAATTCGCTGAAACTTGCCTAGTTTCCTGCAAACGACAATCCGATTTCAAATAGCGAACAACTACTGTGTGGACATGTAAACATCAAGTAAAATTTGCCCAGCTTTACAAAGAACTGAAAAAGATAAGAAGATCTGCAGAATTGAATGGCAACATTCGTTGAATCATCACCGCAATATAATACTTGACCTTGGGTCAATGGGACGTTTTTACGGAAGAATAATGTATGAAAATTTTTTAGTAAGTAGGCATTTAGCAAATATCGAGTAAGATTTGAAGTGAATGTACATATCAGTCAGCCCGGGCTACGAAATTTGTTTGAGGGTTCTCCTGCCTTTAGCTTGTAAACAATAAAGAAGCTTCGTTAACATTTTTGTTTTTATCAGCTGCTTTTTACGGGATATTTAGCCTGCAAACAAAACACATAAATCGTACAGTATACAAAATTAAAACAACATATGCAGAAGTTTAGAAACGAAACCAAGATCTCAATACTAGAACAACTCTACATGGAAAGATCTCGAAGTTGCTAGACTAGGTATAATTATAATTCCTAAGTAAGTATAATTAGAGTGAAGGATAGTGTTGTTAGTCAGTAGTAAATAGGCAGTTTTAAGAGAAAGGGTAACGTTAAACTCAGTTCTAAGAAGCTAGCTGTGAAAACTGCACCAGGCGATACAATGCCTTTGACTGCTTGCAGTGCAGCATATTATAATTATGCATAGATGCAAAGATTAAGATTATTAAGCGTAAATTAAATTACTGTTATATATAAATTACTAATTTATTAAAAATCTTTTATTAAATGCTGTTTTTCTTCTCATTGTAAATATAATGCCGTAAACACAATAAACGCAACTCAACAATCGCAAACATTTTGCATTTGCAGCCCAGGGTAAGCCGCATGCGTATTAATTAGAATAAAGACGGTGGCAGCAAAAAATAGAAAATAAATAAATAATTTATTGTTTATCGATGAAGACGCTCCAAATTTTTTCGCTTTATATTTCATACATTGCACAAACCTTCTCACTGTGAGCACTAATTCTCTCATAGTTGGAAATAAAAATAGGGATTAGGCTTAAAGCCAAGCGGCAAATTCTTTGCTTGTTGTCGCGCCGCCATATTCCATATTCGCCCATGTATTCTATTTTTAAGACCTTACAGCGTTGCGTTATTATGTTCATTGTGTTTAAAACATATGCTCCTTTATTGCGTAAATCGCAATAAACGCCATTATTGAACTCAATATTTCTTATAAAGTTTCAATTAATTGTTGTTGAAACAGCCAGCTCTTTTGTTTACCAGCTGTCAAATTAATATTGAATAAGCAGCTGAACTGCATATATTGTTATGTCTGAACACTTAAAATATTGTACTCAATTAACTGAATATTGACTCAATAAAAGTTCATATTTAAACATAGCATAAAGCAATACAGAATAATATTTGCTTGTCGTTGCACCCATGTATTCTATTTTTGAGATATTACTGAATTTACTGTGTTGCGTTATTGCGTTTATAGCATTAGTTTTCTTAACTGTAATACTTTAAATCTTTTTATAGGTTTACAAAACAATATTTGTGTTATAAATTTTATCAAGCCTCTACTGTATTCATAAAAAAAGAACAGTAACATGTACAAGTTCATAACCTTAAAATTAACGAAGGCAATCTAAGTTAAATATTTACATAGAATTTATACGCAAGAACAACAACAAATAAACACATCTTCATTAGCAGCTAAACCATTATCATTCCATAAACCACACTGACTGTCTGTATACATAATTTTTTTGCTACAATTTAGCACTCAATGTTAATTTTTAGTACTGCTTTATGTTTTACTATAAACAACAACAACGACAACTGTAATACAACAATAAGAAAAGGGCAATCATTTGATAAATGTTCCATAAAAGTACACCAGCATTAGTTCTCTCTTTCTTTGTCTCTCTCTGTCTCCACTGTTGTGGTTTTAAATTTTAACAGCGCCAACCAACAGCTGAAGACCACCAATGCAACGCCGGTATTTTTAATTAAGCATACCAGTGTATACAATACTTCGGAATGTATCTAGATACTTTATCTTTTTCCAAAAAAAGAGCCAACGAAATACATTTTTGCTCTTTCATAGGTTTTTTGTGCAACTCAAACCAAACTCACCAGGCATTGAGTAACACAAACCTGCCTTAAGTTTGATTCGAACTTCTTTCATCAGCTAGATGTTATAACGTTTTTCGCACATGGGGAAAAGTTGGTTGAATTTATGTACGAAATGAAATATTAAAGTAAAGAATAAATTTTTCTACATTGAAACCATTTTTTATGAACCTGAGACCCCAAAAGGGCGATACAATGCAGAAATATTTTTGGAATGAGATTTTTTAAAAACTGTCTGCTAAAGAACTACATGGAATTTATTTTTTAAATTTATTTTCCACTAATCTAGAAGCTTGAAATTGCCAATAGATAGTAAATAGAAATACACGACTACCAGAAGTCGGCTAGTATTTGTGGTTTTTGCAAATGTTATTATTCCTCTTTGCCCTAACATTGGTCAACTTCTGATGGTAGCTCAAACCTGAAATTAAGACATTTTCCGATAAACACTCAAGATCCATCAAAAATGTTAAAAATTTTTGAACTAGAAGTTCATATGAAAAAGTATATATGAAAAATATAACTCAACTTTAGACTCTTTAAATAATAATTAAAACAATTTTTGTCCGATTTGATCAAATGAAGTGTCATTCTCTTTCAGAACGTCATCAATTATTTTATATTTTTGAATTAAAGTTTGCTGATATGAACGGACAAACTTGAAAAATTATGAAAAAATTCGCATTTGTCAAATTTACCTCATTAAACCTCATAGCATATTAAGTCAAATAATGTATATCGTAAAAGCCCATCCGTTTCCTTTCTAACAAAGTTTAAATTTTGGAAATCGGTTCGGAAATGTTTGTCAAATAAGCAAAGTTTGGAGGGTTCAAGAAATATAAAAAAAATATTTGTGAGTTCTACTCAACAAAACTCTCAATCTAAACTATGTCGTTAGCTGGGTATATTTCATTTTATTTTATTTTGTCGTATAGTGCAATTAACCACCGCTATATGCTTATCGCACCACTTATGTTGTTAATTTTATACATGACTGACAGCACCTACAGTTTAAAGTCGGCTCTGAACCACAGATTTTTGTGAAACTTTTCATGGCAATTCCTGGATGTCAACCAATCCTGGATTAATAAGGAAACTTGCTCCACTGCCAGACTCACTTGACCCGTGATTAATAGAAGGCGAACCATCCAACCACTTGAAATTGATCTACCGCAATGGACATGTTTACTTTCGTTTGGGAAGCATTGCGTCATAGGCAGACATGTGGAAACTATTTATGGCAGTTTTATTTACTCTCAGAGTTTTTGTCAGACACTTGCTGAAAGGAAGTCGCTGAAGAAATATTTTTCCAAATTTCATTTTGCTAGAGATGTCTGACCTGGGGTTTGATGTCTAATAAGCTAACACACTAACTACTAGATTATGGCGACTTCTAGCTATAGCTTCAAGGATACAGCTTCGTTAAAAAAAATTTCAAGCAGATTTCCAGGATAGGGGAGTCAGTCGTGTTTGAAAGCGCTGACCAACTTCAGCGATAAGCTTGCTCGAATGAGGTCAGTACTGGGACTTCATTTAACTATGGCGTCACAACGGGCCAAAATGTATTCTCAAGTGTGCTTTAGTATCGAAGCTTCCGCTCCAACCAATCTTACCTAACCTAGTGCCGTTAGTACAACTTGCCGTTAAAGTTGGGTTTAGCTAAAGGGAACTGTAAAGTCACCTTTAACTTCTTTTCGTTATTACAACCTACAGATAAAATAAAGTAAACTTTTTTCAAAAATATGGCAGTGCAGAGCCTTGTGGATAACACTGCTAAATTAAACAAGTTTTTTTGAAACGCTGTGGCAACGACGGGCTTTTTTTTTTGAGTATTTCGTCAATTTATATTTGAAGTTGCCATATTGAAACTTAAACTTAACTTTAAAAGTTAAAGGTAGGGTGATCCTCCCTTTAGCTAACCGCTCACTCCTACTTAATTGTCGACATATAATAAAAAAAAACAATTTATCTGCCCGTCAAAATCCTCCCTTTAGTTAACGGCAAATTGTAATAACGGCTTTGGAATCAAATGTCGTTCATGTTTAACTAGGGGTTAACTATGGAATCACTTTTACTTTGATCGAAATTAACTTACAAAGCATCCTGATTAACTTTTGAATACGATAGCGTTATGTTGAACAGCAGGTGTAATATAGGCGATATTTACAGACTACAGTTGTCAAGCCTTTTTTTAGTTTCTCCATAATTTTTCCACTCCTTTATAATATAAAAAGGTAAGACAAAGCAGGGAACGAGTAGTAAGAATTTAGTCAGTCATGTGTGAAGACGCCTTGCGTGTGAAGAAAGCAGGCGTGGTTTTGAAGATCGTCGTTGTAAAGGCCTGCCGAACAATTGTTAGTAAAGCAGAAGTGTAAAGAAGAATAACGAACTGAGCAAATTGTTGTTGTAACATCAAGTTGTGAACAGTGCGTACAATAAAGAATTTATCTAAAACTAAACACAAATTTATTTTTATTTTGTTTACAATCAACGAACTCATATTTTAAACGTTTAAAAAAAATAAAAACGTAACAATATGAAAAGAAATGGAAATGCTTACCGAAATTATATTACGGTTCGGTAATAGCTCTTATTTGCTTTTCGTATGTTGGAAACGTTGGAACGTTCATTACGATACGTTTCGTAAACGTTTGGTTAAGTCTAGCTTTAGCAGAGAAGAATTTATTGCAACGAACAAAATCCCTTGTAGTAAATTGTGTTCAAAATAAATTGAAATATTCAATATACATACGATTTAAATGTGAAACTAATTGAACAATTTAGCTTTTCGTAACTGGCGCTAAAACAGCAGTAAGTTTTTCTAATTAAGTTATTAAATGACTAAACAATTTTGAATGTTTATTGTTTTTTTTTTGTTTCTTTAAACAAAATAATTTATTTTTAAAATTTTTTAATTTCCGCTAATTTGTTAAACAATTTTGATTTTAATGAAATTAAAAAAACAGATTTTCTTCGAATGCATTCCAAAGCCACGGTACCTGGCACATCTGACATTGCTAAAATTTTTTAAATTATTTTCTATTGTTTTCCTAAAGAATTAATCAATTGTAAAAGTGATAAACAGCTTTTTTGCGCATCTAATAATTAAAAAAGAAGAAGAAGAAAATATAAAAACGTGAGCTATTCCCGTGAACACAATTTGCATATTCAAATGCATTTTGAGGTAGTCATCAGAAAAAACCTTATAGAAATACTTTAAACACGTCAGGTATTTGTTTTAAGTTATTCCCGATCACATAATTTAAATTTTAGAATAATTAGCTTTTGGACAGTTAGAAAGAAATTAAAAAAACGTTTAAAAGTCTGAACGTTTGGTCGGTCATTGGAACTAAACAAGCAAAAGTTATTGAGCTATCAGCTCTAGCTACACTTTGCTAGTGGCCGACAGCTCGGGTATTGAAACCTTAGCCTCAGGTATAATAATACATGTACGTAAGAATGTTAAGGGGATTAATTCAAACTATAAGGTTGTTTTAAATGCTTCCTATCTTTAAATTTAAATAAAAAAAGGTGTCATTGAAATTTTTTATTCATTTAAAAGACTAATCGATGCCGTTACTTACTTACTTACTTAATTAACCATTAACAACCCTCTTATCGGATTTCAGCCTGCTTTAACACATCCTTCCTGGCGCCTCTACTTCTTGCGCTCCTTCACCAGTTGGTCACTGGGATTCCTCAATTTCTTCCTTCCAACGTAGACAAAGATCCGCTAATCGCCGTATCGAATACACATCTCGCCGGAACATGCTCTTTAAATCGAATGACATGACCGAACTAGTACAGCCACTGGATGTTAAACGCTGCATGTGTTTAACAGCTCATACAGCTCATTGTTGGTTCGAATGCGGAAATCACCGCCAACTCGCACTGACTAGAAAATCTCACTGAGCGTCTTATAGCGTATTAGTTTTGTCGAACGAAAGAGGTCTCTGATACTTAATAGCCTATTGTTAGGGCCTCTTTTAGAGGGGCGCATCCGAAATATCCAACTTGTCATAACAAACATATACATAATTGACCATTCAGCAAATACTATGACCTAGCTTCTCACACCACTTATGTTGTATGAAGCTTTTCATGGCAATTTTATTTACGCACAGAATTTTTGCTAGAAATCTGCTGAGACTAAGTCGCCGAAGAAATATTCTTTCATATTTCGTTTTGTTCGAGATATCTAACCTGGGCCTCACGAACCCTGGCCTCATGTCTAATAAGCCAACACGCTACCTACTAGACTACGGCGATATCATTTGTCATAACTCTAGCATATAAATCAGTCTGAATTTCAACGTTGGCCTTATGATAGGTTTGAGGGAACTCGGGGCTTGTGGCTCATTCACATATACCTGTGTCTTAAGAAAACCTCGCAAGAAAAAAGCTACCTGGATCGAATCGAAGGTCGATGTGTCAGATCATATCATCTCAACATGTGATGAACAGGCTCTCAAATCGCTAGTGTAGAATATTCAATATGGCATGAGCAGTGTGAGGCTTAGCGTCGTCTAATTCAGGATAAAAGTAGTTGACCATTAGTTATCGCCATTGACAATGATGGTGAAATAGAGACTTTTTCGATGTGCACTGAATGCTCTTGGGTCTCGTGTGGTCGAAAATTTTGTTTGTTCATCAGAAATAGCCTCTAATTTATTCAACTGATTTTTGGATAAGTTGCCAACTACATACATACATACATACATACATAATTGGCCATTACAACCCTTCAGTTAGCATTACGGCCTAGCTTCGAGTCTAATAAGCCAACACACTGCCTACTAGACTACGGCGACTTCAAGTTGCCAACTACCCCAGACTTATTCAGCCGATTTTTTTGCAACCAGCGCTCAGTAGATGAGCCCTATTCGAGCATTGCATTGTGTTGGAATACTGGGAAGATTGCTTATGGGAGGAAGGAAAGAGGGGGTAGTATGCGACCATTTTTTTCTTATTCTTACATATGTCATTGCCTATATAGTCCTTTAAGTAGAACACTTATAGTGACCATAAAATGAGTGAGGCACACGGTGCGTTACCCGAATAGAACACCCATTTGATAAAACCAATTTTATTACTGGCACTTGTTGTTGAATGGTATATCCGTTCATGGTAATTTGACATTTGTAGCTTGTGCGTTTTCAAATATCATAAGACCCTGTTGGAAGACTATATACATACGTGCATTACCATTACTAATGTAGGGTAAATATGATAATAAAATTAAAAAGTCATAAAAATTTTTTTTTTAATTAGTTGTGCATTTGAAGTAATTGTGAATGAGTTGTAGAAAAATATTAATAAATAAATTAAAATAAAATCAGTTATTTTATAAAATTATAAGCGCATAATAGCCCTGATTATATCCGCTTGGCAAAAGGAATTGAATGGAATGGAATTTATAGATAATAGTTGAACAGGAATAAAACGTAAGAGGCTTTCAGTTCGTCTACAGAACAAAGTTGATGATTGCATCAAATTCTTGAAAACTTAAGAAGCTTTCGGTCTGTCTCATGGAAGGGATTATACGTATGTTAATACTCAGCAAAATTATCATGTTTGCGTTCCTTGAAAATAATCGATAACTAAGTTTTGACAGCTGATCAAACTATTTTCACATTTCTGTTCAGTACGGTTAGGCAACCCATTGTGATTCGTTTAAAGCAACAGAACAACACTTCCAAATTGTGAAAACTTATTTCTAAAGTTCAAAGAGCACATTCTTTATTTTACGGTCAACATAGTAGACCTAGTGCGCAAGCAATTCGTCCTTACTTTACTGTTCCCGATTCAAAATCATCAACAAGACAAAGAAATGTGTTTTTATCGAAGAAAATATTGTTGATCTAGTGTGAAGTCTTGAAGAAGACACCGAAAAGTCGATCTTTCATCGTTTTCTACTTGTTGGTCTTTGTCCTTCCTGTCTAGAAAATCTAATGATCGATTTGATCATATTTGTTTGTGAGATAATGTCATCCTTTAAATCGTTTTTTTGTTGATTGATTACTTTATATTTGGAACAAGGAATAGGAGGCAATTGCCCGCCTTACTTTCGATTTTTGCCAATGCAAATTGCATATTTATGCACTGTTGGGTTCCTCTTATACAAGACAACATTGTTTTCAACAAAATGCGAAGGTTTTTTTAAATTCACATTAATTGACCCAATAAAGTGACATAATACTTGCCATAGTCAATGTAAATTGTACCCTGTGCATCCCGCAAAACAATTACGAACATCTTATTAGCTCTTATTGTCCACTCTGGCTTCCTATGGCAACTAGTCGCTTCGAGAAGTTCACTGTTTGTAGGGTATTGTGATGAAAACTTAGCCCTATCAGTGAAGTTGACATTCGATTGTGGTTATGATTGATTAAAAGCAAAGCTTGGGCACAATGTGTCATTACAATCCTTCAGCTAGGATTACGACCTAGCTTCTCACACCACTTATACTGTGTGTATCAAGTCGTTTCTGAACGTCAGATTTTTGAGAAACTTTTAATGTCAATTTTATTTACTCTCAGAGTTTTTGCTAGAAATCTGCTGAGAGGATGTCGCCAAAGAAATATTTTTGATGTTCCTTTTGTTGGAGATGTCTGACCTGGGGTTTGAACCGTGGCCTACGTCTTATAAGCCAACACACTACCGATTAGATTAAGCTACTTTAATTTGTAGAAATAAGGCCTTCTCACCACCAAGTGATAATTCAGAGTTGGAACCACTGAGCTATGTGAGGTGCTACGAGTTCGAGATACTGTCGCATATTCAAACTCCATGCGGCCAACCTCATATTTTGAATTTTCATTTCATTTTTTCGGATATAAAGATCTAAATTTCTTAACTGGGCGTCCAGTACATCGGAATCTCCAGTACTTGTACATCCACATGGAAATTCAGAAAACTACTTAATCAACCTCTGACTTGGGTTTAGTAATAGTTTTTTAGGATGAAAAAAATTAATAATCAGATTAAACTTCTTCGCAAATCACTCTGTACTCTGATGTGAATGGCTGTTAAACATGAACAAAATGATGAAACATGCTCCAAATTGACAGATACTTATTGACAAGAGCAGTGTTGATTTTTGAGGTTAGAAAATATCAAAACATTATTTTTTAATTAATGCTCGTAACTTCTGCCTAATAATATGTTCAGATATTCACTTATATTGAGTCAATATTCGGTTTATTGAGTACAATATTTTAAGTGTTTATACATAACAATATACGCAGTTCAGCTGCTTATTCAATATTCCTTTGACAGCTGGTAAACTAAACAGCTGGTTGTTTCAACAGCATTGTTTTTTGTTTCTTTGTCGTTGTTTATATTTGAGTTGTCAAATAACAACAGAAAGTGTTCGGATAATTGTAATATGCGCACTGAACATACTTATGACTCAATATTCTCAATATACTCAATATTATAACAATTTACGTATTTATTGCGCAATAATTAATTTAAACTTTATATGAAATATTGAGCTCAATAATGGCGTTTATTGCGATTTACGCAATAAAGGTGTATATCTAAACGCCGTATAACTGTTGTAAATATGTCATATAATTTGTTAAGTAGCAATCGATTTTCATTTAATACACGTTATATTTTTAAAAGAGCGCAAAAATCCCATCAAATATAATTCATTTTCCAACACTGGATGTTTTTAGAAAAAAGCAAACAAGCGTGGCTAACTTGTGTTTTTGTTTTTTTCTTTATATTTGTTTCCAAATTCCTACAAATGTGAATAAGCAAGAGAATGAATAAAAATATTGAGCAACTGGTCTCTGAGCCAACACTAAAACGCAACATCAAACATGTTGCAAACAAATATTGACAGGCTTGATAAAACTTTCTAACCTGTTAACAAATGCAGCTCAAACTTTTTAAAACAAAATGGAATAGAGAGAAAATATCACAATACACAGATACAAACACATACACGCACATATATTTGATGCTTACTCTCAAACACGTTTAAAACAACATGAAAATGTTGACAGGGCACAACAAGCACAATATACCCACACATAGTATGTACTGCTCAATTACTCTGTCATCAGTGGGGTAGCATAAAAAAGGGGAAAAATGACAATAACAAAGCAAAACAGAACAAAAACACAGTTCGGGCGATTATAAACTGGCAACAACAGCTTCAGTCGCTCTCCGAGCGTTAACGTGAACGGTCTTTGAATGTGAGAATTCTATACGAAAATTTTTTTTCAACAAACTTTTCGAATTTTCTTGTTTAAACAAACAAACAAAAAAAAAGTTACTGTATTAAACGTTTTAAAATGCCATGCAGTAAATAGTGTCACAAACCTGTATGGATATTGAAAAAAAAAATTATAAAATTGAATTGAATTGAAAGAAAGAAAGAAAAGAAAAAAAGTAACGAACGAAAAAGGAAGTTTTAAAGAAAGTGGCCACAGTTGAGGCGGTCAAGTGGAGACGATTATACGGACGTTTTCAAATTGTTGCTGTTTGCCAGATTACTTCTTGTGTTTTGAGTTTGTTTTTTTTCTTTTAATTTCTATTAAATGTGAATGAACCGCTTGGAAATAGAAAGTGCCACACTGCGTTCAATATTGAAAGGAATAACTTAATAGGAATACAATAAAAACAAAAACATCTTTTGCTTACAACAAGAGTCAACTCCTACGATTTTTAAGAAAAAGTAAGAAAATGCTTAAGAAAGTTTAAATTATTTTTTTTCAGTCTTTAATTAACGAGAACAAGTGGTTTCAAAAAAAGGAAGTCGTAATTAAGAAAAAAAAATTAAAAAAAAATTAAATGTTAAACTAAGTGTCTTGAAATGTTAAATTTGTAAGAAAAAAAATTTAATTTCAAATCAAATAAAATCACTTCAAGATTTAGTAAAGTTTTAAGTTGCAAAAAAAAAAAAAAAATAAGTGCAGATGTCTTGCCTGTATTTCTTACTGGCAAAAATACTTAAAGGATCAAAAGGATAATGTCTGTCCAAACAAAATGAAAAAGCAATGAAACACACAAAAAATTAAAAGGAATACAATAACAAAAAACAAAAAAGAAAAATAAAACATACCATAGTAAAGTAAAGTAAACTAAGAAACAGCAAAAAACAACTGAAAACCTTTAAGGAAGGAAATGATTTGTAAACAAGTTTTAATATCTCTTTACTCTCTACATCTTTACCTCCCAATACAAACGACAACTACAGCAGACATATAAAAAATTAAGAAAAAGAGAAAAAAAATTAAAAAGCTCCAAAAGAAAAATGAATGAAAGAAAAAAAAAAACATCTTAAACCTTATTTATCAAAGAAAATAAAATAAGAAATGGGGAAAATATTATAAGAAATTTTATATTTAAAAAAAAAAATAAAAGAAAAATATTTTCAAATGAGGTTACCAACCATATACAAGCCGCCAAATACACGCATACACTGCCTATTCAGTATATGGAATATATTATACACTAAAGCCTACTTTAACGCTTAACTGTGGATTAAAAACGATTGTTTATTTACATAAAATTATAAATCTTTACAACAAAAAAAAAAATTACAAATAATAAGAATAAATCGTAATAGTAAAATAATAAAATAAACAGAAAATAAAATAAAATATATTAATAAATAAATACAGCTTAAAGCTTAAAGTGTTTAAAACGGAATATTAAATTTTTTAATCATTAATCATATAGTCGTTTAAACTAAACATTTGCTTACTTGATGCAAACACCCTTCAAGCAGAAAGTGTTATATTGTGTACTCACATACATACATACATAATTAGCAATTACAACCTTTCAGGCAGGATTGCGGCCTAGCTTCTCACACCACTTATGTATGTATGTTGTGTGCGTTAATTTTATACATGAGAGGCGGGACCTACAGTTTAACGTAAAGTCAACTCCGAACGACAGATTTTTGAGAAACTTTTTCATGGCAGGTTTATTTAGTCTCAAAGTTTTTGCCAGAAATCTGCTGAGAGGATGTCTGACGGGGATTTGAACCATAGCTTAGCGTCTAATAAGCCAACACACTACCTACTAGACTACGGCGACTTCAATCATTAATCATGCAATCGTTTAAATATTTACTTACTTAATGTAAACACCCTTCAAGCAGAAAATGTTATATTGTGTACTTAAACAGAATTAAAAATATTCACAAATGTGGCCAAACAGTAAAGTTGGGAATATTTTTTCCTTTTGCAACAGTCTCCTATGGAAAGTTTTTTTTTAAGAGTTTAAGAACTTAAAGTGAAAATACCAGACATATTCTTAAATTAAGTTTTTTTTTAATATAATCCCGTATTTCATTTCACGGAATTTATATTTTTAAAATGATATCCGTTATGTCTTCAGAACACCAGGTTATAGGCCTATACGATCAATCCAATTCTTAAAAATCTTATCCGAAAACTCTGTCTAGATGACATCAATAGCTTGAATATGGCTCCAATGCTTCAAGAGTTTTTGGTTTGATGGCATAAATCAATGACTTAGCACAGCCTCATAAAAACGAATACATACATACATAATTGGCCATTACAACCCTTCAGTCAGGGTTACGACCTAGCTTCTCACACCACTTATGTTGGGTGTGTTAATTTTATACACCGTTTGACGTCGACCTCGAGCGCCATATTTTTGAGAACCTTTTCATGCCAATTTTATTGACACTCAGAGTTTTTGTCAGAAATCTGCTGAGAGGAAGGCGCCTAAGAAATTTTTTTTCCTCATATTTCGTTTTGATGTCTGACCTCAGGTTTGAACCGCAGCCTCACGCATAATAAGCCAACACACTACTTCTAATTCGAAGTCATTTATTCGCACGAACGAAAACGGCCATTAAACAAGGCCACTTCTGGAAACAAAGTTGGTTTTGCGACAAATCCATTGTTAAGTACACGTTGTGTTATCTTATTGGAGCCATTTGATCTCATTTGTTGTCAATTGTTTAGTCAGCAATTCTCGATAGCCCTCATCTTTCACTGTAAAGACATCCTGTTGGAAAGAATGCCTCCAGCAAACAGTGATTTCTTAACGACTTAAGGATTGTCTTCCCTTCAAATAGCGCTACATAACCGATGGTTGTTAGAATTCAATCCTTACCTGTTCTATAATCTATGGATAAATCGACATTTTAGCATTTTCTACGAAACTTTGCATTACAGCAGCAATATTTTCTTCGGAGCGCACACATCTTTGTCTTGCTGATGGTTTTGAATCGAAAAAAGGGAAACTAGTGCCCTAGCAATCTATAACTGCGGTAGGCAGGTAGAAGTAGGAGTCCACTCAAGGAGTATGAGCAGACATACTTAGGCCACACATAATGCCCATTTTGATATAACACTTTTCGATTTTACCCCTGGTTCAAGAACCATTCGGAACTTCCGATGAAGCGATTCTGACTGCAAATATCAGACATAGTGCCGGACAAGTACAAAGTAGGTCTTATCCTCCTCCTCATCTCTATAACTTCTAAAGAATAAGAGGTGTCCAAGACTAATGCATGCCCATAATACAATGCCATGTAATAACCCCGATAACAGTACTGAGCTTGCCTGTTTTGAGTATAAGCAGAGCTGCCGTGCGCTTTCTATCCAGCATTGGGAACATTTTTTGAACCGTTCTGCCCGTATCCGAAGCCTATATATTGGCCTATATTATAAAGAAATGTATTTGGAATTCTTATCCTATAAGGAATGAAATTTTACGGGTTTTATGGTACTGTGTGCTTCACAAAGACCTTTATTGATGCTATTATATGTAGAACATAACAAAGTTCTCATTTCCATCACGGCTTCATGATTCTTGCACACAAATCTGGCTGAATTGGACCGCTTTTAGTTGTGGTGTATACGCATACACATATGGCTTTAGGAACAGCACTCAATGGCCATCTTCACATAGGATACCTTGCTTTTAAATGACTCGCTCAGAATATTCAATGTGGCATAAGCTGTGAGACGCTGTCTTGTTGAAGCAACATGTCGTTGGTATCCTGATCATCCGAATCAGGCCAAACTAGGTTCGTAATCATTGATCTAGAGTCCTCGCCTTGAACAAATTCGGCTCATTGCATAAGATAATATTTCGACGGAAATTAGGATCATGTATGGCAAATCAAGCTGGATGGATGACATCTAATTTGATAGATGTATCTTTAACATGATGAAATGTTAAAGTTTGGAAGTATCAGTATGACGACTTGAGGCTTCAAAGAGTTTTTTTGTTCTTGCTTAGAAAGCAAGCTTGCTAAGTTCCAAATTTTTTTTTTGGGTACAGAGGTTACTCTCTAAAACCACATTCATCAACGACACTAAACTCGGTAAAACTGCAATAAGGTATTATGTGACGAGGTAATCTTATCTACTTCACCTTTCGCCAAGCTCCTTTCGCCTTTGCTTGATCGAAGGGGACATCTGGCAACAGCTTTAAGGTGTATTCACGACAGGAATTAGGTTTACTTGGAGTTAGGCATACTGTAACTTCAAGATAAGTTTATAGTTCCATAGGCAGTATTTTGCCGTTTTATTTGTGGAGATCTATCAATCGCATATCTTCCTTTTTCAATTGAAACTCGAACTCATGATTTGTTAATGGATCTACGAGGACATTTCCTGAATCAAATTATATTTTTCAACCTGTTCTACACAATCTTAAATAACCCCTGTAATCAAAATTTGGCTAAGAGTATGACGACTATTATACAACGGCCACGGCCATACTACGACTACTACTAGAACACGGCCACTATCAGACTACGGCGACTGCTATAATACTACTACTACTAGATTACGGCTACTACTAGACTACGGTGACTACTATTCTACGGCGTCTACTATAATACTACCTATGGCCGCTGTTAGACTACAGCTGCTACTTGACTAATACCAGTGCTACACTACGGCCACTACCAGACTACGGCGACTGTACTATGGCCATTAGCAGACTACGGTGACTACTATACTAAGGCTACAACTAGACTACAGTCACTATCAGACGACTGCGACTACTATACTACAGCGACTACTAGACTACGGCCACTACTAGACTACAACCGCTACTTGACTGATGCCAGTTCTGCACTACGGCCACTACTAGCCTACGGCCCCTACTATACTACGGCCATTATCAGACTACGGCGAATACTATACTAAGGCCACTACTAGACTACAGCCGCTACTTGACTGATGCTGGTACTGCACTATGGCCACTACTAGACTACAGCCGCTACTTGACTGATGCCCGTACTGCACTACGGCCACTACCAGATTACGGCCACTACTAAACTGCGGTCACTACCAGCCTATGGTGACTACTGAACTACGGACACTACTAGACTACAGCCGCTACTTGACTGATGCCAGTACTGCACTACGGCCACTACTAAACTGCGGTCACTACCCTGGTGACTACTAAACTACGGACACTACTAGACTTCGTCTATTACCAGACTACGGCGACTACGATATTACAACCACTACTAGACCACGACCACTATCAGACTACGGTGACTAATATACAGCGGCCACTATTAGACTACGGCCACTATCAAACTACGGCGACTACTATACAGCGGCCACTACTAGACCACGGCCGCTGTCAGACTACGGCCACTACTTGACTGCGGCCACTGTTGGACTTCCACCGCTACTTGAATAACGCTAGTACTACACTATGGCCACTATCAGACTATGGCGACTAATATACAGCGCCCACTACTAGACTAAAGCTGTTACCAGACTACTTTTAGACTATGGCCATTACCATACTACGGCGACTACTATACTACAGCCACAATTATATTACGGCAACTACCAGACTACGACCCCTAAAACACTGTATTTTACTAAATACAATGCCGTAAAAACTGTTCTCGGTATAGTATACCATATATACAGTTGGATCAAAAACAAGAAAAAAATCAACGATAATATTATAGTTCGGTGAAAGTTTTCTTTCCTCTTCTTCTACTGCTTTTTCATTTTCTATGTTTTAATTCGCCAAACGTCTTTTACTATTTTTCGTGATAGTGTTTGCAAACATTTCAAAGAAACGAAAAATAAAAAAAAAAATATTTTTAAAAACAACTTTAGCAAACAAATAAATATTATGAAGAAAAAAACAAATAAAAAACAAAAGCTATGTTAATATAAGATGTTTGCTTGCTGCTGCTGCTGCTGCTTTAGCAAGAAGAATACCTAGCTATCAAAGATTTTTTCTTCTTCTTCTAACATTCAAAAGATAAACCATTAGGAAGAAAAGAAAAACAAAAAACAAAAGAAATAATACAAAACCCTTTTGGCTAAAATGCTGCCATTGCAAAAGAAGATCTGCTGTATTATAGATAAGAATCTCTAGTCTCTCTGAGTTTGTCTTTTCAACTACTCGTACTACTATTGCTGTTTAAGACTAAAAAAACTAAAAACTGAGGGAAAGAAGTTGTTATTGCTGGCTGTTATAGCTGTTAGAGCGATAGTTGTTAATGCTTCAAAAAAAATTGTTCGTTTAAAAGCAATTCTTCAACAAAGAAAAAAAAATAATTTTTTAGGTTTTATATCTTAATTGCTTAAGAATTCTCTTTTTATATCATTTAAATGAATTCAATTTGAAGAAAAATTCAAATGAAAAGATTTTTTTTACGGACAATATAAACCTTCCAAGCCTAGTTGAGCAAATCTATATGAATAGCATTTTAATGAAACCAATTCAGAGATCAGCAATGAGTGTTCCAAAAGATGAGTAGATTCAAATCATACTCATAATTTCTGATACTTATACGCATTCATACTTATTTTAATATCATGCTCATACTACTCATATTTAAAGTTTGAAGTACTCATATTTAACAATACGCATGATGTTGTTTATTTCGACTCTCCTTTACTCAACATTTACAAAAATCACAAAATAAGTATGATTCGCATACGAACACTACAATACTCACTAGAAGGTTGTGTGTTTGCTTTACTTGTTGTCTTTGTCTTTGTCTTTTTCTTTCTTATTTTTTTTTTTTTTTTTTGTAAATGCAACAACAAATAAGACTGTGAATTTTGATGTATTATGCGAATCACTTCAATCATTTATGAGTATTACAAGTATTTTTCTAAATTTATGAATCTGAATGAGTAGGCATATGAATCAAACATAATTCGAATGTTATGTGTTTGCTGTCAACGTTATACTCATACTCATTGCAACCTGTATTTATAAATCAATGTTGTAGTGAGTACGAATGAATCAGAGTAGTTGAATTTCAATACTGTTGACTCACTTTTACTCAAAATTTCACGAGTACTTATGAATAGCGATAAAACGATCCATTGCTGATCTCTGAACCAATTATCTACTTATACAAACACTGGACTGATTCAGAATTTACATTCACTCCTCCCTCTCATTTGGGTACTTAGTGGCTAAGATAATAGGATCTTATTTACCAAGTTATTTGATCATTACAGCACTTTAGTCAGGATTACGACCTATCGCCTCATAACACCCATATTGTTTGTATTAATTTTATCCACAAGTGGCGGGACACACAGTTTAAAGGCGGCTAAGATCGATAGATTTTTTTTTAGCAAATTTTCATGCACAACTGTGGACAAGAAAGTCTATAGAAATATATAGAATATTTGAATGAGACTAAAGTGCTTGGATAAAGTTCCGCGCGAACATAGTTTGAGCATCCATCCTTGTCTATGAATGTCGAAGGTTTTTTCGAAAAATTTCAGATCATTCAATCGAAACTCTTTTATGGCTTACAGGACACAGGGATATTGTTAGAAATTGCATTGCTGGTCAGCTGGTAAGTCCCGGTACAGAGCTAGCAGTCTCCGATATGTTACAAGGCTTAGGTATTCTCATTGCTTCGGTTAATTTGAATATTGTCCACTTAGTCTATGAGGAGGCTCAATCTTATTAGCAGCGGTCCAATATTGCTAGATTTTGCTGGCAACCTATGGACTGGCATAATTCTGTCATTAAAACGTTTTACATCACACAACAGCAATTCTTACGAGCCATTGTGGTTTTGGTAGGCGTGCTGAAAAATTTGGCTTTCTAGCTAACGATTTCTGCAAGAGCTGTGGGTCTGACGAGGAGGAGGAGGAAGATAATGTCTTGCACTCCATGTGTCAGTGCCAGACAGAGGTTTCTGACATCGTTGACCGAGCTCTCTAATATAAAGGTAGGATTTATTTTGGATTCGGAATGGTTTTCTCTAGGGAATGGTTTACCCCGGTTAGAATTAATTGTCATATCAAAATGGGCATAAATTCTGACCTAAGTGGTATCATTTTCTTTAAGTGGGATTCGTCATCTAAGCTAACCTAACCTAAAATTCTTGGATTCCACAAATTTAAGACAGATTAGAATGTTATCATTTAAATCATAACATTTTATGTTAGCATTTTAATGTTAGCATTTTATGTTAGCATTTTAATGTTAGCATTTTAATGCAGAATTTTCCTGTAGTAGTTAGGAAGCCAATTGAATTCCTCGTAGTCTAGTTGGTAGAGTATTGACTGATTAGTTGAGAGCCTGTGATTCAACCACTGGGTCAGATATGTCGAACAAAAGGAACAATGTAACAGTATTCTTGTGAAACCTCTAAACATAAACCTGTTGTTCGAAATTGGTTTTGAACAGTAGGTCTTGGATAAAGACTAATACACGCAACACATGTAGTGTGAGAAGCAAGGTTGTAATCCTTACTAAAGGATTATAATAAATAATTAAGAGGCATTATTACAACTTGCGGTTAAAGTTGGCTTTAGTTAAAGCTAACTTTAGCGAAAGTGAACTTTAAAGTCGCATTCAACTTCTTTTCGTTATGATAACCTAATGATAAAGTCAACTTTTTCAATGTCGATAAAACTGCTCAAAAAAACAAGTTTTTTTGAACGCAGTGGCAACGAATGGCCTCCTTTTTTTGCTGTTGTGTTTGGTCATTTTGTTTATATTTGAAGTTGCCATATTGAAAATAATATTTAATATGAAAATAATATTTAAGTTCTAGCATAAACTTAATTTTAAAAGTTAAAGTTAGCATGATCCTCCCTTTAGCTTAAGGGCCACTTCCACCTTATTGTCCACTTATAATAATGAAAAACAATTTATCTGCCCGTTGAAATCCTCCCTTTAGTTAACAGCAAGTTGTAATAATGGCTCTAAGTAAGTTAGTTAGGAAGTTAATAAGGCGGATAAGTTAAAGAAATTAAACTTTTTTCAGAAATTCAGTTTTCAGTGTATGAAGTGCCACGAAGAATCTTGATTTCTTTGGAATGTCAGTAACAGCATATCGTACTTGTTTTTGAAAAATTAAAATGTTTGGAAGTGGTACAGTAGAAAATTCGAGAGTCCTTAACAAGAGACTCTGCGCACTAATGGGTTAAGGGGAATACATGTGTATAAAATGAAAAAAAAAATAATTTGTTACACTATAAATACTTTTGTGGGAATGTTTTTCATTTTGTTTAATCAAAAAAAAAAAATTAATAATATTGCATCTGGCCACCTTAACGGTTTTACTCACATTTAATGTTGATTAGATTATAAAAACCTGTCTTAACCTGTTTGAACTCAAGAAAAATTATATGCATCTGGCCACCTTAGCGGTTTTACCCACATTTAATGTTGATTCGATTAGAAAAACCTGTATTGATCGGTATGAACCCTAGCCAAGTTAATCGTCTGAATTCTAATATTTAATGAGTTCTAGCAAAGGAATGAATAAATATTAGAAAAAAAATTATAAATAAATTACAAATATAATGATTAGAAAAATAAATTGAAAAAGAACACTTAAATATAGTCGTTTAAATTTCAATTTTAAAATTCCCAACAACTTCTGCAATTCTAAACCTATTCACGTTTATTAGTGGCGGTCAGTTCCTAGAATATGATATAGTTTTTTGCTGCGCAATTTGAGTCATTCGTCTACACAATACAGTTAAAACATAATTAAGAAAATTATTTATTTTTTTTATAATTTATTAATATAAACAAGCAACAGCATTATTTACGTTAAGAAAACATAACAACAATCTTTATTTATTTAATAATAATTTTATATAAAAAAATTTTATTTTTTTTTTACTTTTTTATACAAAATATGTCTGTTTTATCTTGAAATTTCAGAAAAAGTCTGTAAAATTGCATATTTTTTTGGGTTTTTCTTAATGCAGATAAACAACACGTTTAAATTATAAAATTTTAACAATTTATCATGAATAAACAAATTAAAATAATTTTTTTTACGTAGCCGCCGCTATACGGAATGCAAATTTACTTAAAATGGAAAAACAATAAATTTTTTTAATATTTAAATATTCATAAGTATACCAATGTATATATATATATGTATATATATATAAATACGAGACACATGTGCTTTATACCATATATTAAACGCACGTGACAAGACGAAATTGCGCTTTAGAGAATTTCATATAACGCAGCTTATCGCAGACTTGTTGAAGAATTTCTATTGTTAGCGAATAACCTTAACTTTTTGAGAACAAGGTCAAGTAACATACTTATCAGACAGTTATGTAAATATGGCCATCAATTTTCTATTTTAACCCATTAACTGAAACCAGTTTCTGCTTATTTAATTATTCTCCAGTGAAGACGAGTTTACTCGTCATATATACATAATTGGTCATCACACTTATGTTGTGTTTAGCTTTAGATAAATTCTTTATTATTTGCACTACATTTATGCCACAGTTCACAACTAGATGTTACAACAACATTTTGCTTACTTCATTATTCTTCTTTACACAGCTGCTTGCGTAAGCACTAACAATTGTTTGGCAGGTCCTTACAACGGCGATCTTCAAACCACGACTATTCTCTTTACACGCAGTGCGTCTTCACACAAGACTGACTGATTTCTTTCTGATTACGTTGCCTGCTTTGTCTTGCCTTTTGATATGCCCACGTAAACCTTCATCAGGGTTTATGAAGTCGAACGTTCGTGGTTTCGATTTCTCGAGAACTCTACCGTTTCGTTGATGTTTGTGAAATTTGTTTACGTTGTTTGTTATTGCTTTCTCGCTTACTTGTCTATCCCATTTTCTTTCGTACTGATGTTGTTGGTTTACTTGTAACAAGTTCGTTGTATTTGTTTGTATAGCTTTTGTTCATTTTAATGTTAAACCATATTACACCGTTTCCATTTTCGTAACACTATTATATATTTGTCCCACAAAATATTTTTTGTTCAGAGAATGTGTTAAGAGCATATGTTTCTAAATAAAAACAACAACAATTCCACAAGTTAAAAAAACTAAATATTTTTATAAGAAATTTCGCCCGGAAACTAATGTTTAAAAGAAAAGTTACTATTTCCAATCAAAATATTTTGTTCGTTTCCCTAAGAGCACAATTAGTTTGATTACTATCGTCAGGCAAAAAGAAAGTAAGACAAACTAAAGAAAAATATTTCCACTCACGTCCTATTATCTTTTACGTTTTACTGTTTAATTCTCTCTCTCTCTCAATTTTTCTTTCATAAACGAAATCGCATTTTTGTTTTTATTTTCTCGCTTTTTTTCGATTTCCAGTTAAAAAGTTTGTATCCCTTTAGGCTCCTTTGGCCTTAAGTTAATGGCAGAAGCCTCAATATATTTGAAAATGTTCATGAAACATTTAATATTAGTTTCTATATAATATTACGTGCGAGTGAGCGTGTGTTCTACCACTGTATGTGGGTTAAGACCCAAAGTAACCCCAGAGGCCTAATAGTTTCTACTTCATTATATTTGAACATTCTGGTATCTGCTTCTTGTTGGTCTTTATTTTTTAGTTATCTTTGCTTATGTTCGCTTATAAAGGGTGGGCCATTTAAAAGTTTAAATTTCAAAATGCAATGAAACAAAAGCGGTTTGATATTTTGCCAAACACCGTTTATAAATGTAAGATTATTTCATTCATATGGCTGCCGCAGCTGAGCTCACAATGACTCATTTGATCGGACCAATTTTCGTGCCTTTTTTCGAGTATATGGAGTCGTATTTCGCCAATGGCATCACGAAGGTTGAACTTCAAATGCTCAATTGTTTCTGGTTTGTCGGCATAACACATTTCTTTAACGGCACCCCACAGAAAATAGCCCAACGATGACAAATCGCAGCTTCTTGGCGGCCAATTGGCATCACCACTTCGGCTAATTAAACTGGCATCAAACGTTTGACGATTAGATTTAATGATTGTGGCAAGTTTTCACCATCCTGTTGAAGTCAAACATCGTTCACATCAATATCATGAAGAGCATGTTCAAAAAAATCGGTTATCATAAAGCGATAGGTGTCTCCATTTACTTGTAATGAGTGCATTGGCTTCTGTAAGACCACGTGTGAGTTTTTTGAGCCTCAAATGCGGCAATTTTGTTTATTAATGTACCCACCAAAGTGAAAATGAGTTTCATCTGAAAAGACGTTTTTTTTTCGACATCATCAGTCGGCTTTTCGTTGGCCCATCTAACGAAGCGAAAACGAAGCGAATGGTCATGCGGCTTCAGCTCTTGAACCAATTGAAACTTGTAAGAAGTCATACCGAAATTTTTGTCGTAAATGTAATACGGTGTTCAGATATCCAATTTTATTGCGTAAATCGCAATAAACACCATTATTGAGCTCAATATCTCATATAAAGTTTCAATTAATTATTGCGGAATAAATACGCAAATTGTTATAATATTGTGTAAAACTTAAAATACAGCACTCTCATAAGTATGTTTAGTGCGCATATTACAATTATCCGAACACTTTCTGTTGATATTTGACAACTCAAATGTCAACAACGACAAACAAAAAAATACAAAATGAAAACAATGTTGTTGAAGCAACCAGCTGTTTTCTTTACCAGTTGTCAAATGAATATTGAATAAGCAGCTGAACTGTCATATTATTATGTCTGAACACTTAAAATATTGTACTCAATAAACCGAATATTAACTCAATAAAAGTGCATGTATGAATATAGTATAAGCTGGCACGTGAAATGTTCAATTCTTGAGAACGATGATGAGTTGACGTAAGTGGATTCTCTCACGCTCAACCTCAGCCACAGCTTTGATATTTTCGGGTGTACGCATGTACGCAAACGCTCAAATCTTTGAAACCAGTTTCACGTTTACGTATATCGGGCACTGTTGGTTCTTCTCTGCGACCAAATTTTCTACGACATTTTCCGACCAATTGTCTTTGTTTTGGAATTAAATTTCCAATAAATCCGAACGTAGCTCATACGTAAATCGATTCGTTACGTTCAGTGGAGATAATATACTGATTTTGTGACAGAATAAAATGACATAAATATTGCCAAATTTGAATTAAACGATGTTTTAAATTTAAACCAATAGATGACCCACCCGATATATATATACGATTTTAGATTTTTAATAAAGTTCACAATTGAAATATATGTGGCAATATGTGAATACATATATATGTATGTACGTACAAATATATTTAAGTTTGACCAACATTTTTTTTGTTGAATAATGCCCTGATGTTTAATTCTCTTCCTCTATGTTTTCAAACTCCCCTTGAGAGTAGGGGAAGTTGTAGGTTTTATTTCTTTGGTATTATTGCTGTTGGTGTTAAACAAAAGAAAAAAATGTCTGTGAGGAGAATCCTTATAAAAGTTATAAATATTTTTGAAGTACATTTCAGTCCGTATATCTCTCTGACAATATGAGTTGAAAAACAAGAGAGAGAGAGAAAAATTTTTTTTGCTCTGCCTTAAATTAAACCAGATATACGTCATAATCAGCATACAACGACCATGATGTGGCATTTAGAAGAAGAGTTAGAAATGAAAGTAACCACTGGCTGTTGCCCCTGTGCACACTTATACACGCACATTATAAGCCACAATTTATGGTTTAAAAACTGTTAGAAATCTACTGTCAGTAGCATAAGAGACAGACAGACAGATAAAAACAGGCAGAAACCCAGTTGAAATGATAATATGGTACGTTTAGAACACAAAAACCCAAAAAAAAACCGGCTACAGTATGGTAAAATTTTAACCGAAAAGGAACTCGTAGAGAAACTATTTCTCACACAAACACACACACATACACTCGTACAATATTTATTAAATTCTTGAAAGTCTTTCTGACATAAATTGTGAAAAAATATTAAATTTATCTCGAGAACTCTTCTAAAAAATATAACTGAGCATGGCCAACATTAAGCAAGTAAGCAAGTGTGTGTGTATGTGTGTGTGTAACACCAACTCATATTTAAATTTAAATTTAGTAGTCGACCTAGAAATGGAAAAAAATTAAAAAAAATGAATAAAAAATATTACAGACACATAGCAAACAAGCACACACACACTCGCACTACTAACACAGTGTAACTTAGCAATGGCCAGCAACAGTTTTTAAATTTTTAGTCGATTTTAATACCATCAACTAAAACCGTTTTGTGACTCAGTCGTTGTCAGTTGTCATCGTATATTCTTTTTCAGTTTTTATTTAACAATCCAAAAAGATACACGTATTAAATAAAATTTTACATTTTATTCTTCTTCTTTTACAACAACAATAATGCTGATGAAAAAGAAAAACAACAAATAAAACTATAAAAATTAAGTTTTTTTTTTTGTTGAAATCTCTTTAAGAACAACTAAACACGTTAAATATTAATTGAGGAAAAAAAATAAATTAAATGCGGTATGCATTTTAAATCTGATTTGTGTACGCTACACTAGGACATACAGACATAGGCAAGCTTAGGCCCCATATTTTTTCTTTTTCCATTACCCCTCTAGAGAGCATATGGCTTCCACAAAGCATCTCCATCTAACACGATTCTCCACTGATGTTTTTGCGCCTTCCCCATGTCAGATCATTAAGCCTTAGTTCTTGTAGGACCGTGCGCCTTCAGGTGTTTTTTGGTCTGCCGCGGTTTCTTGAGCCCTGATGATTCCACTCTAGCGCCATTCTTGTAATACTGTCGGGCTTCTTTCTCAATGTATGGCCGATCGACCCTCATTTTTTTCTTTTTGATCTCCTTCTGTATGGACTCCTCCTATGTGAGAGTCCAGCGATCTGCGTTGCTGATGGTGTTGGGCCAGAATATTCTACATATCGACGCCTCCGTTCTATAACATTCTAAGTCGAAAAAGTGTGTTTTGAGTTACAACCTCTCAAAGTTTTCACGCGCCATACGACTATATGTGTATTCTAAGTATATTTTTCCCTATAACTTCGGAACGGATCGGCGCACTTTAACCAAATTTTGACAGTATTTAAGTTAAAGAACTTACTTAATTGGCCATAACAACCCGTTTAACGGATTTCGGCCTGTTAAGTTAAAGAACGTAGAATTAAAAAATGCAAGAACATTATAGAATGGAGGTGTCGATATGATTCTTAGGCATTTAATGATGAATACCTGAAGTTTTTGCGTGATGGTGTTAGATATAAGCCAAGTTTCGTTACTATATAGTAACATTGACATTACACAAGCGTTGAATATTCTTAGTTTGGTGCGCCTAGATTTATATGAGCTTCTCCATACGGAGTGCATTCGGCCGAAGGCTGCTCTCGCTCTATTACAGACATACATACATAATTGGCCATTACAACCCTTTATTCAGGATTACGGCCTAGCTTCTCTCTTTTCGCTCTATTCAGTCTGTTATCGACGTCTGTTTCTGCGCCGCCCGTTTGTTGGTATAGTACTGCCTAGATAGCAAAAGCTACCATTTGGCCCTGTAGCATGATGTTTTCTGTGCTAGTGTTGTTAATTCCCATTTCTTTGGTTTTTACATGATATTTATCTCAAGTCCAACATAGCGAGCCAGTCTTTCCGGGTGTTGTGTATAAAATTAAACACATACAGCATAAGTGGTACAAAAAGCTAGGTTGTAGTCCTGAATAAAGCGGAATTTTTTCTTATAATCTGATCGATAATTTCATAGAACATATTTTTTAAATAAGTTTTCCCGCGTATATTTGCACTTAAGTGACTACTTTAAATACTTCAAGAGTTGCTAGTTTACCGACAATAACTCATGCTTCAACATAACCCCATAAAAAGCAATACAGAGACATTAAATCGCACGTAGAAAACAGTCAGTGGAGAATACCGCTTTTGGAAAGAAAGTTGACATCAAATTTATTTTCCAATATTTTGCTGTTTTCTAGTCGAATGAACACTGCTTTGAACGAACTAACATCTCAAGCCTGTTACGAGCAACCATTAGATCTATTAAAATCGTTAATTTGAAGTGGATTATACGATAAAGACATTATTACATGCATAATTGGCCATTACAACCCTTCAGTCAGGATTACGGCCTAGTTTCTCACATCACTCATGTTGTGTGCCTTAATTTTATACATGAGTGCCGGGACCTACAGTTTAACGTTCGGAGTCGACTTCAACCTGTAGGTCCCGCCACTCATGTATAAAATTAAGGCACACAACAGGAGTGGTGTGAGAAGCTAGGCCGTAATCATGACTGAAGGGTTGTAATGGCCAATTATGTTATAATGTATGTGTTTTTGAACACTTTCAAAAATTTCTCTCACTGTCGTACGCTCACGTTACATATTGTGTTTACACGTAATGCTATAAGCACAAAAGCGCAGCACAGCAAATGCAGCAATCTCTCGACAGAACAGAATACATAGGTGTGGAAGTGACAAAGGTTCTGCTTCTTTGCTTTTAGGCTAATTTCTATTTTTTTTTTTAGCAGCAATGAGAAAATTGGTGCTAACAGTGAGAGAATTTGTGCTGCTAGTACGGGGATTAAAAATATGTATGAAATATAGGTTTTAAAAGCTCGAAATATAATTCGAAATAACATTTTTGTGGCTGCATTGATAAAGAATTAAATAAGTGTTTAGTTTTTTATTTGTTTTCATTATGCTTTGCCACCGTTGTCTTTATTATAATTAATACGCATGCAGCTTACCTTACGCTACAATTGTAAAATGTATTGTGCTTGCTGCATTGCGTTTATTGTGTTTATAGCATAACTACACATTCTTTTCTAAACAAAAACGGGATATGTTGCATGGCCCTGTTATATACATATGTATACGACTAAAGTTATCCATTGACCTGTTGTGCTGTGTATTTTCTGAAGGTCTAATTGGCAACCTGGTGTTTAATTGTCATTATAGGGCCTTTCATAGGCTTCATAAACCTGCTTATTTTACTGCATTCATTTCAAGTTATTGCTTTAAAGATCATAAAACTAAGACTTTGACTTTTCAAAACACTGACACCACGAAAAGCATTGAACAAAGAAAACGAATAAAAAGAATAACAATAACAATGAAAACAATAACAACTAAATACACTGTACAAGTAATCGAAATACTTACATACACGACAAGAACAATACACCACTTTTATTACTGACTGTCGTACACTCATACGAGTATGATCTAATGAAACTGAATTTTTTTTATGGAAGAAAACAGGTAGAAAATAATAAAACAAGAAGTAAAAAAAATTTACGAAAAAAAAGAAAGAAATGAAATAATAAAAAAACGAAGAAGAAATAATAAGAAACACAACACGCAAGCGTTAAAGCCACTAACAGAACGAATGGCTTGCTATTGATATAGACGAACTCACGATTTACCGCACCTCCGCACAAGAACAAAAAAAAATAAAATCGCTCAGCAATAGCAATTAAATACGAAAATGTTAAGACCTTCTCTGCTATACTGGCTATACTGTATCGGTTCTAGGCAATAATAAACAACAAAACAACGGCTATTTGGATTACACTAACACGTTGACAATCAAGAAAAAATACCGGCTTAAAGGAGTACTTATTCAATAAGATACATACATAGGAAGAGATTGAGAGAGAGAGAGAGAGAGACAATTTTTTAACACTCTTGAGTTGACTTGCTTAGTTATATTGCAGCAGGTTATTGCAAGTGTATAAGTGAGAAATATTTTTTTGTTATGCCTTTAACATGATCTTTATAAGTATTTTTTTGTATGTTTGTTGTCGACAACTTGTTGCTCATTATGATGTTTAGTGTGAGAGAGTATAAAAGTGCTGTAGCAAGCAATAAGAAAAAAATCACAAATACTTGATCATTATTTTAAATAAATTTATAAATCTCTCTCTAACTCTCTGACTCTTTTGTTTACACTTTCTCTCCGTCGCTCTCTCGCTGTCTCTGTATTGATACTAAATAGCTACACATATTGAGCCTATAGCTAAGCCAACGTTATTTTAAATCATCTTAATTCAGTTGGTGTAAAGTCGTGGTTAAAACATGCCAACGTTTCGTTTGATAAAACGGTTTTTAACGATTATCGTTTGAATTATTTTTTCTTACCATAATAACGCTGGAATTTTCAAGAAGTTCTTGAAGAAATTCTGTTCAAAAAAAGGTGTGATTTTTTTTCTCGATTTCAAAAAAAAAAAAAGTAAGAATATAAATAAAAAAGAAAGAAAGAAAAATATGAAAAAGCAAACGATTTATTTAAATTTTGTTCAAAAGTTAAATTAAAAAAAAAATAATAAAGGAGTCCGAATGGAAAAATACCCAAGCTCAAGTGTATTGTATGCAAATGTTAAAAAAAAAATGAAAGAAAAGAAAAAAAGGAAAAGAAGAGAGAAAAAAGAAACAAAATAACAAAAAATAATATAAAAGTAAAATAAATGATACTAAAGTGGTTTTAAGAGGATTTTTTCTTCTTCGCTGATTTCGCTGGATATAAAGTAAACGTGGTTTAGAGTTGGCTGATGGCCAACTTTTTTTTTTCGAAATAAAAAGCAAAAGGAATTCATTTAAATGTTTGATTTTTTTACTGAAAAAAAACACTAAAAGAAATGATATTAAAAATCCTCTCAAATACAAATAATACCCAAATGTCTAGGCATAATAATTTTTTTTATATTGTTTGCTTCCACAACACGTTAAGACTTACTACAGTTGTAAAAAGGCGTATTTGCTTTTTTCGCCTCAACGATAATTTCTAGAATCTTATGGTCAATGAAATTTTTCAAGCGTAAGATTTTCAAAATACTTGAAATTTTTATTTTTAAAATTAAAAACTTCAGCACGTTTAATAATTACAAAGGAAATGAGTTTGATACAGCTGTTTGCTAGATCTTGCAATATTGTCAGATATGGCAAATGAAAACTTTGCAATATTCAGTAGATTTTCATTTCATAGCATACATAAATACATACATACATAATTGGCCATTACAACCCTTCAGTCAGGATTACGGCCTAGCTTCTCAACACCACTCATGTTGTGTGCGTTAATTTTATACATGAGTGGCGGGACCTGCAGTTTTTTTAAAGTCAACTCCGAACGACAGATTTTTTGAGAAACTTTTTCATGGCGGGTTTATTTACTCTTAGAGTTTTTGCCAGAAATCTGCTGAGAGGAAGTCGCCGAAGAAAAATTTTTTTTCATATTTCGTTTTTTGATATCTAACCTGGGGCTAGAACTCGGGCTTTCCGTCTAATAAGAGTACACACTACCTACTAGACTACGGCGGTATTATAGGAAATTTGTCAAACCATTCCTTGACACTCAATACCAAATCCCATAGAATCTGCAGTATGTTGTGCTTTAACATTTTCCACTCACAGCAAATTACCTAACAACGTATCAGAGTACTGACTCAAGCAGTACTTAGATGTTTATCGAATTTAACTGCATCAAAATATATTTATACAGGTAGTAGAGGCATTAAAACAAAACATTTCGCTTTGAATTTAGGCCACAATCAACAGGTATTTGTTGCATCCACCTTCTGTCAAATCTGATTCGCTGTGCCATTGTCTAACAACAAACACACGTAAAAAGAAAACATAAAAAAATTTACACCTTGTCTTTGACTGTGCAGAAACAATACAACAATAAAAATTGCGTTGATAAAACTACCTGTATCAACAATGTACTTTGGACTACACACAACACAATAAATTCAAAACAAACCAGCTGATTGCTGTCAAAGTACTGAACTCAGGTCAAAAGGTAAAAGTTGCTCAACCTTATGCATTTTGTTAAGCGAGAAGTACCTACTGAAACAACTCACTCAAGAAAACATGTTTTTCGTCTTTGCTACCACTTGAAGTCGCCGTAGTCTAATAGGTAATGTATTGGCTTATTAGATGTGTGACCACTGTTTAAAACTTATGTCAGATATCTCCAACAAAACAAAATATAAAAACAATATTTCTTCGGTGCAAATTTCTGACAAAACTTCGAAAATAAATTTAAAAAAATTTCCATGAAAAGTTTCTTAAAAATCTGTCGTTCAGAGTCGACTTTAAACTGTAGGTACCACCGCTCATGTATAAAATTAACACACAACATAACTGGTGTGAGGAGTTAGGTCATAAGCCTAACTTAATGGCTGTAATGACTAATTACGTATGCATGTGTATGTATGTTGTATAATAAAAACTCTTAAATAGAAGTAGCTTAATAGAAGAAGCAGTATATTAACTTACTACACGACAGCCCGTGTTTTAACCCCCGGTTCCGACAAATATTTCTTTCGGCTACTTCATTTTAGCAGTCTCTGTGAGCAGGAACTCTGTGTGCAAATAATTGCCATGAGAAGTTGCTCAAATCCACTGTTTGTAGTCGTCATTAAATTACAAGTCCCGCCAGTTACGGATAAAATTAACACACAAATTGAATATTGTGATAAGCTAGGTTGTAAGCAAATAATTGATAAGGTTTACCTCCCAACAAATGAAAAACCTTAAACCGGCTTTTGCTGCCACCAAACCAGCTACCCCTTATATTATGTTCAGATATGTACTTTTATTGAGTTAATATTCGGTTTATTGAATACAATATTTTAAGTGTTCAGACATAACAATATACGCAGTTCAGCTGCTTATCCATTCATTCATTTGATAGCTGGTAAACAAAACAGCTGGCTGTTTCAACAACATTGTTTTTATTTTGTTTTTAGTTTTGTTTTGTGTTCGGATAATTGTAATATGCGTACTTAACATACTTATGACAATGCTGCATTTTAAGTTTTACTCAATATTACAACAATTTGCGTATTTATTGCGCAATAATTAAATGAAACTTTATATGAAATATTGAGCTCAATAATGGCGTTTATTGCGATTTACGCAATAAAGGTGCATATCTGAACACCGTATTAACCTTATATTGAAAGATAATATTTGAAAATGAAAATCACAATATTGAATTTCCAATCGTGTCTTATAATGAGTTTAAGGACCCCCTATTAAAACGTATGAATATAATGGAGCTGCATTCAATTATTTTGTAACGCCTGAGTTATGCAATACGTCATACCACCACAAGTTGCATTTAATAATTGTGGTTTGAAATAAAATTTGTATCGCTTTACTACAGCGATTTTATGATTCATTTTGGAAAATTTTTTAACTTCAAATTATTTGCAAAGAAAAAAAGAAGTGTTTTAAAATAAATTTAACGCATGAACAATAAATTCGGGTAACAATATTATCACGTGAGATATAATGGCTTTTGCTTTCATCCAAAGAGAATATAATTAATAATTTTATGTTTTTTTCTCTAACATTAAATAGTTTTAATAGTTAAAACGTAAATGTTTGAAAAACATATTGTTGGCTTGTAATAGCTGCTATACAACTGCGTAGTTTAAAGAAAGTTTTTTGAACAAAAAATAAAATTGTTTTTTTTTGTTACAAAATAGTTAATTATGTACTAAAACTAAATTTTAGTGGCTTTAACAAACTCATACAATTTTAAACAAACAATACATTGTTTATAGGGTTGAATCTCTTTAAAATTATATGTATATACATGTGAATCAGAGTATTCCATGGAATATGCTAAGATACATGAGATCGAATATAATAACTTCGACGACTTTTGGGGAACATATGGACCTGATTTGTTGAATTTCATAATCTTACTTACTTAACTAGTCATTAAAACCTTTTAGTTAGGACCACCACCCACCACCATAATTTTATCCATGATTGGCTGGATCGATTACGAACCACAAATTTCTGGGCATTTGTCAGAAGACTGCTGAGAAATATTTTTTTTATGCTTAAGAAATATTTTTTATATTTCGTTTTGTAGGAGTGTCTGAGCTAGGGGTTGAACCATGGGCTCTCGCTTAATAAATCAACAAACTTGCTTGTAGGCTGCAGCGACTTTATAATCAATCAAAATTTAATTGCATATTTAATTGAAGTACAATTTAAATTTCTTTTTTTTAATACTACCGACAGACAAATGACCAAAAAAAAAGACTTCTCTGGGTAGAACGTATCCGACATATCGGATTTCTACAATTCTGGTGCATAAATCGGACAGAACGTGATCGATACCTTGGTTTATGTTTGCTTTGAGGAATCTGCAGTTTGAATCCTATTCGCGTATACCGGGGAGTTAAGAAAACCTCTTATGAAAAATTCTAATGGGGTTAAATCACATCTTCTTAGTGGCCAATTCACAGTGGCCAAAAAACAGTAAATACTTATTTTGTGATTCTTGTAAATGTTGAGTCATGGCGAGCCGAATTCAACAACATCATGCCTATTGTTAAGTATGAGCACGATGAGTACTTCAAACTTTGAATATGATTAGTATGATTAGTATGAGTATGATATTAAAATAAGTATGAAAGTATTAGAAATAATAAAAATCATTGGAATCTACTAATCTTTTTGAATACTCATGGCTGACCTCTGATACATGCATAATTGATCATTACAACCCTTCAGTCAGGATTACGACCTAGCTTCTCACATCACCGAAGAAATATTTTAATAGATAGTGTGTTCGCTTATTAGACAACAGACGTTGGTTCAATCCCTTACTCTGACATCTAGAACAGAACGAATTTTGAAAACAAAAAATTATTCTTACGACGGGTTCTGCTCACCGGTCTTCTGGCAAAAATTGTGAAAAGAAATAAAATTCGGAGTTCATTTTAGACTGTAGGTCCTGCCACTCATGCATAAAATTAATACACACAATATATGTAGATGGTGTAAGAATTTAGGTCGTAATGCTGACTGAAAGGTTGTAGTGAACAATTATATGTGTATGGATCTGTTATGGACTTTATTCTAGCGAGGCAGAAACAATTTTTTTTTTGTTTTTTTCGATTTCTTATCATCTTATTAAATATGTATGTATGTTTGGATCTTAGAGATGCTAAACAATATAATAATTTGATTCAAATGTATGTAAATTTTAGCTAAACTGTGGTTGTGGTGGCAAATGTGTGTGTGTGTGTAAATTGGCGTAAATAATTTCAATGTATAAGAATATATTAAAATATTAAGCAAGTATCTACTGAATGCCAAAATGGCTTAATGAGTTGGCAAAACCAATAAGAAAATAAAAACTTGTTTTGCAAACAATTTTGTAACAACTAAGCAGAAAATTTTGTACCAAAAATTATAAAATTTTCAACTAAATTGAATCAATTAGAAAAGAAAAACAGTTTAAGTGAACGCTAAGAAAAATAAGAAAACATTTGCTGCTTGCAGGAATTAAAATTTGTTGTGTAAACAGGATTAAGAATTAAGAAAATCTGAAATTTTCTTAAACACGATAATTTTTATGAAACAAGGAAAAGTGTTAAATGTAAACTAAACGCAGTTAAACTTCAATTATATAAAAGTTAAGTAAGAGAAAAAGAAAATCAAGGAAAAATTTGCTTTTTCCCAAGTCAAAACGGGAAAAAATGCCACAAAAATTAATGAAATGTTAGCGAAAAAAAAAAAATTAAAAAGAAAATCCTTTTCAAGTGTGTGTAAGTGTGTGAATTGTTTTTTTTTTTGCTTTTTCTTTTCCCAACTATTTTCAATGCGAATTCAAGTTCATCCGTTTGAATTTCACCATTTTGTACGTGTAATCAAATCGAAAAGTAAAGTTATACTCTTACAGCGTGTAACTTTGTATTACACTCTCCAGCATTGGCGTGTATACTATTCAAAGGTAAGTGAAAAACTAGTTACAACTAGTTAATAAATACCGGTATTTCTTTTTATTTTTCTTTCCTTTTTTTCCCAATTAAAGTTTTTTGCCTCTCTTTTTCTATGCATGTTTTGTTATATTTTTCCTACGTTTTACAAAATTGTTTCTACACTCCTTTCCACATGTTTTTTTTTTTTGTTTCTTTCATGTTTACAGAAATCGTTGCACTGTAGTGCAACATTTTGCCCAACTTATTTGCAATTTGGTGGCAACTATCCAGTCGCTATCAAGTGCCAACGTAAACACAATTTCAAAATAATGTTCATGAAATGAAAGCATTTTTAAGCTTCTGTTGTAGTTATTTTGTTACAATATTGCCTGTGTACTGTACAACAGTACTGGTTGTAAGTGTCTCAATAGCAATAAAAATCCCACAACAATTTCAATCATGTTCCTGTAGTCGTTATTGTAATTTGTAGTTACATTGTCATTATAACGACGTGTAATGTTTATTCATTATCGACTTTGGCACAACAAAGTTGGCAGCGAAAAAATTATATTTAAATACAGTAAACGTGTCCGGAAGTGGAAGTCACCGTAGTCTAGTGGGTAGTGTGTTGGCTTATTAGACGTAAGGCCACGCTTTAAACCCCAGGTCAGACATCAAATGGAAAATATTAAAATATTTCTTCGGGGACTTCCTCTCAGCATAATAAAATAAAATTGCCTTGAAAAGTTTCTCAAAAATCTGTCGTTCGGAGTCGACTTTGAACTTTGGGTTCCGCCACTCATGTATACCGTGTATGTATATAAACGTATCCAGAACTTTAACTTTTTGCCACCCTACAGGAAGTCTTGAGTCAAATAGTAGTAACAAGTTTTGTCTCTAATTTTTCGTTTCTCAATTTGTTTTTCATTAAAAATCTTTATACAGCTTATTTGGGATCTACTGGGTCCCCTTGTAACACCGGAGTAGGTAATTCCATCATAAAATTGTAGTTCCTGATCCGCATCTCTCAACCATCCCGACAGTCTCATGAAAGTGTAAACTTTTCTTAGCTCGTCTTTGGCAAAAACTTTTTGACACTAAATTCTAGGTCTTCAAGAATTTTGCTTCTTAGGAACATAAGCATTGGACAATGACACAGAAGATGGTCTGTGGTTATCTCTTCTTCTTCGTCCTGGGTGGCATCTTTCAATTGTCTCGAGAGCCTTATGAAGGTGTGAACTTTTCTCAGATCTCCCTTATATAAAAATATTTTGTTTCTAAATTCTAGGTGTTCAAGAAATTTTCTTCTTAATATCATAAGCGCCGGACAATGAGAGACAAGACGTTATGTTGTCTTCTATTCCTCCTCGTCATTGCAGCTGCTGCAAAAGTCGTAATGAGGTATTCTCAGTTCACCCAGTGTCTCGTTATTACCGCTTTAAGGTTACTCACATGGAATTCTGTTAGGTTCAATGCAAATCCTGTTCTGCATATCCATGTCAGGCCAAGACTCTATTGCCTATACAATTGGGTTTATTATACCATCCTCAACTTTGTCAATGAATAGAGATTTTGTGAGTCCATTTGTTTGCCTCCCTACAGAGGAATGCCAATCCAGTGTCATTAAGTGTCGGTCTTCCATGTTACGTTCGATGTGCCAGGGACTCCATATGAATGTAGCCGTCTAATGGCTCATTGTCTCCTGCACAAATACTCGGAAGCGTTGGATAATTTTAGATATGCAATGCTCATACCCTAGGAATATATTTGTCGCTTTACTTACTTAATTACTCATTACAAACCTTTAGTCAGCATCACAACCTAGCGTCTCACAACACTTATGTTGTGTGTGTCAATCTTAACCATTAAGAGTTTATGCCTGAAGACTGCTGAGAGGAAGTCGTCAAAGAAATATTTTTTATGTTTCGTTTTTTTGGCTGTAGGTTCACACAACATAAGTGATGTGAAAAGCTAAGTCGTAATCTTGGCTAAAGGTTTGTAATGAGAAATTATGGACCTTTTCCTGTAGTCACTACTGCCACGTTATCTGCATAGGCATATCATCCATTGTCTTCAGTAGAATGTCAGGTTTGAGTGTCCATAGCAAAGGCAAAAGTATAGCTACTTGTGGTATTAATCGAGCCGCTACTTTGGGAAAATTGGAAGCTCCCACATGTTGATTCAATACAATTCCGGATAAATAATTTGACATTTTCTGAACCATAAAATGTACTCAACACTTTTAACATTGAAATGAAACAATAATAATAAATAACGTTTAAGAATATGTACATAAGTTTAAGTATACGTAGGTTTGCCACCTCATATTGGATTAATGTTAATAAACAACTACTATTGCATTCAATACTTAGAGAGGTAAGGTTAATAAGTGCTTCAAAACTTTATAATTTTCTATTTGCTTGGAAAGTTTAATTCTAATGCCAAGGTTGGTTTATTAAAGTAATTTCAAACGAATAAGTCAGAAGAAAATAATAAAAAATATTCATGCCTAAATCTTTGGTTTGGTTGGTCTGAAAGTACCAATCGACCACGCGATACTTGAACCTTCTTTCGATCTGGATTTTGCGACGTAGACATCGGGTACGACACAGAAGTCGCTGTAGTCTAGTAGACGTGAGGCCATACATCTGGCCTGAGGTAAGACATCTCGAACAAAACGAGATATGAAAAAATATTCCTGAGGCGACTTCCTCTCAGCAGATTTCTGGCAAAAACACTGAAAGGAAATGGAAAATTGCCAGGAAAAGTTTTCTCAAAAATCTGTCGTTTGGAATCAGCTTCGAACTGTATGTTGCGCCCCTCCTGTATAAAAATGACCACACACAACATAAGTGGTGTAAGAAACTGGGCTGTAATCAGAGATCAGCAATGAGTATTCAAAAAAATGAGTAGATTCGAATCATACTCATAATTTCTGATACTTATACGCATTCATACTTATTTTAATATCATACTCATACTAATCATATTCAAAGTTTGAAGTACTCATCACCGTACTCATACTTAACAATACGCATGATGTTGTTGATTTCGACTCTCCTTTATTTAACATTTAAAAGAATCACAAAATAAGTATGATTCGCCTACGAACACTACAATACTCACTAGAAGATTGTGTGTTTGCTTTGCTTGCTGTTCTTGTCTTTTTCTTTCTACTTCTTTTGTAAATGCAATAACAACAACTAAGACTGTGAATCACTCGAATCATTTATTAGTATTATGAGTATTTTTCTAAATTTATGAATCAAACATATTTCGAATGTTATGAGTTTGATGTCAACGTTATATTCATACTCATTGCAACCTGTACTTATAAATCAATGTTGTAAGTGAGTACGAATGAATCAGAGTAGTTGAATTTCAATACTGTTGACTCACTTATACTCAAATTTTATGAGTACTTATTAGTAGCGAAAAACGATTCATTGCTGATCTATGGTTGTAATCCTGACCAGAGGGTTGTAATAAACAATTATGTATGTATGCGTGTAAGTCAGAAGCAAGTTGAGGTTTTTTTCTTGGCTTCAGACTTTAAAATTAACTGATTAAGTGGGAAGATAAGATGGGATTGGCTGTAAATGAGGGCAAAAGAAAGTATATGTTATCGAGAAGTAGATACGTGCGGCGTATTGATTCTCAGATTACGGCCGATAGCTATACTTTTGATCCAGTCAAGGAATTTATTTATCTCGGCTCCGCCGTTACCACCTAAAATGATGTCAGTCTGGAGATCAAGCGTAGGATCCCTCTTTCCAACAGGTGCTACTATGATCTCAATAGGCAATTGAGTTCCAGAGACCTCTCTCGTACGACAAAACCAATACTCTACAAGACGCTCATACTCCCAATGCTTATTTAGTAGGGTGCAGAGGCATGGAGTCTATTAAGCACTGATGTAGCAGCCTTGAGAGTATTCGAGAGAAAAGTCCTACGTAAGATCTTCTGTCCAGTACGAGTTGGTGATGATTTCCGCATCCGATCCAACAGTGAAATGTATGAGCTCCTCAACAACATAGACGCGTATTAATATCCACCTGCTGCGCAGACTCGGCCATGTCGTTCGAATGGAGGAGGATGCTCCGGCGAGACGGGTATTTGATGTGGGGATCTGCGGAAGTCGGCGAAGAACCAAATCGAGGAAGCCCTGTCATCGATTGGAGTGACCAACTGGTGTAGACGCGCAAGAAGTAGAGGCACCTGGAAGAATGTGTTGCGACAGGATGAAATCCGTTAATCGGGTTGTTATGGCCAATTAAGTAAAGTAAGTAAGGTTAACAGGGAATAGCCGGTCCAATTAGATTTCAAAAATCCTTTTGAGAAAAACTACAGAATTGCCAACTGTTCGCTATTGGTGTGCAGTTAATGATAATTTTAGTGAATCCTTCTTTTAGCTGAGATTTGAAATAAATTTTCATGTCCTCATTTCAAAACCTGTTAGATTGACTTGCTTCTTTATGTGGCATCATTATGAAATGGCATATAAATCGTATGGAATTTCACCATTTGAATGTGTCATATTTAATTTATTAAAAATTTGTGAAATTTATCATCATTCGCCTCTTAATACGCCCAGGGATATGGAACACAGTGAAAATTATTTTGCTGGTTTTTAGCTTGCTTTGCTCACCATTAGCAACGACGTTGTCGTACGCAACGTAATCTGCCATGCATCTAATGAAATGTTGCTCTTCAAACAGTCATTCATTTAAGCCGCTTTCCTGCTATTAGTATGAGAACATAGAGTTTTTTTCTCTTCCTAACATATGGCTATAATGGCTTTTAATGTGTGTGTGTGTGAATTTCTGAATGGCAAAATGAGAGTTTTGGTCTTTGCAATTTTTCTTTTTCAAGTTTTTTCTTTCAAATTTAGATTCTTTTCAAACCCAAGTATTTTGTTCCTATGAGGCTCCACGCCAATTCATACCATCATACCATAAAATCACTCAAGGCGAGTTAGTGCGTGTGGCAGAGGGTTATTGTTGGAATTTTCTTATTTCATACTTTGCCAAGTAACATTATGTTATACGTATGCGTATATGTATATCTACAAGCGTAACCGTACAAATTACTTGGTAGCATGGAAACCCATTTTGTTTTTCGTTTATTACATTGGCAGCATAAGTGGGAAGGGAGGGGCAGGGAAGAACACTGGTTTATTTGCCATTTCCTATGCCACTGTCTCTCTACTGCTTCAAATATTCACGTTACGCGGTTTTACTTGTAGCAATGGCGATAAAGATTTTGTTGTTGTTGTTGTTCATCATGATATTGATCATTAAGTTCTCATTCTTCTTCTTCTTCTGCTTTAGTCTAAATGCTTGGCCCCATAACTTTCAAACTTTAAGTGGGTGCAAAGCATTTCCCTCACAGTTTTCGTTAAGAAAATTTAAATGGTCTTCAATCTTTGCACGCTACACCTATACGAAGCCTTTAAAGCCTCATGGGTTCATGCTTACTTTTATGGCGGCGGTTTTAATTCAATATAACCGAATACAACATTAATCTTTCAAGAATATTTCGTGCGACAACCTTTATATTTAATAACAGCTCCACATTGATTTGGCAAACTCTGAACTAAGTGCCCCTAGAATATTTCATTGTTTTGCCTCACAGTTAGTAGCATTTTTGGGATCTATGCCATCCATCCTCTCTTTTAACTTCAGTCCATACGACATACATAATTGGCCCTTACCACCATTCAGTCAGGATTACGGTCTAGCTTCTCACACCACTCATGTTTTGTGCCCTAATTTTATACATGAGTGGCGTTACCTACAGTTTAACGTCGACTCCGAACGACAGATTTTTTTGAGAACCTTTTTCAAGGCAGATTTATTTACTCTCAAAGTTTTTGCCAGAAATTTGCTGAGAGAACCATCCGTTATTTCGAATCTGGAAATACTTCATTCACGATGACGACTTAGCTTTACGCAACCCTTTTGTTGTGTGTGTTAATTTCATACATGAGTCGCGGTACATACAGTTTAAAGTCAATTCCAAACGACAGATTTTTGAGCAAACTTTTCATGGCTGGCAATACTTTAGTCAGGATGACCAACTAGCTTCACACAACAACTCTATTTTGTGTGTTAATTTCATACATGAGTGGCGGTACATACAGTTTAAAGCCAATTTCGAACTACAGATTTTTCAGATTTTTGAAGTCGCCGTAGTCTAGTAGGTAGTGTGTTGGCTTATTAGATGCGAAGCCATTGTTCAAATCCCCTGTCAGACATCAAAACGAAAATATGAAAAAAATATTTCTTCGGCGACTTCCTCTCAGCAGATTTGTGGCAAAAACTCCGAGAGTAAATAAAATTTCCATAAAAAGTTATTCTAAAATCTGTCGTTTGGAGTCGAATTTAAACTGTAGGTAACGCTACTCACGTTTAAAGTTAACGCACGCAACATGAGTGCTGTGAGAAGCTAGGCCGTAATCCTGACTGAAGGGTTGTAATGGCCAATTATGTAGTATGTATGACATACTTCATACGTATTTTAACGCAGTAGCGTATCTAACCGCCGGCTTTATTCTACATATTAATTCCATTTACTTCAGTATCTAGTTAAACTACCACTTAAAAGAATTTCCTATTGTTGTATCTTTCTTTCGTTTCTATGTATGTATGTATTCTTTACAAAAGATAATTTAGTTGTTGGGTTCTTTAGCTTTTCATTACATTACTACTCGTCTCAAGTTAATTAAGGTCTCTTTTGGTTTCGTTTGATTGTTAACAACATAGACAATGTGGAACTCGTTTCTTCTTTTGTCTTATGATACACGAGTTTTCTTCTACTTTCCTTCATGCATAATTTTTTCTAATAACATCAGAATGCTTTTATTTGATTGCGTTTACTTGTTAAGATTAGTTCTAAATTAGAAGAAATCTTGTTTGTCTGGTTCTTAGACTAACGAAGACTTTATAGGTTGTGTGCTGTGGTGGTGTGGTGAAACTGACACTTGATGTTCAATTCGCTTCATTTCATTTGTTTAGTATAATTTTGAAGGGCTTTTCTTTTAAGTGCTGAAACAACGATTTTGTATTAACATGTTAGAAAAATTTTCTACTTTACAGAGTACTTCAATTCAAGGTTTTCTTTTTTAGAATTCGAAATTAAGCATTCATTATATAAGACCCTTATTATGGGTATACAAAGCATATATAATTGTTCGTTACAATCCTTCAGCCAGGATAACAGCCTAACTTCTTACACCACTCAAGTTGTGTCTGCTAGATTGTGGTGTGATCTAGTGTGATTTAAATTTGATTCCGAAATACAAATTTTTTGAAGAAGCTCTTCATGGCATATGGCCTATTGTGTTATCCAGTGTGATACGGTGTTCAGATATGCACTTTTATTAAGACAATACTCGGTTTATTGAGTACAATATTTTAAGTGTTCAATATATTGCTTATTGAATAATCATTTGACAGTCTGTAAAGAAAACAGCTGGTTCTTTCTATCGTTTACTCTTCAGATATCTCCGCTAACTTTTTTGCCAGTTTGTCCTCATTTTAGTTTCCCTCTATGCTACAGTGGCCAAACACCATTATATCAACACCAAAAATGAATGAGCAATGAATCGTTTTTTCGCTACTCATAAGTACACATGAAATTTTGAGTATGAGTGAGTCAATAGTATTGAAATTCAACTACTCTGATTCATTCATACTCACTATAATATTGATTTATAAGTACAAGTTGCAATGAGTATGAGTACAACGTTGACAATAAACTCATAACATTCGAAATATGTTTGATTCATACACCCACTCACTTAGATTTATAAATTTATAAAAACGCTTATAATACTCATAAATGATTCAAGTGATTCGCAAAATTCATCAAAATTTACAGTCTTAGTTGTCGTTTTATTTACAAAAAAAAGGAGAAACACACAACCTTCTAGCGAGTATTGTAGTGTTCGCGCGCTAATCATACTTATTTTGTGAGTCTTGTATATGTTGAGTAAAGGAGAGTCGAAATCAACAACATCATACGTAGTGTTAAGTATGAGTACGAGGAGTACTTTAAACTTTGAGTATGAGTAGTATGAGTATGGTATTCAAATAAGTATGAATGCGTATAAGTATCAGAAATTATGAATATGATTCGAATCTACTCATCTTTTTGAATACTCATTGCTGATCTCTGATCCATACAAAATCACTGTTTACTAAGCTTTTGTTTGCCATATGTTTTCTGAAAAGATAACTGTTAACGAACAGAACCTAGAGCAATTATGTTAAATTGCTTATTAGTTTACAATGCGGAAAACGGGTTTCTTTTATTTCTCATTTCTTTAACTGTTGATATTTGACAGAAACTTTACATTTCATTAAATTCAATCAAGTACAGTACGATTCAAGTACACTTTTTAATTAATGATGATGATTTTGCATTGTGTGCTTATATAAAATTATAATAAAAAACGAAATTAACCTTCATCTTCAATAATGCCAAGCCAAGTAAAATACATGAAAAAAAAACAGAAAAAGTTACAACCAGAAATAGCTGACATGTAGACATGATTATAATAATTATTTAATATAAAACACATCATCATCATCGACAACATCATGAACATCAATCGTTAGCATCCCAGAAATCGAATTTAAAGCAGAGGCAAAAAAAAAAAAAAGAAACTTCATTTCATTTCTATAATTGTTTCAAAGCCGGATACGGATAATAATCGCAAAAATAAAAATTCATATTCACTGCTGCAATGAGTTTAAATTATTTTAATTATTTGCAATAATTTTTTTTGTACTCTCTCTCTCTCTATCTGTCTTGTTGCCATTGCTAGTGTTGTTTTTGTTATCATTTTATTATCAACATTAAAGTAGAAAAAACTAGCAATCATCACGAAATGCTTTAAACAATCTTTTTTTTGTTAATTTTTTTTAACAAAATTTGCATTAAAAATATTTAAAAATTGTTTTTTTCTCTTCTTCTTCTTTTATTTTTTGTAATAAATAAAATTATATACATGCAAATATAATTAATTTGCTTACAAAAAAAATGAAATAAAAGAACATCGTCAATATTAAATAATTATATGTATGTATGTGTATGGTAGATAACGATTTTATTTAACTTTTACGTGACATTTGGGCCATGATGTAACCTCTAGAATGTGGTAAAAAAAAAGTATTTTTTTGTTACCAAAAAACAAATTTTCATTTAAAAATTCATTTAAAAAAAATTAATTTAAAAATGAAAATTTGTTATAAAAAAATTTCCAAACAGCATATGCTGCTCTTAATGGCTGTATAATCAATCCTGAATACCTTTATAATTTTACGCCTTTGAAAATGTGTTTCTCTAAAATTAATTCAATTTGTAAAATGAGTTTTGGAAACAAGAAAATATTTTTAAAAATGTTTACAAAGTTTGTGACACATGTCTGCTGCTAGACACAATTCACTACAAAAAAAAATAAAAAAAAAAACAAAAACACAACCAGTTGTTACATTTTTTAAGACTTATTAATCCTGTTACTCATTCTAAAAAAAATTACTTGGAAAATTTATATCCAACTCTCCAATCTAATTACTCATTAACTCACATCACGCTTTCCTGAAGCATGTGACCTGCTTTCTGCAGACACCACAATTTGAAAGAGACTCTACTCCGAATGAAATCGACCAGTTCCTTCATTGGCATGTGTGCCACCATGCCTAGATCTTCAAACGTTATTTTACCCGAAAAACAGATGACGTCTGTCCTGTCCTCAAGTGCAGAACACTTGCATAAAATTTGTTGTACCAATTCCATTTCTACAACAACAAAGCAGCTTCCGAGCCTATCAGCAAAACTGCCAAATGTGGTGTGTATTATTTTTATTCATACGCAGCGACTTCCTCTTAGCAGATTTCTGGCAAAAACTCTGAGGGTAAATAAGCCTGCCATGAAAAAGTTTCTCAAAAAAAAATCTGTCGTTCGGAGTCGACGTTAAACTGTAGGTCCCGCCACTCACGTATGTGAGAAGCTAGGCCGTAATCCTGACTGAGAGGTTGGTGAGGCTGGTGAGCGGAAATCGCCGAAAGAGATATCTTGTTGGAGATGTCTGACCTGTGGTTGAAACCGTGATCTCACGTCTAATAAGCCTACACACTACCTAGTAGGCTGCAGCGACTTCAATTCAACGGTCATCCAATTCGTTAAGTTATTTATCGTTTTCGCACAACTTATCCTTTTAATAGCCACCAACTAGGCGAAGAAATATTGGGAAACTTTTCATGACAATTTTTATTATATTCACAGCGTTTTTGCCAGAAGGCTGCTGAGCGAAAGTCGCCGAAGGAGATATTTTTTCTTTTTACATTTGTTCGAGATCTCTCAGCCAGGGGTTGAGGGTGCAGATCCGCTGAGGAAGAGGAGACTGTTATCCACTCTCTTTGTCAATGCCCATCTCTTGTGAAGTGCAGATTTAGTTAATTTGGCTCTCCAATCCTTGTCAGCTTGAGGGAGCTACCAACTATTGGTGTCAAGGATATAGCTTCGTTTATCAAGCTTTCGGGCTGGTTTCCCAGCGTGGGGTAGTCGTGCTTTAAATGTGCAGCCCTTGCGCTGACCAACTTCTTCCTCCTTGGTTTGGAGGAACTTGGTCAGTACAGGGACTGCGTTCACTTGTGGCCTCACAAAGGGCAACAATGCGTGCTTAAGTGAGCTTTGGGTATCATGGCTACCACTCTAACCTGAACCTAAAATGATATGATAACCTACTGTGTGTGTTGCATAGATTGGCTATTTTCGCAATGAGAATTTTTCATTATTTCCCAATAATTTATTTTTAATACTGTAAAGAACCTTCTAAACTCTTAATAATCCAAGTGAATATACTGCAGTTAAGAATCCCTACAAAATTGTTATTCAATAAAATGAAGCAAATTCCTCACCAAAAAAAAAAAGAATAAAAAGGGAGAAGAAATATAATTTATGCAGTTTGAGAAAGTATGTATTTCAAGCAAAGTATACTTTTATACAATTTGCATGTAAAATTTAAATAAAATATGAAACATGTTTACCCAGAAAAAAAATCCTTTCCAGAATTATAACTTTTGCTTATGTAAAGTACATGTGTGTTGTTTTGTTTGCTGAGCATATAATTTCAAATTGCTTAACAATAGGGACACACCTAATGTTATTGAAATTCAACTGATGGAAATAAGTGTTCTTGTTTTTCATCAAAATATGTGTGTATCCTTATTATTTACAGACTTAAAACTACGTTTACATACAAATTCAAAGCACGTTTAAACAATTTGTTTTAAAAAAAAGGATCTTAGCAAAGTAAATCTGACCCTTTGTTCATACCATACATACGGCAGAGGAAAAAATCCCTTAAAACTCTTAAACTTAAATTTAACAACAAATTGAACATCAGACCACTCTGCAACACATATAGAACCTTAAAATTTTAAACTTGTGTTTCAAAATTGTTTCCTTCTTGACTTTTTTTTTACACAAAAGGAATGTTCTCAAGTCGAAACGTTTGAGCAGGATAATCTTATTGACTTTGAGAGATAAAAATTTCACCTATGCATACTTGCATGTAAAATAATGTAATCGAATAAAAATGTAATACTTGGAGCATGCATTGCATTGTAAAGGATCATTATATGAACTGAAAACCATTTAAAATGGGTTCCATATTTCTAATCTTTTCTACAAAATTTTCATATGTGGATCTATGCGGCAATTTCGTGAAAAATATTACCTTTGAAGGATGCTAGTTGTGACAAAAACAGCCTTAGAATTATTCGTACAGTAAGGGGGATACGTTCCAAGAAATTCCTGTCCCAATACTACCGCGTAATACTGAAACAGCTTTAAACGGGATGAAGAAGGATGCTAGTTGTGACAAAAAACAGCCTTAGAAGTATTCGTACAGTAAGGGGGATACGTTCCAATAAATTCCTGTCCCAATACTACCGCATAATACCGAAAAAGCGTTAAGTGGAGTAGCAATAAGCGGGATCTTACTGTACTTATAAATGATTCGAGTGACTCGAGTCATTCATCAAAATTTACAGTCTTAGTTGTTGTTGCATTTACAAAAAAGTAGAAAGAAAAAGACAAAGACAGCAAGCAAAGCAAACACACAACCTTCTAGTGAGTATTGTAGTGTTCGCACGCGAATCATACTTATTTTGTGATTCTTGTAAATATTGAGTAAAGGAGAGTCTAAATCAAGAACATCATACGAATTGAGTACGATGAGTACTTCAAACTTTGAATATGACTAGCATATGTATAATATTAAAATAAGTATGAGTGCGTATAAGGATCAGAAATTATGAGTGTGATTCGAATCTACTCATCTTTTGAATACTCATTGCTGATCTCTGATTAGAACCTCTCTTCTCCCATTTCACATGTTGTATGTGTTAATTTTGTTAATGAGTATTTTCTCTCAGTATTTTTTCTCAGAAGACCATTGAAAACAGTTGCTGATCTCTGGTTTGTAGCATGATCGTGAGCCGCCATTGAATACTGTCCGAGATGTATAGGCTGTCGTCATAAGAAAGATTTGTCAGTATTTTTATTCTTAAACCTGAATCTCAACCAACATTGCCTAAGATTTTGTCATAACCACAGTTTCAGTGACGTACAGTTTTTTGATTTAAAACTTCATAATTATTGCATCGTTTTCAAATACATTTAAACCTTGTATTTGACACGCAAATTAATTTATCGCTTAGCTGAAATCCCCCAAATTCCATGTACATAACATAAATCTTTGTTCTGTAAACAATTTCTATTATTTCTATTTTTTTTATACCATCCAATATATTTATTTTTATAACTTTTTTTCTTAGCATTGTTATCGCAACTAATGACCACATTTAGTTTTCTAAAGAAAAATAAAATTTCAAGCTCTCAAACCGCAAATTGGTTTTTAAATTTTAACACGAAAAAAATTGAAATGGAAACAATAAAAACAGGTTTCTAAAATTTTTTTTAACTTAAAAATTTCAATTAGACGTCTGGTTCTCATAAAAAAACAAATCAATTTAAATAAATAATTTAAAATTATTTAAAAAATAAAAAACCAAACCAATATCAACAAAAAAAAAGTAATAATAACCAGTAAATAAGAAACAAACGGTTAAGTCCCCCATTATGAGTCACTACACTGAGAACAAATATTTATTTTTCTAATTCCTAATTTAGCACAGACAGTGTTGAGATGGTTTTGGAGGGTTTTTGAAAGACGTCCGTCCTTGCCTATGAATGCCTAGGATTTCTTAGGGAAATTTCGGCTCATTCAAATATAACTCTTATAGGAACACAGGATCAAAATTTCTCAAACTGGAATATAGTTGAATATCGATAGGAAGCTCGCAATCTGCGACGTGTTGCAGGCATAGGTCTACCGAATGCTTCAGTTAACTTAGTTCAGTCAGGATTACAACCTAGCTTCTCACACCACTTATGTTGTGTGCGTTAATTTTATACATAAGATGCGCCACCCATATCTTAAAATAGACTCCGAACGATAGATTTTGAAATCTGCTGAGACGTAGCCGCCGAAGAATTATTTTTTATACTTAGTTTTGTGGGAGATATCTGACCTTAAGTTTTGACGCAATATTTACTACACTACGGCAACTTCTTGGATATTACCCAGATTTTTCGTAGGGAAACTCAATCTTGCTGGATGTTGGACTGACTCATATCTGTCCTTAAAATACTATGGCATCTATCGCACAATAGCGATTCTTGTGGGCCTCTGTCCCCTTGGTAGGGGCATGTCCAAATAGTTGGCATTCGAGCAAGTGACAACGACAGCAGCTGTGAATATTATGAGGATCTAGAGACTTCATTTCACCTCATGTCTTAGTGCTCTGCTCTCGTCATACATCTCTGATTTATGCCTCTAATATAGGGATTGCTGGAATAGGAAGGTTTATTTCGGTTGGCTTTCTCTAGCGAATGTTAGATTCTCAAGCACAATTGAGTGTGGTATCATAGTGGTCCAAAATGCTGCCGTTTTTGTAGACTTCTGAAGGACCTGTGAGTATTAGAAGGATCAAGAGAATTTCTTTCACCCTATGCCTCAGTGTCTGCTCTTGTCGTTATGAGACGTGAGACATAGGTTTTTAACCTCTGACCTTCTGACAACTCTGACCGAGCTCTTTAATATAAAAATTGCTGCAATAGCTAGATTTATTACAGTTGGTCTTCTCTATGTGAGTGCCGTGCACCTCAGAACAAACGTCATCGGTTTTTGAGTCACAGAAGATTTGAAGATCAGGGAATGGTGGCAAACATGTCAATGAGGGAACTGGCCGATTTCATCCGGAGCTCGAGGTAGTTCAAACTCACTACTAACTGGCCGCTATGCGTGCTCAAGTGAGCTTTTGATATCAAAGCTACCACACTAACCTAACTACCAAAGCGTCATGACAAGGGGCCTTACCTCACACCAATCGAACATATGAGCCATTGAGTGAACTTGCCAGTGAACAGCAAGCTACTCGCTAACCTAAGCTATTTTTCTCTAGAGAGTGTGTGATACTCACGTACAATTAATTGTGGTATCACAATGGTGCTATATGCTGGCCTAACTGTGACCTCTCCTTTTAAAACGGTCCGCTATCTTACCTAATCTCACCCAAATTTAAAGACAATCTGAACTTTTGCTATGCAATTATAGGAGGAAAAGATTGAAGACCTCTGTTAGAATATAATTAGGGCCAAAGAAAATCTTAGCCAAGGAAAACTATTTCACACAGTTGGTGCCTTATTTAAAAGGTGTAAGGGCTTACTCTCTAAGGTAGTAATTAGAAGTAGACTTGTATATGGTAAATAAAATAAGTTTTTTAGTATGTAAATAACATAAGACACCACTGGAACTATTGTAAGGTATGTAGAGCATAATAATTCTGTTGGTTTTTAGTACAAAATTTTATTGACTTCATTTTATGACAGAGGAATACAATAACAATCCACACAATAACAGAATGAACAGTTTACAACAAATTTTAAAAAAATTATTATAATGACAGTGGTATTGATAGCTTTACATTGCTGATCAGTTTAAATAATGATTTTTACACGTGTTTGAGTGTATGATTGCAACCATATGTGTATTTAAGTGTGAACGTCAACATATCTGTATTATTCACACTTAGGTTGGATTGTATGAGATTGTGTTTAAAATTATAAAAAAAAAAAAATTAAAAAAAACTAACAACACAATTTGTTTTTTAAATAAAGAAATAAAAGAGAAAATTTTTAATTGTTTTTTTCTGCTGCTTAAAATATGGAAAAAATAAAAAATAATTACAAATATTTTTAATGGCAAAAACGAAAATAATGGTGCTCAGTTGGCACTGACATCACGGCAATTCTACGAAATTGTGAAATAATCCTACTCTGGCTTATTAAGATAAGAATATTCGACACAATTTGACTTTTATTTCGTTTATATACATACATATGTACATGTATTATTGGTAACTACAACCCTTCAATCAGGACTACGACCTAGTTCCTCACACCGCTCGTGTTGTGTGTTTTAATTTTTATATATGAATGGCGGTATCTACAGTTTGAAGTCGACTTCGAAGAACAGATTTTTGAGAAACTTCATGGCAATTATATTCCCTCTCAGAGTATTTGCCAAAATCTGCTGAAAGTTAATTGAGGCCTTCAGCAAGAATCTCAGAATGCAATTTTGCTGGATTTTGTGGCCATATCAGTCACTGCCATTATTATTTGATCTTCGTTAATAGACTGCCCTAAGGGCCATTGCATTAGTCCGGAATAAATCACGACTGCTTCGTAATTTGCAAGGAGTTTATACCAACATCTGGACCATTTCCGCGATCTGTTTCTGCTGGGTGCCAGAATAGAGTAGTATACCCGGGAAAGAGTCGTACGATGCTTTCGCTATATTAAGGTTCATTGTCTCAGGGTGATTTAATAGTCGGTCCTAAGCCTAGAATTTTCTATTTCTACAAACAAGATGTGGATCAGGCTGAAGGAACAAAAACGTTGGATGGTTGGTTGGATGGATTGGATTGTTACATATCTAAGAATCTATGCCTTGCAATGCGAAGCAGTATTATTGAGCACGAGTTTGATCACTGGTTTTCATATAAGGTTAGAACGCTGACAAGGATCTGAAACTGATCCCAAAAGAAAATTTGCAGAACATATTGCAATAAGGGTGATGACTATTAACACCTATCGTAGTAGGATGAGGTAATTAAATCACACATATTTATATAATTAGTCATTACAACCCTTCAGTCAGGACAACGGCCTAGCTTTTCACACAACTTTTACTGTGTGTTACTTTCATACATGAATAGTGGGACATACAGTTTAAAGTCGACTCCGAACGACAGCTGAGAGGATGTAGCAGAAAAAATATTCTTTTTTAAATTGGTTATGTTGGAGATCTCAGACCTGTGGTTTGAACCGAGGCTCCAAGTCTAATTAGCTTACACCTTAGCAGATATAACTCGCGTCAGAGGAGTGGACTGCAAATAAGCCAAGAAAGTTTATATAGGGTAGGACATTTAAAAGTATCAGTATCCTATTCGATCGGCCCAATTTGCATGCACTCATATCTCGGGAATAACATTACATGTGTTGGCCTTCAAATGCTCAATTGTCTATGGTTCGTCGGCGTGACACTTTTCCTTAACGGCGTCCCTCAGAAAATAGTCCAACAGTGTCAAGTCGAAGATTCTTGCTCTCCCTTTTACAATAATATTTCGTCCACATATCAAACGTTTGATGCAATAAATTAGTTGTGGCATGAGATATGTGGCAAAATGCACAGTCTTGTTGAAATTAAACATCGTTCAAATCAATACCATGAAAAGCGGGTACAAAAAAATCGGTTATCAACGAGCGTAATTGTTGTGCCACTCTCACTTTCAAAGAAATATGAGCCAATGTAGCCTTCGCTTCACAACCCGCACCAAACAGTCACTCGTAATGGATGTATTGGCTTCTGTAAGACCTCATATGGGTTTTTTGAGCACCAAATACAATAATTTTGCTTATTAACGTACCGACCTAGCTGAAAATGAGCTTCATCTAAAAAGATGTTTTTTTTTTTTTTTTAAATCGACATCATCGCGCAGTTTCTCTTTGGCCCATTTTTTGCAATAACTCCCAGTTCAGTGGAGATAATACAGTGATTTTTGTGACAGAATAGAATGACATAAGCATTACCCGATTCAAATTGAACAATGGTTCAAATTTAAACCGATACAAGATGTAGACTTTCTATAGAAACATGCCCTAGAATGGGTAATGGTATAGGCCTTGGAGCCCTCAACCTACCGAACTACCTACTCTTTGTTACACCTTATAAAATAGTAATATTTAAATAGTAATATTTGCATAAGTTTCCAAAGTTTTTAATTTTTTTTTTCCATCTATTACAAATCGAAAGAATCATTCAAATGTCAACAACAATATGCTGTAGAGTACTTTACAACATATTATGTGGTATGTTGCATTGAAGTTAATTTAATAATAATATTTTAAGCAATATAATGGGTTTTTATGGCTGTAAAACATTACAAATATTTTCCAATTGACATCATTCTAGATAACAACGAAACATTAATAAAATTTCATACGCACTTGAGGTAAAATTAAAATTAAATTTTTGTAAAGTTTACAAAAAAAAAAATATTGCTATTGAAGGTAATAAATTACATTTGGTGTTGCCATTAACTCCGGTATTTAAGCACGTTTTCAATTAATAATGAATGTTTTATGTACTAAAGATACAATTAAGTCTACAGTTGCATATGAGTAGGTGACATACTGTGTGGTGGGTAGGTTCCAGAGATCAGCAATGAGTATTCAAAATGTTGAGTAGATTCGTATCATACTCATAATTTCTGATACTTATAAGCATTTATTTTTATTTATTTATTTATTAATGAAATTTTGCCCAAATCCTGTACAACAAGATGAAAATCTTATATTTAAAGTCCAGGATAGGGGTGCCAGACGTACTGTTTTTAACAGTACATGTACTGATTTTTTTCAATTGTACTGCTTTATTCACAACACCCAAATCAGTACGCAAATGTACTGTTTTTTACCATCTGTACTGTTTTTATACTGTTTTTCTTTTTCCTTAAATGCTTTTTATGTTGCAATACAAAACACGTCTCTATTTTAATATTTTAGAACAAAAAATTTTGTTCTGAGCTAACGAGGAATCCAATGCCAAATGCAAATGGCGGTATTACTGATATTAAACGCCATATGAAGACAGCAAAACATATGCGGAATTTAGAAAGCTATCAATAAAAGCCTGTAAGTCGTTTTTTTAACAATAGTTCGAATAAAGAAACAGAAGGAGCAAGAGAGTCAAGTTTAATAGCAGAGGCAGCTTTCGTCTATCATACCATCATACATAGCCACAGCTACCAATCCGCAGACAGTAGTTGTAAGCTTTTTAAACAAATGTTTCTAGACTCAAATGTAGCTTCTAATTTTACATGTGGTAATACTAAGTTATCGAAGATCGCTACTAATATTTTGGCGAAGTGTTCTATTGAAACTATGCTAAAGGACTCGAATGATGACCACCCTTTTTCTATATCAACCGATGCGTCAAACAAAGGAAATATTAAAAGCTTTCCAATTGCCCGCCGATACTTTTCTAAACATACGGGAGTAAATACAAAACTTTTGAACTTTTATGAGTCAAATTCCGAAATGTCAAAAGATATTGCTGATTCGTTGAAGTCTAAATTGGAAGGCAGAAATTTAAATTTGGCCAACGTCACCAGCTTTTGTGCAGATAATGCAAATGTTAATTTCGGATGCAAACAAAGTGTTTTTTGTTGAGCTTAAGGAAAATAATTGCGATATAATCGGTATGGGATGTTTGTGGCATATCATTAATAATGCATTTAAGAATGGATTGATAAATATCTTTAAAAAGCAATATACAAAACTATTTTGTACTTTGAAAAGAAAAAATATAATATTGTAACTTTATATATACATATGTCTATCTATCTAAAAAGCATTTTAATAGTATGTACTTATATTTAAAAATATTTTAATATTTGTTTAAAAAAAAGCATATACTTATGTACATTTGAAATTATCATATTTTAATTGTTTTTTAATTAATACCTCAAAATGTTATGAATTGAATAAATTGTTATGTTTTTGTAAAAGCGTACTGTTTTTTCATTAATTGTACTGGTTTTTTGTGCTCAGTGTACTGTTTTCCCGAATTCCAAATCTGGCTACCCTAGTCCAGGAACGTAATATGTAATTAATTAGTTTAGTAATAAATAATTGACTTAATAATAACATGATATGTAGTTAGAAGCAATTAGGGGAATTAAAAACAATAGAAAAAGGAGAAAGAAAAAAATAATTTTCCAAATATATATAAAGAAAAAAATCACCGAAAATATTGAAACAAAAATTTCTTGAAGCTATTAGCGTTGGTGTTGCATTGCTGATGTTGTGGAAGAACGTTCCAGAGTCAAATAGTATGTAACTAAAACTGCCATTCGGAAAATAAGTAGCGATGCCGAGGAACTATAATATTCCTCTACGGGGTGACTGGACAAAACGTAGCCTGTCAAATAAATAACTCGGTATCCGCTTGTTTACAATTCGATGTAAAAATAAAAGTACATGAATATTCAGAAGATTATCAAAGGTCACATTCGTACCTATTTTAATATCATACTCATACTACTCACATTTAAGGTTTGAAGTACTCATCGTACTCATACTTAACAATACACATGATGTTGTTGATTTCGACTAACCTTTACTCAACATTTACACGAATCACAAAATAAGTATGATTCGCGTACGAATACTACAATACGCACTAGATGCTTGTGTGTTTGTTTTAATTGCTGTATTTTCTTTCTTTCTTCTTTTTTTGTAAGTGCAACAATAACTGAGACTGTAAATTTTGATGAATGATTCGAATCACTCGAATCATTTATGAGTATTATAAGTATTTTTTTAAATTTATGAAACTGAATGAGTAGGCGTATTTGATGTCAACGTTGAACTCATACTCATTGCAACCTTTACTGATAAATCAATGTTGTAGTGAGTACGAATGAATCAGAGTACATAGTTCAATTTCAATACTGTTGACTCACTCATATTCAAAATTTCATGAGTAATTATAAGTAGCGAAAAAACGGTACATTGCTGATCTCTTGTGGGTTTCCGACCTTACTAAGCTTATTTATTAAAGTTTCCTCTGTTACATAAATTTTTATTCAAATAATGAAATTTAGTTTTATTTTACACACAAAAATTATAATAATTTTGTATACAAGTTTCATATACTTTTTGCCAAACAAAATTGTTTGATCTGCAACATATTGTTTGCTAACAATAGTTGAAGGAACAGAATTCTGAATTCAATATTAAAGGAGAAACTTTACAATAATTTTATTATTTTCAACAACAACATCATCATTTCTTCTCCTTTTCTTCTTCTTTCGTTGTATTCAATTTCAACTCTTTGTTAAAATAGTAACAAGAAAAGAAAACTAAAAAGCAAAATATGTAATAACACAGTGCCTAGCAGGGTATTACCGGGAGCACCGGTATGAAATGGGCGTTATTAAATGAAAATAAAACACTGATACTTAATGGCAAAGTAAACAACATATTTTTTTCATTTTTCAGGCCATTTGTGGATTCAGTATAAACTGTCAATAAAACTGTCACACAATTTTCAACTTACATACATACATACATAATTGGCCATTACAACCCTTCAGTGAGGATTACGACCTATCTTTTCACACCATTCATGTTGTGTCCCTTCGACTTCGAACGACGGATTTTGAGAAACTTTTTCATGGCAAGTTTATTTACTCTCAGAGTTTTTGCCCAAAAACTACTGAGAGGAAGTCACCGAAGAAATATTTTTTTTCATATTTCGTTTTAAGTCTGACCTGAGGCTCGAACCCTAGCTTTACGTCTAATAATCGAACACACTACCTACTAGACTAAGGCGGCTACATAATTTTTAACTTACTCATAGGAATCCTAGTACTGCTCGACCAATGCTTGTCCCATCAATGTAATCAAATAGTAGTCAGAAGGAGCTAAGTCTGTTGAATATCGCGAGTTGAGTCGCAGCTTCCAAACTATTTTTGTTCGAATCACAGGTCAGACATCAGAACGAAATATGAAAACAAATATTTCTTCGGCGACTTCCTCTCAGCAGCAGATTTCTGGCAAAAACTCTGCGAGTAAATAAAATTGCTATGAAAAGTTTCTCAAAAAAATCCGTCGAGCGGAGTCGACTTTAAACTGTAGGTCACGCCACTCATGTATAAAATTAACACACACAACATCAGTACTGTTGAGAAGCTAGGCCGTAATCCTGACTGAAGTGTTGTAATGGTCAATTATGTATGTATGTATTCGTGGTTTGAAGATCTCCGTTACAAAGACCAGTTGAATAATTGTCTAATAATTGTTATGATCTACGCAATGCCTGTAAACAGGGGAATAACAAACAAAGCAATTGTTGTTGTTTACGTAAAGTTGTGAACAGCGGCACACATAATTGTGAGAATAATAAAGGATTTTAATTAGAACTAAACACAAATTTATTTCTTTATTTTATTTGCAAACTACGAGCTTATATTTTAAACGTTTTTAAAAGGTAGAAAGGTAACAGTACCTTAACGCTCACTTCATGCCGGTGCAACTGATAGTTTGGGGTTTTTTTTCTGTTTTAATAATAAAAGTTAAGAAGCAAAACAAGAAAGACAGACAAGAAACAAATTTTTATCTCCAGCAGTTGTTGAAAGCTGAAACGAAACAAAAATGAACAAAAAAAAACTGTTCCCAAAGATATCTTTTTCGTACATAGACCAACTGAAATTTGGGTTACGAAACTGTTTTCCCTCCTTAATAAAAGAGAGGAAGACAAAAAATAATGATTTTTATTAAAAAAAACTCTAAACTAGAATGCCTTTTCAAATGTCAACTGTTATGACAAAAAAAGGCCCAAAGCTATAAAAACTAAATTTTATAAAGGCAGGCGGGCAACAAACATTGTTAGTGCCTGTAGTAAAAATGAAACAAATATTCAAACTTATTTACAGTTACATAATATTTATTCATTTACATTAGCAAACAACAGCGTTGGGGAACCCAAATTTAAAAGATTTTTAAGTAACAAATATTGGAATTTTTTATGAATTTTTTATGAAACTAAAGAAAAAAATTTAAGCTGCAGAAGTCTTAGTCAAATCTGAGAGCGTTCGATTTTTTGTCCTTTTCCAATTAGTTTTTCTTCGGTAGATAGTGTGTCAACACCAATACGACTGCCTACTGATGGACAAAGAACGCAGGCAGTTATCCGTTCTAATCAACAGTAGGCTCTGTTCCACTCCAACCAAAACATTATTTGCCAAACTCAATTCGCTTCTTTCTGAATTTCTGTTAAGGCGAAGGCCTAATTTGGCGGCAGTAAGACTCTCTGCAGTTAAATCCTGGACCAAACTGAACTATGAAGATGTTGCTGTTCCGGGAAGATATAAAATCATTAGAGCGATTGAATGTGGCTTAAACTTTCTGAATAGAATTTTTAACTAAAGACTTCTGGTCTGAAGGTCCGGATCTTCCCGGATCTAATGGCTCAAGGATAAGCCATGCTGATATTAAACTTTCGCAGTATTTTCCAATCAGATGTCATGTGAATTTTGCTTACTGTTTGAGTTGTATTTACGTGGAATCCACAAATTGCCCGAAAGATGGAAAAAATATCGAGCCAGCAATGACCAATGTTTGTGTTTTTCTTTATTTTCCCATTCAAATTTGATGTTTTATTTCCATAAAAAAATATAATTTCATACCAGAACACCTAACATAAGTTTTCACATTTTAAAGCTTTGCTCTTTTGTAATACTATGTACAGATATGCACTGTTATTGAGTCAATATTCGGTTTATTGAGTACAATATTTTAAGTGTTCAGACATAACAATATACGCAGCTCAGATGCTTATTCAATATTCATTTGACAGCTTGTAAACACAAAAGCTGGTTGTTTTAACAACATTGTTTTTTTTCGTTGTTGACATTTGAGTTTACAATTATCAACAGAAAGTGTTCGGATAATTGTAATACGCGCACTGAACATACTTGTGACAGTGCTGCATTTTAAGTTTTACTCAATATTAAAACAATTTGCGTATTTATTGCGCAATAATTAATTGAAACTTTATATGAAATATTGAGCTCAATAATGGCGTTTAATGCGATTTACGCAATAAAGGTACATATCTGAACAGCGTATAAAGCATTTTATTTTTAATATTTGGATTGCTTATTTAATTGTTCATTACAGCCCTTTAGTCAGGATTTTATCCATGACGAATCCAAGACGAATCCGTATGACAAATTTATTGAGGGACTTTTTATGGCAATTTTATACAGGAAGGAATTTTATAAGGAAGTCATCGAAGAAATATGTTTCACATTTTATTTGGTTTGAACTGGGGTTTAAACCACGGGCTTGCATCTAATAAGCCTACCTACTTAACTACAGCGACAGCGAAAATAGCAATAATTTAAAAAAGTTACCTTTTACTGGGACACCCTTTAAAAACACCATTTTGTTACAGTGAAAATTCTGGTTTATGGCCTTACCAACCAAATGATATGTAAACTTATATCAGTTCATGCCTGTTCAATCACTTAAGATTACTAAACTAATTTGTTACGAAAAAAATTTTCCCTGATTATCTCGAAGTATTAAGTGATATTCGTATGATATTGCTTGTGATAAGGTATCTGTTCTGCCAAAAGGTTAAAGGTTATTTTTAGAAAATTTTTATTTGTTATACGAATTAAATCATTTAAATATTTTCAAATAGCAAGAAAGTTTACTATGTAGTATTAGATGCCACACCTATAATAAAACTAAATTGTTGCCATTCATGCCACAATGTCATGCTTGCATGATATTTTTAGTGACAGTCTTTGGAAATGACAGTCTCAAGATACTTTTTTTATATGGAAATTGTTTTAGAGAAAACGGAATTGTTGAATACACACTAAAACTTAAGCAAACATTGAATTAAATTTTCTTTTTAAATTTTTTTCTTCAACAACAACAACAACAACAACAAATACAGCTTTTGCTGTAATTTAAAATCATTAAAAGTTATTTTCTCACTCACTGCACTAAAACAAGCATACAGTTACACACTGCCTGTCTTATACTGTCTTGTACTTCTTCTAGCTTACCTCAGCTTACCATAGCTTTTCAATTTCAAATTTATTTTTGTCGCTTTCATTTCGAAAAGAAAATTACCTTTGAATATACAAACACACATACATATATACATATGTACGTATGTATATATAGTACATATAGACATACGTATGTAAAGTGTCATTAGAGGCCGTAATAAAGTATTTCCGCATAATTTTCGTCATTATTGTCAGTCATTCTGTTGTGGAGTGGAGTAATTCTTGTGTTGAATGAATATTTTATGAATACAATTCAAAATACAGAATTACTTTGCATTAAAAATAGTTGTACTTGTTGTTACTGTTGTTGTTTATCCTGAATAGAGAAATAAATTTCGTTCTATTAAGTGTTGAGAGGACATTTTCTAAAGAATTTTGAATTAGAAAAATCCATGTGCGTTGTAGACTGATAACACGGTGCGACAGTCTAACCACATCGATCTAATGACATAGCGCAGGTTGTGAGTTTTGTTGAGTAGAACTCAAAAATATTTTTTTGTATTTCTTGAACCCTCCGAATTTGTTTTATTTGACAAGAACTGTTTTTTTGACTGAAGGGTTGTAATGACCGATTGCATTTGTAAATACGTAGGTAATGTATTCGCCTATTAGATGTAAAAAATTATGCATCCAGAAAAAGTCACAGTTTGGTGCGGTTTATGGGCTGGTGGCATCATTGGACCGCACTTTTTCAAAGATGCTGCAAGTCGTAACGTAACTGTGAATGGTGAGCGCTGCAGTGAGATGATATGCAACTTTTTTTTGCCCAAAATGCAAGAGCTTGACTTGCATGACTTGTGGTTTCAACAAGACGGTGCCAAATGCCACACAGCACGCGTAACAATGGACTTATTGAGAGGCGAGTTCAGTGAACATTTAATTCACGTTCGGGACCGGTCAATTGGCCGCCTAGATCGTGCGATTTAACGCCTTTAGACTATTTTTTGTGGGGCTATGTTAAAGCTCATGTCTATACAGACAAGCCCGCTTCAATTGACGCATTGGAAGACAACATTGAAGCATTTATTCTTGAGATACCGGCCGCGGTCAACATTTGCATGAAATAATCTTCAAACATTAAATTATATGGAACGTACTATCGATTCAAATAAATATTTCATGCATTTTTCTGAATTTTATATGTTTTTTTTTTAAATTTCCTATAGCTCTTAAAAAATCACCTTATAAATCATATTCAATATACGCTCTTCTTATCTGACGATTACCGTTTATGCAAAACAAATGATTTTGAAAATTACAAAAAATTTCTTAAATTTTCTTATGCTTTCAACACAACAAAGGACACTGTGCTTAAACAATGCCAACATTTGTACAGGTAACTGTAATTACTTTTACACACACTTCCTTTAATAAATTCTTACAAGACTACACATGTTAAATTACTCCAAAATATTCCTTCTTCTCCCTTTGCCACCTCTTCGAAGTTTAGCCATTAAATTCAAGAAGTGTTCATTTATTTAGGCATTCAGCCATGCTTGTATAATTATATGTTAAACTTAGTATTTGTGTATACCCAACAAACCATTGAGTAATAAATTCTTTGTGCCTCTATTTTAAGAATGCTTTGAAAGCTAAAGCTGTTTAAAATTCATGACTAAATTAATATAGAAACAATGCTTTGTAGCATATTGAAGTGGAATGAAGTGCATAAAAATGTTTGTTGGGTATATAGCACACATACATAAGTGTCTAAGGATAAAATTCGTTTCTATATATACCAAAGTTGTAATTCCTTTAAAAGTTCAAGTTACTGTGAATATATATGTATATTTTTTTTAAATATACTACACACGTACGTACGTACATATATATGTAGACAAAACAAAGAAAAAAAAGAAAATCAATGCAATTGCAACAACAACAGAAATTCTAATGAGAAAACCCCAACAATTTTAAGTAAATAACAACAACGACAGCAACAACAACAACAACTTTCGGATATTATAGGCAATTGAACACAAACAATGAATCTTCTCATGCTCTACCTTATAATACCATGCTTTACAGTTTCGGGGAATGAACACCATATTGGTTCGTGTATTAGCTATAACTTGGCTCCTTCTTTAAGCACCCAGATCAGAAATTAGTTTGAATATATTTCCTCAGTCTACTAGTTCAACAAAGCTAAAATTTTTAATTGTTTTGTTAAAGGTAGGTTAGATAGACAATCCGTCTTAGCTTTTTGTTTGATGCACGTTCTGATACCCTTTAAGAATATCAAAACTTCTTCATAAAACAGTTCACTTGTATTATACATTCCCGATCTTAAAAATGCTAAATAGTTAACTCTAGCTCATCATTCGATGTCTCTATAAACTAACTTACTTGATCATAACATAACTTTAGTCAGGATTCCAACCTAGCTTCTCACAAAACCCCATGTTGTGTGTGTTAACTTCGTCCATAAGTTATCATCGTCACCGAACGAGCGATTTAAGAAACTTTTTATGGCAATTTTTATTAACTGACAGTGTTGTTCGACATGTTTGAGCTGGACAACGGACTCTTGTCGAATAAGCTAACACTCAGGTCAGAAATATGAAAAAAAATATTTCTTTGGCAATTTCCTTTCAGCAGTCTTCGGGCAACTATGTTCTTCGGAATCGACTTTACCCTATAGGGGACCTACCATTCATGCCTCCGGTAATCTTTTAATTTTATTGTCTATTGAAATACAGACCGGACGTCTTAATTAGGCTTCCAAAAAACATTGTTGCATGAGACAGATTAAGGCTGACAGAAGACGCAACCATCTAAAATGGGTCGTAAGTTTTACCCTGAAGTAAATACAATATTGCAAGACTCTTCTAGACAGATATGGATAAGAATAGGACAGACTCACTTCTGTTTTAAAATCGTATGGCCATCCATCGCAGAATAGCGATTCTTAGGGACCACTTTCCGTTTGGTACGCACGCTGATAGACCCGGCATTCCGGCAAATGACTTCTGCAGAAGCTGTGAGCCATAAAAATTAGGAAAAAACTGTCTTTCACCTCATGTGTCCAAAGTTATGAATCTAAATGAGTAGGCTTATGAATCAAACATATTTCGAATGGTATGAGTTTGATGTGAACGTTGTAATCATACTCATTGCAACCTGTACTTATAAATCAACGTTGTAATGAGTACGAATGAATAGGCTTATGAACCAAACATATTTCGAATTGCATGAGTTTTATGTCAACGTTGTAATCATACTCATTGCAACCTGTACTTATAAATCAACGTTCGTAGGAATGAATAAATAATTGTTGAATCACTCATACTCAAAATTTCATGTATGCTTATGAGTAGGGAAAAAAAAGGATTCATTGCTGAGCTCTGATGCATACATAATCGGTCATTACAACCCTTCAATCAGGATTACAACCTAGTTTCTTACACCACTTATGTTGCGTGTGTTAATTTTGTACATGAACGACAGATTTTTTGAGAATATTTTCATTGCAATTTAATTTACTCTCACAGTTTTTGCCAGAAATCTGCTGAGAGGAACTCACCGAAGAAATAAATCTTCATTTGAGTTTTGTTGGAGATGTTTGACCTGGGTTTTGAACTCGGCTTGATTTTCTCCAGGCAATGTTTGATTAAATAAAATTGCCATAAAAGTTTCTCAAAATCTGTCGTTTGGGGTCGATTTTAAACTGTAGGTCCCTCCACTCATGTGTAAAATTAACACACACAACATGAGTGGTGTGAGAATCTAGGCCGTAATCCTGACTGAAGGTTTGTAATGGCCAATTATGTATGTAATGTTTGATTCCCGTCTAAAATTTATTGTGGGAACAAAATGGGTCTAAGTGTTGGTCTAAATTGAACCTCTTCCTTTAAGGAAGGTCCGCCACATTACTTAGCCTAACCTAAACATCTAGAGTTCTTTAACATTCCGATAGTTTTGGCACTTTTGAAGACCTTCTTCCATTTCATGCGTTAAGAACTGACAAAAAATCGGATACGTTTCCAAACTTTACCAAAAAATTTGAACGAAATCAAATGGCTTAAAGGATCCTAAAAACATGTGTCGCTTATTGTTGTTGCTATTGTTTTTTTTTTTTCTTTTTGGTTCGTTTGTCGTCCATTTTCCATGTGTGTGTGTAATTCACACTTTAATTTTCTATAGAAACTGTTCCAACAAGCAACAACACTAACAATGAAAAATCTCTTTAAAGGGTTTTCTGAGGTTTTTTCTTTTTAAGGTTGAATAGTTTTTCCTTTTCATTTGATTTCTTTTATGCTGGCAAGTGTAAACTTATATTCCAACATTGGGTAGGTAACATTGTTTTTGTTGTCGGCAAAACATGTATTACCTGGCCTTTAGAGAAGATTTTCAAAGTGATAGTTTAATACCACGCTAAGCGATTGCAATGATTAAATTGCTTTCGATAGCACAGAGGGAGAGAAACATTCTGGTTAATGGAATTGAAATCAAAATTCAATTTGAAAATATTTTCGTAAACTAAAGTGTTTGAAATGATTTTTAAATGAAAATTATTTGGGTTGCTGGTACTGTAGACGTTACATGCATTCGAATTTAAACTGTAGGTCTCGCCACTCATTTATAAAATTAACACACATATGTGGTGAGAGAAGCTAGGTCGCAATCCTGTCTAAAGGGTTGTAAGGACTAATTATATATGTATGTATGTATGTATGTATGGATGTATGGATGTATGTATGTATGTATGTACATATAAACTATTTTGTCATATATAAAAATATCGCGACTGCTTACCAAGATTTCTAAATTACAATACTTCTCTATATTAAAACACAATCAATGTAAACATTTCATTAATAAATTATGTTTTCTTATGTTTCTTTTTCAGGTACGTTATAAACTATAAAATAAAACTAAATTTGTAAGTATTCTTTAACAGATATAGAAATTAATTTCAATTCATTGAAATCATTCTTTCATTATTCTGAATTGGGAATCATTAGGGAAAATGTTTCCAAATTAACGCACTCTCTACCTCCATGTCTGTTTGTTTATATACATATATAAGACTGTTGAAATTATACGGACAAATATATTTTGCTCATAGCAAGCTATATTGACAAAAGCTGTAGTTGCTATCAAACAAACAAAATTTTTATCCGATCTTGGAATTAAGTAGAAACATAATATATGAAGTCTTAATATCCTAGATCTAAATTTGTATTATAGAATATTACCTTATGTAAACAAAGAGTAAAGATAACTATACAGAATACTTGTCCAGGGGGAATGTTGAAATTATACGGACAAATATATTTTGCTCATAGCAAGCTTGTATACTTACCAATACACTTTGTTTTTAATATCAATTGTTCCTTGATATAACTGTCAAATCTATAATATTTGTATATATTAATAATTATAATAAACTCTCCCTTATAATTTTACTTTCGAACCATACAGACGTATTTTATTTACGCTGCGCACATTTTCATATTTTAATAAAGACAGCTTTCGATATCCCCAAAAGGGGTCGTGTTTTTGCAGCAATGTTTGAGTTCAGTATACTTACGAAGCTCACAAGGTTATGCTGAATGATGTTGATCAATACCTGCAGCTCCGTCAAGGTAGGAATGGACCTCTCCGAACCAAGCGAGATGTTACTGTTACCTATAGTGCTATTGAACTTGAGTCTACTAAAATGGGTCCGGCAGTAAATAAGGTCATTACGAAGTATATATTATCGACAAGTAGAGACGTGCGGCTTATTGAATCTCAGATAACGGCCGATAACTATACTTTTGAAACTGTCAAGGAGTTTATTTATCTTGGTTCTGTTCACTAGCTTCCTCCTTCGTGCGATTAAACGTTTCCATATTTCTTTTTATGGGGATATAGTAAGTCACTGGGTTTTGCTGTTACAATAGCAACTAGTGAGCCAATTAAAGCCAGTATTTGCCATTAACGCCATACGGCAGATTTATTGGGAAAAGTAGTAAAAAAATTGGACGGCGCACTACAAATCCATAGAATGTTTCTTATGGTTTCAACCTACTGATACAATAATTGATACAATAGAACTATTGACAATGTTCATAAAGTCTGTTGCGAAATTCATATCTTTCAGCAATTTCTTTGCAGTGATTCTGAAGTGACATGGGGACTCAACAAATTACAAATTTGTTCATTACACCGAGTTGTAGAAGATGATTCAAGCACTCTCGGACCAGCCGGCATTTCATTGAATACCATACCTGTACTGTTAATCAGACAAATAGAATTCTATAAGCTTGAATGACACGCAGCTATTTGCTATCAGGTGCAGAATTTCGATTCGCCTCTTATATGCATTATAGTCTAATATTTAGGGTGTTGGTTTATTAAAAGTGGGCCCACGGTTCAAACCCCAGATCAGACATCCCCAATAAGACAAAATTTGAAAAAATATTTCTTCGGCAGCTGCCTATCAGCAGATTTCTGGCAACAGCTCTAAGGGTAAATAAAATTGCTATGTAAGCTTTTAAAAAATCTGTCTTTGGAGTCGTCTTAAACTGTCGGTTCAGCCACTCATGTATAAAAAGCAACACACACACAACATAAGTGGTGTAAGAAGCTAGGCGTTAAACCTGACTGAAGGGTTGTAATGACCAATTCTTTATGTATGTTTCAGAGATCAGCAATGAATCGTTTTTTTTCGCTACTCATAAGTACTAATGAAATTTTAAGTATGAGTAAGTTAACAGTATTGAAATTCAACTACTCCGATTCATTCGTACTCAATACAACATTGATTTATAAGTACAGGTTGCAATGAGTATGAGTACAACGTTGACATCAAACTCATAACATTCGAAATATGTTAGATTCATACGCCTACTCATTCAAATTTAGAAAAATACTTATAATACTCATAACTGATTTGAGTGATTCGAATCATTCATCAAAATTTACAGTCTTAGTTGACAGCAAAGACAACAACCAAAGTAAACACACAGCCTTCTAGTGAGTATTGTAGTGTTCGTACGCGAATCATACTTATTTTATGATTCTTGTAAATGTTGAGTCATGGAGAGTCAAAATCAACAACATCATGCGTATGAATACGTTGAGTACTTCAAACTTTGAATATGAGTATTAGGAATATGATATACGTATCAGAAATTATGAGTATGATTCGAATCTACTCATCTTTTTAAATACTGATTGCTGATCTCTGGTATGCATGCAGCTTACCTTAGGCTGCAATTACAAAATGTTTGTGCTTACTACGTTGTTTTTTATTGTATTTATAGCATTAGCATCTATTGCGCAATTATTAATTGAAACTTTATATGAAATATTGAGCTCAATAATGGCGTTTATTGCGACTTACGCCATAAAGCTTCATATCTGAATACCGTATTAGAAATTTAGGATTTTTCCCGCACAATATTGGGTAAGTGTGTGTAAAGAATTGGCACCGGAAAAGATTGTTAAGAAAAATTGTTTTGAAAAATCTTTCTTCAACAGCAGTAATTTAGCTCAGCGGCTGATAGGATATTTTCTTTTTTTTATTTTATTTTATTTTATTATTTTAGGTTACATTTACTGTCAACATTCATCTTGGCATTTCAACCTTTTTCCAATATTTCAAGACTGTATGGTATTTTATTTGCCAAACATTTTTATGGCTTTAAACAGATAATTTTTTTTTTTGAATTTATTTTCCAAAAAAAAAAGAAAAAATGCAATTATATGGCCTTAAATTGCCAAATGTTTAACATAAAATTGATATACAACTTGAGTTATTGTATTATGATTACAACAACAGATAATATGACGAGTACAATATTATGGCGTATTTTTTTTTTTCTTCTTTGAATTATTATTTTACAAACGAAAACTGAAGAATACCATGTTTATTAACCCACATTACAATGTTGTTTGCCATTAATGTAATATTAGATAATAAATGTTGTTTATAATATTTTTTTCTCTTTTTGTTACGCTTCATTTTCAACAAAAAAATAAAAATAGAATCAAATTTGCAAACAAAAGCCTCTTAAGAACTGATTCTTTTGTGTTGCTTGTACCAAAAGTATTATGACGATGATGATAAAATGAAATGTAAAAAGAGAACTCGACTCGAAAACAACTTGAAGCCCATTGTTGCAAGACAATAAGCAACGAAAAAATACCAGAACACATAACTTGAAATACTTGTTGTATAACAAGAATTCTTAGCGTATCACAACACAACAATAGGGCGGTTGGTGGTTGGGTAGATACTGTGGTAGACTAAAGATTCACAACAAAATTGAAATGATTTTTTTTCGTTCATTCTTTCTTTCATTCTGGTTTTTTAAGTATGTATGTTAGGTATGTATGTATGTCTATATAGTATGTGTGTCAATTTAAATGATACACCTTGAGCCTATAAAATTAGAAAGCAAAGAGAAAATAAAAAACGATTTTCAACAAAATCAATAACAAAGAATATAACAAATAAAACATAACGAAAGAAACCCAATAAACATAAATCTAAAATGAACAAACATTTGCACAGTTTAAGAGAAAAATCAATTTTTCAATATACGCCTCAATACACTTAATTATAGACACAGTAAGGAGCGCAATAACAGCAGGACTATTTTTACAAATGTTTTTTTCTTCTAAGAAAAAAGTTTTAAAATTGCTATTGAATAACACATAGTGATGCTTACTTACTTAGTAGGTCATTCCAAATCCTTAGTCACGATTAGGACATAGCTTCTCACATCATCCATGTCGAGTGTGTTAATTTCGCCAATGAGTGGCAGGACCTACAGTTTAAAATCGACGTTGAACTACAGATTTTTGAGAAACTTTTCTTGGCAATTTTATTTTCTCTGGTGTCTGCAGTCAACTATATTTTTGCCCTTATCTGTTTTAATCGCACGTATTTATAAAAATAAAATATCGAACGGAAATAATCAAATAACAGCGATGTGTGTGGCATTAGCGTAATTGAAAAATCACACGCAAAAAAAATTTTAAAAGTAAACATGCAAAAAAAAAAAAAATTATTCGCACAGGTTCAACTCTGTGGCACTCTGCAGGAAAAAGAGTATTTTTAGGAATATTTCGGTTGCTTATGTGGGAAATTGCTGTTGCTATTCAATATAGGCTTACTGGTATTGATGTCAATTTTTGAATATAAAAAGAGATAAAGTGTGTGTCAGATAACATCGGAATTTTGTAATCGTTTAAGAGGTCTATTGATGCCATTATATACGGAATACAACATCGTTTCAATATCTGCCGGCACTTCCAATATGTCCAATTGGGCTAAATTTGACCGATGGCATCGGTATGTTGTGTCTGAGGATCTCTGTGGTTTGTAGCTTATCTGTTGCACGTGCGACTTAAGAAAGTCCCACAAGAAAAAATCTAGTGGGGACGAATCCAACGATATTGGTAGGCACTTTATATCACCTCCACTTGAGATGATCATGCCCGCAAAGCATTCGTGCAGAATAACTAATGAGCTGTGTGACTCTTGGCAGCGTCCTGTTGAAACCAGAAATCTTTGGTGTCCAGATCATCCAATTCAGATCAAAATAAGTTGGTAGTACTGCATGCGGTTGACTACGATGTCCTAGCCCTATGACACCGACCGCCCAAAATCTACATCAAACAGTGACTTTTTCGGAATGCATTGGATTAGCATCGTTCGAAATTCAACAATTTTGATGAATGATATTAGGTTAGTTTTCGAAAAATTCTCACCCTGGTTTATCTTTATTCGAAAATTCAGTCAAAAAATTAATTACTCTTCTATGAAACATTTTTGTCATTGCAAGTTTTTGATCGAGTTTATGGCCTAGTTTTTCACACCATCCAACATTTTGGTGTCTCTAATGGATTCCAGGAAGAAGAACTGAAGTATTAGGTAGGGAGTTAACTTACTGACACCGAAAAGTGCTGGGGCAACAGAGATATAGATGACATTTTAAAGAAATGTCTGAGGACAGAAAATAGGATGCTGTGTTTTAGCATCCATACACAAAAACACAAATGCATAATGTCGTATCTTTTAATTGTTATTATGAAGTCGCCGCAATCTACTAGCTAGGTAGGCACGTAGGTTGGAGGGGTAGCTGTAATACGCATAGCGGCCAGTTGTGATATCACAAAGTAAGCCCAGTCCCTATACTAACCGAATTACACCAAGCTTATCGACGACGTTGCTCAGTATAGTGGCTACACACCAAGCACGACTCTGCTATGCTGGAAAGTTTGATAAATGAAGCCTGATAACAATGATCCCTGATAACAATGGATGAGATCTCCGTTAAGTTGATAAGGAAAGAAGAGCCAGAAAGAGCAAGAGATGGGTATTGACAATGAACTCCTCTTCAACTAACCCGCAACTTCAGCAGAAATCGTTTGGGAGCTGCAGTCCTTCTGTGTGCCTTTCCATAGCGTAGTGACCTGTAAGTATGGCCACTGTGGTCAAAACGACATTGCGATCAAGATTTAGTAGTTGTTTGGTACGCCTCCTATCCATCGTGGGTCAAGTGAGACTGGCAGTGGAGCAGGATTCCTTATTGACCCAGTATTGTTTGTCGTTCAGAAGGGATTTTTGACGAATAACCAATTTAGTCGTTAGGTAAGTGGCATGCCCTGGTGGATAAGTGACGAGGTTTCCTGACTAAGTGTACCTGCTCTGGCGAGCTCATCGGCCATACAGTTGCCTGGAATATCCCTATCCCTAGGAACCCAGACAAGTAAGGCCCTGAAGCTCCTTGAAACAACGGCCACATTCCCTAACAAGTCTGGAGTTGATCTTAACGTTCGTGAGGAATCTAAAAGCCGCTTGGCTATCAGAAAAGATTGAGATACAAGTAAAAGAGACAACGTTATTGAGGATCCACTGGGCGGCATGGAAAATGGCCAAACCCTTAGCCTGAAATACGTTACAGTGATCCGGCAGTCTGAGGAAAATGTTTAGATTGAGTTTTTCGGAAAAGACACTGCTACCAACTCTATTATCGAGTCTGGAACCATCAGTGTAGATGACCAAGGATTCCGTCCCCACTAGGTATTACAAAATGAAATATCCTGTCTACATAACATTCTATAGGGAGAGAGTCGATGTTCGATGGAGCTGTGAGAATTATTGCAAAAGCAGGAAAATGCTCAGAAGGAATGTATTTCGGAAGGAGGTATTGTAATGGCTTATTAGACGAGAGCCTGTAGTTCAACCCCCGGCTCAGGTATCTGAGAAATATTAAAACAATATTTTTTCGGCGACTTTCTCTCAGTACTCCTCCGGCAAAAACTTTTATCATAATTTTAGCTTGTCACTGTTTTGCCAGTGACAACCGAAACAGAATATACGCTCATCAGTTAAGTTCTTGTAACGGAGAACTTTAAAGAAAATGTTCAACTGCTGTATGAAGCTAAGATGAGATGAATGGCCACACAAAAGCTCATTATTGCCGTAATAATGTTGTAAGGCAAACTGGTTAGCGATGCTTATAGGACGAAGAAAAAATCTACACAGCAACCCACGAATTTGCAGTTGGCTTTTACCTGTTCCAGCGGCATTGAACAGATATTTGTTGACAACTACTACTCCAAGCAATATGATAAAAATAAAAAGTGTTTCATTGTATACGAACGAAATAAATAAAAAACACAAAAAAAATTGTAAATAATCATCATCAGCAGATTTTATATCTTTATGGGCTCTAAACGACCCACATACATACATTCGAGTACAATTAAAAAAAGAAAAGAGGTATTGCTTTGGGATGGCAACAACCCATAAAATACAGCAGTTGGGTTGGATGCGTATTGTATATTGATGGTTATGGTGTGCGCCTGTTATTATAATAAAATAAGTAAGAATGGAGAGAAAAAAAACTGAAAAAAATTCAAATTGAATTGAAAAACCTTTTAGCATCATGCGTTAAGCTATTGTATAGCTCTGCCACTTTTATTTGCTTCTGTTAGCTGCCATCATCACCAACAGCAGCACCACCTTCCTCCGTTCGAAAGCTGAAGGTAGGCAGGCAGTCTTAATGTCTTAAGGCTGGTTGGTACTGACAACATCTGCAAATAGAAGCAGATATTTGAAATGTTGCTGTTCCATATTTATTGTCTGCAATGAAAGTGGAACAAATTCAAATCAACAACTCATCCCTTTCATACAAAAAAGTAAAAAAAAAAACATATCGAAAGCCTTTAAGTAATTTTCAACAGTTTTCATGCAACAGACAACATTAACAAACAAAAGACACAAAAAAATCGTGAAAAGAAAATGTATCTTGAGATGAAAACTTTATGTTAACAAAAGTTGTTTTCTTCTTCTTTCTATTTTTTTTTTTTGTAAATTTTTAGAACATTTTTTCTTCAGGCCTTAAGGCTTTTGTTGTAACCTGATGTCAGAGTACAGCACAACAACGAAATTTGAAGAAAACTTAACCAGTTTGTTGAAGATGCCCGGGTAATGTTTGCTTCGATTCAATCTCTTTGAATTTTTTTAGAAATGAATACAAACATATTTAGGCTTTTAAGATGGAAAAAAGAAAAAAAAAGCGTTTTAAGTCATACCAGTTCGATTAGGGTTAAACCAAATAATTACAGAGGTTTGTAGGAAAAGATGAGTAACTGCTCTGCAGCTTCAGTGTGCCTTTTCATATGAAAAAACTTTGTTCAGTATTCGTCCGATATAATCGCTTTCAGAAATGCTAGCACGTTAGTGCATATACATAACATACATAGCAGAGATCAGCAATGAGTATTCAAAAATATGAGTAGATTCGAATCATACTCATAATTTCTGATACTATGTATACGCATTCATACTTATTTTAATATCATACTCATACTAATATTCAAAGGTTGAAGTACTCATCATACTCATACTTAACAATACGGATGATGTAGTTGGTTTTGACTCTTCATGACTCAACATTTACAAGAATCACAAAATTAGTATGATTCGCGTACGAACACTAAAATACTCACTAGAAGGTTGTATGTTTACTTTGCTTTCGAATCACTCGAATCATTTATGAGTATTATAAGTATTTTACTAAATTTATGAACCTGAATGAGTAGGCGTTTGAATCAAACATATTTCGAATGGTATTAGTTCGATGTCAACGTTATACTCATACTCATTGTACTCATATTTATGAATAAGCATTGTACTGAGTACGAATGAATCAAAGTAGTTTAATTTCAATATTGTTGACTCACTTATATTCAAAATTTCATTAGTGCTTATGAGTAGCGAAAAAACGATTCATTGCTGATCTCTGATGCATACTACATACATAATTGGTTATTACAACCCTTCAGCCAGGATTGCGACCTAGCTTCTCACACCCATTATATTGTGTGTGTTAATTTTATACATTCACACACAGTTTAAAGCCGATTCGAAACGACAGATTGTTGAGAAACTTTTCATGGCAATTTTATTTACTCTCAGAGTTTTAGTCAAAAATCTGGTGAGAGGATGTTGCCGAAGAAATATTTTTCACAGTTCGTTTTATTGGAGATGTGTGTCTTGGGGTTAGAACACATTGCCTCATAGATTACAGGGACTTCTCGAATATTAACTACACTTTTCATGGGAAAACTCAATCTTGTTGGATGCAGGACTGACTCATTTTTGTTCTGGAATCGCATGGCCATCCATCGCACAATAGAGCAATATGTGTATTAAGAGGATCCAGAGAATAATTAATGGTGCCAGTTCACACACTATTAAACAATATTGTTACGAAAATTAAAAATCTTGACGATCCTGTTTTACTTTAACATCCCTTAACATTAAAATTGTAAACAAAAATACAACAACAAACAACAGTATAAGAAATGGTAATAAAGTAAACAAAAATATGATAACAAAACTACAACAATAAATGTACACAAAATACACAAACAATAATAATGAAACAACGATGCTTACATTTATAGAGATTTCGAGAAAGCGAAGCCACTAACATGCACCTTCAAGAACATTCATCAGACTGTTTATTCTGCCATATAAAAGGCAAGGCAAAGCAGGCGAGTGAGTTATTGAAGCTCAATCGGTGTTGCGTTTGAGGACAGTAACCGTGGTTTGAAAATCTCCGTTACAAAGATCTGTCTAACAATTATTGTTTATGTTAAAAGCTCTCAATGATTCGAGTGACTTTGACTTCATTCAACAAAATTTACAGTCTTAGTTGTTGTTGTTGCATTTATAAAAAAATAAAAAAGTGTTCGTATGCGATTCTTACTTATTTTGTGATTCTTGTAAATGTTGAGTCATGGAGAGTCAATATCAAGAACGTCATACGTGTTGTTAAGTATTAATATGATGAGTATTTCAAACTTTAAATATGAGTAATATGAGTATGATATTAAAATAAGTATTAATGCGTATAATTATCAGAAATTATGCGTATGATTCTATTTTACTCATCATTTTGAATATTCATTGCTGATCTCTGATAAGTACTTCAAACTTTGAATATGAGTAGAGGTATCATGATATTCAAAGAAGTATAAATTTGTACAAGTATCAGAAATTATGAGTTTGATTCGCACCTACTTATCTTTTAGAATACTCATTGCTGATCTCTGGGACGTATGTAAGTAGGAATTACCATACATCCTAATATGATTACTTAATTATCACTTCGAGCTTTGCTTAACAATTTTTCCTGATATTAATTTTTGTTATCCTTTTCAATTTAATTTTTCTTCTTCTTTTTTGGGTTTTCCAATTAAAATTTTCTAAATACATACTTAAATAAAACTGAAATATTTTGAATTGAAAATTTTAATTTTATTTCCGTTTTTATAATAAATTGTTTTGTTTGTTTCATTTTATTAATTATAAAAACTGTTCGTGGCATTTGTTTATTCTCATAAATTATTTGTATTTTATAATAAAAAATGTTTTAAATAATTCGGAAGTTTACAATGTACGCCATTAAATCTGTTGTGGAGGATTTTTGTAATTTTTTCGTTTTTTTTTTTTTAATTGCAATAAAATAATAAAAAAATATTTACATTAAGGCAGACAGACTATTTATACATTTGTCTGGCATTTATTTGTTAGACAGTGTATGTATGTGATTTTGTGTTGTTGGGAAACGGAAAAATGTGCAATTTAAACTTGAAAATGTCAGCAGAATTTTATGAATAAATTTTTTTTTTTTTGAATACTTGTTTTACATTTTCATTGCTGCAGCTGTTGTACTGTGTTGTATTCATATACAGAATACAGGGTCATTATAATTTTGCATTTGTTTTTCAATTTAATTTTTTTTACATGTCTAAACTTTTACCATGTTATGTTGCTCTGCCTTCCTTTCTATTAGAGATGCCGGTATGGCAAAAATTTGGCACAGTGGAGCTGAGACATTAAGCTCTAGCCTTGTTATAAAAAATGTTTTAAAATGTTGTTTATTTTGGATACAGAGGAATAGAGAAAAAAATCTAAATAAACAAGACTTCAGAGAGAGAGATAAAAACAAACAGTTTTTGTATGTAATTTTTAGTTAATTGTTTTAATTTTTTCACCAACTGTTTGACAAACATAAAAAACTGGTGTCTAGCGTATGAAATGAAAACAGAAGCAATAAAAACATGTAGTATTTTACCTGCATTTTTAAGAGATTTTTTTTAACACAAAGAGTTATAAAAAAGAAAGAATTTAATTCTCATTTTTCATTTATTTTTTTCTGCCAAGTCATTTTCCATTGAAACCACCAAGCCAAGTCAAGCCAAGCCAAGCCAACCAGTTGACAATTTGGGTTAAATGTTCTGCTTAACATAGAGAAAAAAATGTTAAAAAATAAAATAAACAAAACAAAATAAAAAATTAAAGTATTTTTCGTAAAAGTACTAGCAACTACATAAGTTGCTGAAGGAAACCCTGACTTATATTTGTTTTTCTGCCACCATTAAATTGTGCCAGGTAAGCGTTAGTAAATTTGGCCAACTAAACTGGGTTGTGTGTTATTTTTCTTTTATTAATAATTTTGCTTGTTTTCATATATTTTTTTATTACCTATTTGTGAAGTATGTTACTAGGTAAAGTTTAAATAAAAATTTTTAAATTCAGTTTTATTTCCTGTATTAAGTATTAACGTAGGTCGTGGCTTTATTTAAAGCTTACAAAAAAAATCAAATCTTTTTTAATCCTTATTGGTTTTTGAAATGAAATATATCATCGAAGTTTTTTTATTCGTTTGAAATATCTTTTGATGCCATTATATGCAGAATATAACATCGTATAAATGTCCGCCACGGCTTCGTAATTTGTCATTACAACCCTCTAGTCAGGATTAATATTTTGCTTTCCACACCACTTATGCTTTGTGTGTTAATTTTATACATGAGTGTTGGGACCTACAGTTTAAAGCCCTCACGTCTAATAAGCCGATACACAACCTACTACACTACGTTTAGAACATGTAGAACACAACATCCTTTAAATGTTCGGTATGGTTTCTTTAGGTGGAACTCATGCCAAACATCAAATTTTCCGTGACTCTAGAGTATAAATCAGGCTGAATTTGACCAAAGGCATGAAATAACTTGGCTTTCAGAGCTTCTAGGATTTATTTCTTATTCGTATACATCTAAAACTTTAGAAAACCCTGCAGAACAAAATGGAATCAAATTGCTCGAAATAGGTGGCCAGTTGACATCACCTCCATGCAAGCTGATCATGCTCTCAAATCGTTTGTGCAGAATATCCAATATGACATGAACTGTGTGATACGTAGCGCCATTCTCTTGGTGTCCAGATCTTTCGATTCAGGCAAAAACAATCAGCATCAACCTCTGAAGAACTCTGAGGGCAAATAAAATTGACATGAAAATGTTTCTCAAGAATCTGTCGTTCGGAGTCGACTTTAAACGATAGGTTCAGCCACTTATTTATAAAATGAACACATACAATGTAAGTGGTGTGGGAGACTAGTTTGTAATCCTGACTGAAGGGTTATACTGTACAATTAAGTAAGTAAGTAATTATTGACCTCTGGTGCTTGAACCAGCAGTGATGATCGCCTGACCTATGTCGTTCTTAAAGGAATATGAAACGATAACTACGCCAGGCCAATATATACACCAAACAGAGTCTTTTGCGGTATGCATTGGTCTCTCATGGATCTTATGTGGATTGATGACGTCCCAAATTCATACAGAAATGGACCTTATTTTTGGTGGTTTTTCATGTACTTTATTTCTGCCATTAAAATCTTTATCTTTAAAACTTCAAAACCATATTCTGTAACATGCTTCTAGTGAGACATGATCATCATATGCCTCGAAAAACATTTAATACAACTCTCTAGCACTTTTCTTCTAAATTAATGTTTTTCGCAAATCTTCTCTTTGTGGTAAAAAATTCATGATGAAATATATTGTTAGGTTTTGAACCTTTTAAAAATGTTTAAAATATGAGTTCATAGATTTAGTTTCAATTGAACTCTTTATTGTTCGTATTACTTTTTTGTGCCACTGTTCACAACTTGGTGTAAACAACAACAATTACTTTATTAGTTATCCTTCTTTTCAATCTTTTGCGTAAACGATAACAATTGTTCAATAGATCTTTATAACGGAGATCTTCAAACCACGATTATTCTCTTCACACGAAACGTGCCTTCACACAAGACTGATTGAATTTTTACTGACTCTATTGCCTGCTTTGTCTTGCCTTTTATATCGCAGGATAAACAGTCTGAAGAATGGTCTTGAAGGTGAATGATTTTGCCTTCACGAAATCTATATAAATGTAAAAATGTTGTTTACGTTATTGTTGCCTGTTTGTTTACTTGGTTATCCCTCCTTTTATACTGATGTTGTTGCTATATTTTTGTTTATTTGTTGATCATGTAAACAAGTCCATTGTATTTGTTTTTGTAGCTTCTGTTTATCATTTCAATGTTAAACGATGTAACACAATTTCCATTTTCATAATAATATGATGTCCTTGGTTTGTTAGCCGACTTGATGTGTAGTGAATACGTTTGACAGATGCCATCGTTCACAATAAATGTTTTGCATGCAGTCTTTTGTATCATGATGCTCAATTCATAACGGTATATATGTTATTACAATTTTTTCTGTAAATTTCATAAATACCTTATATTTTCATTAATCTCAATATCATTTAATTATACGCTTTGTTTTTAACAAGCATAGCATTTTCTCCATTGTAGTCCCACGTTTCCTAATTGGATTAAAAAAAATTCAATATTTAACCACATTTTGTGTTTCATATTGTAAAGAAGGTTTTTTCCGTTTATTGGGTTGCCCTAGCTTGTCTTTAATGTGGTTTTTGTTAATATCTATGTATCCATATTTGGTGTATCCAGTAAAAGTATCATTAATAATATCGTATTTTGTTTTATTTTTAGGGTCAAAAACCCAAAACATAAAAAAATCTTTTTTTTTATGATTTTTATTACAAACCTTTATCATATTATTTTATGTTGTTGCTGTTGTAATATATTTTTCATGTTAACAATTTGTAAAACAAGCTGTAGTAAGTATCATTTACATTTTTTCTTTCTTTCCTTTCATAATAATAATCCCTAAAAATAGTTGCTTATGGGTTTGCCTTGCCTGTGGGAATAATATTGGCCAGAATATGTTGTGTTGTTTGGAAAATGGAAAATTCATTCATCATTTATTGACTGGCAATATTTAGTTGCTTGGTTAGTTAGGGTTTTTTTGACATATCGAGTTGATTTTTTTTTCTTTTGTTATGTTTTCTTTCAGGTTTTCATTTTTATAGCACTTCCTGTTGGTTTATTTAAAATTACCAGGCATACAAGTGTTAAATCCATACAATATCTTTGGTTGTCATAAATAAATTGTATTCATTTTTATAGGTTACATTTTATTTTTATTAGCATCCTTCAATTTTAAATCCTTAAAATATTTAAAATTTTCCTAAATAAATTGCAAATTCGTATACTACGAAAGAAAAGCAGCTGTACACCAGAGATCAGCAATGAATCGTCTCTATAAATGCAAACATTGTTGTTTACATTTATTATTGTAGTGCTGTTGGTATATTTTTGCTTACTTGTTTAACATTTTTTAATGTTGGCGCTTGTTGTTGTATATTTGTTTACAGTTTGTATGGTAAACATAAACAGTACGATAATTCGTAAAAAGGTTTATTACTTACTGAGTAACCAGAATGTCTGTTGGGAATAGCAATCACGACCCTCGCGCTATTAGTCTAACATACTATCCACTAGACTATTAGGGCACCGAGGTATATCATTAAATTTTTCAAGCGCTCAACATTTTTATTGTATTTAAATTGTATATGATCGGCGTAATCTAGAAGTCCCCGTAGTCTAGTAGGTAGTGTGTTATTGCCCGGGTTCATATCGCAGGTCAGACATCAAAACGAAATATGACAAAAAAATATTTCTTCGGCGACTTTCTTTCAGCAGATTTCTGGCAAAAACTCTGAGAGTAAATAAACCTGCCATGAAAACATACATAATTGGCCATTACAACCCTTCAGTCAGGATTATAGACCTAGCTTCTCACACCACTCATGTGATAGATGATAGCCCGTGGTTCAACCTCTGGCAAAAAGATTTCATACAAAAACGAAATTTGAAAATATTTCTTAAGGCTCTGATATCTGGAAAACAAGTTATTTGAAGACAATATGTCTTACGGCTTAACATCTTCTTGTTAAGAGAATATAAAGTCGCCGTGTTTTAGATAAGGGCCCGTGGTTTAATCCCTGGCACAAACATTACCATCAAAATTTTAAAAAAAAAATTCTTTCGCAAACTTTTCTCAAGAGTCTTCTGAGAAGATTTTGAGAGTAAATTACTAATAAACAAAATAAACACACAAATAACATGTGAAATGGGAGAAGATAGGCTGTAATCAGAGATCAGCAATGAGTATTCAAAAAGATGAGTAGATTCGAATCATACTCATAGTTTCTGATACTTATGCGCATTCATACCTATTTTAATATCATACTAATACTACTCATATTCAAAGTTTGAATTACTCATCGTACTCATATGTAACAATAAGTATGATCTTTTTGATTTCGACTCTCCTTTACTCAACATTTACAAGAATCACAAAATAAGTATGATTTGCGTACGAACACTACAATACTCACTAGAAGGTTTTGTGTTTACTTTGCTTGATGTCTTTGTCTTTTTCTTTCTTCTTTTTTTGTAAATGCAAGACTGTAGATTTTGATGAATGAATCGAATCACTTGAATCATTTATGAGTATTATAAGTATTTTTCTAAATCTATGAATCAAATGAGTAGGCGTATGAACCCAACATATTTCGAATCTTATGAGTTTGATGTCAGTACTCATACTCATCGCAACCTTTACTTCTAGATCAATGGTGTAGTGAGTACGAATGAATCAGAGTAGTTGAATTTCAATACTCATACTCAAAATTTCATGAGTATGTTCTTATGAGCTGCGAAAAAACGATTCATTGCTGATCTCTGGCTGTAATCTTGATTAAAAGGTTGTAATAATCCATTTGTAAGCCTGTTGTAATGAGTCAATATTAAACTGTGGGTTCCGCTACTCATATTATAATTAATATATGCAACATGGGTGTAGTGAGAGGCTGGGTTGTAATCTTGACTAAAAGTTTGAAATTACTATTATTTGATATTAATGTTTAAGTTATTTATTTTTTTTAACGAAGTAAACTAATTATTTATAAATTATTTGTTGCATGTACTTAAATTATAAAATAATGAGAAATTTAAAATTAAAAAATAAAAATTCCCATAGTAAATGTTATGCAACTTTGTTAATAAAGCATCATTAGCATATATTATGCATTCTATACAAAGTATTACACAGAATGATATTTAAATTAAAGAAGAAAAAATATTATATTTTAAATCAATAAAATAAATAAATTAAATATGTAAATAGATCCCAGGAAAGTTACAATTTAGTATTAATTTTGCTTTTTATTATTTTTCCGTGCGTTAAACAATTGGGAATAATTCGTTTTGAACAGCAAACAGTAACAACATTTACAAAATGCTACTGTCATTTAGTCATATTTTATAACGAAGATTTATGGGCGACATTATATCGTTAACAGCGGAAGTGATTTCAATAAAAAAAAACAGAAGAAGAAACGGAAATTTAAATTTCAAAAATATGTATATGCACATGCACTTAGTCATAAAATCTCTCTCTCTCTCTCTCTCTCACACACATACATATGGAATGAAGCCTGCATATTCAGGCACATCATTATTTTAATGAGCTTAAGTCTCTGAGTAGTTTAATAAGTAAAAACTGCCGTTATCATATCGTAGTTTCTCCCCCATAGTATCCCATACTTACACTTACTTCAAGTGTTAACTGTAGAAATACATAAAAGTGTATAGGTATGGGTGTGTATATTTTATGCTGGCAATTAAAATTATACGAAGAAGAGCAATATCGTTATCGTACTTGATGTGTAATTATTTTAATATGATACTCTAATGGAGAAAAAGAAGTACCAGCCAGTAAGACAAGTTTACAAGCAAACATGTTTAAATAATTGAACATGTTGCTGCACAGAATGCAGCATTAATTAATGTTGCATTAATTAATAATGCAAAACACTTCAACAAATTATTAGATTTTAAGCTACTCAGACACTATATTTATTTACATACCATAGATGTCATATAGATCATATCATGGCTTAGATAAGTGTATGTAAGACTTACACTATGTTATTCTACAAATGAACAACAACACTGCAACTCAATTTTGCTCTTACCAGATACGGCATCTACATTGGTATCAATCGAGTAGCTCTACCTAGGTCCGAGTAACCAGATGTTCCTAATTAAATTCTTGAAGTTTATACTGATGGCTCAAAGATGAGCGACAGGGTGGGGAGTGGTATCTTTATTAAGAGTACTAATCAGAGATCAGCAATGAATATTCAAAAAGACCAGTAGTATCATCATACTCATAACTTCTGATACTTATACACATTCAGACTTATTTTAATATCATACTCATCGTACCCATACTCAACAATATCGTCTCCACCTTCACTTTCGCGGAATATACCATTTCAAAAAAGGTTCTAAACATATCAGACGTGATGACACTTCGATTTACACAAAATTATTTGTAAATTACCTCATAACCTGGGTTAACTAGCAGAGAATGTCCCTATTACCCCTAGTCCAACTGATCCAGTTATTAGAAAGCGTTGCTATATCCCGATCAGAGATCAGCAATGAGTATTCAACAAGATGAGTAGATTAGAATCATACTCATAATTTCTGATACTTATTTTAACATCATATTCATACTACCCATATTCAAAGTTTGAAGTACTTATCGTACTCATACTTAACAATACACATGATGTTGTTGAAGTCGCCGTAGTCTAGTAGGTAGTGTGTTCCCTTATTAGACGTAAAGCCCGGGTTCGCGCCCCAGGCCAAACATCACAAAGAAATATTAAAAAAAATAATATTTCTTAGGCGACTTCCTCTCAGCAGATTTCTGGCAAAAACTCTGAGAGTAAATAAACCTGCCATGAAAAAGTTTCTCAAATATCTGTCGTTCGGAGTCGACGTTAAACTGTAGGTTCCGCCACTCAAGTAGAAAATTAAGACACACAATATGCGTGGTGTAAGAAGCTAGGCCGTAATCCGGACTGAAGGGTTGTAATAGCCAATTATGTATATATATGTATGATGTTGTTGATTTCGACTCTACTTTACTCAATATTTACAAGTATCACAAAATAAGTATGATTTGCGTACGAGGTTGACTTCTTTTTTTGTAATGCAATTTTGTTGAATGATTCGAATCACTCGAATCATTTATGAGTATTATAAGTATTTTTCTAAATTTATGAATCTGAATGAGTAGGCGTCTGAATCGAACATATTCCGAATGTTATGAGTTTGGAGTAAACGTTGTACTCATACTCATTGCAACCTGTACTTATAAATCAATGTTGTAGTGAGTACGAATGAAACAGAGTATTTAAATTTCAATGCTGTTGACTTACTCATACCCAAAATGTCATGAGTACTTGTGAATCAGATTCATTGCTGATCTCTGGTATGAGCCATGGTCTCACGTCTAATAAGCCAACCTACTAGACTACAGCGACTACACATCTCCTACGGCTACGCTTAATAAAAAATTTTAATTTCAGATACAAATATTGGACTTTTTTTCACATCTTAAATTTAGTTTTTGTTGAACTTCCTTTAATTGAAAGAATTGTTTTTAAATTATTTTCCCTTAAACAAAACAATGTTTTTCAAAATTGAAAAAAAAAATTCTTTCTCTCTCCGCCCCGCCTCCTCAAATTGATAACTTTCTTTTAAATTAAATTTCAAATGAAAACAGAAAAAAAAATCGTATAAAAATCAAATGATGCTGGTGGTACGTACTGCTGCCATACACAGAGAATCATAGGGAATTAGGAAATTTATTTATAGGTGTTCCTCTTATTAAAACGTAATTTTGTTGCCATTGTGTTTGTTTTCCCTGCCATCCGCACACATACTTGCCACGCACATACAACAACAACAACAGACACACAACAATTGATTTAATGAGAAATAAAAAACAACAACAATTTTATGCAAATGCTTTTGAAAAAGAAGGTGTGTTTCAAATGTGGGAAGATTATTTGATTTCGATTCTGAGTATTCAATGTGCTAAACCTCTCCCCCTCTAGACAATTGAACAAATTTTTTTTGTGTTTTCTAAATGAGTGACGCTCTGGGTATGGGGTGTGTGTGCTTGTTTTTAAAATTGAAATTTTATTTCTTTTTTTTATTCGTTTTTTATTTGTTTTTGAAAATCATTTTTTTTTTTGCGAATATTAATTTAAATCTTTATTGATTTTGTTTATTCCGGAATCCTATAATTCTCTGTTGTTGAGAATTTTTATTTTAATGAAAAGAAGTATTAGAGAACGAAGAGAAAGGTATTAAAGCGAATGGAATTGTATTTATAATATAAGGTAAGCTGATGTCTACTGGCAGGATTAATATTCAGTTATCTCATTAATTGAATAAATGCTTCCGATTTAACGTTTTTAAAATAAGTCACCCTAGTCCAGTGTAGTGTATTGGCGTATTTGACGTAAGGTCACGATTCAATCTCCAGGACAGACATCTCCACCACAACGAAATATAATAGGAATATTTCTTCGCCGACTTTCTCTCAGCAGATTTCTGGCAAAAACTCTGAGAGTTAATAAAATTGCCCAGAAATTCTTTCTTATAAATTTGTTGTACAAAGGAGATTTTAAACTGTAAGTCCCTCCGACACCTCCACCTCCAACATATGTATTGTTAGAAGCTAGGTTGCAAACCTTTCTGAAGGGTTATGTGATTCCAAGATATTTGGTGCAATTAGGTAGGTTGAGTCCCTCGAAGGAAGAGGTTTCACTTAGGCCAGCATTTAAGCCCATTGTGATACCACAAATAATTCTACCCCGAGGTCAACCATTCCTTAGAGAAAACATACCAAATCCAGAATAAATCTTTCTATTGCAGCAATCTTTATATTAGAGAGCTCGGTCAGAGATGTTGAAAAATGAAAAGTCAAAACGAGTGATCAGAGACACTCTTTCTCCTCCTCAAGTCCACCGCTTCTGCAGATGTCATAAGTTAGAATGCCGAGTTTTTCACCATACCTATCAAAAACGGATGGTTGCTCGTACGAATCGCTATTGTGCGATTAATGGCGATACGATTTAAGAACAGAAGTGAGTCAGTTCTCTTCTGTTTCATACATACCTTCCTGCCGGCATCGAGATTGACTCTTCCACTAAGTCGAGTGGACAATATCCAAATTAACCTAAACAATGGGAACGCCTATTCCCTGTTACATCTAGGAAATTGGCAGTTTCGTACCGACCGTGGTCAGCTTACCATCTTGGCAATTTCCAACGATATGCCTGTGTCCCGAAGCCCATGTAAAAGTTGCCTTTGAAAGATCCGAAATTTCTTTGAGAAATCCTCCTTGTCCATGAATGCACAAGGACGGACGTTGAAACTACGTTCCTTAGAACCTTAATTGCACTCAACAAAAATTGCACCGCTTTCAACATTGCCATGACTTCTGCTTGAAAAACACTGCAGTGATCGGGTAACATATGAAATAAATTTCAATATCAGAACCAGAGCTCAGCAATGAACCGTTTTTTTCTGCTCATAAGTACTCATTAAATTTTAAGTATGAGTGAGTTAACAGTAATGAAATTCCACTACTCTGATTCATTCGTACTCACTACAACGTTGATTTATGTAACTATAAGTACATGTGCAATGAATATGAGTAAAACGTTGACTTCAAACTCATAACATTCGAAATATGTTTGATTCAGACGCCTACTCATTCAGATTCATAAATTTAGAAAAATACTTATAATACTCATAAATGATTCGAGTGATTCGAATCATTCATCAAAATTTAAAGTCTTAGTTGTTGTTGCATTTACAAAAAAAAAAAGAAGAAAGAAAAAGACAAATATAGCAAGCAAAGCAAGAGAGTATTGTAGTGTTCGTACGCGAATCATATTTATTTTGCGATTCTTGTAAATGTTGAGTAAAGTAAAGTCGAAATCAACAACATCATGCGTATTTTTAAGTATGAGTACGATGAGTACTTCAAACTTTGAATATGAGTAGTATGAGTATGATATTAAAATAAGTATGAATGCGTATAAGTATCAGAAATTATAAGTATGATTCGATTCTACTCATCTTTTTGAATACTCATTTCTAACCTCTGGTTCATACCCCAGGTCGGACATCTTCAACAGAAATATTTCTTCGGTGACTTCCTCTCAGCAGATTTCAGACAAAGAAATTGCCATGAAAAGTTGTTCAAAAATCTGTTGTTCGAATCTTCGAACGATACGTTTGATCCAACGGAAAGTGTGCACGATTCACCTTCGTTGGTGCCTATATATTAAGCCCATCCCTATATTCTTCAACCACTCTCTCTTCGAGGAAGGCCGGTTGCTCTGAAGCTTTAAAATAAATTTCGCCTTCATATCTCCAACCTTCGGAGTTCCAGCATAAATAATCTTTTATTGCCTCCATAGAATTCCAGAATTCAACACCTCTCCCAGTCTGATTTAAATCTCATTTCCTCGGACCATCTAAATCTCGAGCAGCATATTAGAATACGCTTCGCATCTGCTTCCGCCTCATCTACACAGTTTCGGCATATAGGGGAGGTATCATGTCCAAATCTGGCATTTCCTAAAGCATCCATGACCAGTCATGGACTACATGACTGGGTCACGTAGAATTTCAGCTCACAATGTTCCATCTGCAACCAAGGGATTATTTTGGGGACAAGGCAAAATGTCCATCTTCCCCTTAAACTGTTCTCCCATTGTGATTGCAATTTGTGCATGATGGTCCTTCGTGCCTCGACTTTTATAGCTGCTGTTTGTAGTGGATGCTCGAGACGGCAAAGGTATATCCGCCTCATTTCATCCGCGAATTTGTCGATCGTTATTGCTTTCGCCAATACCAGTACCGTTTTATGAGACACTGTCCTGTAAACTGTAGGTCCTTCCACTCATGTATGAAATTAACACACACAACATAGGTGGTGTCAGAAACTAGGTTGAAATCCTGACTAAAGGATTGTATGCAGTGTGAGTATGTATGAAAAAAGTCTCCATATCAAGAAAAGGCGTCAAAGAATTAGGAGTACTCATGGCAGATGCTTTATTTTAGCCTGATTTCCCTTAAAGCAATGACTGTAAGGCATTACAAAATCTATCTTGCTTGTTTGATTGCTTGAAAGATTTCAAAGCTGCATAAATTTCTTTTTATGCTGATGGCCAAGGTATTAATAAATAAAATTTAATTAAAAATTCTACAACAATAAAAAAAATAAATATTTTCACTTCTAAATATCAAATGGTGCTCTGTTGTGCAATTAAATTCATTGATTAGTGGAGAAAGACACACCAGCGACAGGAAATGTTGAAATGAAATTAGAAAAAGTCGTTTGACAATGACTGAATGGAATAGTCAAATCAATATTCAGTAATTTTCTTTTCTAAATAAAGCTTTTAAAATTGGCTTTCAAATGAAAAAAGGAAAATAAAGATAAAAATAAAAAAAAACAAAACCAAAAACAAGAAATGAAGGACAATAACTTGCTACTATGAACGTCATAAAAAAATTATTTTTTTTAAAACGAAAACCTTAATAAAAAGAAGGAAACCAAAGTGGAAAAACATCTTTCAAAAAGAAAAATTGTTTTACTTTCCTTTCCGTTTTTAAAGAAATGCTTTTAAGATAAAAAAAAAATACTTAATTTTATAGCTGATTGAGGGAAAAAATCCATCGTTTACATTAATATCGGCTGGGCCATCTATCGGTTTAAATTGAAACCATTGCTTATTTCGAATCTTACTTACTTATGTCATTCTATTCTATTACAAAATTTAGTATATTATCTGCACTCAACGTATTGAATTGATTTACGCTTAAGCAACGTTACGATTTATTGGAAATTTATTTCCAAAGCAAAGGCAATTGCTCGCAAATTGCACGAAAATGTCGTACAAAATTTGGTCGCAAAGAAGAACCAACAGTGCCCGGTATATGCAAGTTTGTTGCTAAATTTCGTGAAACTGATTTCATTGTTGAAGCGCCAAGACATGAACGTGCTTTTACAGTCCATACATCCGAAAATATCGCAGTTGTGGCTCAGAGAGTGCGTGAAATCCATCAATAGCAACTGGTCATTGTTTTCAAGAATGAACATTGTTCTCAAAAAAAGAACGCACCAGTTTATATTGAATTTTTCGAAAAGATTTCGGCATGACACCTTACAAAGATAAATTGGTTCAAGCGTTAAAGCCGCATGGGCATCCGCTCCGTTTTCGCTTCGCTAGATGGGCCAACTGCACGAAGATGTCGATTTTTCTAAAAATACATATTTACGGATGAAGCTCATTTTCACCATGGTGGGTACGTTAATATGCAAAATTGTAGTATTTGGGGCTCAGAAAACCCACATGTGGTCTTACAGAACAGAGATCAGCAATGAATCGTTTTTCGCTACTCATAAGAACTCATGAAATTTTGAGTATGAGCGAGACAACTGTATTGAAATTCAACTACTCTGACTCACTACAAAATTGATTTATAAGTACAGGTTCCAATAAGTATGAGTACAACGCTGACATCAAACTCATAACATTCGAAATATCTTTGATTCTTATGCCTACTCATTCAGATTTATAAATTTAGAAAACTACTTATAATACTCATAAATGATTCGAGTGATTCGAATCATTCATAAAAATTTACAGTCTTAGTTGTTGTTGCATTTACAAAAAAAAAGAAGGAAGAAAAAGACAAAGACAGCAAGCAAAGCAAACACACAACCTTCTAGTGAGTATTGTAGTGTTCGTATGGGAATCATACTTATTATGTGATTCTTGTAAATGTTGAGTCATGGAGAGTCGAAAACAACAACATCATGCGTATTGTTAAATATGAGTACGAAGAGTACATCAAACTTTGAATATGAGTAGTATGAGGATAATATTAAAATAAGTATGAATGCTTATAAGTATCATAAGTTATGAGTATGGTTCGAGTCTACTCATTTTTTTGAATACTCATTGCTGATCACTGTTACAGAAGTCAATGCACCCATTTCGAGTGGCAGAGGCATCATTGGCTCATATTTTTTTGAAAATGGGGACGGCGCAACTATTGCGAACAATGGAGACACCTATCACATTATGATAACCGATTTGTTTGTACCAGTTCTTAATGGCGTTGATGTAAACGATGTTTGTTTTCAACAGGAAGATGCAACTTGTCACATATCTCATGCCACAATCGATTTATTGTGTCAAAATTAGCCGAAATGGTTATGTCAATTGGCAAGATGATGCGATTTGGTACCGTTGGATTCTTTTCTGAGAGGAGTCGTTAAAGAAAAGTGTTATGCCTACAAACCAGAGACAATTGAGCATTTGAAGGCCAACATTCTGGATCCATTCCCGAGATACGATAAACTGCATGAAAATCATGAGGTACTATGAGGCCAATTGCTTGCAGCCATATGACGGAAATAATATTCCATTTCTAACCGGAGCAATTTGGCAAAATTTCAGACCGTTTTTGTTTCATTGCATTTTGAAATTTAAGCTTCTAAATGGCTCACCCTTTAAATAAAATCCTACCTTTAGGCTTGAATTGTTATTAAATATGAAAGGCAATAAAAAACAAGTGTTTCCACACAATCCTGACCTAACAACTTAAGCTGAGAATAATTTAAGCAAATTATAACTAATAGGGCTCTGCCTGGCTGTAAGAATAAATTATTTTACTTCTCTGATACAATCTTTCAAACGGTTTTATTTTCATAATTTTTTCTGTGTTTTTGCTTTTGTTCGCACATAAAATAATAATAAAATTTGTTGTTTAAGACCATGTTAATGTTGCCAACTCAGACACTGGATGGAAATGGCAATGGCTAAAACGGCAGCTGAAGCCAGGCTATAATAAATTCATGGCAACTTATTTAACACTAACACACTATCCAACACAGATAATACCATCGTAATTATCTTCTCTCTCTGTACGTACACATTCAGCTCTCATACTTTCTCAACTATCTTCTCTAACAGATAACATAGGAAATAATAAATGAAAGAAATTTTCATAAAAAAATAAAAAAAAAATTATGAAAAAAATTTAAAAGAATAAGAGATATAATAGATGAAAGGTGTAAACTGGAAGGAGAGAAACTGTCAGACAGATAAAGAATAACAACACAACACTATCACGCTCAACATCATCAACCGCAGCCATAATAACATAATAATTGTTATTTTGCAGCGGCGAAACAAACATACAGTGGGCAATGTAATGTAATGAATGAACATTACAACCCTTCAGTCAGGTTTACGACCTAGCTTCTCACTCCACTTATGTTAAGTGTGTAGAACTTTTTTATGGCAATTTTATTTTACTCTTAGAGATTTTGCCAGAAATGTACTGAGGGGAAGTCGCCGAATAAATATTTTTTCGTTTTTCGTTTTTGTTGGAAATATTTGTCCTGGGGCTTGAACCGTGGCCTCACGTCTAATAAGCAAACACACTACCTACTAGAATACGGCGACTTAGTAATAAGCACTTGGATATTTTCTTTCGGTATGCATTAACATCGCAGAACTTCAATTATGTGTTCTTTTTTCATCCCTATGCTGAACAAATGTTCTTTGAGTCTATAACGATCGCTTAAGAGGCCCATTACTATCCTTGGGCTACTTCTGGATAGTTTGATGTTGGAACTGAAATTTTTCTCAAAACCAAACTGGGTGTGTCTCAATCCCGTTTGGCTGGAAAAGAGTCTCAACCCCTGTTTCCTATTCTGTACAAGTGTTCCTCGAGTTTACAGCGACCACTTAAGAGATTAATTACATACATAATTGGCCATTAAAACCCTTCAGTCAGGATTACGGCCTAGCTTCTCAATACCGCTCATGTTGTGTGTGTTAATTTTATACATGAGTGGCGGGACCTACTGTTTAACGTCGACTCCGAACGACAGATTTATGAGAAACTTTTTCATGGCAATTTTCAATTACTCTCAGAGTTTTTGCCAGAAATCTACTGAGAGAAAGTCGCCGAAGAAATATTTTTTCATATTTCGTTTTGATGTCTGACCTGGGATACGAACCCAGGCTTTACGTCTAATAAGCCAACACACTACCTACTACACTACTAGACTACGGCACAAGATTGATTACTATTACTAAATTTATGAGTTTTGGATAGTTTGATGCATAACCCTCAAAATCCATTTGGGTGGAGAAGAGCCTGAGACTGTCTCCATCTTTACTTTCGCGGAATATACCCTTCCAAACTGCTCTTCTACCTACATTGCAAAGTTCTGGACATATAAGACTTGAGGAAATTTCGAATCTCACAAAGCTTATTTGAGAATGACCCTATTAGCCCTGGTACAGCTGATTCAGCTTCCACAGACAATTACATACTACTCGCGAGCAAACTTCGTATGATTCAAGTGCTCAGATGGTGGCCTAATTGTTGCTATGTTCCGATTTTTATGCCTTCTGTCTAAGTTGAATTGAGTACATCTTTATGCGGCTCTGAACGAAATGTCTGACCTGTGATTCAACCGTGGCTTCATGAATAATGAGCCAACATAATACCTACTAGACTACGGCGAACTCAATGACTACAATGATGTTAATTTTTTTCCTTGCATCCCCAATATATATTCATATTCTTTAAATGAGCTTAGCATTCCTAAAAACTAAGCTACATTTTTATATTACTCCTGTTTGGGTAAATGCACTCATTGAGAGAAAGTTTGTCTCTGTCTTTGAAGTGTCCCTTACTTAGTTACTTATTTAACTGTATACTACACTACACTACAATCCCTCAGCTTGGATTACAACCTGGCTTCTCACACCATACATGTTGGTTGTGTTAATGTAATCTATGAGTGGTGGGACCTACAGTTTTTTTAAGTCTCCCTTTAGTTACTTATTAAACTGAGGTTGTAATGCTTTAGTCGGGCGGTGTAAGAAGATTGTAATCGTACACCGCCCATGTTGTATGTGCTAACCTTATCTATGCGTGGACCAGAGATAAACAATGAGTATTCAAAAAGATGATTAGATTCGAATCATACTCATAATTTCTGATACTTATATGCATTCATACTTATTTTAATATCATACTCATACTTCAAATATTCAAAGTCTGAAGTACTCATCGTAGTTATAATGTTGTTGATTTCAACTCTCCTTTACTCAACATTTACAAGAATTATAAATTATGTATGATTCGTGAATGAAAACTACAATACTCACTAGAAGATTCTGTGTTTGCTTTGCTTGCTGTCTTTGTCTTTTTCTTTGTTGTTTTTTGTAAATGCAACAACAACTAAGACTGTAAATTTTGATTCGTATCACTCTAATAATTTATGAGTATTATAAGTATTGTCTTAAATTTATGAATCTGAATGAGTAGGCATATGAATCAAACATATTTCGAATGTTATGAGTTTGATGTATGTTATGTATGTTTGATGTTTGATGTTGTACTCATACTCATTGCAATCTATACTTATAAATCCATGTTGTAGTGAGTACGAATGAATCAGAGTAGTTGAATTTCAATATTGTTGACTCACTCATACTCGAAATTTTATGAGTACTTATAGTAGTGAAAAAACGATTCATTTCTGATCACTGGTGTGGACCTATAGTTTAAAGTCGACTTCGAATGATAGATTTTTAAGAGTGTTTACCAGAAATCTGCTGAGAGGAAGTCGTCTAAAGAAATATTTTTTAATATTTCATTTTCCTTCCAGATGTTTGAGCTCGTCTTTAAACCACAAGCCGTCGTCTAATAAGACAACGCTCTACCTACTAGACTAAAATGGCTTCAAATTACATATATTTTTAACCCACCGTGTGAATATGCAAAATTAAGAGAAAGAAGTGAAATAAACCTGTAGTTTTAATAAGTATAGGGTCTCTCTTTTACATATATGTGGTTATTGTTGCTGTTGTTGTTGTTTATTATTATTTATATTTAATGTTGCCTTTGCTCTTAACGGCTTATTGTTGTTTTTTGTTGGTTTTTCTTACTTCATTTAAAATACAATACGTATGTATATGAGTGTATGGATAAGAGCATATGAAGTCAATAACCCCTTTAACATAATTATATTTAAAGTTATGAATATAAAAAAACAATAATTAACGTAAAATAGTTGAATTAGTGTTTTAATGTTTTATTATTATAATATTTTCTCTTTTCTGTTTTGATTTTTTTTTTTTTTTTTTGAATAAAATAAGTTTTATCAATGTTTTGGTTGACTTTTATTACAGAATTATACGACTTATTATTAATAATAATTTTGTTTTATTTATTCATGAGTACAATAAATATTCAAAAATATTATTTCTCTATCAAAAGCACTCGTTCAACTTAATCTTTTCAATCAATGCTTCAGTTTGAAATTATATAGGCCAGTAATTATTTCATATTCCATTGCCCTAACTTTTGAATTGTTTTTCTTTTATAATCGACTTTTCTACATCGTTTAGCATAGATTAACGCATTCGCTGCCCACACTGCCAATACGAGTATACTCGTCCTGCTTTAAATATATTATAACATGCAGGCTTTTGAATTAGCAAATAGTAAATTTCTAAGTGTTGCCAATTTTCGAAATGAGTCTCGTTTTGTTCCATTTTCTTTATTTTATCCATCCGCGTGATTTGTTACTTGTTTTTCTACTAAAACGTATGCAAATACGAAAAAGAACATCGATTCCTTCTGCCTTCCTATTGCCAACGACGAGTATTTAGGCTTGGCAGCGAATGGGTTAAAAGTGTACTATAAGTCAGATTTAAAGGTATCCCTATCAGAGATCAGCATTGATTATTCAAAAAGATGTGTAGATTCGATCATACTCATAATTTCTGATACTTATACGCATTATTACTTATTTTAATATTATACTCATACTACTTATATTCAAGCATTTATGAGTATTATAAGTATTTTTCTAAATTTATGAATCCGAATGAGAAAGCACACGACATACATACATACATACATAATTGGCCATTACAACCCTTCAGTCAGGATTACGGCCTAGCTTCTCACACCACTCAAGTTGTTACTTGAGTGGCGGGACCCACAGTTTAACGTCGACTCCGAACGACAGATTATGAGAAACTTTTTCATGGCATGTTTATGTACTCTCAGAGTTTTTGCCAAAAATCTGCTGAGAGGTAGTCGCCGAATAAATATTTTTTTTCATATTTCTTTTTGATGTCTGGCCTGGGGCTCGAACCCGGGCTTTTCGTCTAATAAGCGAACACACTACCTACTAGACTACGGCGACTACAAGCATATGAATCAAACATATTGCGAATGTTATGAGTTTGATGTGAACTTTCTAGTCATACTCATTACAACCTGTACTTATAAATCAATGTTGTAGTGAGTACGAATAAATCAGAGTAGTTGAATTTAAATACCGGTGACTCACTCATACTCAAAATTTCTTGAGTAGCGAAAAAACTATTCATTGCTGATCTCTGATGCCTATAGCAGTGCAAGACTCTTGAAGCCATGGTTATTATCCAATAATCTCCTTCACGGATGTAGCCAGAACAACATGATTTCCAAAATCCTAATCGAGCAACCAAACAACTCATTGCTTAGCGGCCAGTAACAGAAGTTTGCTGGAACAGGCGCGAAGAAGAATTTGTTCATAATTAGTGCATATCTCGATACCTATAACTACGTATCTCCGTAGTTCAGTATGTGTTTTGAAAGTCCTCATTTTTGAAGATGATTTCGAACTGTATTTTTTATTCTTCTTTGCCATCGTATCAGCTCAGATAAGAAGTGTACGACAAGTCAGATTTTAAGGTTTTTGTATAACATTCAAAACTCTTGAAGCCATTACTATGGTGTATTAATCTTCTGCATCTGCATCACTACATACCCTTACTGCCTGATGTTGCCAGAACAATATGATTTATAAAATCTCCCTCGAACTTTCAAGCAAAGCATTGCTTACCGGTCAGTAACAGAAGTTTGCTGGAACAGATGTGAACAATATCTTGTTCCTGCTTAGTTATCGATATCAATAACTATGCTTTAACAGCTGAAAATGTCAAAATCTGTCGTCACTGCAGCAAGAATCGTTTTACGATTACGTTACAACGCTTCCAATTTGTGGAAATTTATTTTGAAAAAATAAACCACTTCCTACATTGAAATCGTCGTAGCTTAATAGGAATTGTATAGGCTTATTTGATGAAATCCCTTGGTATCTTAACCAGAACGAAATAAGAAAAAGTATTTCTGCCGTAACTTCCTCTTGAGCAGTCCTCTGGCAAAAACTTTGAGAGTAAATTTTTTGTAAAATTTTATTGGTGAATAAGCCAAGATCCTTCCTTAAAATTTTCCACGTAGTCGAAGACAACAAGTTGAAAATGACGGTAAACCGACATTTCTGCGTCATTTACAAGATTTAGCTCTTTCCGTGCGTAAACTATGTTTGTCTTGGCAAATATTTCGAATGCTTACTATATATACCTATTTTCTGCCTTACTATGGCCGAAGCTATTCTCCTCAATTGCTTGTTACAATCATTTAGTTAAATTACAACCTAGCTTCTCACACCACCCATGTTATGAGTGTTAACTTTAACATGAGTGACGGGAACTACAGTTTAACGTCGACTCCGAGCGACAAATTTTTGAGAAACTTTTCATGGCAATTCTGATTTACTCTTAGAGTTCTGCCAGAATTCTGCTGAAAGGAAATTGCCCAAGAACTATTTTTTTCAAATTTTCGTTTTGATGTCTGACCAAGGGGTTTGAACGCGGGCTTTACGTCTAATAAGCGAACACACTAACTACTAGACTACGCGACTTCTGTTTTTATATTCTCCTTGAGAATTATTTGTTTTATTCATACTTTTACTCACTCGTTTCCAATTTTGACGCTTCCTCAATAACTGTTGAGTCAAGTAACCACAAACTAACCAAAACAAATATTATTTTGCTTTTATGACGTCATTTAGAGTTTTCGAATTTATGCAAGAAACTTCTTTTTTATTACAGCTTTTAACGCAGAAAATCATTTACTACCCTATTATTTCTCTGCTCTCTTTTGAAAATCGTTAAAAAATTGTTTCAAGAAATTATAACAACAGCTTCAGTCATTCTTACTCTTTACAAGAAAAGCAAGAAAAAAAAGCTCAGGCTATAAAAATAATTTTCAAATAAAAATACAAACAAAATTAAAGCAAACAAACAGTGGAAAATTTCTTTATAATCACTTTATAATTTAAGAAAAAAAACCAACATAATTTTCGAAAACAAAAACAAAAACATAAAAAAAAAACAAAATTAATAATAAATTTCTTTCTTTCTCTTTCTTTTTACAGGGTCTCTTGGGTTTTATGGATTCTGTACACGTAATTACCAGCAGCTAACGTTAACTTCCGGTTCCTGTTGAAATAAATACAGTAGTAATCATACGCACACAATTAAAAACGCGCACATCCCAATTGGCCAAATATCATCCAACTCGCTTTCAACGTAGTTGAAGGGGCATTTAGAAACACAAGCATTTCAAATACTGGTAGCTTTGTGGATAGGAGTGGGGTATTCGTTCAATAAGTGAATTATTTGGAAATATTAAGTATTCCTCAAACCGAGGTCTACACTGCCTAAAGATGTATTCAATTCAACTTAGACAGAAAGCATAAATATCGAAACCAGAGATTAGCAGTGAATCGTTTTTTCGCTACTCATAAGTACTCATGAAATTTTGAGTATGAGTGAGTCAACAGTATTGAAATTCAACTAATCTGTTTCATTCGTACTCACTACAACATTGATTTATAAGTACAGGTTGCAATGAGTATGAGTACAACGTTGACAACAAACTCATAACATTCGAAATATGTTTGATTCATAAGCCTACTCATTTAGAATCATAACTTTAAAAAAATACTTATCATACCCGTAAGTGATTCGAGTGATTCGAATCATTCATCAAAAATCATTACAAAAAAAGTAGAAGGAAAAAGACAAAGACAGCAAGCAAAGCAAGTACATAACCTTCTAGTGAGTATTCGTACGCGAATCATACTTATTATATAATTCTTGTAAATGTTGAGTAAAGACAGTCGAAATCAACAACATCATGCGTATTGTTAAGTATGAGTATGATGAGTACTTCAAACTTGAAATATGAGTAGTAAGGAGTATAAACTATTATTACCTATTAAAATAAGTATGAATGCATATAAGTATCTGAAATTATGAGTTGATTCGAATCTACTCATGTGTCTGAATACTCATTGCTGCTCTCTGTTCGTACGCGAATCATACTTATTTTGTAATTTCTTGTAAATGTTGAGTACAGGAGAGGCGAAATCAATAACATCATGCGTATTGTTAAGTGTGAGTACAATGAGTACTTCAAACTTTAAATATGAGTAGTCTTGTAAAACAAGTTCATCAAACTGTGAGTATGTATTTGAGAAGAAGCAAATGAGCAGCGATTTCTTACTTTTTTTTATATTTGACTATTTGGCCAATTGGGACATACATACATGCACTTATTCATTGTGAATTACAGTGTGAATTAAATATGGTGGAATGCAAAGAGTGAAATGAGAGAGGGAGTAAGAGAGAGAGAGAGAGAGAGATTGTGAAACGCCAACAGCCATTATAAACATAAGAAAAAGCAAAAACAAATCAAATTTATTTTACACACTACAACGCAAACACTCAAAGATACAACTACGGCGACGTAACGATTTTAAAGAGAAATTCAATTAAAAGAAACGAAGCAAATAAAGAAAACGAAAAATAAAATCAACGTTTTTCTTTTATTATATTTACGATTTCCTTTTGTACAAACATAAATTGATACATGAAACCATTTGTGCAGTTTTATATAAAAAAAAACAATTTTTTTATTAAATAATATTGATGTTGTTAAAGAAAAATGAAATTAATCTATTTGTTTTTTTTCTTATTTCTCCGCCATTTTTATTTACAGAAAGCAACCGAAAAGGAAGTGTTAAAGTGCAATAATTTTTTTTTTAAAGAAATTCAAAAATTTATATTAAAAAAAATAAAGAAAAAAATCATAAAAAAATATTAAAATAAATGTGCGTGTATATATAACAAATGTAAATAAAGAAGAAAAAAAATTTAAAACCTAATTTTTTTCTTGTTAAATTTAATTTAATTTCATTTAATTTTTTTTGTTTAGTTTTGTTAAAAATCAAAAGCATTTTTTGTGTTTTCTAAAATAAGTGTTAAAAAAAAAGTGTTTATTGTAAACAAAAGTAAAATAATTAATTATTAATTAAATAATTAAATAAATAAAAAAGAACGCCTTATAGCGTTATCAAGCAAGCGAAAAAAAAGCTAGAAAAAGGTGTGCAAAAAGTGTTGAAGCCAAACATGGATCCGCCTATTGGCAATGGATTCCGGCTGTCGCATTTGCAACCACAACAAAAATCATCATCAGCATCATTAATAATAATAAAACATAAAAATAATAACGAAATGCCATCAACAATGTCAACAAGTAAAACAAAAAATTTATTAAAAATTAAAAAAGTGTCATCATCATCATCATCAGCAACATCTACCGCCACCCGCTCCAATAAATCCCAACAAACGACAGCAAACCTGATAAAACAAACAAAGCCACAGTATCACAACAAAAGCAGCATTAGCAGCAGCAGACGTCCTTTGAGTTGTAATTTAAGTTTTGTTGTTGGCTTCATAGCCATCGTTATTTTGAATAACTTGGCATGTTTTACACCCACAACACATGCAACCGAACGTTATAATATGCGTATTCTACCATTAAAATCAGGTAAGTTGTTTTACTTCACTTTTCTTTCTTTTCCTGCCATATGGCAAAATCCATTAGTCATTTTACTTCTTGTTTGTTCTTTTGCCAACAACAACAATAACACTTTAAATATGGCTTCCATTTCTTACCGGTGCGTCTTTCCACTTTACTGTGTCAAATACATGTGACATTTGTTTTCCATTTCCATTCATTCTTTACCTTCTTCTATTCACGTGAAAACATTTCCTATCCTTCGTTTTTTTTCCAAAGGGTTATTGAGGTTAAAACCGATAATGGCAACAACATTTAGATCAAAAAGGTATCAAAAACAAAAAAACCGATAACACGTGCACGTTTCTTTTCGCATAGATTTCAACAAAATTGATTAAAACAAATGCTTTGATACAATAAATAAGGCAATAAAATTGTTGTTGTTTTTTCCTTCAATTTTTAGGCTAGTAAAGGTTCAATTAAATAAAAGGTTTTTTAGGAAAAAGGTATTAAAGCAAAACAATCTCTTTTTTGCCTCGGGTACAATCTCTAAGTCAATACAGGCAATTTGTAAATTATTTTGTGGTTAAAAAAAAAAACCGAAAGTAAAACAACTACAACAAATTTTATCTGAAATGGGATTATTGTCTTTCGTTGAGTGATGAAATTTCTTAAGTATTTTGATTTAAAGAAAATCACCAAATTAAACTGGTTCACAAACGTACATTACAATAAAGAGTCATAATGTAGGTATAATCCCCAAGTCTATTTACACTTTAAGTTTAATAAACGTTAACTAAAAATTTATATTCAATAACTTTATACTTGACAATATATAGGGTCTTCCAAAAGTAGTATCCAACCCACGCATACATACCCTTCAATCGGGATAACGAATCTAACTTCTGACACCACTTATGTCTGTGTGTCTTAATTTTTATACATGAGTGACGTGACCTATAGTTTAAGGTTGACTCCGAACGATAGACTTTGGTGAAACTTTTCATAGCGATTTTATTTACTCTTAGGGCCACTACTACAACTTGGCGTTAAAGTTGGGGTTAGTTAAACGTAACTTTAGCTAAAGTGAACTTTAAAGTCAGCTTTAACTTCTTTTCGTTATTACAACCTAATGATAAAATAATGTTAACTTTTTCAAAAATATGGCAGTGCCGGAGCAATGTCGATAACATTGCTCAATGAAACAATTTTTTATTGACGCAGTGGCAACCAAGGGCCTTTTTTTGTTGTTGTGTTTCCTCATCTTGTTTATATAATATGGCAAGTTCTAACATAAACTTAACTTTAAAAGTTAAAGCTAGGATGATCCTCCCTTTAGCTTAACGCTCAGTTCTACCTTATTCTGCACTTATAATAATGAAAAACAATTTATCGGCCCGTTAAAATCCTTCCTTTAGTTAACGTTAGTAATAATGGGCCTTAGAGAATTCTGCTAAGAGGAATTCTGCTAAGAGGAAGTCGCCGAAAAAAAATTTTTTTTTTCATATTTCGTTGTATTGAGGATATCGAGGCCTCACGTTTCCTACTAGACAACGGCGACCGTTAACGGCCATTTTATTGAAGTCAAATTAATTGTGATTTATTTAGTTTCTTTTGCCAAATCATTATGGACTATCGTTCACAAAACTCTTCGCATTGTAGAGGATAAATTCAAATTCGTTGACTCAGTAAACAGTCGAACAACTTCCGAACGTCGACGAAATGCAAAAAACGAAAAAATTTATGCGTGAAAGTGTGCAGCATAATCTGGCAGTTTATTTTCACACAAGCCCTCAGCCTATCGCAGACTACACCTTTGCGAATGTATCATTGAGACTGTACAAATCTTGGAATAAGTTATAACAATACTTGTTCCCCATGAAGCTCTATCCGTTGTGTATGCAGTAGCGTAATCCTGGAATATAATTTCTCTCCGCTTAGCTAAAGCAAGTAGAAGCAAACCGTCAGCAGATTTTCCAATTGTTGATAGTATAGGTTCCACTTTAAAATTTTACCTCAAGACAAACAAGTTACATTAAATGACTTTATTTTAATCCCAGCAAATAGGTCCCCAACTGTTCTAGACCCCTTTCAGAAAATACACATCCTTGTCTATGGTCGTTTATCTTCAGTTCCAAGGCCAGTAAAACTTTGTACTTGTGGAGGCCGGAATCACAATGCAAAATTCGCCAAGTTGTGGTCTGCGGAAGGCAAAGTTAGGTGAGTTGAATGTTCAAATATGTTCAACTCATATTAGTGAAAATAAAATTTTATGGAGGAAACAATATGCTTACCAAATTCATTCGGTTATAATGCGGCGGTGGTTGATATTCACAGTTGCTGATATCCAGATCACATGTCAGCAATGAGTATTCAGAAAGATGAGTAGATTCGAATCATACTCATAATTTCTCATACTTATATGCATTCCTACTTAAAACCGAAAACACGGGTGTGTATCAGATATCAAAAATGAGTATTCAAAAAGATGAGTAGTTTCGAATCATACTCATAATTTCTGATACTTATACGCATTCATACTTATTTTAATATCATACTCATACAACTCATATTCAAAGTTTGAAGTACTCATCGTACTCATATTTAATCATACGCATGATGTCGTTAATTTCGAATTTCCTTTACTCAACATTTACAAGAATCACAAATTAAGTATGATTCGCATACTAACACTACAATACGCACTAGAAGGTTGTGTGTTTGCTCTGCTTTCTGTCTCTCTTCTTCTTTCATCTTTTTTGTAAATGCAACAACAACTACGACTGTAAATTTTGATGAATGATTCGAATCACTCAAATCATTTATGAGTATTATAAGTATTTTTATAAAGTTATGCAACTAAATGAGTAGGCTTATGAATCAAACATATATCGAATGGTAATGAGTTTGATGTCAGCATTGTACTCATACTCATTGCAACCTGTACTTATAAATCAATGTTGTAGTGAGTACGAATGAATCAGAGTACTTGAATTTCAATACTCTTGACTCACTCCAAATTTCATGAGTGCTTATGAGTAGCCAAAAAACGATTCATTGCTGATCTCTGATACTGATCTTTTCATCAGTAATTTTTTGAAATGTTTTGATGGTCCATAATATCCTTTAAAATAATTCAAACCTCTTTACCTAATCTGAAATGTATTATTGTATGGAGCAAATATAAATTTTATGAACTTTTTTCAATAAAATATTGAAATTGCATAACAAATGAATTTATTTCACAAAAATAAAAGGAAATCATATTGCACGAACAAAACAAGAAAAGTAAAAAACATTTAATTATTGAAAAATGCAAATGATTTAAAACGATTACGATTACAGCATTTGTTATTAAACGTTTCTGATGGCAGATAAAATGCAATTAATCATGTTATTGAATGATAAATAAAAGTGGGAAAACAAGTGACTCAAAGGCTTGAAATAATAAGGAAGTCTTTTTTTGCGCTGGTGAAAAGGAAATGTTCAAAATCTGCATCAAACATGTAAAACTGTAACAGCAGCCGGTTTTATTTGATCAAATTTAACAAATCTAGTGGTTTTTCATTAAATTGGAGATATTAAGGCTTATACCGGTATATGTATATAAGTGTATTGGCTATGCATGTAAAACAAACCATAATTAATTTGAAACTTACGAAGGCGTTAATAAATATTTTGACAACGTAATCCCCTAACAAGTTTCTTTAATTTCAGTGGCAAACTGTTTCAAATCAAAATTTTTGTTTTTCAAATGCTAGAAATAGTATATTGAAGAAAACTGTATTCAGCTTAACGTTACATAGTTTGCCTGCATTTTTAGTTAATTAAACTGTAAAATGATATGAAATATTTTTAGAAAAACTAAATTTTTATGACACCTGCCTTCTAAGAATTTTACCCATTTCCACCTGAACATGTAATTAAATTCTTGCATCAAAGCATAGTTTTGTAACAACAAAATATTTGAAATATTCTCTAAGAAACAAGTTTTTCAACTTCAAAGAATTTCAAAATTATTTAAATCCACTCACATCCTATCAGAGTTAAAGAATTTTTGGAATTTTTTTTTTAATACAATTTTATGAACAAAAATATTTGAACTAAAATTATAAAATAAAATATTTGTCGAACGGAAAGAGTTAACGAACGTTTTAAATATTTTCTTAAGGCAACAAATAATTATGGTGTCATATAGAAAATATTTAAGTAATATTCACACTGCACTGTGGTACAAAGTCTGTCATTAGCGATAATTTGTTCTCATCGCCATCGAAATTGCAGAAATTTCATTATTAAACCCTTATTGTTATTGTGAAGCAATATTGTGTTGGCATATTAAACGTAGAGACAGGCTTCAAACCCCAGATCAAAACGAAAATATTGTTACGTTTTTACCTTTTTAAAAACGTTTAAAATATGAGTTCGTTGACTGCAAACAAAATAAAAATAAAGATGTGTTTAGTTTCAATTGACCTCTTTATTGTTCGCACTACTTTTGTGTGCCACCGTTTACAACTTGATGAATACAACAATAATTGCTTGTTCGCTATTCTTTTTTGCTTACAACGCAGATCTTTTCAATGGCGATCTTCAAACCACGACTGTTTTCTTCACAAGCAACGCGTCTTCACACAAGACTGACTGAATTCTTACAACTGGTTGCCTGCTTTGTCTGGCGTTTTTATGTATATGCCCACGTAATCAGTCTTATGAATGTTCTTGACATGCATGAGGGGATACCTTAGTACTACCACCATGTACTACCCTCAAATTGTAGAACGTATACTTAAATATCTCCTCCAAGCCTATTGCTCTGACTAATTTCTGGAGGTTTGTCGCTGTAAATAAAGACAACTTCCTGATATACACCCATGTCTTCCTTTCTCGAATGCATTAATGCTGCACAGGTTCAAAAAATGTCATCCGATGAGTCATTCTCATCGTCACAGAATCTGCATGTTTGGTTGCAGATACCCGACATTCGGAATAAGTCTAGCTTGAGTCTACAGTAACCTGTCAAAAGACCGGTTACCAAATTCTATCCTGCAAAATATGATGCTTGACTTAGGTTTTCTTTGATTGTAATTGCCTCAACAAAAGTTTTGATTGTCGCAAACCCACTTGTACTGAGAACAGTTCTGCTTATTTTTACTTTGCATTTCATTGAGCATAACTTTCCACACATTATCGAGTGGTCCATAAAACCTGTTCTTGCCTCATCAACCACGTGGAAGCCACTCTTCTCTTTGCTACTCTTTATCCGCCATTTCGTTAAGCATAGCTCTTCAAATATCTACCCCTTCACATAATATTTCTAGTCTCGTCAACTACGTAGAAGTTAACCTTCTCGTAAGCCTGTTTGCTTGCTCATTGCCGAGAATTCTCACATCACTTGGAATCCAGCATAGGGTAACGTCATTCGTCCAGTGGTTTCTCCAGACAATGCCATACTACCCTCGACTTAACATCATAAGAGGTCAGTGATCCGATCCTTATTGTCAGATTGTATTGCTATGTTCCGTCATTTGAACTTCCTAATCAAGATTAACTGATCACATCTTTCGATAACATAGAAAGATACCCTCGAGTTCACCTATGGTTTCGAAATATTTCTCTTTGAAACTAAAAATTCCTGTTCCTATCGGAATATCTGTTTTTGACCCATTTGCATGCCAGAGAATGGGTCCAAATGCTGCTTAAAGTTTCCTTCTTAACCCATCTGTATACCGAAAAATAGTCCCCAGATTCTGAATAAGATACATCCTCTTATTGGATAGAACTCTTAATAAGGGATATCCCTAAGTACAAACCATTACCTAAAAAAGAGAGAGGAAGGCTATTCTATATATTACTGGGATGTGAACTACGGTCCACTATTGCAGATGAGTAAAAAACCGCAAGCAAAAATTATTACCGAAATAGGAGATAGAAAGTCTGCAGTATATATTACTGGGACTATGAACTACGGTCCGCTGCAACACGCTAACCCTTGCGGATGTAGATGCATCCAGACGGCCCATCGGTGCCGGCTTTTTATGAGAGATATCCGCAAGTAAAAATCATTACCGAAAGAGGAGAGGAGTAGAGTGTCGTGTATATTACTGGCATATGAACCAGGGGTCAGCAATGAATCGTTTTTTCGCTACTCATATGTAGTCATGGAATTTTTAGTATGAGTGAGTCAACAGTATTGAAATTCAACTACTCTGATTCAGTCGTATTCACTACAATATTGATTACTTATAAATCAAGGTTGCAATAAGTATGAGTACAACGTTGACATCAAACTCATAACATTCGAAATATATTTGATTCATACGCCTACTCATTCAGATTCATAATTTTAGTAAAATACTTATAATACTCATAAATGATTCGAGTGATTCGAATAATTCATCAAAATTTACAGTCTTAATTGTTGTTGCATTTACAAAAAAAGAAGAAAGAAAAAACAAAGGTAGCAAACAAAGCAAACAGACAACCTTCTAATGAGTATTGAGATAGTGTGATTCTTGTAAACTTTGAGTAAAGGAGAGTCGAAATCAACAACATCATGCATATTGTTAAGTATGAGTACTATGAGTACTTCAAACTTTGAATATGAGTAGTATGAGTATGATATTAAAATAAGTATGAATGCGTATAAGTATCAGAAATTATGACTATGATTCGAATCTACCCATCTTTTTGAATACTCATTGCTGATCTCCGCTACGGTCCACATTCCAGAAACGCTAAGAAATATTATTCTGTAGTTTATAAGTATTACACATAGTTGTTACATATTATTTACCGTTTTCTTTTGCTATCGTCTCCACTGTGAACTACAGACTGTGTCGGTTATAAAATATCGAAAGAGTATAAATTAGCATGTGTTAAGTGTATTGTATGTACATACGTGTGTGTATGTGTATGTGTGTCTGTGTCTGCTTAGCACTGAGTAATTTAAATGTGAATTGAATTGTACTCTAAACAATAACTACTATGTCCCAATAACAACAACAGCAACAACAACAATAGCCAATGACAGTAATAATTCTCATACTCTCACTAATTTCGAATGTATTAGTAAATCGTAGTAAATATTATGCATGTGTTGTATTGTTTGTTTATTTTGCTGCTTTTTTTCACAATATCAAAACAATAATAACAAAAGCAATAACAACAATGAAGCGTAGCGAAAAAATTATACAAAAACACAACAAAAAACAAAATAAACCTGAAATATGGATGCCAAGTAAAGTCGTTTGCCTGAAACGGTGATCACCGTACCAGGCACGAAATTCAATGATTTTTTTCCTCTGTTTTTTTCATTTTTTTCTATATTGAATACAGCTACAAAAACAAAAACAGAAAAAAACACAGAAATACAAACGTACTACTATGTGACGACTAAACAACAATAATAAGAAAAAAATAAGCGACTCCATCATCATGTGCACAATGGTAGTTATACTGTATATACAGGCGCACATAAATATTTTGTTTATAAGAGACAAAATAATAAAAGAAATAACAACAACTACAATAACAACATGAAGTATGCAAAAAAAAAAATAAACGTAATGAACAAACGTAATTATTAACAACAACCACAAAGAGAAAATGTCTGTTATTGGCAAAGAACATTAAAATTGCACAGAAGAGAGTATATGCAGTAAAATCATGTAGAAGATCTCCACTCCTTAAATTACAGAGTTTTTCAAGTCCACATTCTCTTTTCAAAATCCAATTAGGAACACATTTACCGAAATACGTTTGAAAAGGCAAAAATAAAACAATGCATGTAAACAAACCCGCTTACAAATTATCGTACTGCTTAATATAACAACAAACACCAGCATAAAAAAATGGTAAACAAGTAAACAAAAATACACAAACAACACTACAATAACAAACTTAAACGACGATGTTTACATTTATAGAGATTTCGAGAAGGTGAAGTTATGAACGTTCGCCTTCATGTGATTAATACTGGCGTCCACAAAAATCTTTCGTGTGGCTGACATGATGTCTAGTGACCTTAATTTTTGATCCGACATTTAAGCATTTAAGCAAGTATGCTTTGGGTACAGTGTCTGTTATTATAAGTTCCTTAAGATGGATTCTAGTTATTTAATGCCATCCGAATTTATATAAACTATGAGATTTCTATAGTTACTTAACTGGTCTTTATAACTCTTTAGTCAGGATTACAACCTAACTTGTCACACTACCAATGTTATGGTATGTTAATTTTATATCGGAATGGTGGACCTAGAGTTTGACGTTGCCTCCAAACGACAGATATCATAAAATTTGCATCGCAATTTTATTTAGTCTCGAAGTTTTTGCCAGAAGACTGCTAAGAGAGGAAGTCCCCAACAGAAATATTGTTTTCATATTTCGTTTTATTAAGGATATCTTAGCTGGTATTTGAACCAAGGGATCTTGTCAAATAAGCCAACACTCTGCCTACTAGACTACGACAACTTCGTGAAGCCACTCTATACAAGTGGGTTAATTATTCCATAACGCTTGTATGAGATTGAGATTGATTGTCCTTTCATATGGTCGGCGAAATATTGCCTATGACCTCTTAGAGATCCTAACTTTTTAGCAATCTAGTCACATCGTTACCGCCAGTAAATACAAATATATCCAATATATCTTAATAATGAAATTCAAACGTTTGCTTTCAATTTCTTTGGACAAATATTCAATCTGTTGAACATACTACTTACTTGGTTCTTACAACCCTTTAGCCGGGATTACAACCTAGCTTCTTGCACTGCTTCTGTTGTTTGTGGTAATTATACATATACATACATACATAAGCGTCGTAACCAGAGATCAGCAATGAGTATTTAAAAATGTGTGTAGATTCGAATCATACTCATAATTTCTGATACTTATACGCATTCATACTTATTTCAATATCATACTCATACTACTCATATTCAAAGTTTGAAGCACTGACCGTACTCATACTTAACAATACGCATGATGTTGTTGATTTCGACTCTTGATGACTCAACATTTATAAGGATCACAAAATAAGTATGATTCGCGTACGAACACTTCAAATACTCACTAGAAGGTTGTGTGTTTGCTCTGTTTACTGGTCTGTATTTTTTGCTTATGTGTCATTTTTTCTTTTCTTGTAAAGGCGACAACCACTAAGACTGTAAATTTTGATGAATTATTCGAGTCACTCGAATCATTTATGAGTATTAAAAGCATTTTTCTAAATTTATGAATCTGAATGAGTAGGCATATAAATTAAAAATATTTCGAATGTTATGAGTTTGATGTCAACGTTGTACTCATACTCATTGCAACCAGTAATTATAAATCAGTGTTGCAGTGAGTACGAATGAATCAGAGTAGCTGAATTTCAATACTGGTGACTCACTTATATTCAAAATTTCATAAGTACTTATGAGTAGCAAAAAAACAATTCTTTGCTGATCTCTGTTGGGAACCTACAGTCTAACATCAACTGTGAATGACAGATTTTAAGAAACTTTTCGTGGCAATCTTAGTTTATTCGCCATATATTTGTCAAAAGACTGTTGAGTGTACATTGCCGAATGAACTATTTTTCCATGTTTCATTTCACTGAAGGTGTCTTTGCTGGGTTTTAAACTACACTATCTTCTACACTATGGCGGCTGAACTAATTTTATATAGAAAAACCTGTCAACAGGGAAATTGGAAGTCGAAAAACCCTGTAGCAAAAAAAAAATTATTTTTAAAAATATTTAAAATGTAATCAAAAGTCTACAATGTTAAAAAAAATTCTTAAAATTTTTAATTTTTATAACAATAATTTTATTAACTTGTTTATTTGAAATCTCATATATTTATATGTATGTATGTATTTATGTACATAAAATTGTAGGTTTAAACTCAGATTGACTGTTTTTCTCTTTGAATTAAAATTTGTCTCATAATTTACAGTATGAGCCATAACACATGCCTGGACTTGTAGTTAATCAAATGTACTTCAATATTTACATACATACCGATAACGATATATCGATACTTATATCTATATATCAGTTTCAAACACCCTGGTTGGTTGCAGATATGTGAAGACATAGCTCTTCTTCCTTGCTGTTTCAATGGCAATATCGTACCTTTGCTTTCTTAAGGTACAGCTTACTCATTTCGCTTTTAATTTACTTATATCTTGTCTGATTAGCTTTCGTTTACTTAGGCATTTGGTATTCCGCATTTGGTATTCCATTAGGGCAGGATATCTCTCAGAATTCAGAACCATTTATTCTTCATAGATATTATATATGAAGACTTGCAATGACTTCAACTCTATTAAGGTTTCATGTCTCCATGCCTATATGTATCGTATCTCACCACCGTGAATCGTGGTGTATCGTATCTTCAGATGAACTGAGAGCGTCACTTAATATTTAAAGTTTAAAAGAAATGCAAAGAGTTTTCTTAAATCGTTGAGGAGAGTCAAGCAAGTGCAGCATAATAAAGACCCAAAAGTCTGAAGCTAGAATTAAACTGTAGTCGCTGTAGTCTAGTATATAGTGTGTTGGCTCATTAGATGTGGGGCCATGGTTCAAACCGCGAAATATAAAAAATACTTCTTTGGCGACTGCTCCTCTGAGAGTAAAATAAAATTGCCATGAAAACTTTTTTAGAAATCTGTCATTCGGAGTCGCCTTTAAACTGTAGGTCTCGCTATGCCATGTATAAAACTAACACACACAACATAAGTGACGTAAGAAGCTAGGTTGTAATCTTGGCTAAGGGAATGTAATGACTAATTATGTATGTATCTATGTAATTATATTATATATTAAATATCCAAAACGATATTTGTAAGCAGATTACTTGGTGATTTATGGTATCCAATACCCTTTCGAAGTCAATAAATCCAAAACCAATTGGCGTCCTCAAAACTATATGTTCGCATGCATTTTTTTGTTCCACCCTGTAATTTAATCTATGCATAGTAATAACTAAACTTCATTACAATTTTTATTTAGTAATAAAAAAACATCATTAATAGTATCATTTCCATAATGATTATCATAATGAAGTTTCGTTGAAAATGAAGAGAGAGAAAAATATTTAAATTAAAATGCCGCCAAGCGAAACGACTAGAAAAGTCAGACATGGATACATAAAACGACACAACAAAATACAATGCAACACAGTATGATACTATCGTCGAAATAAAATTAAGTGTAATACAGTCGGTCAAACCTGTTTATGTGATATTTTTAAACTAGAAACCAATTCAAGCTTAATGCGAAAATTTTTTTTGAATTTCAGTTGATTAGTCCTTCGAATTGCATTGCTCTTGATTTTATGATGGAACATAATTACGGCTACATTGCTATAAAATGCATTGTATGAATGATTCACTTACATTCGACTACAGTCAACTCTCCATATACTATGTTCAGATATGCACTTTTATTGAGTCAATATTCGGTTTATTGAGTACAATATTTTAAGTGTTCAGACATAATAATATACACAGTTCAGCTGCTTATTCAATATTCATTTGGCAGCTGGTAAACACAACAGCTGGTAGTTTCAACAAAATTTTTTTTTTTTTGTTTTTTTTTTGTTTTGCTTTTTTTGTTTGTCGTTGTTGACATTTGAGTTGTCAAATAACATCAGAAAGTGTTCGGTTAATTGTAATATGCTCACTAAACATACTTATGACAGTGCTGCATTTTAAGTTTTACTCAATATTATAACAATTTGCGTATTTATTGCGCAATAATTAATTGAAACTTTATATGAAATATTGAGCTCAATAATGGCTTTTATTGCGATTTACACATTATTACTGTTTACACCACTTACATTCAGCCGAAAATGTTTGAGTCGGTGCCTCAAAGTCTCTTCTGAATCTTCTACACACGCACAAGAGAGGGCGGCAGTGATTATTAAAAGAAGTTTAGACGCTCACGCAAGTTATACGAAATGTCAAGTTTTTATGAAAACTTAATATGCAATGAGAGCGTCAGAAAATGAAAAATATACATATATAATGTCGAAAGACAGTCGTATGGCATTCGTAATACTTTAAAATTTTTCAAAAAACATCACACACTTCGTTGGATCAGAATAGCACTACTTTTGCTTTTATTTTTCTAATCGAGTAATCACATGTAGTTGCCGTACTTTAGTAGATAGTTTGTTTGGAGCTTATGAGACATGCGGTCACGGTTCAAGCACCACGTAAGACAACTCCAATAAAACGAAACATGGAGAAATATTTCTTCTGAGACTTGCTCTCTGAGAGTGAGTAACAAATTGCCCTGAAAAGTTTTTAAAAAATGTAACGTCCGGTCTCGTCACTCATGTAAAAAATTGATTCACACAACATAAATGGTGTGATGAGCTAAGTTGTAATCTAGACTGAAGGGTTGTAGTAGTCAATTATGCATTTATGTATGTATGTAATCTCAAATGTGTCGTAAGGTTTTTACTTTCATTTTTGAAATACGTATGGAATTCTGTAATATTTTCTCAATTACTTTACATACGTACGTGAACCTTTATCGGGAAAATGTATGTATAATGTTAGCAAAACATGTAACTCCACTGATTGATTCGATCAATTCATTTCCAATGTGGCTTGTGTTACCCTATTTTACCGCTACTTCAGTGGAATAAGTTCGAGGGAAAAAAGAAATTGTTTTCGGAAATCGCATATCTTTACGTAATACATCTAAGACACCATCCGTTTTTGGTTTAATGGCCATAAAATCGCATAACATATCATATCATATCATCAGTAAGTTGCATAAATATATTGTAGAAGTATGTTGCATAGGTATGTTGCAGAATTGTGCTGCAGAAATATGTTGAAAAGGTATGTTGCATAAGTATCTTGTTAACGTAAGTTGTAGTAGTATGTTGCTGAGGTATGTTGCAGAAGTATGTTGCAAAAATATGTTATAGAGATATGTTGCAAATGTATGTTGTAGACAAATGTTGAACAAGGTATGTTGCATAGGTATGTTGCAGAAGTATGTTGCAAAAGTATGTTGGTTAAGTATGTTGAAAAGGTATGTTGCTTAAGTATGTTGCAGAAGTATGTTGTAAAAGTGTGTTTTAAGAGTATGTTGCAAATGTATCTTCGCAGTTGTATGTTGCTAATGTATGTTGGAGAAGTATGGTGAAAAGGTATGTTGTAGTAGTATGTTGTAAAGGTATGTTTGCTGAAGTATGTTGTTAATGTATGTTGCAGAAGTAATTTGCATTAGTATATTCCAATAATATGGTGTGGAAGTATGTTGCAGAAATATGTTGTAGAGGTATGTTGCAAAGATATGTTGTAGACGTATATTGCTGAAGTACGCTGTATAGGGTATGTTGCAGAGGTATTCTAAGGTATGTTGCAGAAATATGTCGCTGAAGTATATTGTAGTAGTATACTGCAAAGGTATGTTGTAGAAGTATGTCGCTAAGGTATGTTGCAGTTGTATGTTTCAGAAATATGTTGCAGAAGTCTTTCCTGTCACTTATAACATAAATTGATTCAAAATAATCTCTTGAACAATTTATTTTCCTGTTTCCTAACCGATGCTCTGCAGAAATATCATCTTGTGAGTACGACTTCCAAAGGCAAAAAAAGCATTAATAGAAGTCTTAAAGTAGCGCATATGGATTTTATATGAACCTGCCCAATTCGGTTTTAAAGTAACTAAGGAATTGGATCACAGTTCGATAGGCGTAAAGTCCACCTGCTCCGTATTGGCTGTGATCAATCATTAGTTGTAGTTTTTATTTGTAAAACATTTTAATATTGTTCGGAGTCAACTTCAAACTGTAGGTCACGCCACTCATAGATAAAACTAACATATACAACATGGGTGGTATGAGAAGCTGGGCTGTAGTTCTGAATAAATGGTTGTAAGTGAGGTACTGCACTAAATCTTGGTTTAGTCGATTTCATCGATATTTGAATTTGTTTTTCATTTTCTTTATTTTGAAAACTTGTTTTTGAATTCTACAATATTTCTCTTTCACTCTCTATTATTTTAACCTCAAATAGCAACAGTTGCAGCAGAACTTTGCATGATCAGACCACAAATACAAAACTCAGTAATTAAACAATATGCAGGAATGTACACGATAAAGGCCCTGTATATGGTAGTATTTATTTCCAAAAAACTTTTTGGCCCATGCTGCAAATAAAAGCTTGGCCATCTGCCAGTTGTAATCACAGTGTAACAACCAATTTGAAATCAAGAAAGTTACAACGAAAACATTATAGAAAAATAATAATAATAATGGCATGTACATACGTTAGATATTGCTGTATTTGTTGTTGTATGTGTTGTTGCAGTATTGCTGTATAAATTGTAATGTTGCATACAGAGAAAAACAAAAAAGACTTTGTTCAGACATACAACATTAAAACGTTGTGATGTTTGGTTTTTGTACTCAACTGTTGGCTGATGATACTTGGCTTGGCCTGGCTATGGTTTTGCTAGCGCTGGTTTACTGGTTACTCGGATGCAATGTAGTCGTTTGAATTGTTTGTCATTTGTTTTGTTTTATAAGTTTATTGCTGTTGTTTTGGTTGTTGTTGTTAGTGTTGGCATTGCTGGCTTAGTAATATTATGTACCAAAAGCCGGTTGTTAATAGCGGCTATGCAACATGCGCCATTTGTTGTTGCTGCGGTATACCATACTTATGCATGTATGTATGTATGCATGCGTGCAAGTGTATTAAAGCTTATTTGCTGTGAAAATGAATACTTTCAAGCCAAGTCTATTATTTTTTGCCTTTTTTTCAAATTAAACGGGAAATGGGCGTCACTGGTCGTTGTTTTTCTCATTTTTGTTTAGCATTTATTAACAAATTCTTTGTGAATTTTAATCAAATACTTGTTAGTATTTGTTGTTCTTGTTTTCTATTTTCCAACATTAGAAGTTATTGTAATTATTGGCAACAGAAACAACAACAACAACAAAAATATGTGCAACCATTTTTGTTTTTTATGTGAACTGGTATTTAAATATGTCGTGATTGGAAAATATGTGGCAACAAGAGATCTGCAACAATAAACCTCAATAGCAGAAAAACTTTAAGGAAAACTAAAACAAAAAGTGTAAAGAAAAACATAATTAGAGAGTTTAAGAAAAACTTTTAAATTAAAAACATTTAGTTTTTGCAGGAGATTAAAAAAGTTCGACAACTTTCTCAAAAACAGTTAGAAGTATAATTCTAAAAACATGAGCTCGTAAATTGCAAATAAAATAAAAATAAATTTGTGTTTAATTTTAATGAAAATTCTTTATTATTCATACAATTCTGTGTGTCACTGTTCACAACTTGATGTAAACAACAACAATTGCTTTTCTTTGTTATTCCTCTGTTTATACCCTTTACATAAACAATAACAATTACTAGATAATTATTTAACAGATCTTTGTAACGAAGATCTTCAAACCACTATAACTCTTCAAACACTCTGCCTCTTCACACAGGACTGACTGAACTTCACTCACTCACTCGCCTGCTTTGCCTTGCCTTTTATGCGGCAACGTAAACAGTCTGATGAATGTTCTTGAGAGCGAATGTTCATGACTACGTCTTCTCGAAATCTCTATAAATGTAAACATAGTAGTTGTCATTATTGTTGTTCGTGTATTTTGTTTACATTTATTCTTGTAGTGTTGTTTGCGGATTTTTGTTTACTTGTTTACCATTTTTAGATGCTGGTGTTTGTTGTTACATTAAGCGCTCCAATAATTTGTAAACAGATTTGTTTACTGCATTGTTTTGTTTTAGTAGCTTTTGTTTATAATTTGAATGTTAAGCGATGTAAAAGCAAAACACCAGTATCTAGATTTTTCAATTTCGTAATGATATGAATACATTCAGATTCTTATTCTGTATAATAAAATATAGTAATCACTCGATTAACGTCAGGATTGGTTTCACTCATCAAAGGCCTAAATGAAATCAGTCAATTCTCTATGTCCGTCTCGATATCAGAAGTTCCTTTGTCTTCACAAAGAAAGTTCATCGCTTAAGTGAAAATAATCAGCAATCTTCTGCAGCACAACATTAGCATTCATGTTAAAGAAATTAGCAAAACCATGTGCCCGAAAATTCTACTATCTGATCCAAGTTTTTTTAAGAATTTCTCACTGCCGACACTGATAGCTCCTTAAAATATTCTTTTACATTTTTAATTGCTTGCATTATTTGGGTTGTAAAACCTGTGTTGCCTTACAATTTTTGCCTTTAAAAATAATTAAGTTGAAAATAATCGCTCATGTTGTTTAAATTTATGTAATAGGCCTGAGGCAATATTGATTATATGCAATTCTTTTTGCTACAAAATATTTGTTTTACAATATTTCTCAATTTCCTAAAAAAAAATTTTCCTTGAAACAATTATTAAATAACTTGAAAGTATTTCAAGCCTTTAATTAAACGTTTACACATGAGACAGTTTGTCTTTCGAAGCCTTTTTTATACCTCTCGGTATTCCGGACTTCTACAATATATATTTGTCCCCAAACAATATTGTGAGCCTATATTTTGAAATCTTTGGTCTCTGCTCTTCTGATATAAGTATCCTGTTGGTCATTTGTTTATATATATCTTGCTAAATGATATACTCCCCCATCAATTATTTGTTTTAATTTTTTGGAGAAATTAATGTCTTTACCGTCCGGAATTGTAGATTCTCCTACAATTATTATGTTATGAAGTTCACATTTTTTTTTTAGATCATTCTCCACTGGCGTTAAAACAATCGTTAATGCGAGATATCGACAAATTTACTATAGAAAATGTAAGTCATCGATACTTGTGCTATATAAAATGGAAGTCATCGATAAATTTATTATAAAATATTATAGTTATTGACAAATTTGTAACGCAAAGTAAATCGAATATCGACATAAATTGAAGTGAGAAGAAAGAAAAGATTTGAAGACATAAGCGAGATAACGTTAATCGAAGGAAATCTGTAATCAAATTCATCTGTAGATTGCTCTGAAATTTGATAACTCTACTGGGTAATGTCGCCTGTTTTCTTTTCTTTTAGCTTCTTGATACCTATCGATATCAACCAGAGATCAGCAATGAATAGTTTTTTCGCTACTCATAAGCACTCATGAAATTTTGAGTATAAGTGAGTCAACAACATTGTAATTCAACAAATCTGATTCATTTGTACTCACTACAACACTGAGTATGAGTATAACGTTGACATCCAACTCAAAACATTCAAAATATGTTTGATTCATAAGCCTAATCATTCATAAATTCATAAATTTAGAAAAATGCTTAAAATACTCATTTATTGTTGCATTTACAGAAAAAGGAAAAAGACACATAAGCAAAGAAGACAGAGCAGCAAGCAGAGCAGACATCATGCTCATTTTTATCATGTAAATGTTGAGTCATGAAGAGTCGAAATCAACAACATCATTCGTATTGTTAAGTATGATTACGATGAGTAATTCAAACTTTGAATATGAGTAGAGGTTCCATGATATTAAAATAAGTATAAATGCGTATAAGTATCGCAAATTATGAGTATGATTCGATTCTACTCATCTTTTTGAAAACTCTCTCTTACAAATTTCAAACAATATTAAACATAAATGCTTATAATCATATGCACTGACGTTAAATCAAATATTCCTTAAAGTAAATTTGATATTTATTTTGATCGTTTTATTTTTATGCCTTTGTCGTTGTTTTTATTGTTGTTGTTTTATTGTATATACATATATGTATGTATTGCATATGTATGTATGCAATGTATCTTATGATAATAAAAAAAAGCATAATAAGCTGTTAAAAGCCTCTAGCAAAACTACCACTTTCCTATAAGTTAATGTTGCTGCGTAGTTCTAATGAAACTACAACGTAAGAGAGAAAGCAGTGAAGCTAAATATTGTAAATATGCTGTGCTCATAATTTGTTTTTGTTTACAAAATATCTGTAAAATTTTCCTGTTTTTATTTTCTCATTATGAAAATATTTTGACACTTTCGTTAAACAGTTGCAGGGTAAATTATTTACGAAATAACTTCTTATCCTGGGGGATAACAAACAAACTACCTTTAGAATTTTTTGCAAAAAAAGTATACAAAAAGGGATTATATATGTAAATACATAATATTATTATATGCAATATATTATGTATGCATAATATTATTATATACAATATATATACATATGTATATACAAATGTATATGCGATATGTATAATATAATATTAATATTAAGGAATTTCTAGATTCAACACTGTAGTTCCTTTATACAAAGTTACATGAGTAGGATTAATATTCATGCTGAAGCTCTTTTCAAAATAAATAATTAAATACAGTAGAGAATAATATGGTAGTTAAATAAAAATAAAACAGTAGAGTTTATCTATAACAACCATTAGATAGATAGACGTACACGTACATGAGATATGTTTGTTGTTTTTATTCTCTTTTATTAGCTTTCGATGTAATATTAAGGACTACAATTAATTTTTGTTAATTTATTTCGGGTCATCCAACAGGGACTCTTGAACTTTTACAGTCGATAAGGGCTATCTTATTGAACCTACAACTCTCAAATCAGTTGTTTGCAAAATCGGAACGAACAAGTATAGACATTCTGGTCGTGTACATACATACATACATAATTGGCCATTGCAACCCTTCAGTCAGGATTACGGTCTAGCTTCTCACACCACTCAAGTTGTGTGCCTTATTTTATACTTGAGTGGCGGGATTTACAGTTTAACGTCGACTCCCAAGGACAGATTTTTGAGAAACTTTTTCATGGCAGATTTATTTACTCTCAGAGTTTTTGCCAGAAATCTGCTGAGAGGGAGCCGCTAAAGATTTTTTTTTTTCCATATTTCGTTTTGATGCCTGGTCTGGGGCTCGAACTGGGCCTTTACGTCTAATAAGCGAACACACTACCTACTAGACTACGGCGACTACCTAAATTGTGGCCGTGTGTGTTCGCTGAATGTGCTCTAGAGCAGTTGAAGAGTGACCCTAATTTTCATCGAAAAATCACTTACAACGATGAGGCCCATTTCTGGCAGAATGGAACAAACAAATGTTTGAAATTTTGAACGATAGCAATCTGCATGAGATCCAAGAGCGTTCAAAGCATTCCGAAAAAGTCACTGTTTGATACGGACGACGTTAGTCAGTAACTGTCAAGGGGGAGCGAGCACCATAGGTCGCTGATTAGTAACTTCTTTTGGTCTACATTAGTTGATAAACATAGCAACGACAAATGGTTTTACAGAACGGCGCCGCTGAACTCATGCTACTGAGCTCATGCCGTAGTAAATATTCTGTACGAGCAATGTGAGCCCATGGTCATCTCATGTTGAGGCGATGTGAACTGACCACAAACATTTTTCGATTTGACGCCTTTAAATTCTTTTTATGGAGTTTCATAAATCGCATCCTCCACAATCCACAGCGATAACAAAAGACTAAGTAACCCAAGCCATCTAAGAGCTGTATGAAAAGTTTAACGTACTTATGTCAATTAATATTTCTTAGCGTGGAACATTCTTGAATACAATGTTTTGTAAGGTTTGCCAAACGAAATTTCTTGCAAATCTTTGAGCCTTAAATTCAAAATTCGGATTTGGAACCAGTCTCCAACACCACATATCTCGTACATGTAATTTTATACATGATGGCGGCACATACAATTTAAAATCGAATCCGCACGACAGGTTTTTGAGAAAATATTTCGTCGAAACTTCATTCACCCTCAGAGTTATGGCGAAAACTCTGTTGAGAGGAAGCCACAGATAAAATATTTTTTAATATTTCGTTTCGTTCGAGATGTCTGAGCTAGAGTTTGAAACGTGGCCTTACGTCTAATAAGCCTACGTTTCTTTCGTTACTAGGTTTCTAATAAAAAAATTATGTTCAGCGACGAGGCTCATCTAAATAAAAGGTCCGCCAGTGCTTATTTCGCGAATGGTAACACTTAGCTCATGTCTGATTTGACAGATAATTAGTTTTACGCTGAACGAATATGGTTGTGTATACGCTTGAACGCTTGGGCCTGCGATCGACTTACAGAAGATGCCGATTTTGGCAAAAAAAAAAATTATCTTTTCAGATGAAGCTCATTTTGATCTTGGCGGGTATGTAAACAAGCAAAATTGTCGCATTTGGGGCACAGAAAAACCGCACGCATACATTGAAAAACCAACGCACCCAAAACGAGTCACTGTTTGGTGTAGATTTTGGTCCAGAAGCATAATTGGGCCATTTTTGTTTCGAAAATGAGCAAGGAGTGGTCGTTACAGTCAATGGCGATCGTTATCGGGCCATGTTGAACGAATTTTTTTTCACAAAAATTGAAGAGGAGGATATTGGCAACATTTGGTTTCAACCGGACGGCGTTACGTGCCACACAGCCGAAGATACACTCGATGTTTTGCGCCCTGTTTTTGAAGATCGCATTATCAGCCGCAGAGCTGATGTCCATTGGCCACCTCGGAGCTGCGATTTGACACCGTTGGGGTATTATATGTGGTGTGCGGTCAAAGATAAGTTTTACGCCGACAAGCCAGAGACAATTGACGCTTTAAAGGATAATATTCGTGAAGAAATAGGTGAAATACAGCTGCGCACAATCGATAATGTGCTTAAAAATTGGACCGATCGTATAGGCTACTGCATGGCCAGCCGAGGCAGCCATTTAAATGAAATTATTTTCCATTATTAACCGGAAGGATTGTACTTTCAAATAAAAAAAGAAATTTGAGATAATATTCAGCATTTTGACTCAACACTACTATTGTTTGTGACCATATGTCATGTCTCTCAGTGGATCCCTCTTATAGGAAGCCATCCAGTATGTATAAATGTCAATAGATGACAAAGTATAATCTCTTGTAGAATGCATTGCTATTGATCAATCTAGTCACAATTACTGCTATCATTACAACTGTCATTGATGAGAGATCAGCTGAAATGCTTGAAAAATTATGCTAAATTTTGAACTCCCGCGGACAATATTGTGCCGCAATAAGTTTTAAAAATAAAATAAGAGGGTTTTGTTTATCACCTTCTTTAGAAAAGTTCTTGGTGCTTTTCAATTTCAAATCCCAAACGATTTAAAAAATCACCCTTTACAAGCAACAAAATGTACGTGGCGGTGTACAGTTTTATCGAGCTTAACTGACTATAAAGTTTTTTTATTCTTTCTTTATTATAAAAACAAAAACCAGAAAGCTTCGAAACAATATTTTAATATTCAACACACATATTTAGCCATGAAAATTAAACAAACTTACTTACATACATACATATATTTGAGTATGAACGAATGCCTGAATGAATGGATGAATCAATCTAAAACACATACAAATTCAAAACGACAAAACAACGCACTGACAAACTAAACGACAGATGAAAAAATATAAAAAAAAGAAAAATGTTTACATTTACATTTTGTACAGTCTGTGTAAAAACCTCAGCAATGTCTATGTCACCTCAGACTATCGACCTAACCATCAGTTTCACCGGCTGACAGGCAAACAACGGATGAAACCGGTGCTTAAATATGTATGTAATATGTATATATATTATTATAATAAAGCTATATTATTATTATTATTTAAAATACAATATGGATGCCAATGTATCCAGAAATGTTTGAAAAAAAGAATTGAAAAATAAATAATTTTTTCATAATTTTTGCTAAAAGTTTAAGCGTTCAAATATGAATTCTACACAAAGAAGAAGGTACTTAAGGAGTCTGAATAACATTTTAATGTTAAAGTTTTATGTGACAGAAATTTGACTGAAATTAAAAGAGAAAAAATTACTTATTTTCCAATATTAAGAAAATACAAAAACATGAAGTCTTGCAATACGTACTTACAAACATAGTAAGTTATTACAACTTTAGTCAGGATTTCGACCTAGCTTCTCACACTACTTATGTACCGTGTGTTAATTATCTCGTTTTTTTCGCTACTCATAAGTACTCAAGAAATTTTGGGTATGAGTGAGTCAACAGTGTTGAAATTCAACTACTCTGATTCATTCGTACTCACCACAACATTAATTTATATGTAAGTACAGGTTGCAATGAGTATGAGTATAATGTTGACGTCAAACTCATAACATTCGAAATATGTTCGATTCATACGCCTACCCATTCAGATTTATACCTTTAGAAAAATACTTATAATACTCATAAATGATTTGAGTGATTCGTATCATTCATTAAAATTTACAGTCTCAGTTGTTGTTGCATTTACAAAAAAAGAAAAAGAAAAAACAAGCAAACAAAGCAAACACACAACCTTCTAGTGAGTATTGAAGTGTTCGTACTCGAATCATACTTATTTTGTGAATACTTGTAAATGTTGAGCAAAGGAGAGTCGAAATCAACAACATCATGCGTATTGTTAAGAATGAGTTCTATAAGTACTTCAAACTTTGAATATGAGTAGTATGAGTATGATATTAAAAAAAAAGTATAAGAAATTATGAGTATGATTCCAAACTACTCATCTTTTTTAACACTCATTGTTGATCGATGTTTCGATGTTGCACAGTACAATATTGTAGTCGACGTAGTCTACTAGTTATGAGTTGGCTTATTAGACGCGGGGCCACGGATCACACACCAAGTCACACATCTCCAACAAAACGAAATAAAAAAAGAATATTTCCTCGGCGACTACCACTCAGCAGATTTCTGGTAAAAACTCTTCGAAGTGGAGTCCGTCTGGCCATTTGGCCTCTTTATATCAATATCCGCTTTCGGATTGTGCAACAATATCTGAGAAGGTGTTCAAACATTCATTCGAATTAGGTCATCCAAGTCAAATTTCTTAGATTTTAGCAAGGCATCAGTGTAACTGGCAATGCTATTCCAATTTTCCTCTCTGCTCAGAAGTACATCGCAGAAGTTTTAAACAGTACCGACGCCGATTTTGTCCTCAAGATTCCGTCTTTCTAAACTCCATCTCCTACAATAAAGGAAAGTGTGTTCCATATCATCAATCTGTGCATCATCGTGGTCGTGGTTTTAAGCAGATATTTACAAAAATAACCGTGTCCGGATAACAGTTGTGTTAAATAGTAATTTACCTCATCAAATTTCCTCTCCATCCATCGGGTAATATCTAGGAGAATTTTTGCCGTCCATCTACGAATTGGTTGGTTCCATTTCTCTTGCCAGTGTTGTATAGTCTGCTTTCTGGCGTCGTCGACATTTAATGTCTCTCCGTGCAAGTTTTTAGTCTCTCACACTCTCTTGCGCTCGCTTGCCTGTAGACCTATAGGTATTACACCACTGATTACTAATATCGCTGACTTAGATACAGTCCTATATGCCAATGCCACCCCAAGTGCAGCGGTTCGTTCTACCGATGATACAATTTTATTTCTACATTCCACCTTCAATGCATCTGCCCAGACCTCACTGCCGTAAAGCAGAATACTGCCATCATCAATCTGCGTCTGCTCTGTACAGGACCACCAATATTGGCCATAATCTTACCAAGTAAGGTGACCTTAGCGGCTTTGGTTGCAGCGTGTTGCATCTGAGCCCAGAACGTCTGTTTAGGGTCTAGTCGAATGCCAAGACAGTTTTCTGACAACTTTCTACGTCGTCAAATCACTCATGTATAAAATTAACAAACACAATATAAGTGGTGGGGAAGCTAGGTCGTAGTACTGACTGAAGTGTTGTCATAACCTATTATGCGTGTACATGCGTATGTTTAATACAACATGTTTTTGATATAATTGACTGCGTTACATGAGAGACAACTGTATTCATCAATAAGGTTTAGATTTTTTTTTTTTGTTTTCATTTGATGAAACAGATGCGCATTGCATAAAGGCAGACAAACATACTCTTCTTTCCTACTGTCAATGTATGCCATTCCTAATACTCATCAATATAAATGACGTCTTTAAGTTGCAAAAGATGGAAGGCAATACTAGAGGCCATATCATCCTACTTTGTTTAATTGAGTCTGGCATTCAATGGTGCCATTTTGTGTTATATTTCGGTATTAGATTGTATTTAAGTCTAAGCATTTTGGTGTCTTTATTTGTTTGTACCAATAGCTGATGCAGTTGAATGATTAGTTGGGAGATTTTTTTCTTCTCCTCTTTTCATAGATATGACTGAGGCAATCAAGAGCGTTTTGTTCACAGCACACATACGTAGAAGATATGTACCAGTTACAAGGTGACACTTTTAATTCTTTACACTACAGTAAAGAATTTAAAATTAACTGTATAAAAACAGGCAGCAAAAGTAGAAAAATCTATAAAATTCCAGTTCAATTGTAATTTTTGTTTTTTTCCAATCTAAGTTGACTTTAAGAGCCACTGAATTTGGTCATTTCATTGCATTTTGAATGCAAGTTAAACAATAAATTTTCGCTGAAGCATCGTTAATGTCTATGAGTGTTATTTTTAGTACTTTTAATTGGGGTTTTCCAACAGCATCTACAGCATCTGCATCATCATCATTGTTAACATTTCAAACTTTAACGATAAACTAGCTGGAAACTTTCATAGAAAACAAATGTTTTTCTTGTTTTTGTTTCTATTTTTGATTGATTTATTATCCATTCTAAAGAAACAATAAAAATAAAGAGATTTTTTTATAATTGATGGCATAATAAAAACAAATATAATTAAGCGAAATTTAATTTACAAATACATATACATGTATTTATATGTATACATATAAATATATACATATGTATCTTCATTAGAAATATCCAAATACCATTAGAAAGGAAATTAAATTTTAAGTGATTTAAAATTAAAATTTTTAAGTGTGCTTTTTATGACAGAGAAACTGAAATTCCTTTACTTTTTAATTCAAACCCTAATTAACAATCGCGAAATTTCCATTGGAATGTGAAGAGTAATGGTAATATAAAAAACAATTTTTTTCATGGCACTGACCATTCCTGCCTACACATTTTTTCATCTTCAGGCATCTTTGTGGATTTCATGCCAATAAAATTGTTCATCTTTTACCAAACCAAAGCCAATTAGTCATCAAATTTTCGACTTACATACATATATACATAATTGCTCATTATAACCCTTCAGTCAGGATTTCAAACTAGCTTCTCACATCACTTATGTTGTGTGTGTTAATATTTTATGCATATGTAAGTTCCAGAACCTACAGTTTAAACTGGATATCGAACTACAGATTTTTTGAGAAACTTTTCATAGCAAAATTTCTTTACTCTCAGAGAGTAAGTCCCCGAAGTAATTTCATTTATTTTTCATACATCGTTTTGTTGGATATATCTGACCCGGGGTTTGAACCCCGGCCTTACGTCTAATAAGCCAACAATCTACCTAATTGACTACGGCGACTTCAAGGTTGTAACAAATTTATTTGCAATAAATCGACTCTAGAGCATACTGTATGGCAAGCTATGACTCCAATTCTTATACGAGATATATGCAAACAACGATGCTTAGTCAACATTTTCCACACATAACAACTCTCATGTATGGATCGGTGACTCGAAGTCTATTTGGGGGCTTCTCGACCTCGTAGAGGGCTAAGATACTCATTAATGACGCTAGAGTATCCAACTCTATTGATTCATTATAGCCTTGTCGCAATGTGGCTTGTGGTTCAGTGTTCTAGCGCTACTACAACGGATTTTGCTCTAGCGAAATAAAGGGGACTTATTCCTGAGAATCATTTATTCCCACGTCCGACTCACCTTTCTCGCAGATCACATCCGTTTATGGTCGTTTGGCCATTGAATCACCCACTGAATTACAAAGTTCGTCCTCTAGCCGGACCATTAGTATGTGAATGTAGTCGCCGTAGTCTATTGCTTAGTAGGTATAGTAGGTCACGATTCGAACCCCCCGTTCAGATATCTCCAACAAAGCAAAATATGAAAAAATATTTCTTAGGCCAGTGCATCTCAGCAAATTTCTTGCAAAAACTCTGAGCGCAGAATAGAATTGCCATGAAAATGTTTCTCAAAAATCGGTTGTTCAAAGTCGACTTTCAACTGTGGACCCGGCCGCTCATGTATAAAATTAACATACACAACATAAGTGAAGTGAGAAGCTAGGTCGTAATCCTGTCTGAAGGGTTGCAATGATCAATTATGTATGTATGTATGTACATATGCACATACATATGTATTCATATATGGAACTCCCTTTCTGCTGTGGTCTTTCCTGTCATATAAAGAGATGCAAATTTAGTATTCACAAACACTACTCCCTCTTTTCTCCTTCCCGCAACATATTTTGTTAGTTCCAACACAATGCATTGAATGGGTAGGGACCATTCCCTGAGGGTTAGTCGTATTAAATAAAAAATAATGAGAAAAAGGAGCAAACGACTTTCGTACTTATCTTCAATTCACACCGAAAAGCGAAGTTATTAATTTAACGATCAATAACAGCACGAATTGCTCACTGGACTAGACTAGGCAAATTATGAAACTCGCTAAATAATAATGCAACAACAACTAAGACTGTATATTTTGACGAATGATTCGAATCACACGAATCATTTATGAGTGTTATAAGTATTTTTCTAAATTTATGAATCTGAATGAGTATGTGTATGAATCAAACATATTTTGAATGCTATAAGTTTGATGTCAAAGTTGTATTAAACTCATTGCAACCTGTACTTATAAATCAATATTGTAGTGATTACGAATGGATCAGAGTAGTTGAATTTGAATACTGTTGACTCACCCATACTCAAAATTTCATGAGTACTCATGAGCAGAAACGATTCATTGCTGAATTCTGGTCTGTATTTCTTACGCAACCTGAAACCCAAAACTTCCGATGTGTTCTCAACAGTTCTTCTATGTTCTTGTGTTAATGGAACAATTTAGTTTTCAAACAGATAATAATTTCTGAACTAAAGTACAACATTTAACAGTCAACATTTCAAGTCAAAATATTTTTCATTTAAACACAAATGAAAGTATTTTTCTTATCAAGTATCACTCAGAGTGTAACAAATATCATTCGACTATGCTTGAATCATGTTTAAATAATCCTTGTGAATATTGTTGTCTATCAGAATTTTCCAACATGACACGTTTATACAATAAATAACCATAAACAACAACTGCAACAACGACAATAACAACAACAATACATAAGTACAAACACAAATGAGTGTTTTTACACAATAACGACTCAGAAAAAAATAGAGAAAAATGTGCTCAACAGTCTCATTTGCAACATGTCGTTTAGAATTTATAACAAACTTTTGACACATCGATTTAACTACAATTTCCATTGCAACAATTTATCAAAGTAACTGTCACTCAAAACTGTCACAAGGCATTAAATAACAGCAAATGTAGTTAAACATGAGTACAATACTTACTATACATACTCTCTCTCTCTCTCTAGTAAAACGACAACTACAACTGAAACTATGAAAAAAAGAAAGAAAATACTTACTTACTATTGCCATTATTATATGAACAGCAAAAACAACAACAATGGCAACAAGCAACAAAAAGTCACTATTATGATGAGTATAATGACTGCACGCATTATAAATTACATTTACACGCACACGTATACCATCAGCTTGCTAACTACAGCTATTTGAAACACAATGGATCATGGGACTGTTTCCCTACTTATGAAATCACTGCTAGCAAGGGTACATGTTGTTCTTAAAGTCTGCATTTGTTAGAATATCTATTTATCCTGATTTGCTTCTACTAAAACATTTTAAAAATTACGACTACGGCATTGGAATTAGGCTAACTTAGGCGACTTCCTCTCAGCAGATTTCTGGCAAAAACTCTGAGAGTAAATAAACCTGCTATGAAAAAGTTTCTGAAAAATCTGTCGTTCGGAGTCGACTTTAAACTGTAGGTCCCGCCACTCATGTATAAAATTAACACATACAGTATGGGTGATGTGAGAAGGTAGGCCGTAATCCTGACTGAAAGGTTGTAATGGCCAATTATGTGTGTTATGTATGTAATCTAGTTCCACTTACCATAATATTCAATGTAGTCGCCTTAAGACCCAACCAGTACTACTAGCAAAACCCTTCTTAGTAGTCGTGATAACTTTTCCCAATTTCCCAGTCCGTATTTCGAAAAGAAAAAGAAGCTGCGGCTACGATAAAAGCCAAGCCCTATCGGGCAATGTTGATTAAATTTTAATTTCCAAAACTAAACATCAACAACATTTGGTTCTAATAGGCCGTTAGTGAGATGAGACCTTTGGATTACTTTTTACAGCGATGAGCTAAGTCTACAGTTTATGCCGACGAACGTGCAACTTTAGAAATATTGAAAGCCAATATTCAGGAAACCATTGATGGCAAATGGCCAGGCCCTCTTCAATCGAATTAGGTATGCTACTTAATTCGATTAAATTGGCCATTTAAGTAAAATTCTGCCGGGACTAGAACCCATGTCATCTCGATCACAGCGGCTATTCTTACAGATAATTGCGTTATGGGAAGACACGCAGACAGACAGCAGCTCCCATCAAGCAACTTTTGCCATGGTTGAGGGTCTACTGAGGAGAAGGAAACTGTTACCCACTTTGCCGTCACAGCGGGTACCACAAATAGTGTGATAAGTTAGGTTGTAATCCTGACTAAAGGGTTGTAATGATCAATTAAGTATGTAAATTTTTCAACTCCCAATTTAACTTCGACAAAAACTTCTATAAGAATTTTTTTAACGAAATATAATATATGCGTACATATTAATTATTTTTCTTTTTCTTCTTTTTAATTTCAGGTACTTAATGAACTTAACAATTAAACCAAATTAGTAAGTATACTTTAAGTGGAAATAGTGAAGTGTTTATAAAAAAATCATAATATTTGTATAGGCTTTGATTTTTGGCTTATTTATACAAAAGAATATTTTGTCTCATTTTGCAAAATGCCTGGATGATGAATGAGAATGGTATCCTCTTCCTACTCGATGTTCTGCAAAAATTGGTCGTCGTCAAGTATTCCCTTGGGGCTTGGGCAATTTTCCGTTGTAATTGCATTGAGATTTCTAAAACGAAACCTTGGACAGTTTTAATGTAAATTTTATTCTACATACATATATCCATATTGGACCAAATCTATTTGGTATCCCTGTAAGTTGGTTCATTATCCTATCTTTCTATTTTAAATGACCGAATTTTGTATGAAACATGTCAGTCTCACATATAAATTCAATTGAATTTTCCGTGTTACTACACTTTGAAAATGAGTCAGTTTTGTTTGTTGCTAGTGGATGGAAAGAATGTACGAAATGTCGTGGGCCAATGTTGGACCACCTATGTACTAGTATTAGCAACGCGATGTTCGAAGGTCTTTTCGGCAAAAACTTTTCTTTCTCGATTCTTGAATTGTTGATTGTTGCACGAAAATGACTAGTAAGCAGCAAGTAAGTTCAGCGCCATTCTCATCATCACTTACTCAGGAGCTTGCTTTCACAGAACGATTGTTACTATGACTAGATATGTCCTGAAGTACAGTTATCACTATCCTATCAGATCGTTAGTGAGCTCTAATTAATTGCATATGGTGCTTGAGTTAAAGTGATATCACTTCAAGAAGCAATACATTATTATTTATGAGCAAATGAAGCGAAAAAAAACAACCTGTCTTCAGTATACAGCATGTATCTGTAAAAGTGTCTAGTGCATTGTGATATTTCATAGTAATCAGACTACTATCATCTCTTCTCGTAGTAATAGTAGGTACTAATGAAAATAATACACACACTTATGCATTCCATAGTATATGAAAAAGGAAAAAATAAAATTTATTTTCACTTGTTCGTTTTCTTTCTTTAGTTTTATAGAACTTAAATACATTTTATAGGCATTCATTCTATGAATAAAATAAGGACAGTAAGAAGAACAGAAAAAAAAGCAACACAATAAATGCAACACATATATGTACGTACAGTGGAGCACAAAAGAATATACACATATTTTTTACTACGAATTAAAGTTTTTCTTTAAATTTGTTGCAAAAAAAGTAAAAATTTTCTGTTTAACTGTACTCACTGTTCTCGACTGACTGTGTATTGAAGACGTGTGTGGTTACCAATTCAGTGTTTAAATGTCAGTCATTAAAATGAGCAATAGTGGGTATACGAGTATAAGTATGTATGTGTGCAATTGTAAATGCCAAAATGTAGGTATTAGTGTTGTGTAAAACATATATACATACATATACACACTATGTTTGTATGCATGTATATCTCAACACTGCTTTTGACAAAAACATACACATACATTAGTTAAATTAAAGATTGCCTTCACTTTTTTTCATAAAAGATTAATTCTTTATTACTCGAAAGCAAGTCAAAGACTGACTCCAATTATATTCATTACAATTATTCATACTTAATCTATATCTTAAAACTAACCGTTAGGTAAAACAATAGCAGTAAAATACAAAATAAAAAACAATAACAAATTAAGGGATAAATTAAATTATTTTTAAGTATAAGGAAAGAAAGAAAGAAAGAAAGGAAAGGAGAAATTAAGGTCATGATCAGGTTTTCTATATTTAAGTGATATTAATTTTAAAGGGGAATGGAAGGTCAAAAGAAATTGGAATAAACATATTTTGAACGGTAAAAAGCAGTGTTGTTTATTCTAAGCATGACCTTACTTCAAGGAGAGGTAAATTCAAGGTTAATGAAAAATTCAATTTTAAAGAAATCTTATTTTAAAGGAGAGGTAGAGGTCAACAACTATATAACTCGCCTCTCCCATAAAATTCGAGTCCCTTCGAATTTATAATAATACTAAATACATTTCTAGATTTACTTAAACTAATTACTATTAACTATAAATCATAAGATATTTGAGTAGGATTCAAATTATTTCATATACATATATATTATTAATACTTTTACTTTTTCTTTTCTTCATAATTATTTATTTCTTATATTTATTATGTTACTATATTATAATGATCAAAATTAATGAATAGTTTTCCATATAATAATTTTTTCAATCTATACACCGTGGTGGTCGTCGAAATTGAGCCACGTCTATCTTATTTGGGTTACTGTAGTGATATCTGTTATATCTTTTTGCAGTCTTCTGCCTTGCGGCATAAGGATTTCTAATGTACAAATTTGACTTCCGTAAATCCAAATCTATTTTTTCCCTCTTCATATTTTGTCTATCAATTGCCTTTCGTTTGCAAGATTCTGTTCTTTTCCTAATTTCCTCTAAATTCAAATCTACTTTATTTATAAAATCCATTGGTCTTAATTTCGTTGTGCTGTGAATTGTGTTATTGTAGAAATTAATAGATTTCAGGACCAGTTCCTCGGAATCAGTAATTCCCCTATCATTCTTTAATATTCTGATATGTTCCAGTAATGTCGAGTGTAATCGTTCCACGTCCGAATTTCCAGTATGAGAATTAGGAGTAGTGAAGTGAGCGTTTATATTATTCTCCCGACAAAATAATTTTATTAAGGCATTGTTAAATTCATTATCCATAACAAATTTCTCAGGCTTACCTAAAAATGCAATTCGCTCCTCAATTTTGGCCCTAATCGTAACCATATTCTTGTCAGTTAATTTATGTGCAGTCGCCAATTTTGTAAATTTGTCTATTGTCGTTAAAAAGCAAGTCTTTTGTATTTGAAAAATATCCATATGCACTATCGAATTCGGTTTGTCGGGTGTTATTGTATACTGAAATTGTTTGTTAACTGGTTTTCTGTCATACTTGTTCTCGTTACATACTCTGCAGCTATTACAATATCTGTTCAAAAGTTTGTACAATCGTGGATTAAAATATTTGTCCCTTAGTTCCTCATAATTCTCCTGGATTCCCCTGTGGTTACCTTTCATGTGAATATCATTTATAATATTTACCAAAGATTCCTCAGATTCAATATCCTCTGCAATTTTAGTACATCTAACAAAATTTAAATTTCTATTATCCGAAAATAATTGAGTTAATCTATTCTTTATTATATCATATCCGACGTCACTCTCCGAATAGATTCCAACTTTCCCATTTCTCAATTCTCTTCTAAATAAATCATTCAAATAATGTGGATTACTAAAATCGCCCTCGGACACACATATTATTTTATATTTTCCAAATAATGTTCTCCTTTCCTGATCCTTATTTTTCATTATCCTTATTTGTGTTCTATATTTATTAACAATTCTATCGACCACGTAAAAATTTTCCTTCAAGTTATCCTTTCCATTTCTAACTAAATTTATAGATGCATGATTCAACTGAGCTCTGCTAAGAAAATCCGCAACTTTGTTTTCCTTTCCTTTAAGATATTCAATGTCAAAATAAAATTCATCCAAAAGAATTTTCCACCTAATTATTCTTGAATTTGGATCTTTCAGTGAATAAAGCCACTTTAATGGCTGGTGGTCCGTCTGAACGAGAAATTTTCGACCGTAAAGGTAAGGACGATAATATTTTACGGCCCATACAATAGCCAGCAACTCCTTTTCCAAAGTAGAATAATTTCTTTCATGACCATTTAACGTCCTGCTGGCGTAACTTATGGGTTTGCCCTCCTGACTCAGTACTGCACCAATGGCCAGATTACTCGCATCAGTAGTCAAAACAAATTGTTTGTCAAAATTAGGGTAACATAACAAAGGTGGATTTATTAAAATTCTTTTCAATTTCTCGAATGCCTCAATATATTCTTTATCATTAACATCAATTTTAATATCCTTTTTCAAATATTTGATTATAGGGCTAGCCAAAAACGAATATCCTTTAATAAATTTCCGGTAATATCCGGTTAAACCTAAAAATGATTTGATCTCCCTCACATTTTCCGGTAAATGTAACTTCTGTATTGCATTAATTTTCTCTGGATTCGGTTTTATACCCTTATTCGTAATAATGTGACCAAGGTAGTCCGTTTCCCTAGATAAGAATTTACACTTATCTATTTGCACCTTTAAATTATACTCATTAAGCTTATTAAATATTTTCCTTAAGCTTTCAAAATGTTCGGTGAGGGAAGTGGAAAAGACTAATATGTCATCCATATAAATTATGCAAATTTTATTGATATAATCAGCTAGAACATAGTTTAGCATCCTCTGAAACGTAGCAGGGGCGTTCTTTAGACCAAAGGGCATTCGAACGAATTCAAAGTGTCCATTTGAAGTAGAAAATGCCGTTTTCTCTATATCACTTTCATCCATTAAAACCTGATGAAATCCTTTCGCAAGGTCTAATGAGGAAAAATATTGTGCCTTTCCTAACTTATCAAATAATGATTCTATATTCGGTAGGGGAAATTTGTCGTCCACTGTCACCTCATTTAACCTTCTGAAATCTATGACTAATCTCCATTTCTGCTCCCCAGAATTATTGGATTTTTTCTTCACTATCCACAAAGGAGAATTATATGGTGATTTACTAGGTCGAATTATGTTCTGTCTCAACATGTCATTGATTTGTCCTTCTATTTCCTCTTCTAAAATTTGAGGATGTCTATAATTTCTGCAATAAATTGGCCTATCCGATGTTGTTATTATCTTATGTCTTACACAAGTTGTAGTCGTCAAGTTCTGACCTTCAATATAAAACGTCCTTTTGTTCCCATTCAAAAACTTTACTAATAATATTTCCTCTTCTTCATTCAAATTGGATGGTATCAAATCCCTAAGTTTATCAATTTCAAATTTTTCCAAATAATTCACATCCTCATAAGAAATATTAAAATTGTCCTCGAAAATGTTCATCCTATTGCCATTCACCAAAAACGAATTATTCTCGAAATCTATCATGGCCTTAAAAGGATACAGAATATTCATTCCCATTATACAATCAAAATTCTTATTGGTAAAATCAGTTAATTTTACAGACATCGTGCTATTATCCTCCCCGAATTCTCCGGGAACTTTAACTATAACTTCCTCTGAAATAATGTTATTACCCACTAAGGTATTTAGTAACAAAGGTCTCCGTAATTTCCTCCTAATTCCCATTCCAGCAAAAAAATTATAGTCCCCAAGGGTAGTTGCAGCACCACTATCAATTAAACATTTGGTTCTTCTATTATTAATTGTCAATATTATTATTGGTAATGATAATTTGGAGGCCGTACACGAAAATTTTCCGTTGCATTAATTGCATCAACCTCCATAGGTTCCTGATTTCTACTGTAATCATTTTGTCGAAAATTCCCATGATTAAAAGCTAAATTCTGTTGTCTCCTGTTACTATTGTAAGAATGGCCCTCATTATTTCCAAAATATCTATTATTATTGTCATAACCACTGTGCTGAGTATCCCGCATATGGTTTTCCCGAGAATATTCCATAGGTTGAAAACTATTTTTATGATTTATATTGCCATTCATATTTCTAAAATTATTATTTGGAAAACTATTAGTTCTTCTAGTATTTACTAATTTAATATCTCTAAGTAGATTATTTTCCAAACAAAAAGAATATGAATTACGTATTGACTTAATGTTATTCTGAATTAAAAGTGTTCTTATGTTAATAGGCAAATAATTTACATAAATATCAAAAACTAATGTCTCATTATTGTCCGGAGTATATAAAACATCCGGTTCTAAACTATATTTCGTATTCATTAAACTTAAAATCAGGGACCGAAAATAACTGTTATTTTTGAATTTTTGATTAAAAAAAGCAACCACAAGGAAATGTCGGAGAACAAAACCAAGTATACCATTTTGATTGTCTTGGGCCAAATTTTTATAAAAGGCGATGCTTTTTAAAAACATGATTTTTATTTTTTAGAAAAAAAATAACAGTTATTTTTTGATTTTTATTTTTTCGAGCAAAATTAACACTTATTTTTGACTTTTATTTTTTCGAGCAGAAATAAAAGTTATTTTTTGACTTTTATTTTTTCGAGCAAAAATAAAAGTTATTTTTTGACTTTTATTTTTTCGAGCAAAAATAACAGTTATTTTTGACTTTTATTTTTTCGAGCAGAAATAAAAGTTATTTTTTAACTTTTATTTTTTCGAGCAGAAATAAAAGTTATTTTTCAACTTTTATTTTTTCGAGCAGAAATAAAAGTTATTTTTGTTTCAATTCATGATGAATTCATAATATTTATTAAAAAATTCTTTAAAAAATTATTGTTATTTATGTCAGAAAATTATTAGAATTAAGTTTTGGGTATATTAAACACTAATCTTTGGTTTGAAGAAACCAAAATAACTTTTATTTTTGCTCGAAAAAATAAAAGTCAAAAAATAACTTTTATTTCTGCTCGAAAAAATAAAAGTTGAAAAATAACTTTTATTTCTGCTCGAAAAAATAAAAGTCAAAAATAACTTTTATTTTTGCTCGAAAAAATAAAAGTCAAAAAATAACTTTTATTTCTGCTTTTAAAAATAAAAGTCAAAAATAACTTTTATTATTGCTCTTAAAAATAAAAGTCAAAAATAACTGCTATTTCTGCTCGAAAAAATAAAAGTCAAAACATAACTTTTATTTCTGCTCGAAAAAATAAAAGTCAAAAAATAACTTTTATTTCCTGACTTTTACGATAAAAGTTATAACAGTTACGGTCCCTGCTTAAAATATTGTCTAACTTATAATGTAATTCCTCTATATTTGTAGCCTCTACATTTAAAGCATCAGTTCTTAAATTAAAAAAACTTCTTCTTACACCAAACTCTTCTTTTAATTTTTTAATAATATTTTCCCATGTAGGGTTTACTAACGTTTCTGCTGCCTTTAACGCCTTACCTTGCAGCCTATTGCTCAAAACTTTTTTGATCGTCTCTTGATGTTCGGCTGGTGTCAGCTGTAATACAGTTGCGATGTCCCTCAAATAATTGGAAATGGTGTAATCACTGCTTCCATTAAATGCTGGCAAACTTCTGGCTTCATGTAGACTCTCTGCTAGTGTTAACGCCATGGTAGTAATTTTGTTGCTTTTGCTAGTTCTTGTTCGTAATACAGTTTTTGTTTTTAAATATTATTTTATTTTTTTTTTTTTCTTTAAGTTTTTCAAAATTGAAGTTCTTTTTCTTTTTATATCTCTTGTACAATTTCTTTTATTTCAAATTAAAAGTGTTCCATATCCTGATTACAGGAGGATCATTATTTATTTTCTTTAAATTTTTAAGTTTATATTTAACTTTGACTTTATATTTTAAGTTAATATTTTAAGTTAATATTTTAATTTCATTTTTTTTTTATATAATAAATTTAACATGAAATTTGTTTATCACGATTTTTATCTTTTTTTTTAATTAGTTCGTATATTTTTCACTCAACTCCTTTCTATTACTTTATGAGTGTTATAACTTTATATTGTTTTTAATTACAAAACTATAAAATGTTATTTTTTTTCTTTAGTTTTCTTTGTTTATTTGTAGTACACTTATCTTTCACTGTTTTGTAATTTCTAATAATTTTAATTTAAAATTTTATTTTATTTGGGTTTATATCGATTTCACAGAAAAAATAATTTCAATACCGATTATCACTGGATATGTTTTTTTTTTCACCAACATATCCCATCCTCGTCGCCAGTTAAATTAAAGATTGCCTTCACTTTTTTTCATAAAAGATTAATTCTTTATTACTCGAAAGCAAGTCAAAGACTGACTCCAATTATATTCATTACAATTATTCATACTTAATCTATATCTTAAAACTAACCGTTAGGTAAAACAATAGCAGTAAAATACAAAATAAAAAACAATAACAAATTAAGGGATAAATTAAATTATTTTTAAGTATAAGGAAAGAAAGAAAGAAAGAAAGGAAAGGAGAAATTAAGGTCATGATCAGGTTTTCTATATTTAAGTGATATTAATTTTAAAGGGGAATGGAAGGTCAAAAGAAATTGGAATAAACATATTTTGAACGGTAAAAAGCAGTGTTGTTTATTCTAAGCATGACCTTACTTCAAGGAGAGGTAAATTCAAGGTTAATGAAAAATTCAATTTTAAAGAAATCTTATTTTAAAGGAGAGGTAGAGGTCAACAACTATATAACTCATTTACAGTTACAAGTCTGAGCTTAGTAGACGGTTAAACAAGCCTGCCATTTAGTTAGACAGGCATAAAATATAATAAATAAAGTATAAAAGCGTAATCGAGGAGCATAATGAAGGATGAAGGGATTGATAAACTGAAATTGTTGAAAGTCTGGTAGGAAAATAGTTGCTTTGCATAAAAGTTTTTAGGTTGGATTATCAATTAATTGCTCAAAAAGTGAAGTACTTTTGATATGTTGAAAGTGAAGTTCAGGCTACCTATGCGACTGCATACATAAAGTATTGTACGCTCTAGAATCTCATGTCGATTGGTATTTTCTGAAATTCAACCCGAAATGCCACTCATCTTTGAAGATGATTTTTCGTTGAAAAATACGACCAGTTGCCTACTGCTCCAGAGTCCACACAAACGTCACTGTCTGTAGTCGTTTACTGCCTGTTATGGGATCAGTTGAGTTATGTTTGGTACAGGTCCAAACTAGAGATCAGCAATGAATCGTTTTTTCGCTACTTTTAGGTAGGTAGGTAGAAGTGGCTGTCGCCTCGATGGAGACACACTTAGGCCGCACACAGGACCCATTGTGATTCTACAGTTTTTCATTCTCTCCTATTCCAGGAACCACTCGGAGCTTCCGATGAAGCGACTCAGACTGCCAATATCTATGCATGACAGTTCATCTAGATCCTCCATGTAGAAAGCAGCCAGGTGCCTCTTTCTCCTCCCACCAAGTGCCGGGCATGTGCACAGTAGGTGAAAAATAGTTTCATCCTCTTCCTCATCCCCACAGCTTCTGCAGAAATCATTCGCGAGGTGTCAAAGACCAATACGCCTCGCATGCGTTCCTATAATACAATGTCCCGTAATAACCCCGATAATAGCGCTGAGCCTTCTTCTTTGGAGCTTAAGCAGAGTCGCAGTGCGCCTCCTATCCAGCCTTGGCCAGATTTCTTGCGCCGTTCTGCCCTTATCCGAAGCTACCCACCTACTGTTGGCAAGGTCCACGATTGCATTGTCAATTATAAGCCTGCAGGTACCCAAAGGGATCCCCAATGTAGGGAATTCATTAGAGAGTTCGATGGTCGTGCCCCTTCTGGCCAATTCATCCGCTCTACAGTTGCCGGGAATATCTCTATGTCCCGGTACCCAAGTGATACAAACATCATATCGATCCGCCATCTCATTGAGACATCTGCGACAGTCGTACACCGTCTTGGAGTTTACCACACTAGAATCCAATGCTTTGATGGCCGCTTGGCTGTCGGAAAGTATGGTAATTTTTGCCTGTGAAAATTTTTGTCCACAATAATTTTCACCGCAGCCTGAAAGACACTGCAGTGATCTGGTAGCCTTATAGACTTGGATATTCCGATTGATTTCGAATAGATACCAATTCCAACGGCTCCTTCCAATTTGGAGCCATCGGTGTAGCTTTGCGCAGCATCCCCACGAGGAGCGCCGCACCTTTCCTTCAGTCCTCCCTTTTCGGAATGGATGTCTTAAAATTCATTGAGAAGTCATATCGCGGTGCCATATAGTCAATGCTTCCCACAATATCAGTGTCTTCAAGTATCCTTGTATGACCAATGCCCGATGCATGCCATTGTCCAGTCGCCCAAAGACGCCTACTAACCCTAGCCGCCACACCCCTACAGTATAGGTCCAGCGGTAGAAGATCATATCCAGAGCGATCGTAGGAGTAGTGCACAAGACACCACTTATATTCGCTACTCATAGGTACTCATGAAATTTCGTGTATGGGTGAGTCAACAGTATTGAAATTGAACTACTCTGATTCATTAGTACTCACTACAACTCTGACTTATAAGTACAGGTTGCAATGAGTATGAGTACAACGTTGACAACAAACTCGAAATATGTTTGTTTCATAAGATTCATAAATTTAGAAAAATGCTTATAATACTAATAAATGATTCGATTGATTCGAACCATTCATCAAAATTGACAGTCTTAGTTGTTGTTGCATTTACAAAAAAAGAAGAAAGAAAAAGACAAAGAATGTTGAGTAAAGGAGAGTTGAAATTAACAACATCACGCGTATTGTTACGTAGGAGTACTATGAGTACTTCAAACTTTGAATGTGAATAGTATGGATCGACTCATTTCATCTAACGACGATTTTTACGTGCCACTTGTCTTTTGGCAAGCATGCCGAAAAATTTGGCATTTTAACGAATGACTTCAGCAGGACTTGTGGATATGAGGAGTAGGATGAGACCATCTTTTACCCCATGTGTCAGTAAGAGGCGGACGGTTTTTAACTTCTCATATTCTGACATCCTTGACCGATTGCTCGAATAGTAAAATATATTTTCAACTCGGGATAGTTTTCTTTGGGGATTGTTTTATACCAGGGTAGAAGAGATTGTATTATCACAGTGGGTCTAAGTGCTAGCCTAAGTGGGATCTATTCATGCGAGAGGATCCGCCACCTTACCTAACTAATATAAAGATTGCTGCAATAGTAACGTAAATGGGAATCGTTTTCTTTGGGGAGTGGTTGATCCCAGGAAAGAATAGATTGTGGCATCACAATTGGCCTAAAGGCTGTAACCTCTTCTTTTAGGGGGGTCCGACATCTTACCTAATCTAACCCTACCCAGAAACGATTGTTAATGTTGTCTAATACCATAGAAAGGTAGATCACTGACTCAATTAGAAAAAGTTATTTTCCACTACAACCAATACGTAATCACAGAAGGCGTTTTTTCTAGACGTGACAAGATCTGCTACAGAAGACCAACAAAACTTGATTAATCAGTCTAGAAAAAAGCCAAAATATATTGAGATATTTAAGGTGCCCTGGTAGTCTAGTGTGGTAGTGTGCTAGACTATTAGCGTGTAGGGTTGTGGGTTCGATTCCCATTAAAGACTCTGGTCTGTTTCACTACACCAAACATATGATTGAAGTTACTCAGCTCGTATATGAATAAATATAATTTGTAATTGTATTGTAATTAATAAATAAAAAAAAATAAAATAAGAATTTGGAGCAGATATCTGCCCTCATGTTTCTGGGATGAAAAGAAAATGGAAAAAAAATATTTCTTGTATCTAAATTTCCTACTGGTATTCATGGCAAAACTCTGCTCCTCTACTCATACATTAATTTAAAGAAAAACTCATGCTGTCTCCGCTTGTAAGGCTTGCTGGTGTAGTAAATATTTAATAAATTTTTAAATTTTACTCTACGGTTTTTATTGTATAATTGTAAAGTGTATGTACATATGTATGTATTCGTCTAGTCTTGTATTTGTATATGGAAAAAGGAACATAATAGCTGAACAAGAAGTTTTGTACTTGAGAACCCACAAAAACACAACAGCACTGACGTTATAACAACTGCATGCATGCATGCATGCATGGTGGTACACATAGTATTAATATTGAAGACCCACACTTTACAAGCAGTTTGTGGTTAAACTGTAGAAGTAGTTGTTACTAGTAGACTTGAAAATCCATTTAGATTTCTGTAAAGGACACACACACACACACATTGAAGCATACATACATTCTGGGCTTTATTTAAACAATAATGATGATAGAAATTTTCTATCATTTAATATGTAATAATAATGTGAGGCCTATTCAAGTAAATAGTTTTTGTTTAAATGTTTGTAAAGAAAATTATAGAATTTGGAGCAAAAATTTAAATTGATAGACTAACGACGCACTTGAAATTTGTAATACAATAGTATGAAATAAATTTAAATTAATAAAATAATAGACAGTCAGTAACATTTAAAGATTAGAATTTGGAATTAGAATGTGGATTTAACCCGGAAGTCTTAATAAAGGTTAAACATTTCTTACTCAAAGCAATACACAAACACTTGTGCAGTACAATAAAATACATGCACATATATGCTCACAAAATGCTTTTAAACTAAACTTGTGTTTAACATTGTGTCTCTTTCTCTCCCTATCTCTCTGTATATAGTATATACAGTAGCGTTCATATAATTAAATACACCCGTAGTGATAGTAAATTATTCGTTTTAATTTCAAAATAAAAAAATCTACAATGCAATACAGTAAGACCCCGCTTAACGCTGCTCCGCTTAACGCTGTTTCAGTATTTCGCGTTAGTATTGGGATTCCCCTAAATCGCACACTGTATTGATGCTAGTTGCATATGTGTGCAAATGAAACGGCCATGCACCAACTAAAAGCGGCGACGGTGTATACTGGGTATCTTTTTCACCGCTCTTGTGTTAGTCTGTCCAGAATAAAGATTCCAACTGTATTTTCCGAAGTCGCAATCACAGTATGAACTCTGTTTCGTTTAGCTCTGGAACTTATTGGAACGTATACCCCGCGTTAAGCGGGCCGAATAGTAGCGAATACGTGCCGATAGGGCCATCAAGGAGGGATATATACCTCCAAACAATGCTTAAATGTCTCTCGTTGATCGGCATGACACTTTTCTTTGACGGCACCCCACAGAAAATAGTCCAAAGGTGTCAAATCGCAGCTTCTTGGCGGCCAATTGACATCACCATTTCGGCTAATTAAACGGCCATCAAACGTTTGACGCAATAAACCTATTGTGGCATGAGATATTCGGCAAGTTGCATCATCATGTTGAAACCAAACACGTTCACATGAAAATCGGATACAAAAAAATTAGTTTTCATGGTGAGAAGTCTCCATTGACTGTAATGATTGCGCCTTCCTAATTTTCAAAGAAATATAATGCTGTAAAGTTAGTGTACATCCACCTAGTGTTGGCTTATTAGATGTGAGACCACGGTTCAAACCCGATGTAAGACATCTCCTACGAAACGAAATATACTAGTAATATTATTGCGGAGACTGCTCCCAGCAGATTTCTGGCAAAACACTCTGAGAGGAAAATAAAATTGCCATGAAAAGTTGCTCAAAAATCATGACGTTCAGAGTCGATTTCAAACTGTAGGTCCCACCACTCATGCATACAACGTTAGCGGTGTGAGAAGCGACTTCACAATCCTGACTGAAGTGTTGTAATGAATAATTACGTTACATCCATCTAAGGAAGCTTCTTTAAGCCGTTGTGTAGTAGTTCTAGATGACGCTTAGAGTTCTTAAATGCGTCCGATTTTAATACTTTAACGAATATGGCACCTTCTGTGGCTGGGGGAGTTGTGGATACGTTTCAATAATGTGCTCCTCTTGACATTTTTCCTTAAATATCGACTTATTTTGTAAGTACATTTAAAAGAATAGAAAAATAAAGAAGGAATTCAATGTGAAAAAGGGAAAAATATCAAGAAATCGTATAAAAGTGGAACAAATGTCGTATCATACTTATACATACATAATTGGCCATTACAACTCTTCAGTCAGGATTAGGGCCTAGCTTCTCACACCACTCATATTATGTGCCTTAATTTTATACTTGAGTGGCGGGACCTACAGTTTAACGTCGACTCCGAACGACAGATTTTGAGAAACTTTTTCATGGCAGGTTTATTTACACTCAGAGCTTTTGCCAGAAATATGCTGAGAGGTAGTCGTCGAAGAATTTTTTTTTCATATTTCGTTTTGATTTCTGGTATGGGGCTCGAACCCGAGCTTTCCGTCTAATAAGCGAACACACTACCTACTAGACTACGGCGACTCCATACACATATCGTACTTATACTTGCTTTAATTATATGTCCACCACTGTATTTCATTCATTATCCATTATTTACTTGCTTTAATACTTTAGTGTATGAGGAAGAGAGAGAGTTTTATTCAAGTGTTGATGAGTATGATAAAATCTGTTATAATTATCATTATCTGCTACTACTTCATCATCGTCATCATCATCACAAATACACTCTCATCTATGTTGAGTGAGTGTTTTATTTTTTTTTATTTATTATTTTATGAGGACAGTTTCATTTGATTTCTTCTTTTATTGTTGTCTTATTTCAATCTCTCTTTGTCACAAATATAATATTTAATCAGATTCTTTATTTAATCATTATTGTGCGCGTATTTGTTTTTTCTTATCGCCTATAGAATTAAAATATTTTTTTTTAATTTTTTTTTTCTTTTTTCAATAAAATTAAATAAATTAATGGAATAAATTTACCTTCGGTTCAGTTTGCATTGTGTGTTAATATCAGAGAAATAAAAATGCGGGTTAATAAAAAAGTATGTATATGAGAATATGAACACATGACACTTGTCAATTCTCAATAATGTCTTGCAATAATAAAGTCTACATTAGACCCACTGGAGTATAAGCGGGTGATTTCTTTTTTTCAAATATAAATTTGTTCAGTGCCTTGGTATAATAACTAAAAAGCCAGTGTATTTATCTTGGATATAAATGGTTTACTGCATAACATAATATACCATAACATAATTGGTCATCACAATCCTTAAGTCAGGATTACGACCCGAGATCAGCAACGAACATTCAAAAAGATGACTAGATTCGAATCATACTTATAATTTCTGATACTTAGATACTCTTTCATCAGAAACACCATGTTTGTGAAGTCCAATACGTGCATCGACATAGATGCTTATTTGACACTGATTAAGCTTAGCTTACTACTAAGTAGGTACTAGAGATCAGCAATCAATATTCAAAAAGATGAGTAGATTCCAATAATATTCATAATTTCTGATAATTATTTTAAAATCATACTCATACTACTCATATTCAGAGTTTGAAGTACTCATCGTACTCATATTTAACAATATGCATGATGTTATTGATTTTGACTCTCCTTTTCACAAAATTTACAACAATTACAAACTAAATATGATTAGCTTACGAACACTGCAATACTCACTAGAAGATTGCGTGTTTGCTGATACAAATCACTCGAATCATTTATGAGTATTATAAGTATTTTTTTAAATTTATGAATAAGGATGAGTAGGCGTATGAATCAAACATATTTCGAATTTTATGAGCTTGATGTCAACGTTGCACTCATATTCATTGCAATCTGTACTTATCAAATCAATGTTGTAGTGAGTACGAATGAATCAGTGCACAGTTGAATTTCAATACTCTTGACTCACTTATACTCATAATTTCATGAGTACTTATGAGTAGCGAAAAAACGTTTCATTGCTAATTTCTGGTTCAAACCCACCGCTAACTGATCATGGCAAGAGAGCTTAACTTACTGTGGGTAACACAATGGGCCACCGACTTGCCTATCAACGACAAGCTACCCTGTAACTTGTACGTATGCTATTGAAAGAACATATGAGGGTGATAAATCTCATTTTAAAATCTAAAATTTAAACCATCGCTTATTTTGAATCTGGCAATACTTATTTCACTCTATTTTGTCACAAAATTCAGTATATTATCTCCACTGAATGTAATGAATCGAATTACGGTTGAGCAACGCTGGGATTTACTGTAAACATATTCCCAAAACTAAAGCAATTGGTCGAAAATTGCATGAAAACGTCGTATAAAATTTCGTCAAAGAGAAGGACAAACAGCACCCAGTATACGGAGGTTTGAGAGTTCAGAGTGGCTGAGAGTGTGCATGAGAATCCATCAACATCAACTCGTCTTAGTTCTCAAGAATTGAATACTTCACGCACCAGTTTACGTTGAATATTGCGAAAAGATTTCAATATGACGCCTTACAAAGTTCAATTGGTTTGAGAGTTGAAGGCGCTTGACCATCCGTTTCGTTTTCGCTTAGCTAGATGGGCCAACGAGAAACTGTACAATGATGTCGATTTTACCAAAATATCATCTTTTTGGATGCTGCTCATATTCATTTAGGGGGGTACGTTAAGCAAAATTGCCTTAACTGGGGCAAACCCACACGTAGTCTTACAGAAATAAGTCAATGCACCCATTAATAGCGACTGTTTGGTGCGCAACCATTACGCTCAATGGAGACAGCTAGCGCAACATGATAACCGATTTTTTTGTACCCGCTCTTCATGGCATTGATGTGAACGATGGATGGTGCAACTTGTCACACATCTAATGCCGCAATCGAGTTATTACGTCAAACTTTTTATGGCCGTTTAATTAGTCGAAATGGTGATGTCAATTGACCACCAAGAACCTGTGATTTGACACCGTTGGACTATTTTCTGTGGGACTTTTAAATGACACACAATAAAGTTTAAAAGACATTCTGGTACTTTTTCATATAAATAAAATGAACTATTTTGTAGGGTATTAAATATGGTCGTCTAGCTTTTTATTTCAAGTTAAGAAAATTCCTATAAATATCTGAATATTTCCGGTAACTTGTAAATTTTTTTATTTCTTTTTAAATATTCAAGCAAAGTTTTTTACACAATTGTTTATGAACTTAAAAGAAACAATTTTTTTAATATTTCAAATAAATTTATAAAAACAATTGTTCCCTTTAGAGCTGTATAGGAAATAATTATGTATTCAATTTGAAAGCAGAAAAAAAATCTCTTCAAAATAAAAAGCAAATATTCAATTTTCATTCAAATTTTCACAAGTTTTCATTGAACAATATTTACGTAACTTCAATAGATTTTAAAAATTCCTCCACCCTATAGGGTGGATTTCTTGCAATAACCTGTAGAAACCTGCAAAACATTGCTGACAAATAAAAAAATAGAAACAAAAAACATTTCAAGTAATTTTACTTATTCAGTTTTTATTCTTAGTTTTAAAACTGATAGAAAAGGTTTTCTTCACCTATATTGAGAATATAAAAGAAATCATATTGAGAATTGCCAGGAATTATAACAACAACAAAAAACATGAAATATGTGTTGATTTATTATGCATTTCACATGAAATAAAGCTTTTAAAATACTGCACAACAGTTACTAGCTTTTAATGGCTTAACAAAAACAAAGATACGAGGGTCTTAGCAGAAGTTATCAAGAACATTTTACGAAATAAACAAAGGCTCTTAAAAGCAAACAGCTCAGAGATAACCTAAAAATATTAGGCCCCTATTTCTACTCTGGCAGAGAATAAGCGTAGAACCAGTTAGTTTATGGTGCATACATACAGCTGCGTGCAACTAATTAAGGACAAGAAGCTTACATGTGAGTTTGAAGCAAAAAATACAAATGGTTGTATGATATTGTCAAAATTTTTCCAAGTTTAGTTAATTAAAATCTTTGTCGTAGAAAATAACTGCTTATTGTGTCAAATAAATTATTATTTATAAAGCTGTGAGCCAATATTGAATATTGGTTTCATTCGAGCATATAATTAAGGACACACCGTAAACTGTATGAAAAACATGTATTTATTAAAAGAATATTGAATATTTTGTTGCGAAACCATTGTTGTCGATAACAGCTTGACATCTGCGAGGCATCGAGGTAACCAGATTTTCACATATACTGGTTGGAATGGCCTCCCAAGCTTTCTTTGTTTCGGCGAAGAGATCATCAAAATTGCTTATTTTTACTGAGCTTACTTTGGTTTTTACAACTTGCCATAAGTTCTAAATCGGCTTGAGATCTGGATTTAATGAAGACCACATTAAACCACATACAGTGACCGAATTTTTCAAAAACCCTTGTTTGACGTGATGAGCCGTATGCTTCGGCATATTCTCGTCATCATACGGCATCATTGTATCGCTTAGGATTCTTCCATTTATTTAGTCTGTTTTGTTAAATTACCACGAACGAACAGTTGGTAATTAACCCTAATTGTCATCTAAAAACCATCCTTCTGGATGAATGAGTACGGAATTCTAGAATTTGGGATGATACTAAGAACTCACTGTTTGATGTGGACTTGAGGCCATATTCCCATAAGAACGACATTAACGGCTTGCACTATAGGTCAATGATTTCCACCTTCTATTGGCATGAATTACATGACTTGGACACTATCGACATGTTTTTTCTACAAGATGGCGTTAAATATCACACGGCCTTTGCAATATTGGATATTCTGCACCAGCGATTGCGGGCATGAAGATGATGTGAGAGACTTCATTTGACCCCGTCAGACATTTCTTGAACGGTTTCTTTAAGTCGCAAGTATATGCGAATAAGCCACAAACGCTAATGGTCCTCAACAGGAATCAGCAATGAGTATTCAAAAAAATGTATGTATGTAATTATTTATGTTATGTCAAAAACAGTAACTTCGTGCACTACCCTCTGTACGTGGCTTAAAATAAAGTATGATTTACTATATAAAAATATAAATAAATTATATGAGTCATAAAGTAATAGTGACCATTTTATTTATTGGTCTCTGTGCTCTGGTCTTTGCCGCTTTATTGCGCCATTTTGAGGTGAAAACTATAAAACCGTCTTTTATTCGGATTGTAATAAAAATCATTCAAGCAAAAACAAAAACAAAAAAAACATACAATTTCAGTAAAGTTCATATTTATTTATGATTATAATTGGCAAATGCATCAAAAGGCAGTAAAGGAAAAGAGTGAATTTTTTATTACTTTTGCTTACCTCCAGGATCACTAAAACGGCAATTAATCTTTATTGTTGTAAGAGAGTAAGATGCTTAATTACGTCCATCAACCCTAAAAATATATGTGTGCCGGCTGTACAGCTTTCTAATTAAATGAAGTCGGTTGTACGGAGTTGCGATTTGGTAGTTGGCTTTGAAGAAAACAAAGAATAAAACGCGGTTTGAACAAATTATGATAACAAGTGCCCTTGGAACTACATCATCTAATTCATTGCTTATTATCATTAACTGGCTAAGTAAGCGAGAACGCAACAACAAAGAATGTAACCAAAACACACAAACAACAATGAAACCACAATGGATTTCTCGAAAAGGCGAAACCACGAACTTTCGACTTCAAGAACATTCATCAGACTGTTTACATGGGCATATAAAAAGTCGCCGTGGTCTAGTAGGTAGGTAGGTAGGTAGTGTGTTGGCTTATTAGACGAAAGGCCCAGGCCAGACATCAAAACGAAAATATTTCTTCGGCGACTTCTTCTCAGCAGATTTCTGGCAAAAACTCTAAAAATTACCATGAAAAGCTTCTCAAAAAATCTGTCGTTCGGAGTCGACTTTAAATTATAGGTCCCGCCACTCATGTATAAAATTAACGCACACAACATGAGTGGTGTTCAGAAGCTAGGCCGTAATCCTGTTGTTGTAATGGCCAATGGCTGGAGGGTTGTAATGGCCAATTATGTATGTATATAAAAAAGCACGACAAAGCAGGTAACGAGTTGTAGTAAGAATTCAGCCAGTCTTGTGTGAAGATGCGTTGCGTGTGAAGGGAACAGTCATGGTTTGAAGATCTCCGTTGTAAAGACCTGTATTGTAAGCAAAGAAGAATAGCGAACAAGCAATTGTTGTTGTTTACATCAAGTTGTGAACAGTGGTACACAAAATGGTGCAATAAATAAATAAAGAATTTTAATTGAAACTAAACAGAAATTCATTTTTATTTTGTTTGCAATCAACGAACTCATATTTTAAACGTAAAAACGTAACAATACGTTTTAATTCTTTTAAATTATTGTCACCAGATATGAGTATTGCCAGATATGAGTAAAAATTTAAATGTAAAGCAAGGGTAAGCCATGTCCAATATTTGCAGACCGGTATATCACCAATGCAAGGAATTTTTATTACCGTTAAAGAATTCCTCCCCAAATAACTCTTTGCATGTCTGGCACAAAAACCTCTGCGTTTAAATTGGCATTCAGAGAGGCTTGATTTTCTATAAAAAAATGTCATTGAAATTTTAAAACATATTCCATATCGAACACCCTTTTCAACGCTGACACATTGAAACACTTTCAACAAAAATGTCCTTTCGCTTGGTTTATCAATGTTAAAAGCGACAATAAAAGCAACAATAAAAACAAAAAAGATACAAATTATTTTTAACGTTTGCTAACGAATTTTATGCTTAAAATGTGTAAAATTGCTATAAAATAAAAACAACAAACACGTACACATCCATACACATCCATGTGTATATATTTGTTGTATGCCTTTCAACCGCTTTTAACGTAAATAAATACAGACATACTGCTGTGGCGGTCATAGAAAAGGAAATAAATTTTTTAACAATAAAATATAGAAAAATATATCGTAAAAATAGACCTTTAATGTATTAATGGATGAGGGTCAGTTTAACAATAAAAAAATAAAATGTATGCAAATGCAAATGGAATTTTTTTAATTTAAAAAATTTAAAAAAATGTAAGTACTTTGGGTGAAAAATTTTAAAAATTTTATTTAAATCACGATTCTCATTAAACTCTACATATTTGGTACGAAAATATACTTGTCATATAGTCAAAGGAGTAGGAATTTGTAATGATTATTGTTTTCAATACTGCTGCTAATGTCTCCATAGGCTAAATATTCTTTCACAAAACACCGGTATGTCTCCAAGAGATCATATTTATGGGAGCATATCGAAACGCGAGTGCCCTGCAGTTCAGGACAGACCTCATCGATTTTTGGGTGACAGAACGTTTGAAGATCTGGACATGGTAGTGAACGTGCCACTAAGGGAACTGATCGATTTCAAATGACCACTAACAAATTATGACAAGGGGGGCTTATCTCATACTGGGTAACACAATAGGTTTTATGTCTAACAGACCAAACTTCCCATCCTTGGTGGCATAAACAGTATTGTTTAAATGATGGCAAATAAGCAACAGAGGGCGCAGCAGTGTCTAATTAACCTTTTTTTATATTTTAATATTATTGTTGTTATACGCAATAAATCTTTAATTGTTTTTGATTAAGTTAGTCGTTGTTTGATCGTATGGAGAAAATAGAGCTTCAGAAATTCTAATAATTAATTTTGAATTGAAGGCCTTCAGCTATTTTACGTTGTAAAATTAATAAATTAAAAGTAATAATTAAATAGGGTTAGTGAATTTTAAAAATTGTATGTAAAGAAAACTAAATAAATAAAAGAAATACGGTGTACAACAAAAATTTTAAATATAAAAGGAAAGTGATTTTGTTTTTTTTTCTGCTTTATTTCAAATCATTTTCTGATAATTTTCCTCTTGTTTGCCAGAAACTTAGTTCCAAGCAGTCGCTACCACAGATCCATCCACACACAAAAAATACGTTCCACAGTCTAACAATAGGGCATATGAGACGCTGAGTGAACTTGCTTGATACACCCTAACCTAGATTAACCTTACCTACAGCAATCCATGAACCTCTTGTGATAAGCAGTTGTATACTTAAAGATGCATTAGTAAGAATCAGAGATGAGCAATAAGTATTCAAAAAGATGAGTAGATTCGAATCATACTCATAATTTCTGATACTTATAGGCATTTATACTTACTTTAATATCATACTACTCATATTTAAAGTTTGAAGTACTCATCTTACTTATACTTAACAATACGCAAGATGTTGTTGATTTCGACACTCCTTTACTCAACATTTACAACATTTACAAAATAAGTATGATTCGCATACGAACACAACAATACTCACTAGAAGGTTGTGTGATTGCTTTGCTTGCTGCCTTTGTCTTTTTCTTTCTTCTGTTTTTGTTAATGCAACAACAACTAAAACTGTAAATTTTGATGAATGATTCAGATCACTCGAGTATCATTTATGAGTATTACAAGTATTTTTCTAAATTTATGAATCTAAATGAGTAGGCGTATGAATCAAACATATATCGAATGTTATGAGTTTGATATCAACGTTGTATTCATACTCATTGCAACCTGTACTTATAAATTAATGTTATAGTGAGTATGAATGAATCAGAGTAGTTGAATTTCAATATTGTTGACTCACTCAAACTCAAAATTTAATGAGTACTTATGAGTAGCGAAAAAACTATTCATTGCTGATCTCTGATACATACATATACATACATAATTGGTTACTACAACCCTTCAAGTAGGATTACGACAAAGCTTTTCACGCCACTTATGCTGAGGGTGTTAATTTTGTACATGAATGGAGCGACTTACTGTTTAAAGTTGACTTTCATGGCAAATTTATTTACTCTCAGAGTTTTTGACAGATATCTGCTGAGAGGAAGCCACCAAATTATTTTTTTTTTATTTTTTTTTTCATATTTTGTTTTGTTCGAGATGTCTGACCTGGGGTTTGAAATATATGTAGCCTCAAGTCAAGTCTGTCTAGTCAAGACATCATGTTTGTAAAATTACTACATGTTTATTCAATTGCTGGTTGATTGAAGAACAGAAAATATTGATTTTCATTCAACCGGCAACCAATACGGTGCTACAAGAACTGTTTATAAGTAAAGTTGATTAAACAATCCAAAGGTCTGTTGATAAACAACTTGCTTTATCAACATGTTTATATAATATGTTTATACAATATGCTTATACAACATGCTTATACAAACAACTTGCACAACGTTTTTATTAAACATGCTTATAAACTACAACATGTATATACAACATGTTTATAAAACATGTTTAGTATACTTCAACATGTATTGTCAACATGTTTATTCAACATGCTTATACAACATTACTTTGCTGTCATTGGAAAATGCAAAAAGTACAACGTACAACGACGGATTTTATGTGACTCGGATGTTACTGAGGCATCCTTCATTTTGTTTATTTTTTTTCCTTCACACAGTTTTTTATGTCGTGGAATTAACCCTTAATTGGTTAAAGAAAATTATAAATTCTTAAATAATTATTAGAGCTTTAAATCCGCATTTTTTAACGTATTGCCAGGACAACAATAAACTATTGTCATAAAATAATTTATTTGTTTATATACAAAGTGATATAAGAAAAACAATAAAAAAAAACGTTTTTTTTCAAATCGATCGATTTTATAGATTAAGTAATTAGTTAAAATTTAAAAAAATTAAACTATTTTTAAAACTATTTTAAATAAAAAACATTATCTCATAAATGCATTTCATTTTTTATTGAATATAAAACAAAAACAATAAAAAAAACATTTTTTCTTTGCAGGTATGTACGTACACGGTTTAATGAAATTATTTTGAACATACTACTGACGCCAAGGACTGACTCATACTTCTACGGTTCTACGGTCGTAAAAGAACATATCTTTTTTTGGTTTATTCTCATATATTGTATGTATGTATTTGTTAACACTTTCGAGGTAAGCTTTTAAAATTGAAATGTATTTTTTTATGAATGCAACATGTATGTGTACCTAGATAAAAATTTATTATGCATGGATTCCTTTTTATTAAGTTGCACAATTAGATTAAAATATAATTGCTTTTATCGATAAAAAAAAAATGTATTGTATTATACCATCAAAAATGTAATTGTAGTTATTAACTTGATATACAAGCAAGCCTTAATCAAAGTAATCAATGAGTGCAGGCTGAAAACACTGTTAACGAAATTATATCGATAGTTTTTTTCTGCAATTAATTTTTTGGGTGTGAATTTCTTCAGTATACTCACTAATATTGCTGTTTCTCAAGGAGTGCACTACGGAGCGAACAACGCTTGCAAATCATTAAACTTGGATGCACTTTAAGAGACGTTCTCTTTGGTGCGATTCAAGAAAACTATATAAATCGTAACTAATGAAACAGTACACACCTTTTCATGTCTTCTCTAAAGACTTCTGAAGTTGACTCCATGAAAGGTGTAATATATCGATTTCTACAAAATTTAAAAAAAAAATTTGTTCCACGATTGACTGAATAGAAATGGAAGCCTATATACGTCTACCCCATTCTAACTGTCGATGGGAGGGCTCTGAAGTTGTTTCCATGGAAAGTGCAATTTATCGATTTCTACAAAATTTTCAAAGAAGCAAAGTGTGCCACGATTTTCTGAGTTCGGATAAAAATCGTATAGGAATGGAAGCTTCTAGTATAGACTTAGTACATATCTCTAAATGTCGATTGGAGAGCTCTGAATTAGTCTCCAATGAAAGTGTAATTTATCGATTTCTACGAAACTTTCAAAGAAAAAAATTTTTCCAATGATTGACTGAATCCGAGTATAACCCGTATAACCCATACAGAAATGGAAGCTCCTAGTGTTGACCTTTAAGCCCATATACATCTACCCCATTCTAGCTCTCGACTGGAGAGCCCTAAAGTTGTTTCCATGGAAAGTGCAATTTATCGATTTCTACAAAATCTTCAAAGAAGCCAAGTGTCCTACGATATGCTGAGTCCATCTAAAACTCGGTAGGAATGGAAGCTTCTAGTATTGCCCTAGTATCTCTCAATATCAATTGGAGAGCCCTGAAGTTGTCTCCATGGAAAGTGCAATTTATCGATATCTACAAAATTTTCAAAGAAGCCAATCCTACAATTTGCTGAGTCTGGGTAAAACTCGTATAGGAATGGAAGCTCCTAGTATCGCCATAGTGTTTCTAAATGTCGGTTGCAAAGTCATGAGTTTGACTCCATGAAAAGTGCAATTTTTCGATTTTTACAAAATTTTCAGAGAAAAAAGTGTTCAGACTGCATCTTGGCATAACCCATATAGGAACGGAAGCTCTTGGCATTGCCCTGGATTACCATATACTTTTACCTTTTTTATGCCTTCTCTAGATATCGAGAGCCCTGAAGTTGATTCTGTAAAAAGTGCAATTTTATCGTTTTTCACAGAAAAAAGTATTCTACGATTAACTGCATCAGGGTAAAAAGCGTATAGAAATTGAAACTCCTAGTGTTGTATATATAAACACGAATCATACTTATTTTGTAATTCTTGTACCAATAAATGTTGAATAAAAGAGAGTCGTAATCAACAACAGTATGCGTATTGTTAAGTATGAGAACAATGAGTACTTCAAACTTTGAATATGAGTTGTATGAGTATAACATTAAAATAAGTATGAATGCGTATAATTATCAGAAATTATTCGCATCTACTCATCTTTTTGAATACTCATTACTGATCTCTACTGCATTGACAGAAGCTAACTTTTTCCACCTTCACAACCACCTGTATTAGAATTTTAATTAAATAATTTTTATTTTATAAATTTTAATTATAAACTATTTAATGCGAAATGCTTCTTAATGCTGTAATAATAGGTTAGTTCTGCTTTTGCTCGTATTTTTCTATAAAAGTTTTTCAATTAAAATAAAGTATTTAGAATAGCAGAATAGTTTCTATTCGAATGTTTTTTTTTATTTGAAAAAAAAAAACAAGAAAATAATTTCTTTTAATGGCATTAATATACGAATGCTTTTATATTGTTTGTGCTTTACTACCAGTACAGGTGCAAGTACAATAGCATCAAGTTAATTAAATGCTTCAGGTGGTAATAACGTGTTCATAGAAATGCAATATTGAATTTTACATTGAATGGAAAGTATACACTGTACTATCTAAACAGTTAGAAGGTAGACAGGATTTCTAAAGAACTTCTATTTACGAGTTTAGAATAAAATTCTAAGTAGCTGAGTTTATCTAAAAGGTTGAGGTTCTTCCAGAGAAAACTAAGGTGTCTTGTAAATAAACTATTCGACCTTCCAACAGGGACTTTCAAACATTGATAGTTTATAATGGCCATTTTGTTGAAGCTACATTTGTCGTTTGCCAAATCATCATGGAAATCCATAAACCACGTTTTATGTTCTCTGAATCAGAGATCAGCAATGAATCCTTTTTCAGCTACTCATAAGTACTCATGAAATTTTGAGTATGAGTAAGTCAACAGTATTAAAACTCAACTACTCTGATTCATTCCTACTCACTACAACATTGATTTATAAGTACTGGTTGCAATGAGTATGAGTACAACGTTGACATCAAACTCATAATATTCGAAATATGTTTGATGCATACGCCTACCCACTCAGATTTATAAATTTAAAAGAATACTTATAATACTCATAAATGATTCGTGTGATTCGAATCGTTCTTCAAAACTTACAGTCTTAGTTGTTGTTGCATTTACAAAAAAAGAAGAAAGAAAAATACAAAGACCGCAATCAAAGCAAAGACGCAACCTTCTAGTGAGTATTGTACTGTTAGTACGCGAATCATATTTATTTTGTGATTCTTGTAAATGTTGAGTAAAGGAGAGTCGAAATCAACAACATCATGCTTAATGTTAAGTATGAGTACGATGTGTACTTCAAACTTTGAATATGAGTAGTATGAGTATGATATTAAAATAAGTATGAATACGTATAAGTATCAGAAATTATGAGTATGATTCGAATCTACTCATCTGTTTGAATACTTATTGTTGATCTCTGATATCCACCATATGAACGATATTGAACCATAAGTATGTCTCACGAATCATTGAAAATATGGACCATTGGACTAATGTATTCCACCGAAGCGGTGGCGAAGATTTATTCACTGTTTTGTTTCGTATATAATTTTAAAATAAATCTCTGAATACGTTTTTGTTTTACTACAAGTTAACTTCGAGCATTTTGGATGAACCGCTCTTTATTTTAGATGAGAAAAATCCCCGGTTATTAAGAATATGGATTTATATCAAAAGTAAATCTGTTCTTATTTTCAATTCAATCATAGGTTGACTGTGTTTTTATCTATTTTTCCATATTCATTTCATTTCCTTTTTGATGCCACTTGCTTTTGAGGTTTTCAAATTTAATTGAATTTCAGGCATTTCGTTTTCGTGAGTGTGATTCTTTATTTCATAAACAAGCAGATCTTTTAACCCAGGTGTCACACAATGTTAAAAAAAACAGACAGAAGGCAAAAAAAAAAAGTACGAAAGAAAACACTTCGTATAGGCAAAATCGAAAGCATGTTTGCCTTTTCATTTCATTTCAAGTTTTTCATGTCAAAGATTGACAAAGAGCGAACGCATGATTTTGTGTTACCTACACATATATAACGGGTGATTTTTTTCAGGATTTTTTTTTGTGTGACATGTCATAAGGCCAAAAGCACGCAGTAAAGTTTGCAATTTTATCAAGAGCCAGGCCAGCCAATAACATTAGCGTGAAAGTCCATTTTCCAAGATCATACCGTTTAACCCGCGTTAGGCTAGGTGTACAGAAAGAAACGCGGTCGCAGAAAAATGTCCAGCCACGAAATTTCAAATAAAGTTAAATAAAATTAAGCTAACGAATGAGCCACATGGGCATTAGGCTAGGTTAGGTTAGCAGGCAGCCTGCCGTTCACAGGCAAGTTCACTCGCTTCCCATATGGCCATTTATGTTACGCGGTGTGAGGTAAGCCCCCTAGTCATGATCTGTTAGTGTTTGGACGAATCAGGGGGATCTTAGATTGTCCCCATCACTTCACAAAGTCGAATGTGTAATACTCTTAGAGTTTTGCTAGAGATCTGCTGAGAAGAAGTCTCTGAAGAAATATTTTTTCATTATTTCGTTTTGTTAAAGAATACTGACCTGGGATTTAAATCGTTATCTTACGTCTAATAAACCAACACACTACCTATTAGACTACGACTGTATTCAAGTTTAAATAACTGCTATAAACTTGGCCGCTGAGTGTGCCTGGTAACAAATTCATTTATAGTAATCCTA